>OX439047.1:46297504-47497504 GCA_949317995.1 Acholoe squamosa
CCCCGTCGCTCGAGTCGCTCTCATCATCCGGGTCGTTGTCCGGCCCCCGTCCGGCAGCTCCTAGCAGACGCCTGGGTGCCCCTCCTTCAACGCACGACCGCCCGGTACCAGCTTCAGTTCGGGCCCCGCCCTGGCGCTCTGGATTCGGCCCCCGCTGAACCGCCTCTCCCTGCCGTTCTCTCCTTGCAGCCTCTGCCCAATCTTCTTCCGTCCACCACAGCTCCTCTCTTGGGCCCTTCCCCGGCGTAGATTCCGATCAAGGATCCTTTCCCGCCACCCTCCAGCGGGGTTTCCTCTCCTGCCCGTTCTCAACCCTCTCCGAGCCCAGCTCCCACGGCCATCTTGGAATCAGCCTGTCACGTCCTTCCTCCTGCCTCTCCGGTCCCGTCTCTCGCCGCGGGGGCCCCTCTCGTCGTAGGGTGATTTCCTCGTTTACCACTTCCAGCAAGCTCGCCTTTCCTGCAGTTTCCATCTTCACGGCTTCCTTGGTGTCATCTGACCCGTCCATGTTTACGTTGAAGCAGGGTTCGTCACTAGCTGTCACCAATGTAGCGATTATCCGATTCGTCCTTCCTGTAAACACAACACAACTCGGAACATACAATTCAACAGTTTATTAAACCCTGGCACCTGGCCACACCAACTAACTCCTACTCGGAGGCTTTGTCATGTTATTTCTCTGCCGTGTGTCCGCCTTGCCTTCTACTGGAAAACCGTCTCTCCGAAACTACACGCACACGCGCTTTTATAGCCACCGCAGCTTCCGACGCTGGTGTCACATACCCAGCGTCGGACGCTCCGTCCCTTGGCTCGGACTCATCTAGGATGGTTCGGACTCGGCTCCGTGCTCCCTCGGTCTTACCGCCACAATACATAGCAGGACTGCATTTTTGGCATCAACATTGATATATTAGTGTATTTTGGCATATTGGTCTATGCCAAATATGCATTTTTACTACTACCACTATTATCTTGATATGAAATTAAGAGCATACAGCAGAGAAATGAACTGTGTGCAGATAGTCCTCTAGATACATAGCAGGACTGCATTTTTGGCATCATCATTGATATATTAGTGTATTTTGGTACATTGGTCTATGCCAAATATGCATTTTTATTACTACCACTACTATCTTGATATGAAATTGAGAGCATACAGCAGAGAAATGAACTGTGTGCAGATAGTCCTCTAGATACATAGCAGGACTGCATTTTTGGCATCAACATTGATATATTAGTGTATTTTGGTACATTGGTCTATGCCAAATATGCATTTTTACTACTACCAGTACTATCTTGATATGAAATTAAGAGCATACAACAGAGAAATGAACTGTGTGCAGATAGTCCTCTATATACATAGCAGGACTGCATTTTTAGCATAAACATTGATATATTAGTGTATTTTGTTATATTGGTCTTTGCCAATTATGCATCTTTACTACTACCATTACAATTTTTATATGAAATTGAGAGCATATAAGAGAGTTATGAACTGTGTGCAGATTGTTCTCTATATACATAGCAGGACTGCATTTTTGGCATCAACATTGATATATTAGTGTATTTTGGTACATTGGTCTTTGCCAAATATGCATCTTTACTACTACCACTACTATCTTGATATGAAATTAATGTAATGTATATCACCTTTATAGCTGCCACATTACAATATCTAGTCCCAGAATATACATCATATATACTGAATGTGACTGTTGCTATGGTAATCTATAAACAAATATCCATTTCTAGGCCCTTCTTAATAATTTGAAGGGGTGTAGTGCTCTGAATAAAATCTGAAGAGTCTATCAATTGGAGTTTCCATGGCCAGAAATGATAAAAACCACATAAATACCTTGGTCGCTAGGAAAAATACATATAGAATCAACTGTTGCTAAGCAACCAAGGCATCCAGATAAAAAAAAAAACAATTAAAAAATTATCGCAAAAAATGGCAACAGTGATTTTTGGATTTGGGGGGTTACAAGCTTTCCAAAAATATATAGTTTCTGATTTCCCCGCATCTTCAATACATGATATTGACTTGAGGCAACAGTATAGTATATTTGACATACACCCTGCTTTCATAGACTGAAATTGTATATTCAGCTTATTACAGGCCTATTTCTCTCATAATGGCCAATGGAGAGTATCTGGTATAACCCTCCTAGGTGGTTGTATGATCATGAAACATAATCCCTGTGTCCAGTCATAGGAATAAGTAGGTCTCATATCTGCTTGAAGTGTGGAGCAGTGGGGCCGTTGTTCAGCTTTCAGTGGATCCAGGATACACAAGGAATAGTGGTTCCAGGATCCACAATGGACTGACCAATCAGAAGCCAGCACCTGCTTAGCAGATTCATCTGCTGCTGTCCAAGATGGTGGATGTTTATGTTAGTCAATTCTTGTCCATTCAATGCACAAATCACTTGATTACTCATGCTCTATGGAAAATTAGAGGTTGTTATTTGAGAAAATGAATGGGATATGACCAAACATAATAAAACATAAAGCTTCACCAATGTCATTGCATCTGGGTTTTGCCTCATACTATAGAGCCCCCTGTATCTTCCTTGGAGTTGGACTTGGGATTTTTTCAGGCTGCCCCCCACATGAGTTGAAGATGGACGAGGGGGGGTGATCATTTATTAACAATGGCGGGGGGGAGGGTTGAGGGGGTCGAAAAATTTCCAACCCCTTTGAGAAAATACAGGTGGGGTGGACTAAATTTGTTCAGCTCTGCTATTAATTGGAGGGGGTGTGTGTCTGCTCTTGATTTTCAGCTTCTCCATGGCAGGGGAGGGGGGCAAAAAGTTTTTTTGTGGTTCTGATTTTTTTTTCTAATAAAAAAAAAAAATGAAATTTTTCTGCCCAAAAGGATCTGCGTCCGTATCGAGGATCCACAAGGGACTGCTTCTGTATCAAGGATCCACAATAGACTCCTTCTGTATCCAGGATCCACAATATAGACTGTTTCTGTATCCAGGATCCACAATAGACTGCCTCTGTATCCAGGATCCACAAGGAGCTCCTTCTGTATCCAGGATCCAAGCCGCACTCAGACCCAGGTCTCCGGGTGTGATGGGGGAGTCTGGATGGCAGGTGGCAGCACCTGCTTCCGGGTTCGTATCCGTTACACCAGGGGGCCTTCCACTCGTCCGTCACACGTCACATGACGGGTCTGAGTTTCGCTGGCTTTTCCCTTATATAAGGGCAGTTCCTACAGAAGTTCTCCAGTAGTGGTCCTACCACTGCTCAGCACACTTCTACTGTTACCTACGGGTAACTGAATGCAATCCGGCATGTAGTCTCTATAGGCTGTGATCGTATGTAACTAAGATCAGAATAAATGTTCGGTTGCCTACCTAGAAACTTCTTCTCTTTTCGTTATGATTTAACATCTAACCAAAAAGACGAACCACTACATAACGTTTTTTTGTTGACTGGGTCAGTACTGTTATATAGATGCATAGAAATCAGGAATATATTTTTTTCTGGGAGTCTATTGTGGATCCTGGATACAAAAGGAGTCTATTGTGGATCCTGGATACAGAAGCAGTCTATTGTAGATCCTGGAAACAGAAGGGAGATCCTTGTGGATCCAGGATACAGAAGGAGTCTATTGTGAATCCTAGATACAGAAGGAGTCTATTGTGGATCCTGGATACACAAGCAGTCTATTGTGGATCCTGGATACAGAAGGGACCCCTCTTAGGCAGGGATAAAAAGAATTCAGACCCTTCTTAGGGGGGGACATAAAAAAATGTTGCCCCTTTTGAGCGAAAAAGTCCACGTGCAACTAAAGAATAGAAGGGGGGAAGAAAAAATTTCTGAGCCCTCCAATCGGGGGGGGCAGAAAAATTTCAGACCCCTCTGAGTGGGGACGGCAAAATTTTTTTCCGAGAGTCCTTGTGGATCATGAGTAGGCCTAGGCCTGCAGGGGTCTAAGGGAGTGATCATTTTTTAACAAGGGGGGGGGGCTGGTGGGTTTAAGGGGGTCAGAATTTTTTCAACACCTCTGATGCAGGGGGGTCAAAATAATTTCACCTGTTTTCAGAGGAAAACCCTGCACGTTACTCTAGGCCAAAGGGGACGTTTGCTCGTGATTATCGTCCCTTATGCGGGGGGGTGGAAAAATTTACCCCCTTGAGAGGGGGGTCGAATTTTTTTTGCGCGCGGACGTGAAATAAAACCCCTCTTGACGGGGTAAAATTTTTTCGACCCCCCCATAAGGGACAAAAATCGTGTGCGAACGTCCCCTTTTAGCCTATAGTAACGCGCGGGGTTTTCCGCTGAAAACAGGTGAAATTATTTTGACCCCCCCATCAGAGGTGTTGAAAAAATTCTGCCCCCCCTCAAACCCACCAGCCCCCCCCCCCGTTGTTAAAAAATGAGCACTCCCTAATGTGGATCCTAGATAGGCCTACAGAACCAGTCCTTGTGTATCCTGGATACAGAAGCAGTCCATTTGTTGGTAAACAGCCCAGTGCCCAAAACTGCGAAGTCCAGTATGGACAGTGATGCTTAGAGAGTAAATCATAGTAAATTTTTCTGACTTTCCAATGAAACTGCATTCTTGAATATATATAAGCTCAAAGATGATGTTGCTGCTTTTAATTGTACTTCATCTATCATAAACTAGCAGATATCTGTGATAAAATAAGCTGAACTGAGTGGCCAAGACATCCACCATCTTGAAAGTAGCAGATGCATCTGCTGAGCAGGTGCTTGCTCCTGATTGGTCAATTTCTTGTGTATCGCGGGTACACTATTCCTTGTGGATCCTGGATGCACAGAAAGCTGGACAACGGCCCCCACTGCAAGAGTGTAGCCTCTCTTTGAGATTTCTCTTTCCAATAAGTTGGTAAAACTAACTTCTGCACAACACATTAAGTGCCTGGTACTTCTTGTTAGTATTGGCCCACTCTGACTTCGAATCCTGTTCATGGCATTTCTCAAGTTTTCCCTAGAGTGAATATCCTATGTCAAATACTTTTGTCAGATTCCATACCAAAGACATAATAGTTATTGGGTTATTTGCTTTTTTGTCAGAGTTATAGGCTAAGTGCTAACCAAGCTGAAATTTGGCTTATGTTACATGACAACTCGTGTGGTTTATTTAAAAAGACATTATTTTCGGATGAGTTATGCTAGCAGGGATATGTGTATTATTACAATTAACTACAATATAGAAAATCATGGAAGATAAAGTATAAGGAAACAAAGAAAAGAAAACAAAACAAATTGAGAGTCTGTAGTAGAGGGGGGAGGGGGATCCAACACTGTTCTATATTGCATTTGATCTGAGACGTCTTGCATGCACCAGTGTCATACATGACACCCCGGGCATAAGACATTTTGTCTCCAATATTTCCCCAAATGTTTCTGGCATTTTCAGACCAAAAGAAAAATGTATGTTTCCAGTAACATGTCCAAGAAAGTTTAAGTCGGTAGGTCAGGTTTTCATTTTCAATATCAGGCCTTATTTAGGCAGGTACATCTATTGAAATAATTATTGTGAGTTTCCAATGACATTTAGGACTAATCCACTTTCAGAATTTGACTGACAAGCATCCATACATTGTCTCATCCAAAATGATAAAAAAAAATGAACAGCAAATGAAAGAATCCTAAATATAAGGAAAAACATTCACCATAACAGCGAGCAGGGTGCCGCTATCTTGTGAGTACGATCAAAAACTTTTGTCAACTACTATAAAGCACATAACACTGCAGACAAAAATGAAGTGCACAAGCTGTTCCAGTGAATTTGACGGTCGTACATAATCCTAAGAATGCAATTTGTAAAAAATATGCTGAGTTGGCGTCACCTAATACAAAATTAACTGAAGAAAATGTCCCCGATACTGATGAAGGTGGTGAAGCCATAGTAAACCAGGGACTAGAAAACACGAAAGGTGCAGGTGCAAAACCCGAGCATGGCACTGTTAATGCACCTTATAAGGATGGTAAAGATGTAGATGAGTTTGACGATAATTTTGATGATAATTATTCACTCACAGCTCCATGCGGCTTATAATAAGGCCATTATTGAATCATTAAAAAGTGAGGTAATATGAGAAAGCCACATTGCTGGACTATCAAGACAGTGAGGAGATTTCACAGCTTAGAGCAGAATAAGCAAATTTGAGGAAAAATACTCTGGAAATTGAGATGAGGAAGGTCGAAACTGATGAAACTGCTAAAAAATCTTACTATGACCTTCAAGTTAAAAAGAAAAAAGCGTGATAATCTAATCACGGACATCTGTGGTCAAACGTGGCATGGACAGGAGTAAAAACCTGCCGTAGTAAGTGACAATGACAATGTTGGTGATAATATTTCTGAAAAATCTGATTCTGATTCCAGTTCTGTGTCTAGTGGCGATGAGGATGATGGTGTTTCAAAGGGAGCTGTGGTGTATTTCAAAGAGTGGTTGGTACCACCACAGATAGAGCTATAGGAGTATATCAATTCCATAACGAGAACACATGTGCTTTCATCAAAAGGCAATATACGATAGAAACGATCAACACATTGCTTTCTCTTTTGGAAGAGAACTCAGACTTTTTGAGAAAGATGTGTCATTATTCAAAGGGAACATTCGACTCTTTTTGTCAAAAATGTGTCGACCAAATGTTGTGTAGCAAAGTTCCTTACCCCGGTGTACCAGCTGCTCAACTCAGAAGTATCATGTCCAGACAAACTGAATGGAGTACTTGGTATAGCACTTCAAAGGATTTCACTTGTAATATCAATGAGATGTGGATGGGAAATATGGCTTACACCTATCCTTCATTTCAAGAGGGTACTTGCTCCAAAGTTGTACACCAAGATTACACCATATACAGTCTGAATTATGACAAACAAAAGTTGAATGTGTACATCTCAATGTGTGGGTTCTGTCATGTTGCTCTCTGATATTCGATTATGTTATGTAGAGAGTGTGAACTTGTATTTAGCAACTTGTAAATAATGAAGCGTAAATATTATTTATCAAAATAAAAAAATTATCAAAATAAAAAAATAAAATAAATTTGTTCGTTAAATTTTTATTTTTAGTAAACCCACCCCAACCCAATGGGCGGGTTTTCCAAAAAAAGGGCCCCCCACCCTAATGGCCTCCCAAAGACCCCCCCCCCCACCCCAAGGACCCCCCAAATATTTCCCAGTTTTTTTTTTGTTTTTTTTCTTGGCAAGATCTCAGCTTGCCTTTTTTTATTTATATAAAAGATATCTCACTATAGTCACACCCTCATCTACATAATAAACCACACCTCTTTATGCTTATAAGGTCACGTAACTACTTGCTTGCATACAGCTGACAGTATGACTTGTGGACAGCCAACCAATCAGAGGTCTTTATTTTGGCAAAAAATTTAAAAAATTGGTCACGTAACCAAATTTTTCAAATTTTCCACAAAAATGACAACCTCTGATTGGTCCATTCAAATTAAGGTCAAATGACCTTATTTGCATGATAGAGGTCATGTGACCTAAACAGCCAGCCAATCAGAGGGTGCCATTTTGGCGGCACACCACAGAGGGTTTGGGTCACGTGACCATTTTGAATTTCCCACCAATAGGGAGGGTTCTGATTGGTCCATTTTGGCACCACACCACAGGTGGTCTAGGTCACATGACCCCACATTTGAATTTCCCGCCAAAAGGGAGGCCTCTGATTGGCTGCATCCCCAGTGAGTAATATCCTTAGATTAGCTATAGTCCTGTTCCGATACATGCTATACTACTGTCATGGGGCAATTCTAAATAGAAGGTTTACACATTACATTGAGTACAGATGAATATGGATACCATCCCTCGTATTGAGAGCAGAGATATAAATTTAGATTGTTTCTTCTATTGGAAATCTAAGACAGATGTATACATGTACATGTGCATTCCTTTCTTCTTACTAACACACTTTATATCTGCTTTTGGTCACAAATCATAGAAAGTGTGCATATGGGGCCTTACAGGAAAAGAAATTATAAGTATGCTTCTTTTACAATAGCAAGGACACATCTGACATAAATGACATTGATCTACAGGTCAGATTAGTCTGGACCTGAGATTTTCATGGAGGTATGAAGATTGTTTCTGTAAGAAATTAAGCCCATAACATGATTTGTAACTCAAATGTCATTCTCCCAGACATAATTTCGCACATTTTGGTCATTTTGGGCACATTTTACCACCCCTGGAGCCCAAAATATGCATATGGGACCATCAAAACCCATATGTAACATGAAGATCTCATCCAGCCTGACACTTTAAGCCAAAGAAATAGAAGTTAATTTCAAGATCTTTGAAATGAGACATCACTGGGTTAAATATTCCTAGTAGTTATGTCCAAACCCCTCCTTGAACATAGGTCGTTATTCATATCTGAAATCGAGGATTAGGCTCTAAATACATTAAAAACCATAATAATGTCTAAAAACACAATAAATGAGCCTTTTTCTTAAAAAATACATAATAATATGGTGAGTTTTATCATAGATTTTGATCTAGAAGTAGTTTTCCATTTCTGTTTTCAGGTTTTTGGTGAGTATCCCCAAAAATTGGCATAAAAATAATTTTGACTATTGGAATGGTTGCCATGGCAACCAGGAACAGGCATATAGGTTGATTTCTCATGAAGAAATGTTCATTTTACACCATCCAAATATTGGCCATTTCTACCGAAAATGGTGCATTTTGAATGAAACCATTGAATTCTGCATCAAAAATTAGCTGAATGTATTTTTATAAAGATTTTAGAGTAATTTTGCCCTCTGGTGCCCCCTGGTGCCCCTGGTGGCCAAATGGGGCATTAAAAATCCCCTGCGGAGGGGTGTTCTCCCTTGATGGGCCACATATCATAACATTTCAACATAAGAAATTGATTATTCACATTCCAGGGCCCTGCAGCGAAGCGGCCCGGCAATATGGACAAGAAATTACAGGAACACTTCCGCTGACAACATGGCGAGGATTATTTCTATCGCTCGGCTGAACAAAATGTCTTCTACTGGATTTACTATGGGGTTATAAGGTAATAAATGAATACAGCATGGAGATAAATGTTAGACAAACACATTAATAAATGTTATGAGAGAGCACTTGTGGGTTTAGGGTTAATAATCCACTCCCGCTGCACGGTCGTGGATTAATATTAACCCATAAACCCACGCATGCTGTCTCATAACATTGATTAAACGCTACATAACACTTGATTGATCAACTCAGGGGTAATGTGGTAGCACATCATACACAACTTTAATAAAACTTTACAGGATGATTTTGTCTAAAGAACTACAAACTGGAAATGGGAGAGTTACACAGACAAGGGTGAAACGGGAAAGCTCATGACTCGGCACTACTGAAAAAGCATGACCTCCAATTTGCATCAATAGTGTCCAGGGAATGCTATGTTCTGGTAGATCGTTTTTTTTTTCTGTTTGTTTTATATATATATATATATATATATATATATATATATATATATATATATATATATATATATATTTATATACACACGGCTGTTTGTCTGTCCAGAAACAAAAAAACAAATCCTGGCAAGGTTGTTATAGTTGCCAGTGATGAATAGTGGAGCACAGGCCTTAGGGCTCATCTCATAGGGGCATGGCACACATGCAGTTTTAGGGTATGAGGACAACGCAGAGGGGTGGGGAGGTATTCAGACATTTCTGACTTTTATTTTTCAGCTTGATAAATGAAGTTCGACCCATTTGAGGGGTTTAAAACGTTTTCTACAAGATCATGAGACAGACAGTCATTATTAGGAAAAAGGGACATACAATGCACCAATAAGCTGAATAGAATATACATTGTAATGCAGATTGTCTATTAGTAATGGATAACTTACTGTCACTATCATAACAGCTCCTAACAATGCGTATTGTATATACACCATCCTGTTCATTGAAAACTCTTGGTTTCCCCTTGTACATGTATAGATGTACTTAATTGCATTGATAAGAATAATATAAGTGTCTGGGGCATTTCTGATAATCATTCATGATTTAATTGAATCTGTTGACTTGTTCTTTTATGGCATGTCAAATAATGAGTATATCTTTTGAATGGA
Source organism: Acholoe squamosa (assembly GCA_949317995.1). Classification (NCBI taxonomy): domain Eukaryota; kingdom Metazoa; phylum Annelida; class Polychaeta; order Phyllodocida; family Polynoidae; genus Acholoe; species Acholoe squamosa. The sequence goes on from OX439047.1 coordinate 46,307,598, forward strand.
TAGTCGTGCGACATATTTAGAAACAGTGGATGGAAATACTGAACCTGATGAAACTAATCAGAATGATGTGAGAATCTTAAAAAGTTCACATTATCTTTATTAATGTATTGACAAAACAGTTGCATGGCCTTTCCAAATAACAAAATATTTACCAATTATGTGAAAGGCCCTCCAATTACCTCAAGACAACATTTATAAAGAGAATGCCTACATCTCAATACACTATACAATACATGTAGATCCGTCTAAAGACACGTCTGTTTAAATATATGTGTTACTGTTCTACAAAGTCAGAGCTTTTTATTTTGAAAAATACTTTCATGATTAAGCATTTATTTTCCTACTGCATAGGCATTACATCTATATTATACATAACTTTCGCAATTTCATTTTTCGTAAAACGCTTTGGATGTGAACATATTTCAACATCTTTCATGTCAGCCTTCAAAAACAGTTTTGAATTTGCAATATTCTAAAACAGAATTATGGGCATTCTATTCAGTTCTAGAATACAGCTAACCTCACTGATATGCAACACGACGTTCATATATACATACTAGTCTGATAGAGTAGCTTTTATAGTGTATCTATGCTATTCATCTTGCCAAAATGCCCGACCACCAGACTAACACTTACAAAAACAATAATGGAGAATCAGCCACTAAAGCTAATATGCCTCCTTTTTACCAACAAATGCAGTATGTACACAGGACTTGTAATGTGCGTGTGACCCTGCACGTCTTTATCAAGATATTATTGGGGAATAATACTCTCTTGTCTTTTGTGTAATGGAAAACCTCCGCAGAGCTAGAGGTTTTATGGCAAAACCTCCAGCTCTAAGGAGGTTTTCTGACTTATACTCCATCCACTCTAGTTTATGTAACAGTTAAACCATAAATATAAGCATATTCTGACATAAACTGTAGAGGCCTAGGAGAGGATTCAAATCTTCTACACTGGCTGTGATACAAAGCTAAATATATGGTGTTCCAGTCTACAATCACCAGCAGTCTCAATAGTACAATGCTTAGCATGTCTGACTTTGAACCACAGAATGTGGGTTCAAGACTGCATGGGGAAAGGAGTCTTTGTAAAAGGCCCCCCTGAAGCCCCCCTTTATCATTTTGGCAATCAGAGGATGTTTTGCAAAAATGACAGTGGTCAACTGAGAATAAAAAAAATCACACCAGGGGTTTGAACCTGTGGGGTCTAGATTTCTAGTCCCATGCCTTAACCACTACACTAGGTTGACCAGTCAAACTTTCAAAGTGAAATCACCCTGTTTATCAATAATTGATTAATCAGTCATAGAAGTAGCATATAGCTTTTCAGTAGATGTTTTTGCCCTTCAGTAGATGTTCTAACACCCACAGTATCAGCTGAGGACTCATGGTGTAACGGTTCACACATGAGACTCAGGATCCCAGCACTGTCTGGTGTGTGGGTACAAATCCCATATGGGACAGAATTTTCCCAAGAATTACATCTGCTGTTCAAAAATGACCTTCAGAAGGTGGGGTATGACACCAATGCAAAAAGATTACGCTTTAACGTAGGGGACAAGGTGCCACGCTTGGCCTATTTCACAAAACCTTCTCCCAGACCTGACCCAATTCACAAAATCTCCTGCTAGAACTGACCTAATTCATTAAACCTCCTGTTGGCCCCCAAAATAAAATAAAGCAAAGAGCAAAATTTTCATTGCCTGTATCACCTACTTCATACGGTTGATGTAACAGTACAAAATGACTAACGTAGACCCATAGATTACATAGAGCGCAGGGTCTCAAGTGAGCTCAGATCTTGTTAAAAGGTATTTGAAATTCAAAAGTGAAGGTACGGTTAAATGAACAATTGTGGTACTCCATATTATGTATGCATTACCTTTGGACACATTGAACGGAATATAAGCTAAGGTATTGAAATGGATCCAATGACTCTTTCTTTGAAAACAATTAAACAAAATGTTGAAATAATAGATTAATCCATCAGCTGAGTGTCAATAATTCTAAAGATGTATTCACCCTGGTGTTTGAATAGAGATTCTGCCATCTTAACCTGAAATGACATTCATATAAAAAACGGTATGTATTTAAATATGATTCATTTCTTTGCAAGTAAAGATTTCGTGTCATAAATGGTATTGCTAGAAGCCCTTGCATAGTCACAGTTCTAGCAAGATTAATTTGTAATAAATGCATCGGCAGGTTCCAGCTATAATTAGGCATGTATAATTGAAAGATAAAAAACAAGGTGTAATATTTGATTTATCAAACTAATCAATTTACAATATGATTATCATAATCATAAAATTCATGAATTGCGTATAGGTAAAAGAATAAAACCATAGTGCTGTAGATTTTAATACAATAGTAGAGAATAGTCCTGTGAGACATGGCGCGGCGACTTGTAATTTTGTGACTAGTTTCAGTTGGTGAGACAGATAGGGCATACTATCATCTGGGCTTTTGGTAGTATATAGCACACATTCAACCTGAACTACCCACTGCAGCTAAGTACTAATAGTCTGTCCATTCTACATGCACCTCACTCAGCTGCCACAGGGACCTGTCTTATTCAATGTTCAATGCCATAGTCAACAGGTGTGTCATTATGAGTGTACACTGTCTCAGATTGCCAGGAGCCTGCTCTGCCCCCCGCCCCCACCCACACACACACCCAACTGCCAATCACTTGTAATAGTCTGTAACTCGTCATGGGCCAGTGGTCAGCAAACCGGCCAGATCACTCCACCTCTCTGTAGAAGGGGAGCACAGTGTAAGTACCCCGGTGTACATACATGTTTTCAGTGTTCCATAAAATCATTTATACAATGAAAGGAGTAATCAAATTAATCTTTCATCACCAATAGTAGATACATATTATTATTTCAATGTAAACTAAAAATTTTACACAGAAAAGAATGTAGCAGTTCCACAAGGTGGCCCTACACTTCAACCTCCTCCGATTTACAAAAATGCACATATGGCAACACACACTTTAGCACTGATTTCTCCATAGAGATCTTTGACAGTGAATACTTTGTTCAAATACAGAAAATATGATCCAATTGTACCATAACCCACTGAGATAAAACCTGTACTACATATATATATATATATATATATATATATATATATATATAGTAGTTTCAAAACGAACAATTCTAAAACAAAGGCTACAGGGATGCATTTCTGAATCTTAAAATGCTCTAATGCTAATCTGCCATAGGGCTCCAAATGATGAAATGTCTTATCTGCGAATGAAATCAAAAGTATGAGATATATTCTGAAAATTCCTTCACTGATAAGTTAAGTACACACACTGTTGTTATTACATTAGAATAGTGAGCAGGAATAGTCCATAGCAGAGGAGCCACAAACAAAAATAGATTGCAAGGCCTCCCTATCCCTTACACCGTGGCAACTGTGAACCATACACTAGTCTACTCATCTCACGAGTAGTACTCACTAGTCGCCGCGCTAATAAGACTCAAAACCAATTTGTGTAGTTTCTAGTAAACTCTGTACGGGGTCTCCTGCAAGGGGAGATAAGCATGCAGACACCACCAACACAGTGATATGCAGCAGGAAGTGTAGCACCAACTCTACAACAAACACAGCAGATTAAATCAAAAGTTAAAGCCATTTTGAATCATCACCACTTCTATTTGGTAACAAATGTAAACCCATGGCACATTCCAAGTCTTGCAAATAAGGAGAGAAAATGTCTAAAATTTGATATATTCACAGAGGTAAGTGTGAGGTACCAACAAAAACTTAAAGTCATCATGATACTTCCAAAAACAAAGAAGTGAACATAAATGTTTCCTAGTTATCAAAATATTAGCCCTCGAATACAGGTTGCAAAATCCAATTTCAGCCCCCCCAGGCAACTGGCGTGGAGATTGGACATTTTTCCTCTGCAATTATTTTCTCCCTTTTTATCAAAAAATCCCTTTTTAGAATAAAAACATTGCATCTGTCAATGGCCCCTGGAAAGGCTGGTTGGCATGGCAACGTGGTTGGCATGGCAACGTGGTTGCCATGGCAACCAGCTCAATCAAAATGAGAAATCGAGGATATCACATATTGAGCCATAACATTGGTTTAAATTCAGTTTTTAACATAATTTGAACTTTAACCTTTTTGTGCCCAGAATTATTTGAAGTTTTTTCATTATTTCACATTATTCCATGATTGTATCATTTTTGTTGATAAGACCATGTGTAATTTCGATCTTCTTCCTTGATAAGGGCTGGGCATTACATTTTCTCAATTCTCATAACTCAGTGAAGACTTTCAGTTAAGGATGTGACACTACTGGTCAGGTCTGGTAACCATGGTTACCAAAACCTCCATTTGTTGTCATTTAGTGGTATTTGGTCTCATTTGTGCTATATGTATTATATCCATAATCCCTCCAATCCTGAGACCTTTCAAATCTGATTTGCCTGCATGCATCTACATGTACTGGCACACAGGAAACATGTTGTAATAGAAACAATGAATGGCTTATCTTTAGGATAGGAGCAGTTGTTGTAAAACATAATCAGAATATTGGAAATTATGTTTGTATGATCCATCATCATTTTGGTACCATGTCAGATTTTAGCTCCTTGGAGGGTTGCCCTTTAATGCATCACAGAAAATGAAAACGCCTTTTCAAGTTTTGACTCACTGTGCCTGATATAAAGCAGATAAAGCCTAATGTATTGTATCATTATCGGGAGGTCATAAGCATTCCGAAGTGGGTCTTACTTTGAAGATTGGACCAGTAGAAGTATCTGGATGAAAATTTCTTTCAATATACGTGCATTTAAGCACAAAACTGCGCTTAAATGCGTGCTTGGGCACCTAGGGGTTAAAAGAAAAAGATCAACTCCTTGAGTACCATTTCAAGGTTATGCCATGTTGACCTTGACCAAGGTCAAACGCTAAAATTTGGCAGAAATTAGCAACGACATCACATTTATGGCCAAAAAATTGGATTAAATTCACTCTTTGACATGTTTTAAAATCCTAAAATGGTCAAGTCTTTGAGTCCTTTTTCAAGGTTCCAACATCATTGACCTTATCTTACGTCAAGGTCATCCTTCTTAAGATCAAACCTCTAAATCTGATTGAAATTTACATAAGAATTAAATTTTTGGCCATAAATTTGGTTTATATTCACTATTTGACATGATTTAAGATAATAAGATAGTCCATTCCTTAAGTTACCTTTTACTAGAAATGGCCGCATCTAAATTGGTCAACTCATTTTTTGACACACCTTGAGATTAAAAAATTTGCTACTCCTTGTGTACAAGGTCATGACACATTTAACCTTGGCCAAGGTCAAGGTCACCCTTTTCAAGGTCAAATGACTAAATTTGGCAGAAATTAGCAAGGAAAAGCTGAAGGACTGGACCTCTTTATAACAGTGTCCAATATTTTAGGGTGACCTCAATTACCATCAGCCTTTAGTGGCCCTGGGCAATAAATAAAAAGAATATTCCGGTCAATGCCAGACTAAAATGAAGATCAATTAGGAACATAGTTATCTGCCAGATTAGGACTTGATATCTCTTCACATCTCCGTGATAGATGCATTTCCCTGCCAAAATCTAAAGTAGTTTTTTTTTAAGGTGAGTGACTTCTGTTACCATGATTAAGCATGTGTAGGGTCAATCCACTGAATGTGGGCACTTGTCCATGGTAGAGAATTAGATCATGAAACCTAATTTTATTGATAGCCCTATATCCTGGCTCTTAGGAAAGGTTCATTCAAGTAACTAACTCTCAAGCAGTCAGTTTTTATTGCAAATATTCAAGATTATGAAAATGTAATGGGTGTGAGCAAAATGAATTCTTCTCTACATCACAGAAATATTTGTTAGCACTACATGATTTTCAGTTTGACAAAAGGTCCCAAAGACACACTATGAAGAAAATAGGGAAAAAAAGATGGATATTTACAATACATAAGGAAATAATATGAATGTAATGGGCATGAGTGTATTGGGCGTGAGCGAAACAACTTTCCCAAGCTTCAGACAGCCACTCAGCAACATAACCACACCCAGAATTAATCTAGGCAATAAAAATAATTTCAGAATACTTATTGGATGCATTTGGAATGCATCAAGTCTGCCAACATGCTTGCAGTACATTTTATTCATGCCCATTACGCTCACACCCATTACACTCACGCCCATTACATTTGTCAGTTAACCCCTCTTTTTGGCATAACGAAGGCATGTAGAGACTCCAGTCTTTTTTTAAATGACTTATTAACAATAGTTCTTCAAGTTAGACTGGTTGAAAGAAAGAAAACTTTGTCCTGGATGCAGAAATTTGAATGTAATGGGTGTGAGCAAAATGGACTTGAAAATACTTGAATATGTACCTCACAGTCATGCCTGCAAGTAGACCATAAGTTTCTGTACCAGAAAATTCCCTAATCTTGGTGGGAAATAAGGAGATTGAGGGTAGTGATGAGGTAGGCCTACCAGTGTACTTTAATTTTGCTCTCGCCCATTACAGCACCTGTATTTGGTTATAGAAATCAACAGGGGAAAAAGAATGCCAACCAGAGCACCTCCAAACAACATGAAAATGTTAGATAGGACCCCCCCTCTAATAAAAGTATATTGGTCTGTTGCTGTTTGGCTTGATGGCTTGATGCCACCATATCTAAAAATATAGCAGGCCGACATATGTAAACTTGCCCTTCTTTTGAAGCCCAACATGTTTTCTTTCAAATGAAACCAGAAATAAGAAGAACTTACTTTTTATTTTACAGCCCCCTGTATCCAAAAAAGACCCAGGTGCCCACTTTCGGTGGATTGACCCTGTAATTAAAGTGAAAACAAAAATAACTAGTACTAGTCCAAAGATAATGAAAAAAAGAAACTGTATAGCAAAAATCAGATTGACTGATGGTATATCTAATTTTCTAGAGAGAAAGTACTGTGAAAAATTAACCTTCGTTACTGGTGTCCTCCGTTACGAGTCAAGCCACAATATCTAGCTTTAAAATCCTAAGTTGGTCAACTCATTTTTGACACACCTTGAAATCCAAAAATTAGCTACTCATTGAGCATAAGGTCATGACACATTAACCTTGGCCAAGGTCAAGGTCACCCTGTTCAATGTCAAACACCTAAATTTGGCAGAAATTAGCAAGGAAATCATGTTTATGGCTATAAAATTGGCTTTAATTATTTTTTTGGCATGCTGTAAAATACTAAAAAGGCCACATCTTTGTGCCCTTTTACATAGTTCCAACAATGTTGACCTTAGACAAGGTCAAGGTCATCCTTTTCAAGGTCAAACTTCGTTGAAATCAGCGGGGAAATTAAATTTATGACCATAACATTGGTTTGAATTCACTTTATGCCATGCTTTAAAATACTTGGTCTACTTTTTCAGTGCATTTTCAAGGTCATAACACAGTTTACCTTGGCCAAGGTCAATGCCATCCTTTTCAAGGTTAAACACCTGAAATTGGCTGGTTATTAGCAGCTCATCCTAAAATAAATGGGGGAAAAGTTACATTTTTGAAAACACAAACAGGCCATTTAAAGGTAAAGATGCTGTTTTGTCCAAAAATGAGTTGTGGTAATTTAATAGAATGGATGTCAATTTAACTGAATCAGACATTTTTAGGTAGATCCTCAATCTGAATAGTGCAAAATCATCATAGATCCTGCTGGATGGCACTAATATACTGATATAAGTGGGGGATATTGACTAATGACAACAAACAGAGTATTTCATGGTTGCCATGGTAACCGAATTTGGAATTTTCTTTAGATTTGTATTGAAAATGCCACTCCAACAGCTTTCAGAAGATGTAATGTGAACTATCAAAACAGTATTATCAGAGATAACACAAAGTATATCAGTGTGATTACAGTATAGTAACTGATTAATTTTCCTGAAGTTGATTGGTTTTGTGAATATGGGACCAGAGCCTTTATGAGGCATTTTCTCAGTTTAAGGTATTTGGCATGATATTATTCAACAATGGTTTAATATACTTCCCATGCTCTTATTAATGTGTATTATATGAAATGAAAGCTCTTGATGTCCTTTTTTTAAATACTCTTTTCTCTGAGGCCTATCCCTTAGTTTCTAAGGATGGGTCAAAATGGTATTCTTTTTGTTGAATAAATACTTTTTCAAAGTTCTAACATTGTTGACCTTAGCCTAGGTCAAGATCATCCTTTGCGAACACCTTTGGTAACACCTCTGAATTTTTAACCTGTGATTTTTGCCTTTATATTTGTTTGAAGCAGAAATGGTAATTCTTTAATATAGATTTAACAATATGTAGGCTAACACTCATTGATAGTTCAAAATGGCTGCCATATACATGGTTCTAAATGTCATGAATGGATTCCTGGACTTCAGTAATGTACTTTTAGTACTAATTCTTTTTTTGTCTTTCTATTTTGATTAGGGATTGAGTAGTCATTTTTTGATAACATGGGGGGAGGTGGTCGGTGGACTTTGTGGAGGCAAAAAAGAGGGTGACAAAAGATTTTTTTGCCTCTTTTTGAGAATAAAAGGGGGACAGAAGATTTTTAGCATGGTATTTGATCAACCCCCTAACGTTCCAAGATTTTGATCAAATTCTGGCAGCCATCTTGATTATCATAATTTCATTCATAGTTGATATTGTTACAGAGAACTTGGGGTCGGGCTAAAAATCCATCTTCCACCAAATACTATAGTGTCCTTGACCTTGTGGAACACAACTTTGACCTATTTACCTAGGTCAACCATGTCAACTTTAGAATTCTAAGCATGTTAAAAAGTGTATATAAACCAATTTTGTAGTTGTAAATATGATTCCCTTAATGACTAAAAGACCTTAGTGTTTGACCTGGAAAGGATAACCAGTGATAATTTTAAACTTGAGCACGATCTACCACATTATGGCCTTCCTTGGTCTTGGAGTAGACCACATTAGTATTTTTTAAAGTATGACACAAATTGAATTTAACCTAATTTTATGGTCATAAATGCAATTTCCTTGCTGCTTTTATCCAAATTAAGGTGTTTGACCGTTTAAAGGAGGACCTTGACCATACCAACCATGTTATGACCATGAAAAGGCAATCAGGAAGTAAACCATTTTAGAATTTTAAAGCATGTCAAAAAGTGATTTTAAACCAATTTTATGGCCATAACTTTTATCCCCTTGCTGATTTGTCAATAATGATAGGACCTTGAAAAAGGACTCAAAGAGTTGACCATTTTAAGTTTTTAAAGGTACACATTATTGGTCAGAGAACTGAACAATTGGGAATTTTTTTCCCTACGTACGCTTACCCGGAACCCCGGGAAAATACAAAAGATAGGGGAAAAAATTAGTCGAGCAGACCACTTTAATTTTTTAAAGGATGTCAAAACCCTTAAACTGCCTGTACTGCATAAATGCAGCATAATAGCACTGTATTTGGGAAACCCAGAGATGAAAGGTCTATTTCATAGCCATAAAGATGATTCCCTTGTGAAATTCAGCCTAATTCAGGTGTTTGACCATGAAAAGGATAGCCTTGACCTATACCATGTCATGATCTTGAAAAGGCTCTCAGCGTTTAGTTACCTGCCTGATTTCAACCAGATTTAGGTGTTTGACCTTGACGATGATGAGCTTGCCCTAGGCTAAGGTAAAAAATGTTGTAACCTTGAAAAAGTATACAAAAAGAAAACCATTTTAGGTTTTCAGACGGGTGTTGAAAACTTTATTTAAGCCAAATTTATGGCCATAAACATGATTCTTTTGTTAATTTCAGCTGAATTGAGGGTGTTTGCCCTTGAAAAGGATGGCCTTGTCCTTGTAGACCACATTAGTATTTCAAAGCATAACATAACGTGAATTTAAACCAATTTTATGGACATAAATTTAATTTCCCAGCTGATTTCAATGATTTTTTACCTTGAAAAGGATGACCTTGACCTTGTCTAAGGTCAACATTGTTGGAAACATGAAAAAGTCCTCAAAAGATGTGGCCATTTTGTATTTTACGTCATGCCAAAAAGTTATCTAAAGCCAATTTTATAGCCATAAACATGATTTCCTACATAATTTCTGCCAGATTTAGGTGTTTGACCTTGAGAAGGATGACCTTGACCTTGGCCAAGATAAAATGTGTCATGACCTTGTACCTAAGGTGTAGCTAATATCTCAGGTGGGTGGGCAGGCTATGGAAATGGAGGTAACTTAAAATGGGGGTGGGGCGGTAATGGAGCTCACTTTTTTACAGTATTTCCTCTCTAGAAAATTAGATATACCATCAATCAATCTGATTTTTGGTATACAGTTTCTTTTTTTCATTAGCTTTGGATTAGTATTGGTTATTTTTGTTTCCACCTTAAATATCCTTTTTCATTACCTTTGGACTAGTGCTGGTTATTTTCGTTTCCACCTTAATTATACATGCTTAATCATGGTAACGGAGGTCACTCACCTTAAAAAAACTTCTTCAGATTTTGGCAGGGAAATGCATCTGGTGTGGAGATGTGAAGAGATATCAAGTCATAATCTGGCACATAACTATGTCCCTAATTGGTCTTCATTTTAGTCTAACATTGACCAGAATATATTCTTTTTATTTTCTGCCCAGGGCCACTAAAGGCTGATGGTAACGGAGGTCACCCTATAATACTGGACACTGGTATAAAGAGGTCCAGTCTGTCAGCTTAACCCTTTCGTGCCCAGAACTATTATGAGAAAGTTAATTTCTTGACTATAGTGTGCAGAGTATGGTCTTCATCCATGTTTTATTGAAAATAAATTACCCATTTGCATAGGGGTGAAAGGCCTATTTCAAGGGCTTCCAGAAAATGTGATATGAAGCATATATCAGAATGATTTATAAAATTACAGAGAATACTTTCATTATGAAACAGCTGAATAGAGTTAAATTGGATGCAAATGCCCAGAATACCTTTTTTGCCAATTTTGATTAGAAATCAGTTATTTTTAAAATATAAAACATCAATCTGCCATTCTAAATAAGGGTATTTTGATGAAAATCGAAAATTATCAATAGCATAATTGTAATCCTTGGACAAAATTATGAAAAAAAGTCACTTAGTCACTTTTTTTAAAATTTTTATCACTATTTTTCTGATATTAGTGATTTTTTCTGTAAATAATATGTATTCCCTTGGCTAGAGCGTGCACATTTCATGCATTTAAAGCTATATTTAATTCCTTATTTTTTTTTGCAACAGTGCCTAGTAATAATTACATACTTATTGTACCATAACAAATTTGGTATCATTGGAAAGCCCTTGATATTACAAGTCTTCTGTTGAACATACATACATGGTTGAGAGCGCACTTTTGCTATTCTGGGCACGTAAGGGTTAATGGGGAAATTTAGGGGAAATTTGCTTTTTAAATTTTAACACTTAAAAAAAATATAAAATATCAAATTTGATACCATACATATATTTTCTCTGCCAATTGTAATGGATCAATAATTGTAATAATGCTTCAGGACATAGTGTTTTCAGTAGGCAGCCTTTTTCATCATAAGGTCCCCCACATGCAAAAAGTACAAAAATAATCTATGTTGTCGCCATTTTTCTTTAATCAGTTCTAGAAATCCTAAAAAAGTCCAAAAAAAGAGTAGAAAATGATTTTCAAATGTATTATGGCACAGAAACTTCCCTGGACAGCAGTTCCCTACTTAACAGGGAATGTGCCCCATATGCAATCAATGAATTTGCACACGAGGATGCTAGGGGTCAAGAGGATGCAGCAAAGCTGCAAGACCACTTTCATGAGGGGCTTAGGAGTTTAAATGGCTGTTTAGATCACATTGACCCTTTTGGTTTGGCAAAAGAGTCATGTGTGGTAGGCTTTGAGTAAGAGTGTGGGTTATATAGGCTATAAATTTCTCTAAAAGTGTGATGAAGGGGGGATGTGCATGTTATTATTATTATTATTATTATTATTATTATTATTATTATTATTATTATTATTATTATTATTATTATTATTATTATTATTATTATTATTATTATTATTATTATTATATTCATAGTGTAGTCGTTCTGAGAAGAACGTTTTTCTGTGCACCGCCGGATGAACTACAATAGCCGTTCAACCTATGGCATACAATTCACTTGCTTCGATAAACATAGCGATTTACATCATGAGATGTTGTGTAAATATGATATCTTTATAGAGATGTAGAGCACAAGTATCCTCATTATCTTACTTAAGTTTGTTGGGGCACAGCACTGACAATCTCAGGGGGTCTGCCTCAAGCAGGCCTAGACAGGGCACATTTTCATACTAGCTTATTTATTGCTGTCTTCTAACCTTCTAAGTGTTTGAAGATGCTGTAGGTCAAACGGCAGGGAGTCCCAAAGGGTGGCACCCCTGTAGTATGGGCATCATTCATAAAATGCACTTTTTGCCCTCCTTTTAGCAAACCTGATTTTACGATCACCCCGTGTCCTTATCGCAACCTGCTCTAAGGCTTCACCCCTTCTTGACTTTTTCCACATAATGCACAATAGCTGTTTTTTACGGCGCACTTCTAGACTATCGACCTTACATATCTCATGCAGCTTAGCCATACTAATTTCTCATACTCTCTTATTTTGACATACCCTTAGAGCTTGGTTCTGCATCCTTTGGAGTTTATTAATCTTGCCAATATTACAACAACCAGTATAAAAATAGCAATACTCAACTGCAGGGACCATCATAACTTTATATATACGTAAGCTAATGTCAACTAGTAAGCATCTCCTCAGCCTACATAATTTAAAGAGTTTATTACTGAAGCTCTTCTTTATCTTCGATATGTGGGGATTAATGGTCAGTTTAGAGTCCAACTCAACACCTAGGTAAGAGTATGTTTCACAGGTCGGCAGTAAATTACCATTGAAGACAATATCTAAAGGAGGGAGCCGTCCTAACTTATTACCAGAACCATAATACATGCGCCTGCTTTTTTGGGTGTTAAGTGTCATATAATTAGACAAACACCAATCACTGACGCCATCAATATCAGCCTGCAGTTTCCTTATCGCGACATTGGCATCTTTGTCAGATACATAAATCACAATGTCATCCGCGTACATTACACACTTGCCGTGTCTGACCCTTTCACAAATGTCATTAATGAACAACATAAACAACAGAGGACCTAATGTTGACCCCTGATTTAACAGTAGAACCGTTTGAACGGATGTTATGAGCCACAGTTTCATGTGATCTGTGTGCCAAATAGTCGGTCAGCCACTTTTTGAGGTATCTGTGTATATTTAGTCTGCAAATTTTATGGATTAATGTAGGGTGGTGCACACAGTCAAATGCCTAGCAGAAGTCAATAAAACAACAGGCAGTTATCTTCCCTTCCTCACATGCTTCAAATGAGTCCTTCAAAACTGTAAAGACTGCATCGCTTGGACCCCTCTCTGGCCTAAACCCAAATTGGTTCGGCGATAAAATATAATTATCTTTAAGATGGGAAGACAGGATTTTATGGATCAGCTTCTCTAACAGCTTGCCAGGGAGTGGGAGCAAGGTGATGGGTCTTCAATTCTTTATTAACTTCAGATTGCCTTTCTTTGGGATGGGGACTAATGTGCCGCACGACCAAGAGGCGGGGAAAATACCCTTCCATATAGAACATATAAAAATGTGTAGTAACTTATCCCTCATCAATAGCAGGACGTCCTTTAGAACCATGCTGTTAACACCAGACAATCCACTAGATTTGTCAATGTTTATCTTCTTCACTAAATCCCTGACTGTTTTAAGGTTTATATATTCACCAATGGCCAAAGGTTGGTCATCCTCACCAAAGCCAGGATCCTCATTTAGCAAGCCTGCATGTTATTTTACCAAAAGGAGTGTTGCTTGAAGGTACACTGTGATACCTCAAAGAACTTTTTTTTCTTCAATCAGTTTGTGCTGTACATAATCTGTCACTACCTACAGTAATAACTGCTGTAATATTACTACTGCTTTTGTCACTGTCTATGGTTATCAGTCACTATCTACAGAAACCAGTCTCTAGTTATCTACTCTTTCCAGTGAGTTATCTCTCCCAATGTGCAGTAATCTATCACTGTAAGCAGTAATATGTCAACTTATTCCATGCTTATTCCACCCATATTCCACTTATTCATCCCATATTCCACGCATACTCCAACCTTATTTGACTTATCTCACCATTATTCCACCTTTTCCCATCCATATTCCACTTATTACATCCATATTCCACTCATATTCCACAAATTTTTCACATTGATTCCAATTTTTCTCAATAATTATACCGATATTCCAATTATTGCACCCAAATTCCACACTTATTGCAACTATATTCCACACTTATTCCAGCCATAATCCACTTATTCTACCTGTAATTTACTTATTTCTCCCATACTCCACACTGATTTCATCCATAATCCATACTTATTCCAACCATATTCCACACTTATTGCAATATTAGTTGACACCATATTCCACTTATTGCACCTTATTCCAAACTTATTCCATCCATGTTCCACTTGCTCCACACATAGTCCACTTATTCCATCCATATCCCACTTATTCAACCTATTGGACTCATAGTCTACACCATTTTCCACCTTATTCCACACTTATTCCATCCATATTCCACTTATTCCATCCATATTCCACTTACTCCAACCATATTCCACACTTTGTGCATGCATGGTTCACTTATTCCACCCATATTCCAACCATATTCCACTTATTGGACCCATAGTCTTCACCATATTCCTCCTTATTCCACACTTATTCCATCCATATTCCACTTACTCCACCCATACTCAACATATTCCACACTTAGTGGATGCATAGTTCACTTATTCCACCCATATTCCAACCATATTCCACTTATTGGACCCATAATCTACACCATGTTCCACACGTATACCATCTATATTCCACTTACTCCAACCATACTCTACTTATTCCACCCATATTCTATACATAGTTCACTTATTCCACCCATATTCCACACATATTTTACTTAGTGGACCCAGTCTTCACCATATTCCCCCTTATTCCACACTTATTCCTTCCATATTCCACTAACTCTACCCATACTCCATGTATTCCACCCATTTTTCCACACTTAGTGCACACATAGTTCACTTATTCGACCCATATTCCACTTATTCCAAAAATATTCCACTTATTGGACCGATAGTCTACACCATATTCCACACTTATTCAATCCATATATATTCCACTTACTCCACCCATAGTCCACTTATTCCAACCATATTCCACACTTAGTGCACATATAGTTCACTTATTCCATCCATATTCAACTTATTCCAACCATATTCCACTTTTTGGACCCTTAGTCTACACCATTCCACCTTATTCCATCCATATTCTACTTACTTCACCCATAGTCCACTTATTCCACCCATATTCCACACTAAGTGCATGCATAGTTCAATTATTCCACCCATATTCCACTTATTCCAACAATAACCCACTTATTAAACTTGTTGGACTCATAGTCTACACCATATTCCACACTTATTTCATCCATATTCCACTTACTCCAACCACACTTCACATATTCCACCCATATTCCACACTTAGTTCACACATCGTTCACTTATTCACTAGTACAGAATGTAACAGATAATAACTTGCTCTGATTAACACAGAGTCAAATAATATTTCTGTAGATGAAGCTATATAGTTTCCCCTTCTGTTATACACAGTAGATCGAGTCTCATGCTATAGAGGTTACCCTGGTGTGTACCTCATAAGGACTCTGTGTGTAACTGTGTGTGTGTACCTCATAGAAAGATACAGTGTAACTGTGGCTGTGTACCTCACAAGGCTTACTTCAGAGTACCCCATAAGGACCCACTGTGTAACTGTGTCTGTGTACCTGACAAGGCTAACCTCAGAGTACCTCATAAGGACCCATTCGGTAACTGTGTGTGTGTGTGTACCTCATAAAGACACAATGTAACTGTGTGTGTACCTCATAAAAACCCTCTGTGTAACTGTGTGTACCTCATAAGGCTAACATCTTAGGGACACTGCACAACATTATATTGTAGCTCACGACCCCTATGACTAGGATAATCGTCAAGAGCGACCCACTACTGGTCAGCATAATCAGCACCTAATATGTAAAAATAAAAAGTGGCCACTTATATCAGCTGCTTTTTAGCTACATGTACCCCAAAGGGTTCTCCAGTTAAAAAAGTCACAATATGTTGTAGTCTTGAATAGACAACTCTGAAATGATAGTATGTAACAGATAATAACTCGCTCTGATTAACACAGAGTCAAATGATATTTCTGTAGATGAAGCTATATAGTTTCTCCTTCTGTTATACACAGTAGATCGAGTCTCATGCTATAGAGGTTACCCTGTTGTGTACCTCATAAGGACTCTGTGTGTAACTGTGTGTGTGTACCTCATAGAAAGATACAGTGTAACTGGGCTGTGTACCTCACAAGGCTAACATCAGAGTACCCCATAAGGACCTGCTGTGTAACTCAGTCTGTGTACCTCACAAGGCTAATATCAGAGTACCTCATAAGGACTCATTCGGTAACTGTGTGTGTGTGCGTACCTCATAAAGACACAATGTAAGACCTTATAGCTCACAAAGATGATATGTCTTGTAAGCTAGTTCTCAGAGGAATTGAATCTGTCTTTGTTGAACTAAAATTCAGGTGTTGTAAATCAAAGGAAAGTTACACAGACACAATCATTATCCAGTAAGTAGTGCCAGTCAGAGGTCCTAGATTGCCTATTGTTGCAGATGACACTGATATGTTTCTACTTTATTTTCCATGGATACTTTGATAGCCAGGTGGTAATGGTGTCACCAATTGAAGAATGGGTGGTGATTGTATCAGTACCCGTGTACAGGGCACTCTCATATTCCATCATACCTATTTTGCTTGCAACCCAGAAGCCTCTATGGGTCACAGAAACTAAAACGCCTGCCCCCAATAAATAAGCCCTATAGGATAAATGTTGGTAGAGCTCATTTCCATGAAGCTGCATGGAAACATACCAATGAAATTCAGTGAGTTTCAATCAATTAAATCCTGGTCAGTGTTAGAAATGACTCATCAAATTCCTTGGTGCCCAAGACAGTTCCTGAAGGTGTTGTTCTTGTCCCAGAGGATGTTCTGAAATTGATAAGATGCTCACAAGCCTGCAAATCTAAGAGCTGCAGTTGTCACAAGGCCAGTATACCATACACCATATTCTCTGTGTGTCGAGGAGAATGAGAAAACAAGGGAACAACTACAACTTTGTCAGTGACCAGGACAATATACATTCAGTACTTTGTTTTGTGTTTCCATGTTGAAACTTTTCTTCATGGTTTTCATGTCCTCACCTCTAATCAACAGTTTTCCAGCTGTTTTTGATAAAACATGCATTTTGGAAGGAACCTGGCCTACTGGATATGGTAGCAACCATGCTCACAATAACCGATCCACTTTCTTTCCCCCACGATTGGGTATCCTGAGGCATTGGAAATGGCTTGGAATTCCACACAGAACATTGCATAATAGATAAAACTTGATTTTTGCAGTGCACCCAAAAAATGCAAAAAAAAACACTGTATTTGGATGGTCAAAGGCTGTATCATATTTGGGGCCACTTTTCTTTATGACTTTCACCCATTTCATGTCCTCATCTCTAATCAATAGTTTTCCCGCTCTTTTTGATGAAACATGCATTTTGGAGGGGAACTTGCCTGCCAGACATGGTAGCAAGCATGCTCAAAATAACCAATCCACCTTCTTTCCCCAAACATTTGGTATCCTGAAGCATTGGAATTGGCTTGGAATTCCATGCATAACATTGCATAATAGATAAACTTGATTTTTGCAGTTCGCCCAGAAAAACTGAGAAAAAGCACTCTATATGGATGGCCAAAGGCTGTATCATATTTGGGGACACTTTTCTTAATGACATTCACCCATTTCATGTCCTCATCTCTAATCAACAGTTTTCCAGCTGTTTTTGATGAAACATGCATTTTGGAGGGAAACTTGCCTACCGGACATGGTAGCAAGCATGCTCAAAATAGCCAATCCACTCTCTTTCCCCAACAATTGGGTATCCTGAGGCATTAAAATTGGCTTGGAATTCCAAACAGAACATTGCATAATAGATAAAACTTGATTATTGCAGTGTGCTCAAAAGACTGCAAAAAACACTCTATTTGGATGGTCAAAGGCTGTATCATATTTGGGGCCACTTTTCTCAATGACTTTCAACCTTTTTATGTCCTCATCTCTAATCAACAGTTTTCCCGCTCTTTTTAATGAAACATGTATTTTGGAGGGAAACTTGCCTACCGGACATGGTAGCAAGCATGCTCAAAATAACCAATCCACCTTCTTTCCCCCACAATTGGGTATCCTGAGGCATTGGAATTGGCTTGGAATTCCAAGCATAACATAGCAAAATAGGAAACTTGATTTTTGCAGTGCGCCAAAAAAACTTAAAAAAAAAACAACACTCTACATAGATGACCAAATGCTGTATTATATTTGGGGCCACTTTTCTTCATGGTCTTCACCCATTTCATGTCCGCATCTGTAATCAACAGTTTTCCCGCTCTCTTTGGTGAAACATGCATTTTGGAGGGAAACTTGCCTACTGGACATGGTTGCAACCATGCTCAAAATAACCAATCCACCTTCTTTCTCCCACAATTGGGTATCCTGAGGCATTGGAATTGGCTTGGAATTCCAAGCATAACATTGCAAAATAGATAAAACTTGATTTTTTGAGTGCGCCCAAAAAACTGCAAAAACGCATTCTATAAGGATGGCCAAAGGCTGTATCATAATTGGGGCCACATTTCTTAATAACTTTCACCCATTTCATGTTCACATCTCTAATCAACAGTTTTCCCACTCTTTTTGATGAAACATGCATTTTGGAGGGAAACTTGCCTACCAGAGATGATACTATCCATGCTCAAAATAACCAATCCTCAAGCATTGGAATTGGCTTGGAATTCCGAAAGTAACATTGCATAATTGATATAACTTGACACTCTATAGACTTGATTTTTGCAGTGGACCCAAAGATGGGAAGACCGAAGACATTGTCTTCATCTGTCTTTACAGTTTTTCCTGCACTTTCATTGAAACATGCATAAATTTTGGCAGGGAACTTGCCAACTGGACATGGTAGCACGCATTCTGAACCACAAATCAGGGACCGTTGGACTGACAGCTAAAATCTTGATACCAAATTCAACCCCTTACAAGATTTTTTATGTGGTATGTATTAGGGAAAATATATCACTATTATTGATAGATTTATTCTGACCTAAGAGCTATTGTCACAGACACTTCAAAGAGTAAATTTCTACACTTAACTGACCTTAGCAAAACATTTCAAACAACATCCACCCAAACTGACATAAATAGATAGGATAGGCATTTTTTTTTCCTATGGGTGCAAAAAAGCCAAAACCATGGTTTTCTGGCATTTGTACACTTTTCCTGGCACTAACCCATATACCATCTATATGATGTTTCCATGGTCAGATGAAAGATCATTGCACATCATCCCTAAAATATTGTCTATAGAGCTTTGTGTAGAATTATGTACAGAAATATGTGTGTTTCACTGAGATGGAGTGTTTCTCCTTATGAGGTAGAGTGAAGGCTTCCCCTCCCAGAGAACATCTGGCAATCATTAGTCAGATAAACATCACACTACAGCAGAGATGACCTAGTTACCATAGTAACCAGGGTTACTGTATACAAGGATACAACTTAAGTAAGATCAACTTTATAACTGACATTTGGGGAGACCTCACAAAGGTGACCTATATAAAATTATGTGTGTGAATATTACATGGATATAACCCCACAGGGCCAACCTAGGTACATCTGGTGTGTCTGAACCCAACATTGACTGAACCTCCTCTGTGTCTATTAGTGACAAACCATCAAACACCACAATGATCTCACCTGAGATGCACTTTAACTGAAAATCAAATTGACTACAAAACACATTTTATGTGCTCTAAGAATGTACAAAGCTGTAAATGGATAAATGAATGTGTGTAAAGCTATTAGGATTAGAATCCTTAAAGCTCTTTGCTCTTATGATCCTGTCAGCAAGCCTGTTAGTCTTACAATATTTATGATATGGCCCTTTTCACCATCTCAGTGCTAGTTTACAAAAGCATTGTGTGTGTGTGTCTTTGCCCTTATGAGGTTCAGTGCCAACAGAGGGATAGTTGAAACTTCACCTCTTTCCCAAGGACCATCTGCCACTCATTAATTAGATAAACATGTTACTCACATGGGTAGTATGGCCCAGTATGCTTGGGTCATTTAACTGCAGCTAGTTAGCTTTACTATGATGGGGGCATGTTTATTCCTTCAACCTATGGGCATTATCAATACCTTAAATTAAAAAAAAATTCTAGATTTCAAGTAATGTTTATAATCCAACATTGTGAGTACCTCATAAGAACAGGTTGTACATAATTGTATGTCTTATATGGAATGTATATGAAAGTATCCTTCCCTGACCCTCCATGGACAGTTTTACATGGTAGAACCTCATAAGGAGCACCATGTACTGGTTGTGTCTGATATGGATAGACTTCATGAGGTGTATCGATGTGCTGTATGTGTCTGATATGGATAGGGCCTCCTAAGGAATACACTTGTGCTGTGTGTGTCTGATACGGATAGGACCTCATAAGGAGTATCCAGGTACTGTGTGTGTGATATAGATAGGACCTCATAAGGAGTACCCTTGTACTGTGTGTGTCTGATACGGATAGGACCTCATAAGGAATACACTTGTGCTGTGTGTGTCTGACATGGATAGAACCTCATAAGGAGTACTTTTGTACTGTGTGTGTCTGATATGGATAGGACCTCATAAGGTGTACCCATGTACTGTGTGTGTCTGATGTGGATAGATCTCATAAGGAGTACCCTTGTATTGTGTGTGTCTTATATGGATAGGATGGTGAGGTTCATTGACATGAATAGGATGGTGAGGTTCATTAACACATTTTTGTCCTAACACAGTAATAAAGGTCATACTACTGAGAGGTTATCTCTCTATATCTATGTTAGACAAACACTGTCATCCTATATATATGTTAGACACACAGTTATACACACCTCCTTGTGAGGTTATATCAATGTAGGGCATCACACACAGGTGTTCTTTGTGTTGAATAAATACTCAAAGGTTGATGTTACTAGTTGGACTGAAAAAATACAAGGACAACAAAAATATACTGCAACTACTGCGTTCCATATTCATCAAATATTGTATTATAATTTAGACAGCCTGCTGTTTGGAGAGAATGTGGATATTTTGTTGTAGATTGACTAATAACTGTAGGTAAACCAGGCAAAATTGATACCATTTTATCTTAGGGAGTGATCATTTTTTAACAACAGGGGGGGCTGGTGGGATTGTGTGTGGAAGCGCAAAAAAAACTTTGACCCCCCTCTCGAGGGGGTAAATTTTTTTCAACCCCCCCATAAGGGACAAAAATGTGCGCGAACGTCCCCTTTTAGCCTATAGTAATGCGCGAGTTTTCCACTGAAAACAGATGAAATTATTTTGACCCCCCCCCCATCAGAGGTATTGAAAAAATATTCTGACCCCCCTGGTCAAGGGGTTGAAAAAATTCTGACCCCCCCTCAAACCAACCAGCCCCCCCTTTTGTTAAAAGATGATCACTCCCTTAGAGATTCTTAACATACACCTTTTGCAAGATAACTTTGATAGAATGTAAGTCCCATATCTAACAAGTGGGGCATGTTAGTATGGCAAGTTAGTAGCCCTCAGTCTACATGTCAGAGTTATCTAGTGCAGGAGGTTATCTGATACGGCATTTATCTATAGACAACCTGATGGTGTGTTTCCTTATATTGCCTGGGGTGCCCTTATGAGGTATTGTGGCAGGACAGCAGGTGGGATAACTACCATGGCACAGAAGAGCCACCTAGTGATTGTGTGTGGAACCACTTAGAATACTGTGTTTTACTGTGTTTACTAAACACACCTAAACACAATATTAAACACACTAATGCCTTATGAGGTCCTGACTCAAAAAACTTTATGACCTAAAATTCCCAAATAAGGGCATTTCCTTGTGAGGTTACCTCACAAGGATGAAGTACCTCACAAGGTATCCCCATTCCCGTAAAGTACCTCATAAGGTCCACCCACACACGCACACCCACACCAACACACACACACACACACACACACACCTCCCACCTTCCACTCACATGTCCAGTCTGGCAGGCCCTACGCTTTAGGGGGTGAGGGGAGGGGGATATAGACCAGTTAAGGGTATGGAACCAGGGTGCAATCGGTACATTGATTTACAGTGGAGGGTAAAGCTCAGGGCAAAGTCTATGGGCCAATGCAGTTGTAATAGACCACTTTCGCTTAGCAGTGGAAAGTGGTAAAAAAGTGGTAAGTAAAGTCAATCATTAGCAATCCGCAACCTCTCGTAATACCTTGCGTATGATGCTAAAAGGCAAAACTAGAATATGATAATGTTGCAGTTAATGCTAATCCATAAAGAGGATCAGACTTTTGGTCGATATACTTACATAAAGTGAAATGGAACTATGTGAAGATTTAGGTTGATGGTTTATAGCAGTTTTATGCAAAGCACGTCAGGATGAAACGGTTGTATCACTTTTAATAAATGGAACATTTTTGAGTAACTTTTAGGTACATGTATTGGGAATATACTACATCCAGAGGGTGGTTACTACGGGTAATTTGCAATATAACGTCAGACAATGCAGGGATACACAAGAGGTGCAAGAAAAGCATTAGAAATAATTATGATCGACATAATAGTTCCACCTGCAACATCAAGTAAAGGAATGCGATGACAAAGCATACAAATGGCAAGAAAGCATAATATTATACAAGCCTATACACACGGGTGACATCTTGCACAGCTCCACAAAACACCTCAAGCCAAAAGCGGTGCAGCATACACCGCCCACTGGTGCATTGCACAATGTCCTAGAATTTTGTATTCAACTTGTACCTGTTAGGGCTATCAGCCAAAGGCGTGTCTGGACCAGGTATATCACATTTAGAAGTGAGCCGACGACACCTCCTCGTTAGACGAATTGCCATCACAAGAAGAATGGCCCCCACAACCATTGAACCTAGGACGATGGCAATCAGCTCTGACCTGCCTATTCTCAGCTTGGACGATGATGATGCTTCATTGGATGGGACTGGAGACAAAGATTATGGAGAAGTGTGTGAGGACATCAGTGATCCACGGTGAGAAAAATAGACAGGAACATTGAAAAAGAAATGAAATCAATTTACATGTATGATGTAATAGGGTGAATAACTTAACCAACTTAACTTGTTTGTGGATAAAAGAGTATGAGTTGATGCGAACAGAGCAGTAAACTATGTATCAACGAGTCTTCTCGATTGAATATAATTGTAATATTATAATTATTGCAGAGTAGGTTGATTATTCCACTCTAATCATTAACACCCATAATAAGAAACTTGAATTGGCCACTCACTTAGGAATATCATTTAATACTGACTCATTTACCTTTGGATAGGTCCACATCAGGGTAGCAGGGCGGTATCTGGGGTAGAGGAGGTTTCACCTTATCAGGAGCAACCTCCAGGTAAAGACCCATACCACCTACCATGTCCCTCACAAGGTGACAGTGCAGCAACCAGTATCCAGGGTTATCTGTCCTTAAGCGTAGCACAGCATATCCTCCAGGTGCCACATTAATGGTGTCTTTCAACGGAGGGTGGTCAAGATGCAAATCAGGTTTTGCATGATATGAGCTCCAATGGGGTCTCTTGCAGAGGGATGAATCGCATCTAATGGCCATGTTATCAGATACCTTATCACCTGTCTTTGGATCGATGTTGGCAAACCCCTGGGCGACCACAGCAAACCTGTGGCCGTGAATGTGCATGGGGTGTCCGGTGGTATGTCCTGCATGTGCTGATTTAGCTGTATGGTTGGGCGATTCATAGTTTGATATTACAAGGTTGACTAACTCATTCTGCCCAAATTTCAGGTGGTTACTGCACCAACACGCTTCACCTATAGGGTCGGCACAGTTGTCAGCACAGCTTATCAACCCAAGAGGCTGGGTCCTATAGAAGGGAGATAATGGGGACACAAAGCGATACCCCCCAATGGAGGAGCCAATGTTTGTAGCAACATTGATAAAGATGTCTTTGATATGGGTATGAGAATGTCCCTTTAGTTTGTTCCACATTAACGTACCTGTTGACTGAATTTCTTTCAATTCCACGCATGTAATGTTTGAATGAGCATGATAGGCTTGGAGACAATTGAACATGATGCATTTGGATGTTGCTGTGCACTGGGTAGTATTAGAGATAGGGTCATTATGGAACCCATAGGACAATATGGCAAGTCCTTCCATTGATCCTGTATCAGCATGTGAGCCATGACCAGTGTTTAAAGAAGTCGTTCCTTCAGTGCTGGTAGGTGTTATGTGATGCATGCCATCACCATGCCCCATAGAATCAGGGGTCATTTGATGCATGTCATCGCCATCTCCCATAGCACCAGGAGTCACTTGATGCATGCCACCATTGTGCTCGATAGATTCAGGGGTCATATGCTGCATGTCACCACCATGCCCCATTGGTACTGTGCTCTGATGATGCATGTCATCCATGGGGTCATGACTTCCATCGTCAATATCCCCATTCTGAAAATCACCCATCTCCTTCATTCCATGCATACCATACCCAGCATCATGTCCTCCGCCATGCCCTGTCTCTCCTCCATGGCCCCCTCCTCCATGGCCCCCTCCTCCATGACCTCCTCCTTCTCCACTTACAGGTAAGGCACGAATCCATGAGGACTGATCTCCAGCTTTGCCTGTGATGACAAAGTCCAAACTTTCCCCAGGGAATATATTAAAGGAGTTCACCTTTATTGGCTTAATGTCCGACCCATCCCAGGCCACAATTGTCAACATGTGATGATCTATCTTCACCTCGTATCCCTTATCAGATGCGGCATTGACACACCTGAATAAGTACCTCCTCCCAGCCTCCAGGTGGAACACTGATAAGGGAGCATCTGGGATGCTATGGTGGCGTCCCCTGCCGTTTATCAGTGAAGACACAGGCATGGGTAGAGTTTCCCCTAGATATCCTTGCCTGTAGTTCACCACCCTCTGCCCCAAAGCCCCCTCCTGGAACCAATCTGATAGAATAAGAGGCAGCTCAGGTATTGGGGGATTGGGTTTCTTGTGGACTATGAAAAGCCCATAGTGACCATCACTGCGTAGGTTTGTGTGGTGGGGGTGGTACCAATGAGTGCCGGCAGGGGACGCCCTGAACCTGTAGGTAAAGGTGTGTAGAGGAGGTATGGGACATTGTGTGATGTAGGATGGTCCATCCATCCACTGACTGTCCGCCATGGTCATCCCATGCCAATGTATGGTCGTGCTCACACTGCTCAGGTGGTTCCTCACATGGACTATCACCTGAAAATAAGATCCAATTAAAACATAGTTAGCTATGCAAGTTTAATCCTTTAAATGCCGGTACCGGGTGCCAGTACACTGAAAACATGGAAGATCTGAAACTAGTCAGCGGTGACCACTTTAGGTCCTCAAGTTGACGATACCTAAATCTACAACTTTAGATAGTCAAAATGATGACTTTAGGTCATCATCCTGATGACCTAAGTCATCAGTATGACAAGTCTGTACTGTCAGTATTGTCATCCTGACGACTCAGGTCGTTAGGATGACGACCTAAAGTCATCAATTTGACTACCTACAGCTGTAGTTTTAGGTATCTTCAACTTGAGGACCTAAAGTGGTCACCGCTGACTAGTTTCGGATCTTCCAGGTTTTCAGTGTAGTGCATAAATCTATCATGCATTCTACAGACTAGATAAATTGATAATTACCCATGCAAAGGATTGTGCCCTGATAATCCCTATATGTTAACCGATATATGCAACAAACAACCATGTGCACCAAATCTACAAATAACATTTTGGTTCTTTTTACTTTGCTTTATGACAAATAGCAAAAGCGTCATAGAGTGTAGATGTATCTCTCTCTGAGGCAGTACTTAATTTGATATGGAACGGCCATGTATAGAACAAACCTACCATGTGCATAAGATACCACACCTGTCTTATTGCTTCGCAACATGTTACAGCATTTGCGTTTATATAGGAAATGTTAGGGCACATATCAATGGATATATCAAATTCTTAAAAATAATGATGATAAAATGACAACTGTGAGAGAGGGGAAGAACACGAAAAGGATACAGGAAAAATCATCAAAAGGCAATGTAAAATGTCTTTAAAATATGAAAAAATATGAGACAAAATTCGTCAAAATCACAAAGAAAATTGTTTTGCCCCTGTTTTGCTAGGGTCGGTCCGGTTACTGGAAACAAACCTTTTTTTTTATAAGGCCTTATCTACAATACAGGCAGCGGTTGTCTTCAATTCAAAGCTGAGCCTCTTTGGCAAAAACAGAGAATAAGTAGCTCAAGGAACAACATGATACTGTATAATATACTGACATGAAAATCCTGTCAAGGCAAATACCAGAGCATAGGGTTTCAAGTAAACTTTCTCCGTGTAGTCTTTATGTATAAAAGTAGGTTGGACATGTTTCATATTGTCTCTTATGTTAGCATCATTGACAATGACGTAGGGCACGTTGTGACGAGGCATTGCATCGAAAAGAGTGTTCTGTAAACTTTGGAATACCTTTTGGTCGACAGGATAACTTCAACAGCCATAAAAGAGGAAAGAAAAGGCTAGAGCACTAGGCCTACATTTAATCAATAATTCGTGAACGAGTATTGGGTCCTTTCCTTGACCAGTTTCCCTTGTATGCACTGACTACCTAAGGTAGTTGTTTTAGTTATCGTCAACCTGAGGACCTTAAGTCGTCACCACTGACTAGTTGCGGAACTTCCAGGTTTTCAGTGTGGGCTTTGATAGTAGATACCCTTCACAGCTCAGCTGCACTAAAGTCTAAAACTAACTTTACTGAAGGGATACAAAAACACAATGAAATCATTATAGGGATATTTCATACAAAATCACAGGCCAGTATAAAAGTGTTATTATAGGATTGACCTTTGTAGTTGCCCTTCGTCGATGACTTCCGAGTCAGGTTGGCATCTTCTGTCCTCCTATTCATTTATGTTAGACATGGTTACAAAGTTTGAAGGTATTCAACTCATATTGATCGGCAGAGGAACGTAATATTATACAGGGGACGCTGCTTTGAGATGGCGCATCTTTCAAATACTGAGCTCTTAAAGCTGTTTGTTACAGGTGTACATTATGTTATGATGCTTTGGCTCTACACAAAACTCGGTGGAAATGGAAAGCAAGTGGGGGCGGAGGGAGAGGGGTTGCAGAGGGACGGTTCCATGGTTTATGGCCCTTAAGACAAATGGCCCAGAGTCAAATAGCCTCTAGTCATTTGACCGAAAACCATGTGGCCGAAAAGACATGTGGCCGAAAAGTCACATGGCCCAAAAGATATATGGCCTAAACGACAACTGGCCGAAATTCCAATGAACCAGACCATACCACACCATACCACACCTTTTTCATACCTATATGACAACTGTTCCACACCGTACCACACCATACCACAACGTACCACACCGTTCCACACCATACGACACCTGTACCACACCATACAAACCCTGTAACACACCATACAACACCATATTGAGACATCAGAATTTTTTTTTCACTAGCTCACTCTATCTTATTACCAATACAACACCATAGGGTATCATACAGCACCATACCACACCGTACAACACCACACTGTACCACACCCTAACACTCTGTACCACACCATACCATACCCTACAACACCCATAAAACACCATACCACACTGTACAATACCCCACCATACCACACCCTAACACTCTGTACCACACCATACCACACCCATACAACACCCATACAAAACCATACCCCACCGTACAATACCCTTTAAATTCTGTACCACACCATACCACACTCATACCACACCGTACAACACCATACCACACCCTACAACTCCCAGACCACACCGTACAACACCCATACAACACCATACCACACCGTACAACACCCCACCGTACCACACCATACGACACCATACAACACCATACCACACCCATACAATACCATACAACACCATACCACACCATACCACACCATACCATACCATACCACACCATACCACACCATACCACACCTATACCACCCCATACCACACCTATACCACAACATACCACACCATACTACACCTATACCACACCATACCACACTTATACCACACCATACCACACCAAACCATACATATACCACACCTATACCACACATATACCACACCATACCACACCATACCACACATATACCACACCTATACCACACATATACCACACCATACCACACCATACAACACATATACCACACCTATACCACACCATGCCACACCATACCACACCTATACCACACCATACAACACATATACCACACCATACCACACATATACCACACCATACCACACCTAAACCACACCATACCACACCTATACCACACCATACCACACATATACCACACCATACCACACCATACCACACTGTACCACACATATACCACACCTATACCACACATATACCACACCATACCACACCATACCACACATATAACACACATATACCACACCATACCACACCTATACCACACCATACCACACTTATACCACACCATACCACACCATACCATACATATACCACACCTATACCACACATATACCACACCATACCACACATATACCACACCTATACCACATCAATCCAAACCATACCACACATATACCACACCTATACCACACCATACCACACCTATACTACACCATACCACACCATACCACACATATACCTCACCATACCACACATTTACCACACCATACCACACCTATACCACATCATACCACACCTATACCACACCTAAACCACACCATACCACACCTATACCACACCATACCACACCTATACCACACATATACCATACCATACCACACCATACGATACCATACCACACCTATACCACACCATACCACACCATACGATACCATACCATACCTATACAAGACCATACCATACCTATACCACACATATACCACATCATATCACCCCATACAACACATATACCACACTTTACCACACATATACCACACCTTACCACACCCTAACACTCTGTACCACACCATACCACATGCTAACACTCTGTACCCCACCATACCACACCCTAACACTCTGTACCACACCATACCACACCTATACAACACTCTATACCACACCATACAACACCATACCACACTCATACAACACCATACAACACCACACCAGACCCTACAACACCGGTGTGGTATGGTGTGGTATGGTATGGTATATGAGTGGCATGGTATGGTATATGTACAACACCACACCACACCCTACAACACCCATACCACACCATGGTGTGGTATGGTGTGGTATATGTGTGGTATAGTGTGGTATATGTGTGGTATGGTATGGTATATGCGTGGCATGGTGTGGTATATGTGAGGTTTGGTGTGGTATATGTGTGGTATAGGTGTGGTATGGTGTGGTATATGTGTGGTATGGTGTGGTATATGTGTGGTATGGTGTGGTATAGGTGTGGTATGGTGTAGTATGGTGTGATATGGTGTGGTATATGTGTGGTATGGTATGGTATATGTGTGGTATGGTGTGGTATGTGGTGTATTAGGGTGGTTCTAAATGTTAAGTTTGGGCCATATTTGGGAGATTTTTGAGCGGTATGTTATGGAAGAAAAAGTAGTCAAAAAATATTTCGGCCATGTGACGTTTCGGCTATATGACTTTTCGGCCATGTGTCATTTCGGCCACTTTGATTTCGGCCATTTGACGGGGGCTACATGGGTTCAGGCCATTTGTCATTTGGCCATGCGCCTGGAACCCCAGAGGGACAGGTAATAACGGGGAAAAGGCAAGAGATATACAAATGCGGAGAAACTGATATGAAGGGGCAGGAATGAAGTGGGTGAGATGAAAGAATGCTCTGATTCTAAGGAGTTAGGTAGTCAAAGAAGCAGTGGGAGTTGGGTGTAGAAAGGGGGGTTTCTAAACATGTAGAACCTGGGATTTTAAATGTTGGACCCTGGCCGCCGGCTATCAGTTATCATACATTTGGGAAACCGTGAACAAAACTCTAATAACTCTAGAAAAAAAAATAACCCTAGCATAAGTTTGTTTTGACTTGTCGCTTTGTCTTGATTTCTCCTAGGCAAAAAGGCCCATGCAATCTATAGTTTAAAAACCCAGCAAATCTGAGTGAAGATGAGTCATGGTGAGTGATGATGTGTGATAACTTTTGTGTGATAACGCACTGTGTCGTCTTGTGTCATACTGAGTAAACTCTCACTCAGCTTGACAAACCATCACTCACTTCAATAAAGGTGGTAGGAAAGGTTGGGTGAATGTGTCAATACTGGTCAGCATGTGTCAATACTGGTCAAGTCTCACTGAGCTTGACGAACAAGCACTCACTTTGATACAGATGGTAGAGGAGACTGCGTGAGCATGCGTCTGCAGGTGTCTAAAGTTGTCAACTTTCACTCAGTTTGACGAACAATCACTCATTGTGATAAAGATGGTAGGGGAGACTGGGTCAGCGTGTGTCAACAAGTGTCTACAGTTGTCAACTCTCACTCAGCTTGACGAACAATCACTCACTTCAATAAAGATATGGGGGAAGATTGGGTAAGCATATGCCAACATGTGTCAATAGTCGCCCACTCCCACACAGTTTGACAAACAATCACTCACTTCCATAAAGATGTAAGGGACGACTTGGTGAACAATTGTCAGCATGTGTCAATAATTGCTAGCTCTCACTCAGCATGACTCAAATTCACAATGAGAGACTATGGAATCTGTATAAATTCTAACTGCTTGTACTTTACAGAATGGGCCAATTGATTGAATGTCAATATGATAGATTATGTTGCATATAGCAGTTTTCTTTCTTACATGATATGAAATATACATAAATCAGGAACATAATGATACTGAAGAATATGGAATTCAGTGCATATATAAGACAAAAAAGATGATTTGTTTTGTCTATGGGACTTAGCACTGAGTTGGACTTATCTGCATTTTATATGGTTTAGCAGAATATAAAAGGTTTAATGTCTAGTGATAAGCTAGGTCACATATGATTAGGGGAAATAGATAGGACTTCTTAATAAGTTGGTAAAAATGGTCTGTATTGAGTGATAAAAGGGATAGATGTTGTATCCAATATGGGTATAACAGACTCTGTCAGCATGCATCAACCTGTGTCAACTTCTGTCAACTCTCACTCATTATGACACTACTTCACCCAAGGTGACACACTACATAGTATTCTGTGTTCTGATTGGTACATTTTAAATTTCCCTCCCTTTCTTTGTTCTCCTCCTGAGTTCAAACAGACAAGTAGAAACAGCCAAGGAGGACAGATGTGCTGGTAGGTGGTCACACAGTTCTAGATTAATTTGTTCTTCAAATCCCAATTGATAGGTATTTCTACAGTAATATATTGTTATTACTGATTATGTCTGAACATGCCTTACTGCTAATTCCAAGCTCTAGTGGCAATACCCCAAGATAGTAGTAGATTTAGAACTATGAGTAAAGCCTATGGAGATTTAGGGGATTCAGAATGCTAAGTTATAAGTTCTGGTATCTGGGGACTAAGTGAATGACTATTCATTGTCAATATGGGTGGGACTGGGGTGGTCTAGATTTAGACTGTTTCTGTTTTGTGTTTATGATTATTTGTTTTGATTTGGACAGGTATTCCCAGGAAAACTACAAGGAATCATCTATCAACACCACAACCATCCATTTCCAAGGAGAGTGGGTAAAACATGCTATTGTGAGGAAAGATATCTTCACATGGAAACAGGATAATCAGATGAATTGATGTTCACAATAAAGCCAAAAAAAAAAATCCACAATCCCCCCCATTCCTAGCCCCCCCCCCCCACAATCAAAAATTGGTCAGTGCATCATCATGCGTGATACTGCATCATAACCCATGCATCATTGTGTGTCATACTATGTCATAACCCATGTGTCATTGTGCATCATACTGCGCCATAACCCATGCATCATTGTGTGTGAAGATGAGTCATAATGCATGCGTCAGTCTATGTGAAGCTGAGTCAGCCCTGGCAATGCTTGACACAAATAAAACTTCCAGGAGCGCACTGCGTAAGGGCTCACACACTTTGACTCAACTTCACAGAGATTTGCTGGGCAGGGAGTATGCAAAAAGAAAAAGACCTCTATGAGGGGGGAATGGTCAAAATAAAAGTAAAAAATGATGCATAAATACAGCTCTGACAAGTCTATTGCTGCAGTCGAATTGTGTCACGATACACCATGGATTGTAGATCTATGTAATAGTAGTCATGGACAGGTTCGCCAGGCTTGCATTCAATGAACCAGGAATAAACATGTCATTGAGATGCACGTTTTTATGATGTCTGTGCTTCATTAGACCTCCCTCCCTTTAATGTTGAAAAATTCCCTCCGTGGACCTCTGCAAATCAAAATTATATAATAGCCCATTTCACATTCAAATGTTCATTTTCATTTAATTGTATGGGAGAAATCTCGCGCCGTTGGTGGCCTACACATCTATGACAAAAGGCCATTTCAACGCGGCCTCCAACTTTGGAATGCCCTCGACGCGAGTGTCCAGAGAAAGGAGAATCTGAAACTGTTTAATTCAGAACTGAGAAAATCATAGGTCATGTACTAATGCTATATGAGATGGCTAGTGCCTGGACTGGTTCTGATAGTAATATCATTGAACATAGACCTTAATAAGTAAAGATTGAAACCCAAATACTCTGCTGAGAGACTGTATCACATTACTTATGATTTGATACAGAGACGATGGACTCTTTTTGAACATTAACAAGTTGTCGTACACATTGTTCACCCTGGAATCATTATGAAAATCGCCCCAGGCTGTGACTTTCTTTTATAGCCAATAAAACTAATTCAATTCAATACACGATTTAGGCCTAGTCAAAAGAATTTTGGAGGAGGGCACTGCAATTGTATTCAGTTTGATTTTATATCATTAAGCTCTATGCCACATGTCACTAAAATGGGCATTAAGAAAGGCCTATATCCCCATATCGAATTTAACAAACTTCAATGACACCTCTGTCGATTTTAGGTGTCTAGAGCTATACCTAACAGATCGGTTGTGAGCTAAAGGCGGGTCAGAGATGTTCATAGGGTACCTGACTACATGTAACCTTAACTTGATACTGGTAGAAATATTCACTCGGAGAGATTGTCAACTCAGTATGTGCTGATTGGAAAGGCTTTTTCCATTAGATTTCTTAGAGTAATTCTACGTTCAGTAACTTATGAACTTAAGCAAAGAAAGTATAAACGCCTTATGTAGACCTACTTACCGAAGCATCCTCTGTCATCTCCAGGGTGGGTCCAGGAAACTGTCCATTCACCAGGAGGACACTTCTCCTGCGCCCATCCCCACTCACCACATTGCTTCCAACCTGATCCACGCCGATATCCTGACAAGGGGTCTCAGTACCTAATCCTGCACGTTTTAGGCAGCCTTTAGAATGTAGTACCAGGTCCTCCACATGTCCTCCAGGGTGGTTCAGGGTCATGGTGTGACCCTGAGTGAGCGTTAAGGTGAACTCACATGTTTTATCCCAGCAGGGCTTACCAGGGAAGGCAGCAATGGTGAAAGAAAGAAGTGCCAGCAATACCAGTAGAACCTCCATGGTTGTCAAAATCCTATACTTCACTGCAAGCGATGAGATGTTGTTGATGCAAAGGTAGGCACATAGACAGGTAAAACGTGTTACAATGTTCTCACTAGTGTGTTCTCATACATTTCCTTCCTGATTTCTATATCTTAAAAATAGCCTGACGTGTGATGATTTTGACACTTGGCTGTCTCCTCCTGTTTGTTTTGTATGGTGATGTCGATGGCCGTCAATCATAATATAGCTCCCGTTGTCATACAGTCATCTATAATAGATAACATGTATCCAACAGCTCTCGTTTGATATTGTGACAAAGAAGACACAAAAAACAGTCAATTATATCTCCTGGTATAGTTACTTAATTGATGTAGAGGTTAGAATGTTGTATCCTAGTTTATCCAGATTTACATAAGGATAGATCTAGGTCAGATATACTCATCTATAAAAGTGAAGTATTTCTTATACACTATACACCTTTCCATTGGCCTAGTTCATGTTCCACTGCCCACATACAACTAGAGCCCTGTAACAGGACACCCCTCCTTAGTGTATACTTAGCACGCTTGTAGCTCCTTCATTTTCTAGCCTGATTCCTCCTCCCCTAACGTCAGCGCTGTTAAATTAGAATGCCAACAAAGAAGTCAGTATGAGTAAGTCCTTGGCACGGGCTAGAACTGTGCAGACATGCTTATGACTAAATGATCTACCCACAGCAATATAGTGCACATAGAATAAAGGAGTGCTCATTATCTAACAAAAAGGGGTGATGTATTTTCATACAGACGCACAAGGAAAATTTGCCCCCTCCTCGTCTCCAGGTTCTTAATTTTGTGCTCATTATCTAACAAAAAGGGGTGATGTATTTTCATACAGACGCACAAGGAAAATTTGCCCCCTCCTCGTCTCCAGGTTCTTAATTTTGTGCTCATTATCTAACAAAAAGGGGTGATGTATTTTCATACAGACGCACAAGGAAAATTTGCCCCCTCCTCGTCTCCAGGTTCTTAATTTTGTCCTCCTCCCTACTTCAAGATCAAGAGGCAGAAATTGCACGACAAACAACCTACCCCAGCTAGCAAAACTCATAGTAAATCACGTCATTTTTACATCTTGTGCTGATCCTCTTTACTTAATATTATCTCGCGAATTATGTGGAAAAAACTCATCATATGTGCAAACCATTCTCATGTCACTATGTGAGGTCTTTACACGTACATATAATATGTAAATGTGATGTACTTGAACTTCATCAAAAATATGTTAATCTTGACATGTAAGCTGACTATGATTTATATCATAAATAAGATGTTGTCCATAGATGTAATTTCAACATTAAGTGCAACAATGCAAATATGACATGATATAAAGATGTCATCATTACATAAATCATATTATTGCATTCGGAATACTGACCACAAATTGTAGTCTGATAGGATACCCCAATATAAGATATCTTTAAGATGTAAGAATATTATGTCTAATAGATGCTAATATAGCATCCTTCATGGACACTCTTCAGACGATATAATACCTGTTCAGTGAAAGGTGTTAACAGGTATTTTATATCCACAGAGAGGTCACTACACATTTATCCTAGCCCAGATGCTGGGATGTGATGTTTGCTTGAAGTCAATACTGGTTCTTGTATGTTTTTTAAGGCAAAAAAAAAGAGGTGTTAATAATGTGCATTGTTTGTTTGCGCAGTTATTTCGCCTTTGAATGTCACAGAACCAACAGAGTACATTTTGAAGAATACTTTTCTTTCAGTTTTCTTTTCAAATAACTGCAGGCAGTTAGTTCACTTTGATCCAACTTTTGATTGGGGATGTGGCAGTGTAGATCAGAAAGTGAATATAGTGTTAGATGAGACCTCTTGTGTCTGATAGAAGAACTATCTAGGGGATATGATGTCATTGTATTATTGACATCATATCCTAGCAAAAATATAACAGCTTTAATTCACATCATAATGACATAAATTATGTAATGTCCCAAGTTTAACCAGATTAAGATGTAATTTAGATGTCACTCATGTGTCACTTAATTACAGTGCAGAGTAACTACTTCAAGATATATTATTGGTGTCAATTGGCACACATCTGTTTAACAGCTCTAATATCAGAGCATATTGATGACAGCATAATGGTGTATGCTAGGACCAGATAAAGACATGAGGTGAAAATTTGATCGGAGGCACCCATCAAAGGACTATGGGATGTTTATATTGTTTGAACAGTGAACTACGTCTTCTTTTAAATCTCACACTGAATCCTTAGTGCGTCTACACAGTTGCAGCCCATGGTCTTCAATGTACGATCTGTACTTGTATACCTGTGTACTTGAACTAAGGAATATAACCACTGATGTCAACAGTATAGGACCACTTCAGTCAATAATATTCCATGTGCCCCCATACTGTATGGATTCAGCTGCTTTAATTACTCCTTTTATACCAAGACATATGATCTCTGCTAAATTATTTCCAGGCATTGGGGGAAAGGTGTACCTCAGCTTTGTAGAAGGTTGATCAATAATACATGTATAGCTACCTCCGCCTCCATTCCCTGACTCCAGTACCATACCACAGAGGTTACAGTTGTATGGTGTGACTTCTTTGATTGCCACTCAGTACTTATAAGTCCCGCCTAGACACGTTTTCAATGAATGGGGTATTTATATAAGCAACACTCGGTGTATGAAATAGAACTCATTCCCACCTCAAATAAGTCTATAGTGGTCGAGGATTATCCTATCCATTGGCCTTCACACAGTTTTCGGACGCAATATAGAAATAGTTGACCTGTCTGTTATGGTCGTCTCATAGATTGTAGACTAGCAGTGACCAAAGACCCTTTTTTTTTTTTTTTAGTGAACTCATGGTTTGGCATGCTGAGGCGACAGGATCTTTGGTAACGCCTGGGTCGGTGCATAAAGAGGTATTTAGAGTAGTGTCTCAAAATAGTCTAAGCCTAACAATGAAACTCTCAGCTTACCCCACCCAAAGGGGCGGGCCTCCCTAGTCCACTTAAAAGGGTCTATTTCTCCTCTTTCCTATCCCCTCAGGATGTGTGTGGTGCACATATGTGCGGGCACTGACACATTCCTCTGTGAAATTGTGTAATGTAGTTCTCGCCATGAATATGACCTCAGCTGTCGAAATGGCGTTAAACATCTATTACTCACTCACTCCACCCAAAGTGTCCAAGGCAATAGCGTGAGCTACAGTTACTGGTTGTTACAATATGTGGGTCTCTGCGGGCAAACGAACCTCTTCCCTGAATACTTGATGCCAATAGGTCCATGCAGCACTGATGGCCAGTGGGGTGACGGGCACTGAATTGGAGCATCCATTAACCTTTGGGTAAGCTGACTATGCTTCACTTACATGAAATGAAAAAAGAAACACTCACCAATCGGATATATAGAATGTATAGGGGTATGTTAGATTGTTGATTAACAATGCATTATCTAGTACAATATGATATTTTGACGCGATCCTACTCATGCTATAGCTGCCTAACAGCGTGTGCGTTTTGTCTGCCCGCAGCTAACCACCCTTTGACGTAGCAGGGGTCTAACTATAACCCGTGTTTTAATTACCATGGGTTTTAGCTTTTTCTTCACCTGGTGACTAGCCTGTCATGTAGTTCTGCATTGCAATCTATTTAGGTACCCTATTGCCCTCCAAACACACTGCACTGTCTGTGCAACTGTTACACTAATTCAAATTACCGTAACAAAATGCACTGGACATTGACCATGACACCAAATTGATAAAACCCTAATTTAGGGTATTTTGAAATAGTTTTCGGAGAAGCCATCAGATATATACATATATTTACCCTATATATAAAAATGGGTTCCTAGATCGCAGGTTATATTTTCCCAATGAATGACTGCTTTAGACTTTGGTGCTCGTGAGGTACCAGATGAAGCAAAATTTTCAGGCTATGATCCAGTTAGAAAAGTGCCAGCTAACTCGACCTGATATACAGACAATTCAACAAATATATTTTCAGAACTTTTTGGTATTATATCAACTTGATTGTTCCTAATGTTTTACTATTTGAGTTTTCTTTAATCTATGTTTTGGTAAAACGTTTTATAGCCTCAAAATTCGTCAGACATGCAGAAATGGCTGCCATTTTGGATCTCGATCCAGATAGATCGTCGCCCATCCTGGTGCTCCTTCTGAGGGAAATCTCTCGATCTTTGTAGATCTAGACTGTACTCGCCGACGGCTTTAATTAGAGGGGTCATACATTAAAATCAGACAGGGGGCTCTAGTGGAGCATAGGCTGTGGGTTAGCTGTGGGTATAGACTGTGGGCTGTGGGGGAGATAATGGGGAAGGGGTGCAGTTTATACATATGTATATATATATATATATATATATATATATATACAGATTCATTCCAGCTTTGGGAGATTCCTTTATGTATTATGGTAATTCAAGAGAGGGGATTGTGGTAATTCATGCCTTGGAGAACTAAGTTATCATGGTAATAATGTGAACCTGCAGAATAATCTATTATGGTAATTCAGTTAAAGTGTTTGTACTATCCTTCCAACTTATTTCTGCTATCTTAGTGACCTTAGCATTGATAAGAATAAGGGACTGGCCATTGTTTATCTAGGGGGGTGTTAGGTTTTTATGCAGCCGTGCGGAAATTATTTACATTCCCACAGTCTTTACAATGCCACATGGTGATTTGATGCGGGCAAACATTTCCTACACGTGGTTAGGTGGCTACACCATGAGCAGGAACCCCTCAAAGTATAGATTATATCATTTTATGATAAATTGTAAATGGATTAAAACATATCAAAAAGACACCTTTACATTCTATCATTACTACTCTCTAGGTGAGGGATAATGGTTAGATAATTGTTATATACTACTTTTTTATGTAGATTATAATAGTTATAAAGAGAAATTCTCATCAATTTCAGATATGAATAAACTATGTTAAAGGAGGGGTTCTGACATAACTAACCGAATTTAACTCAATGATGTCTCATTTTAAAGATCTTGACATGAACTTTAATAATGAATTGCCCTGCAGAGGGGTGTTTTTGCCTGCCTGATCCCAAATATCAGATAACCAGCCCCCAAATATCTGTATGTCCTTATCTGTACAGCCTGCGCGGGTAACTTCTGTAGCTGCAGCTTTCCTTAGTGAGTGGAGGCTAAATGGAGTGACCGGGATGCCCAGTTTCTTTAGGGATGCCCGCCATTCCTTGTCCATATAATATGTCACTGGTATTGGGTCGCGGGTATCTGGAAACATGAACATGGGGTCCAATTGTGATGTTGTGGGTGTGTCTGCCACCACCATGGTCATTGCTGTTATGGGGCAGTAGGCTGGGTTCTTTGTGGGGAGCAATGTCACTTCCCGTACTTGGTCGTAGTTTGGCAGGTTTTTTGCCGCCTTTATCCTGACCATGGCAAAGTCTGTAGTCATCATTACATCTCCTCTTGTGAGGTGGTATATAGAGGAGTAGCGGGCTTCTGTCGGGGGGGGGAGTGCCTCCGACCGCCTCATTGCGCCTTGGTATAGCATCAGGACCACCGCATGGAGGATTCTGCCCTTTGTCATGTCCGGGAATGAGGCCAATATCCTCCTGAGTGCCTCCATGGGTACTGAGAGTTTGGGTCACGGTACATATGTCTTGCCCCTTTTCATATATTCGAGGCTGAGTATCACCCTCTTATGGTGAGAGGGAAACTCCTATCCTCTCCATGAACATCCTTATGTGTGATATTTTGTTGGCGACTGTCCTGGGGCATTTTGCTGTCAATGATGCATGTATACGCGATTTAAGCCGTCAGTTCCTGATATGATGGGACCTTGGGGTTGAACTTAATCACAAATGCGAACCCCAGGTATTGAGTCATTGTTGACCTCTCATTCTTGTCTGTGCCCTGGGCTCTGGCGCCACGCTGTCTCCAGGCTGCTCGGGACTGTAGAAATTGGAATACCGGATCTGGAGCATACAAGAGGGTCTGAGTTTAGGAAGTAGTGTGCATTTATCACAAGTTCATTTCATGTACATGTTGGAGAGCCTTCACTCTGTATTCATTTGACAGGTGGGCGCGGCTTAAGTGGTCCGCCACAACATTTCTCGCGACCGGGGATATGGTCATAAGTCAGTGTGATGTTAAACCAGGCCTGTTTTTATAAGCACGGATAAATGTCATGCCTATCGATACCATCCAACATCTTTTTCAACATGAAATTACTGCTGTAATCAATGAAACCTTTTAACTTCTGTTGGTACCAAACTGCAGACTCAGACAGATACACTGCATATATTGAACCCTGTGATGGAGAACAAGGAAAAGGTTGTAAACTAAATTCTTAACAAAATTTCCTATGCCTTTTAAGTTGTTGTTTCCTAGTCCTCCTAGTATTCTCTGACACACCCTGGTCCAAAAGGTACCTTTTTCTTTTTTGCAACCTCTTCCACTCTGAAACACCAAAACAGCACACATTATTATCATGCAGGGTGGTGATACATTTTTTAGGCATACCTTTATAAGCAAGTCTTGACAACTGATCAGCAAGAATATTAATCTCGGATTTGATATACATAGCATAAATTTCTACATTGTTTATGAAACACAACCAAAAACTTCCCTCAACCATTCCATGCAAAGTTTATTTTTTGATCTACCCGTATTTATCATGGCTAGAACTTGCATGTTGTCCGTTATACAATGGATTCTTCTATTTTTATAACTAGAAATCGAACATTTTAAACCCATCATAACAGGGTAAATTCTTACACATTGATATTCCTGTGATGATCTCTCAGATTGTCAAGTACTGGAGGAAGGGAAAAATGACCCACACCTAAATCGAATTTATCATAAGAAGTCCAGTTCCCATACAAAAAATCCTTTCCCATCCAAGTACTAAACCCTTAACAGATGAATCCAAATACATTGGGGTATCTATCAGGTCGTTTAAGATTAAACTCCTACAATTGAAAGTGTCACAAAAATCCAACCACGAACGCATGTCCTGTCTGGTACATTCAGATACCCTAATATAGCCTCTAGGTCTAGTGCGAGGACATAAGTAAAAAATTCTTCAGCTAAAAGTCCCTCCACCTTTGACTACTTGAGAGCAGAATGACATTAACCCACCAATCCTCTCCAAACCCTTTTTCGAGATGAATTTTCTATTGACATTGTCAAACAGAATATTTTTCATTTTCAACACTTTATCCTTAGGCAATGATAATCCTTATTTCCTAGAATCAATGACAATACCTAGAAATTTACACTCTTGTGCCGGTTCAGTCACTTTCTCCTTCGAGATTACAAAACCCATGTATTGCATGGACTCAATTAACAAGTTCCTTTGTGTGAGACATTCATCAGAGGAGTCAGCTATCACTATAAAGTCATCCAAATAATTGACAACTCTCTTAACACCATAGAATTTGGCTACCTCTACAATGAAGTCAGATATTCCATTTAATATATAGGGAGCACATTTAAGACCAAAAGTTAACCTATTGCTGACATAGTACTCATCGCCATGACCCAAATTCCAGCAATAGGACATTGGCTACCCATGTATTCCTAATCACTTCTAGCCTTTTGACACTCAATCTTGTTATGTCCATATGCATTACAAGTGCTACAGATATGTTTATATTTGCAGGGATCTCTCAAGCACTCCTCGGCTCTGTTGAAAGCATAACATGAGATGTTAGAGACCTTAGATTTACCCACATTTTTAGCCTTAGAAGCATAAGCCCTTTGGGCTTGAACTGTACCGTCATAAGAAAGGTGCCTAAGGATATCAGAGTTTCAATAGTGCCAAAGGCCTCAATACCATCATCTTTAGCCCTAGACCTAACTGACTTTTCGTATGCTACGAGAGCTGCCACAGTATAAATCTGGGTACCAGATTTTTCCACTAGCATTTCCAAATGCTTTATCATGCCTTCAATATCATCGCCCTCCTTGTATACATCCAGAATAAATTTCATATTAACCAAAACCAGCTTCTCAATAGTATCAACCTTTTCACGTTTTTTCAATGTATTGTTCATGGTCAAACTCACGAATTTTGGTACCAGAATGATGCCTAGATACAGTAGAATCCATTGACGACCCTCTTGATAAGTTGCACTTGCCATGACAAGCAGAAAATGACGATTTAGACCTGTGGCGACCACCTTGGCCAGCCACTACTTCACCTTGGCCCGTTGCTATGGACGTTGTCTTCTCTCCTTGGATACATGGCTGCGCCCTTAACGACCTGCAGTCACACTACATTCATAAACATTAGTGTGTGGGAGCCCCGCCCCCTTGGTCGAATCCAACATATCGTCTTTCTGGTCCCCTCTGGTAGGAGCCCCTTAATCTCATGTAATTCACCTTCCAACGTATCCATCCTCTCTCCATCCGTCTTGTCAAAGAGCGAACCATCCTCAAACCCTGTAACATGGTCAGGCGTTGGAGATACCGGATCTCCAATGTATAAATTCAACTTGCTCGAATCTCCTAAGTAGGCCGATTTTGAAGCCGATCTAGCCGATTTCTTTGAAGCAGCCTTCGCCTTAGATTACTACGCGAGGTACCTGCCTACAAATAAGGACTGCAGCAGCCAGAGAACAAAACTACTTTTACCCAGCATCTCTGTATAAGCCAGCGACGACTCAAGGAAGGAACAGAGAAAGAGAGAGAGAGAGAGAGAGAGAGAGAGAGAGAGAGAGAGAGAGAGAGAAAGAAAGAGAGAGAGAGATTAAAGACAAGTCTGACCACCCTACCTCAACATTTTTTGACGATATTACCAGAAGGTAACAGATGATACATTGACTGGGGGCAGACACATTTTTTGTAGTCAACTTCAAGATGGGAAAGTTGGCAGTAATGAAATGGGACTTTGGCATTAAAGATCGTATCCCAACTAAAATTCTGTCATTTTTGAGTTTATTTGAATAAGTTATACCTTTCTATAGAACCTCCGAATGTTTTAAAACATTATACAGTATATTTCGGCTTGAAATATGCATCTTTCTACATCATTTTTATGGAGACGATCTGTTATATCAGTAATCTTTCTTTATTTCCATAATTCTCCCTAGATGAGACAGAACAGAGATCGTCTCCATTCTCTGTAAGACCATGAATGGAGCTCATTAGCATAATCCTTTTGCTGTCTGCACTGAATTATTGCTGAGCTGTGATTTTGTTGAAATGATTTTTCTCGTTTTTGCAATAGATGTCATGCAT
Organism: Acholoe squamosa; assembly: GCA_949317995.1. Taxonomy (NCBI): domain Eukaryota; kingdom Metazoa; phylum Annelida; class Polychaeta; order Phyllodocida; family Polynoidae; genus Acholoe; species Acholoe squamosa. The sequence continues at coordinate 46,350,754 of OX439047.1, forward strand.
GTGTTCTACAACAAGGGGAAGGGACTACTATGAGGTATTGACAGGCCTGCCATCTACTGGCTTGATTAGGCAAACAAACTGTAGGTCACATGGAAAGAAATGCTACCCTCTCATGAGTCATATGATATTCAGGCCTGCACTGAAGGTGATCTGGGTACTGAATGCATGTCTTAAGCAATCTATGAATAACAAAGTCATTTCATAATTCTCAGGGTGAGGTGGAGAGAGGTGACTTCTTAGATTTTTTTAGGAAATTGAGGTGATTTTCAAAATTGAGGGAACTTATGAGTAAAGCCTTCCACCAAGCAAGTGGGTTTCCATGATATGACACATCCCTATCGACTCCCTACTATTGTATATATACAATAGTGCGGTCCCCTGACGTCCTTCTTGTTTTACTGTAGGTTGACACTAAAACCACCGGTCTGTTGGTGGCCTACTGAGGGCATCTGGTTGATAGGTGATGCAATACATGCACTTACCCAATGTAGGGACAAGTGGCTACTATGATAGTGGTCAACTGGTGGAGCCCTCTTCTGTTATAAGATGTCACCTCCATAAACCCTGGATTTTTATTTCCCACTATAACAAAGAGCTGGTCCAGATCTAGATGTCTTCTGTTTACATATTTAGGGAGCTTTCATGTTGAAATAATGCATGCCATCTGATGGGGAAAAGGGCATCATTGACCATTGCATGATTCTATGATAACTTCTTACAGACTCATTTTAACTGAAATTGCATCTTAATTAGAAACATCGCCTGGGAATATGGGGACATGGACTGCCCATGCAGGCCCATAATTACAGGGAACCTAGTGTAGGCACTTGGAAGACTCGCAGCACTGGGTGCAGAAGTGCAGTCAAGCATGGCACACTAAAATTGGCCCCTCTATGAGAGTTTGACTTATGTGACTCTATGTAGGTAGACCACAAGGACACTCGACTCTCACCACTATATCTGTAACAGTGCTAAAACTCCTAACATTATGCATGCTGTATACTGTCTCAACCAGATGTCTGGTACATACTATTATATCAGGAATGCAGGAGGGGTCTAAATGTTTATAACAGTGTAAAATTGCATTTGTTTCACACATTCAAATTGCCTATTTCGATAGTGAAAGGATTCTTAACACTGACATTTCTCTGTAACCTGGGATGGTTTTTCATGTAGGATTAAGGTGTAACTAGGTAATTATTATAGACCACCCCCCTTTAACCCCCATCTATAGATAGGCCAGCCATTCATCATCAACATATGACCTGCTATATAGCAATATGTATTGCCGGATTTTTGGGAGAGGGGTGTATTGTAGTGATAGTTGTCAAAATATTTATGTTCATGAGACATTGGTGGTATGAAAGAACTATAGCATTGGTAGATGATATGGGATATTAGTGGTACCTGTATTCAGTAGGGGTCAGCACCTCCTTGCTCCTGATCAAAAGGAGACAGGTAGTTCTCTGTATTTGACCTGAGGATTTTTGGCAGGTATCGCTGGGCCATAAATTTATTTTGAAAAATGATAATAAATCATCCAAACAAGATAGGAGTGGACGGATTGTAGATGTGGATTGCAACAGATTTCATCTATCTTAAACTGTTATTATGTTATACTCTGTAAATCCCTCAGAAATATGTTGTTCTATCTACTCTAGGGATTCTTGCTCTTTCTAAGGCTCTATTGTGCATATAAATGCATGAAATAGCAGCTTTGAAAGGTCTGTAATGGGGCTAGTATCTAATTGTCATAAAAAGTTTTTTTCATTTCCGGCAGCTTATATGGTATATCTCTGAAAAATAAGGTTCAACTTTCACTAAGAAGATTTCATCGAAATATTCATGAGCCCTCCCCATAAACATATGACCAGGACCATTTTGATAGAGAACTTGCATCATATGTTATTACAGGCAGATAAAAGGGGGCACAGACGGTTTTCTAGGTGCCACATCTTTGCACATATCAAATTCCTGCCATCTCCTGGAAGGAAATGATACCATGGAAGTTCAGTAGATGGCAACAATGTAGATCCCATATCCACCTTACAGTAAAGCCTATGCATACATAGTTCAAACAATAGTTGCCAGATGTCACCAAAGTATTGATGAATGCCCATTTGCTACCTTCTTCAAAGTTGATCTTCTACCTGTCAATATACTTGTTCATTCTAAGGTCTAATGTAGTCTATGAGGTAGCACCTTTGTTCCACAGTATACATAAGACCATATAAGAGGTTCCCTAAAAGGTTTTAGGTCAATGTGACTGTTGTTAATGAGGTAATTAAACAGGGAAGGCAGCCTACTGTGACTGGTGCCATCACCCACTGCCACTGCCAGGCTAGTACAGATCTGTAGGGGCTCGTAAAGCATTGTATATAGTGTTTGCTCCCTATTCGAGAGGGCAGGTCGATCGGTGCGGTTACCACCGGTAGGACCAGAGGTCACTTCGATCTCTGGCCACTGCAAGGTGGTGGCAGCACTAGTCTTCGCTGCTCCAGTCCCTACCTGGGACCGCGTAGGGAGCTCAGTTGGTCTCTGGCTACAGCCACGACAACACCTGAATAGAATCGAGCTATACCTATAGCACCACTCGGAACATATATAACTCCAAATAAACATGTGCCGGTTGCACTAACCCCCAGCTAACTCATCTGGTTTTGCTTGACATTGGTATCTCTCGAACTAGATCGAAGTTAAACAAGAACTCGAACCATTACTCTGGTGCCGTGGCCAGTCTTGGTTTTAGTTCGTGACCCTGGAGGTCTCACCGAACCATGATGGAGCGACCCAAGGAAACTTGGGGTTCGTCAGTGGTGACTCCACTGAATCTGACTTCAGTAACTTAGGTTCTGAAGCAAAGGCGCCACCATTCACGGTAGACACAGGCCGAGACCTAAACTACCAACATACTACTGACTTCGAACCCGAAGAAATTAGACTTGACAGAACCAACCACTTCAGATTCAAAAACTCGAAGACATGTAGTTACTACCACTAGTACTGCTACAGCTACACCGATTACAGATAGGAAGTCACTCGAAGGCTTGAGTACATTTATATTTAATGTAGGCGGAAGCCAAAGCCAAGGATTGACCGCAAAAGAATACTTGCGACAGCAAGCAATCAATCGAGATGAGATGATGAGAAGTGACCAACAAAAGAAGTGGGAAAGTTCTGAACGCAAAGTATTGCGTCTACGAAATCTCGAAAAACAATGCAAGAAATACGAAGATGAACAAAAGATCCTATTCTTCACTCTGAACAATCTTGAACAGAATGTGGAAAACAAGGAAGCTAGAAACAGATCTCTGGAAAAGGAGCATCTAGTGATCCAAAAGAAGCTCGAGCTGAACAAAGCCAAACTGGAAAATGAGAAACTCAAATTTGAGATCATATATGAACAATGGGAAATTTATCAAGAAGATAAACGTAACCAATTGTTAGTCGAAGAAGATAAACTCCGAGAAAACATTGATCTCCGGAGAACCGAGAACGAAAAATAAGTTCAGATTCGAAATGCAATGATCGAAGACAATGAACAGTTAATGCTGGAAATAAAGGATAACAATGAAGATTTTTTAATCCACCAGCAGGAGCTGTGTCTGCAAATAGCCCATCTTAGTAAAAAGAAAAAGGTTCTGGACTGTTATGTAACAGGCTTAGAAAATACAGTGCCACCACCGAAGACGACATCAACAAGTCAACTTACCACCGAGGATACTTCTAACAATGAAAATGTCCACATCGATGGCGGAGAAAACTCTTTCCATACAGATACAACTCCAGATAGTTGTGATATCATCGATGATTTGGATTCGGATGAATTCAAAGAACAGAATATCATACCTTTCGACCAAGCATTTGTCAAAGGTATGGCACCAATGACAACTTCGACACTAGCGGAAGCCTTGGTGAGACAGAGATTACCAGATTATGACCCATTCATCAATGATAATGCTAGGGAAATGTTACCGGTGACGGTATCTATCAACCTGGACATAAATCTGATGAGGGTAGAGATAACAAATTGAGATTTAGTGTCGGAGATGTCCCCTTGGGAACCTACACTGATGAAAATGGTGGACCCTATCAGGGTTCGGACCTAGTCTGCACCAATGAGGATGGATCTTTCAACATCTCATATGAAGACAACTCATCTCCTCAAGATCCCGGAGCGGGTAATGACGGGAGCAAAGGGTCCAATGGAGGAGCGACAGGTGCTGCTGGAGGGTCTTCTGGCAACAGGAGGCGATCTAGAGCCACCCTTGACAATTTGCTGAATCAATCTTCAAACACTTCCGGGTGTGCCCACAATGAAGAAACGATTCGGGATTGGAGCGTTGGCCAAGTGAGTAAACTGGTATGGACAAGCAACGCTGCTCGAAGAGTTGCCATCATTCCCAAGTCTTATGATGGGACTGTGATGTGGAAGGAATGGTTTTTGAACTTTACCGATGACATGCGCTGTAATGCATGGTCTCCCGAGGAAGCACTGCCACACCTGGTCAGATGTTTGAAGGCCGGGCCAGGGAAGATAGCAGTGGTCAAATGGAATGAAGTCTACAATGAATGCGGCACATTTACTGATTTAGTTGAATTTGCGAGTGTACTACTGTACAACTTGGTAACCGAGGACCCTATGATGGTTTTCAAGAAACGGACCCAAAAGCCTCATGAGACTTTCAGGGCTTTCAGATTGGAACTACAGACCTTATTACATAAGGCCCGCCCCAGTGTTGGCCTAAATGAGGAACGAACCTACTACCTCAGTTCATACAAGGACTCAGGGATGAGGAACAGCAGCAGGCCGCCCTAGCCGCTTGGAAAGGGAAGAATGCGGGGGTAACCGACCTCTTTGAAGCAGTAGACGACTTTAACAAGGTTCAAACCTTGATGGCAGGAAAAATTCCCATGAAGGCGGCTGCCGCTGCTATGGCCCCGATGACTCCAGTCTCCTCCATGCATCAGGCTGATGGGGGTGACTCCGATATCGAGGTGATCGAGATCGAAGAGGAGGATGGAAGCATCTCTGCTGTTCAAGTGAAACGAGACATGAAGAGGAAGTATATACCTCGACGAATGTTCAGTAAAAAGACTCCTGGTCGGGATATCAGACTTAAGGCTGAGCCCACCCCAGTGGAAAGAACGAATTCTCGAGGTTTGAGGTCCTCCTCACTGCCTACTTTGACAACATCCAACACTACTACCTCTGTTGCCACTCCGGCACAGATGGATGTTACTAAAATGATGGAAGAAATGATCAAAACATTAACTGAAGCTATGACCATGAGACGGCCTCATCAGAGGGTGGACAGGTCTCGGTTAAGATGCTATAGATGTCAGGAAATGGGCCACTATGCCCACGAATGTACAGCTCCGAAGCCCGTTCTCGCCCGTGTAACGGCTGTACAGGAAGGTGAAGGTGAAATCAGGAATAAGGAAAACTAGAGGGGGTCACATTAAGAGCAAACGGTGTGATCCCTGAAAGGAATTGCCAAAATACCGGAAACGGCAAGATCAAACTATCCAACAAGCCAATTTCTCCTGGGAGACTGGTAAGTGAGAAGGATCCTTTCACTCCAGTCGGGGCCAGAAGCTTTGATGTGATGGAGGGTCAGAGGACTCAGAGCCGGAAGGAGGAATCCTGCATCAAAAACGAGGAAGGGTGGGTCAGAGAGCTGGCCCGGGTGAGTGCAACACACCTTCCCCCGACCATCCAAGTGGCCTTTTTAAAAGGCTTTGAGTGGGAGCTCGGTGACTCGGAGGAGCAGGTTCGATTTGCTGAAAATCCTTCCCCACTGGGAGGGAAAAGATGGTACGTCACTGTATCGGTGAAGGAACAGGTCGGGGAATTCTTGATAGACACTGGTGCCAGCCATTTGTGTCTCCAAGAAGTTCTTCGAACTAATGTCGGGCAAGCCCGATTCACTCCCTGTGGGTGTAAATGCTTGCACAGCGGACGGTAGCCGGATGCAGACTTTTGGTAAAACCTTCATACAGATCGGAATGGGTGGACATGACTTTGTCATGTGCCCCACCATTGCCGAGATAAGCGATGATGGGAAAATCGGACTGGACTTCGCTAGCCTGTATGGTGCGGTGTTAGATCCCCATCATGGGTTGTTAAAAAATTAGGCACCCGTACAACTGCGAAGTCCGCTGTGTATTGAGACATGTGCCCTCTGTGTGGATCCTGCATCAAAAACGAGGTTTTGTGTGGATTACTGAATGCTCAACAGGGTAACTAAGAAGAATTCTTATCCCTTACCTCGGATAGTTGAGAACTCCCTTGGGGGGAATAAGTATTTTTGCACCCTCGACTTGCAGTCTGGGTATTGGCAGATTGGAATGGAACCCGAGGATATGGAGAAGACTGCTTTTTTGAGTCATATGGGATTGTTCCAGTACAAGGTATTACCCTTTGGGTTATGTAATGCACCAGCCACGTTCGAAGCCATGATGGAGACCATGTTAAATGATCTAAATTATGGGAACGTTGCCTGGTATATTTTGATGACATTGTCGTGTTCGGGAAAACGTTCGAGGATTGTGCCAACAATCTTGAATTGGTCTTAAAGCGAATCCAAGCCAATGGATTGAAGCTTAAACCTAGGGAGTGTAACTTATTTAAAACATCTATTACCTACTTAGGTAGAATCATAACACCCGACGGCATTCATGCCGACCCCGAGAAACTTCAATCAGTTTCCAAATGGGCTAAGCCTGAGAATGCCAGAGAGATACTTAAGAGTGGTAAGAGGCCAGAAAGGCCAGCCATTTCTATTGAAGATCGAGAAACCCGTAAGTTTCTAGCTCAATGGACTGAGCTGGAGATGATAGACAGGTTGCTTTGTTGTTGGAAGACTTGTCCTACCAAGGACAAGATTTTGCAGATAGTGATCCCTATGGCAATGAGACGCGACATCATGTACTTCTGTCATGGCCACAAAACTAGTGGACATTTCGGAAAGAAGAGGTCGCTCGAACGCCTCGCGAGACGCTATTACTGGCCTGGAATGAGCAGTGATATCACCAGATGAGTTATGACTTGTCCTGAATGTGGCAAGAACAAACCTGAGCCAGGTATGGGCAAAATGTCATTGATGCAAGAACTGTTCGGGGTAAGATTCGCCAGAATAGCCACGCCTCGTGGAAACACCTGCATGATGGTAGTCTCAGATTATTACACGAAGTACACTCGTGTATTCCCACTGCCAAACCACAAAGCTGCCACTTGTGCTAGTGCATTTGAATTTGAGTTGTCGAAACCTGTTGACAACTTCGCTAGCCTGTATGGTGGGGTGTTAGATCCCCGTCATGGGTTGTTAAAAAATTAGGCACCCGTACAACTGCGAAGTCCGCTGTGTATTGAGACATGTGCCCTCTGTGGCGATTGTAGTACAGACCATGAAGATCCCTCCGGGAACTACTTGTGACGTGTTGTGTTCCTCAAACTCAAAATTCAGGGCAGCCGACGCAGTGTTCGGACCCAATCCGGAAAGGCTGAGTTTCCTAAGATTGGAATCTGTCAACACCCTTGTCAGTAGTGGGGCTTGGGCTGTTATTCCCATCACTAACCGAAGTCACGATCTTATTTACCTACAGAGAAATGAGCAGGTGGGACAGATGTCCCTTGCTGAGTGCACATCCGAAGTCCACTTCGAAAGTGAGGTTAACCCGAAGTCGATGATGAAACTGACAGATGAGCTTGACAAGCTGGTCGACGATTCCTCGCTTACCAATGCTGATGAGAAGAGAAGGCTTCGAAACCTGTTGACAACCTACACAGCAGTGACACTGGAGATGCCAAACCCTTCATGATTCCATACCGGAGGTTACCTCTGAAAAAGAAGCTCGAAGCAGAAAGGCAGATTATCAACCTATTGAAAAAGGGGGTAATTGTACCTAGTGCTAGCCCTTGGTCTAGTCCTGTTTGTATGACTACAAAGAAAGAAAGAACCATAAGGTTTTGTGTGGATTACCGAATGCTCAACAGGGTAACTAAGAAGAATTCTTATCCCTTACCTCGGATAGTTGAGAACTCCCTTGGGGGGAATAAGTATTTTTGCACCCTCGACTTGCAGTCTGGGTATTGGCTGATTGGAATGGAACCCGAGGATATGGAGAAGACCGCTTTTTTGAGTCATATGGGATTGTTCCAGTACAAGGTATTACCCTTTGGGTTATGTAATGCACCAGCCACGTTCGAAGCCATGATGGAGACCATGTTAAATGATCTAAATTATGGGAACGTTGCCTGGTATATTTTGATGACATTGTCGTGTTCGGGAAAACGTTCGAGGATTGTGCCAACAATCTTGAATTGGTCTTAAAGCGAATCCAAGCCAATGGATTGAAGCTTAAACCTAGGGAGTGTAACTTATTTAAAACATCTATTACCTACTTAGGTAGAATCATAACACCCGACGGCATTCATGCCGACCCCGAGAAACTTCAATCAGTTTCCAAATGGGCTAAGCCTGAGAATGCCAGAGAGATACGTTCTTTTCTGGGGTTTTGCTCGTACTACAGAGACTTTATCCGAACTACTCCAAAGTAAGCTATCCTTTGCAGGTACTTGCACATTGAACTCGGGCCGGGCTAAAGAACGTTTCCCATAAGGTGACGAGCAAGACAAGTCTTTTCAGGGTATAAAAGACTTATTTGCGAATACGCCAGTGTTGAAATACCCAACTTCGGATGGGCATTTCATCCTCAATACAGATGCCAGCAATGATAGCATAGGGGCGGCCCTGTCTCAGGTCCAAAACGGAGTCGAAGTTCCTCTTGCTTTTGCGAGCAATACTTTGAATAAAGTGCAAAGAAACTACTGCACCACCAAACGTGAGTTATTGGCTGTGGTGGCGTATACTAAAAAGTTTCGGCACTTTCTATGGGGTTCCGACTTTACGTTGAGAACAGACCACTCGTCTTTGAAGTGGCTCCTGAACTTCAAGGATGCGGAAGGGATGATTGGGCGCTGGTTAGCTAATTTATCTGAGTTTGGTTTGGAGCACAGTCAAATCCAACACCGAGCAGGGTCAAAGCATGTAAATGCCAACGCTCTGTCCCGAAGACCGAAAGTGTCAGAAAGTGTCAGAAGATCGACTGTGATGATTTTGGGGCACACAACGCTGTGCTAGCGGGGGTTCGAACCCCTGGTAAAACTTGGAAGGTCGAACCATTGCCCGACCTCTGTGTGGAAAACATTGTTGAATGGTCCCCAGAGACCATCCAGCAGTTCCAACAGAGTAACCCTGCAATAAAACGAGTTATTCAACTACTTAAGAGTGGTAAGAGGCCAGAAAGGCCAGCCATTTCTATTGAAGATCGAGAAACCCGTAAGTTTCTAGCTCAATGGACTGAGCTGGAGATGATAGACAGGTTGCTTTGTTGTTGGAAGACTTGTCCTACCAAGGACAAGATTTTGCAGATAGTGATCCCTATGGCAATGAGACGCGACATCATGTACTTCTGTCATGGCCACAAAACTAGTGGACATTTCGGAAAGAAGAGGTCGCTCGAACGCCTCGCGAGACGCTATTACTGGCCTGGAATGAGCAGTGATATCACCAGATGGGTTATGACTTGTCCTGAATGTGGCAAGAACAAACCTGAGCCAGGTATGGGCAAAATGTCATTGATGCAAGAACTGTTCGGGGTAAGATTCGCCAGAATAGCCACGCCTCGTGGAAACACCTGCATGATGGTAGTCTCAGATTATTACACGAAGTACACTCGTGTATTCCCACTGCCAAACCACAAAGCTGCCACTTGTGCTAGTGCATTTGAATTTGAGTTGTCGAAACCTGTTGACAACTTCGCTAGCCTGTATGGTGCGGTGTTAGATCCCCGTCATGGGTTGTTAAAAAATTAGGCACCCGTACAACTGCGAAGTCCGCTGTGTATTGAGACATGTGCCCTCTGTGGCGATTGTAGTACAGACCATGAAGATCCCTCCGGGAACTACTTGTGACGTGTTGTGTTCCTCAAACTCAAAATTCAGGGCAGCCGACGCAGTGTTCGGACCCAATCCGGAAAGGCTGAGTTTCCTAAGATTGGAATCTGTCAACACTCTTGTCAGTAGTGGGGCTTGGGCTGTTATTCCCATCACTAACTGAAGTCACGATCTTATTTACCTACAGAGAAATGAGCAGGTGGGACAGATGTCCCTTGCTGAGTGCACATCCGAAGTCCACTTCGAAAGTGAGGTTAACCCGAAGTTGATGATGAAACTGACAGATGAGCTTGACAAGCTGGTCGACGATTCCTCGCTTACCAATGCTGATGAGAAGAGAAGGCTTCGAAACCTGTTGACAACCTACACAGCAGTGACACTGGAGATGCCAAACCCTTCATGATTCCATACCGGAGGTTACCTCTGAAAAAGAAGCTCGAAGCAGAAAGGCAGATTATCAACCTATTGAAAAAGGGGGTAATTGTACCTAGTGCTAGCCCTTGGTCTAGTCCTGTTTGTATGACTTCAAAGAAAGAAAGAACCATAAGGTTTTGTGTGGATTACTGAATGCTCAACAGGGTAACTAAGAAGAATTCTTATCCCTTACCTCGGATAGTTGAGAACTCCCTTGGGGGGAATAAGTATTTTTGCACCCTCGACTTGCAGTCTGGGTATTGGCTGATTGGAATGGAACCCGAGGATATGGAGAAGACCGCTTTTTTGAGTCATATGGGATTGTTCCAGTACAAGGTATTACCCTTTGGGTTATGTAATGCACCAGCCACGTTCGAAGCCATGATGGAGACCATGTTAAATGATCTAAATTATGGGAACGTTGCCTGGTATATTTTGATGACATTGTCGTGTTTCGGGAAAACGTTCGAGGATTGTGCCAACAATCTTGAATTGGTCTTAAAGCGAATCCAAGCCAATGGATTGAAGCTTAAACCTAGGGAGTGTAACTTATTTAAAACATCTATTACCTACTTAGGTAGAATCATAACACCCGACGGCATTCATGCCGACCCCGAGAAACTTCAATCAGTTTCCAAATGGGCTAAGCCTGAGAATGCCAGAGAGATACGTTCTTTTCTGGGGTTTTGCTCGTACTACAGAGACTTTATCCGAACTACTCCAAAGTAAGCTATCCTTTGCAGGTACTTGCACATTGAACTCGGGCCGGGCTAAAGAACGTTTCCCATAAGGTGACGAGCAAGACAAGTCTTTTCAGGGTATAAAAGACTTATTTGCGAATACGCCAGTGTTGAAATACCCAACTTCGGATGGGCATTTCATCCTCAATACAGATGCCAGCAATGATAGCATAGGGGCGGCCCTGTCTCAGGTCCAAAACGGAGTCGAAGTTCCTCTTGCTTTTGCGAGCAATACTTTGAATAAAGTGCAAAGAAACTACTGCACCACCAAACGTGAGTTATTGGCTGTGGTGGCGTATACTAAAAAGTTTCGGCACTTTCTATGGGGTTCCGACTTTACGTTGAGAACAGACCACTCGTCTTTGAAGTGGCTCCTGAACTTCAAGGATGCGGAAGGGATGATTGGGCGCTGGTTAGCTAATTTATCTGAGTTTGGTTTGGAGCACAGTCAAATCCAACACCGAGCAGGGTCAAAGCATGTAAATGCCAACGCTCTGTCCCGAAGACCGAAAGTGTCAGAAAGTGTCAGAAGATCGACTGTGATGATTTTGGGGCACACAACGCTGTGCTAGCAGGGGTTCGAACCCCTGGTAAAACTTGGAAGGTCGAACCATTGCCCGACCTCTGTGTGGAAAACATTGTTGAATGGTCCCCAGAGACCATCCAGCAGTTCCAACAGAGTGACCCTGCAATAAAACGAGTTATTCAACTACTTAAGAGTGGTAAGAGGCCAGAAAGGCCAGCCATTTCTATTGAAGATCGAGAAACCCGTAAGTTTCTAGCTCAATGGACTGAGCTGGAGATGATAGACAGGTTGCTTTGTTGTTGGAAGACTTGTCCTACCAAGGACAAGATTTTGCAGATAGTGATCCCTATGGCAATGAGACGCGACATCATGTACTTCTGTCATGGCCACAAAACTAGTGGACATTTCGGAAAGAAGAGGTCGCTCGAACGCCTCGCGAGATGCTATTACTGGCCTGGAATGAGCAGTGATATCACCAGATGGGTTATGACTTGTCCTGAATGTGGCAAGAACAAACCTGAGCCAGGTATGGGCAAAATGTCATTGATGCAAGAACTGTTCGGGGTAAGATTCGCCCGAATAGCCACGCCTCGTGGAAACACCTGCATGATGGTAGTCTCAGATTATTACACGAAGTACACTCGTGTATTCCCACTGCCAAACCACAAAGCTGCCACTTGTGCTACTGCATTTGTCAAGGGATGGGTCCTACACTTAGGCCCACCACTGATGATGCACAGCAATCAAGGGAGAGAGTTCGAGTTGAATTTATGGCAAGAAATGTGTCATTATTTGGCGATAGGTAAAACTAGAACCAACCCGTATAGACCTCAATCTGATGGTCAAGTGGAGAGGTCCAATCGAACATTGATTCAAGTCTTAAAAACCTTGGTAAACTCATGCCAAGATGATTGGGACGAACAATGTGACTTCGTAGTACATGCTTATAGTAGTACTGTACACACCTCGACAAACTGCTCTCCAAACCTTCTAGTGTTTGGGGAAGGTATAATTATGCCTGCAGACTTGGTGTATGGTGTGGTAGGGATTAGTCCTGAAGCTGTACTGTTTATAGAATCATTAAGAGACCACTTCAAACGGGCTTACAAGCTAGTTCGAATTGAACTAATGAATAATGCCTGATGGCAGAAAGTTGGTTATGACACCAATTTGAAACATCGACATTTCAATGTTGGTGATAGGGTATTCCGAATTCATGAACCTCTATCCTCTAAGAAATTAGTCTCATGTGGTGACAAAGATTATCTCCGAATCCACCGTTAACATATTGAGTCTACCAACTGGTAGAACCAATAAATCGAACGTGTGCAGATAACGACGTTGGAGAGGCCGAGAAGCAGCCAACGCCGAGTGTAAAGAATTGACAGAAAATTGGAATAGGGAGAAAGACGAGATCCTGATGAAACCTAAGTGTTTAAGGACACCGCCTGGAACTAGGAAAATGAATAAGAAGAAGCCTAAAAAGGCTACACAAAAGAAGGTCAAGAGAATCGATGTGAATCTAAAATCCGATCACAAGGAAAATGTCTAGCCGGGACACAGGAGTAGGGGTAGGAAGAGGACGCTGGTATCCTCTGATAAACCACCCCAAGCTCCTGGGTTGAAAAAGAAATCAAGTAGGAGAGAGACGCAGCCCACGAATTGCCGTAAGGTCTGCCATTACTTAAGTCCTGGTAGACAACGAGTGTACATGTCCTGTACTGTGTAATGTTATTTGTTTTTGAAAGTTGAAATACTTTGAAATTGACTCGAAGTAGGGCTGGATGCACCGAAGTACCCTGTTCATGGTTCCTGTGGGTGACAGACAGCAAAGCTGACATGCACGTACAATACTGCATGTTTTTCTGTTAAACTCCCGATGATATGAACAGCGTAGGTACCTACCAATGCAACGACAAAACGGAGAGAAGAACCCTCGAACTACCACGGGTGCTGCCCCATGCGATATCGAGTATTTTTGTGCACCCATTTTCGCTCACAGCATGCGTCCCGATCTTTACGAGATGGACATGCTTTTGGCAATTAGATAGTTCTCACTGGGTTAACTCCAATTCTTTAGGAAAGCGGTGAATCGAGGACTTATCGCAGTAAGTTTAAGTATAACTGACTGCTCTTGGGCCCGTTATAATGGCCCAGAGCCAGGTGACGGCGAGGGACACCCCGTCCCAGCCACCTACTCTGAGGAAGCAATGGACACTTCGGAAGTCCTTGCTTCGGCATCGACTGCCACTGATGGCTCTACGCCAGCCCCACCGACTCCTGAGGGACCAAGTCACCATTCCGAAGTTCTTTTGAGCGTAGGAACAGACTCCCGAGTGGAGGTAGTGATGCCCGAACCAGCCGACGCCATCCTCGAAGTGCCAGTCACTGTCCCCGAACTCGACACAGCACAGAGGGGATTTATTAATGTTACAAAAGGGTACATCCGTACCGCTTCGGGAACGGACCGTTGGATTGCTCCACGGATGCTTGGAGGCAGATGTTTGCCACCCGACTGCATAGCCATGGACTTGCAGATGTGATTGGATAAAGGCGTGTCCAATAACCAAATCGACGACATCGGTAGGGATACCTACTGGTGCAACTACTTCAGCCTGGCTGAGGCCATGTGCGGCTCGGACGCACTGACCCAAGTAGTCGATGAGATCGCGGAGGATGAGAGGATTCGAATGTCCCTCGATACTCCGCTGCTCTACGGATTGATGCCGATAGACGAGCGACTGCCCAATACTGCTGGGGACAGAAGCACCCCCCGATCCAAAACCGAGAGCGTACCTACGCATACCAGATGTCCAGCTCGCCAGTTCAACCATCCGAAGACAAGCTGTTGGAGGATGAGGAACTGGTGAAGGAAGACACCCGAATGACGAAGGAGTCTTCTCGCGAGGACGCTGACGCCAAAGCTTTGCCCAATGCCATCCGACCCGACCCTCTCAAGGAGACCCCTAGAGGACCTCAAGATAAAAACAGGCCGAGATGGAGAAAGATAGGAAAGCACTCCTCAAGAAAAAGACCGACTTGAGGAAAAACATTGAAAAACTCAAGAAGGAAAAAGATCAGAAGGAAGGTTTCGAAGAGGTCAAACCTCAACGAAACAAGAAGCGACTCTCTAAGAAAGAGGGAAAGGAGGATTCCGACAGAGAGGACTCTGGTGTGTCCACCAGGTCTTCCCGAGCTTGGAACAGATCAGGTTCGAAAGTGACCAAATCGACCTCACCCGAACCGGAGAAGGCCAGTGCACCCTCAAAGTCTATGACTCCGAAAAAGGCACAGCCCCCACCACTGGTCCCCGCCTTCGAAGTAACGGAGGAGGGCAAGATTTCCGATATGGAAGTCAATAGGAATGGGAATGGCGGAATCGTCATGACGAAAGTGATGGCGAAGACTGGATGAGAGCGTGTACAGAAGATCCAGTCCCTTCGAAGTTCTACCGTGTATGGGTAGCTAGTTTGAGTGACACCTCGAAAACCACGAGGACCTACTACGGCTATGAACATAGGATGAAGCTTGAATACGGGGCTTCGAACTATAGTAGCCGATGGAGAACGTGCCCATTCAAGGTATGTGTCAACCTCCATGAAAATGAGAAGAAGTGGTCCACTAAGGATCGCTTCTATCGTCATCTCACAGAGGCGCACATGCATTATGCGCCGATCTACCGATACAGTAACGAGAAAAACGAAAGTAAGAAATGCAATGGCTATGTCACCCGCCGGCGCGGATGCCTGACAGAGCACATTGTCAAGAAGCACGGACTGAAAGCCGGGGAAGCCCTTTCTTGGGTTCAGAAATTGCATACCAAGCTCATGTCAGCTTGGTATGATATGAAGCAGAAAGAACGAAACGAACTCCTCATGACTACGGAGTACTTCTGCCATGTCACTGAGGGCAAACAAGATGCCTACTTCACGAGAAACATAAAGTCCCATAGGTTTGACATGACTCCTGAAACCCACTGGGAAGTAAAGGTCATGAGGAAAGACCGGGATACCCTGGATAAATATGGCAAGGCGAAGCCCCACCCCGGGGTCGACCCTCGCCAGAAAGATAAGAAGTGGTCGAGATCCGAATCGCAGTCACCTGCACCACCAGAGGCATCAGAGAGGAAGCGTTCCCCACCCTCGAAGAGATCATGTACAAATTTCCCCACTGCGACAATCGAATGCTGGGGACTTTATGACCTGGCTTCGATCAGGGTCTGAATATAGCTACGATGACTGGTTCCAAGGCTGGGTGGATCAACCCCAGATACCCCTGACACCAATCACTGTAGGATCGAACCTGCATACTATTGCACAAGTTGTAAGGGGAGACAAGAAGAAAACCGACTTCCCTGCCCTGCAGACTGTGATGACCCCTGGTACGGAGTCTCAGGTACTGACTGCAGGAGGGAAGGTTCGAGGCTGGATGGGCCCTCCTTCGAACCCAGCTCCGAGCGCTAAGGCCAAGTGCCCCGGCCCTGGTAGGAAGGTAGCCATGAAAGACCCGAAACCAACCACTGCCTGCACCAGGTGTGGCTGGTACTGTGCAAGTTGCCACAACGGCAAGCCCAGCTCTGAGTTCCGCAGCGAGTAGTTCAGCGCAGTCCAGCGAGGCAACTGGCGGAGAAGGTGCTCCTGCACCCCAGCCACCTTCCAATGCTGGAATAACTGGCGCCCTATCCTGCACCAAGTACGGAGTTCTACCGACCTGGACCTCAAAGCCTGGCAAGAACGCCACCTTTACCAGAGTATCACGTACCTCCGCAGCATGAGTGAGGGCGTTTTTGAATGCCTTCACGAGATCCAGCGGAGGGAAACTGAACGGATCACAACTGAGGCTACTGCCAAAGTTGATGAGGACCATAGAACAGCAGAGAGGAATCTGAAAGAAGCTGCCAACACAAAAGGCATGTGTGACCTGAAGCTTCGAAAGCTAAGGGAGGACTCTATGGATGCTAAGTTCATGGGGGCGTTCAGGTGCTTATTCTCTAAGTGGGATGGTACCCCCAAAACTGCCTTTGAACTGCTGATGAAGCAGCAATCGAGGAGCAGACCCTCTCCAGCGAGGGGTCCAAGTGCAGCAGCCGGATCTGCCGCTTCTGCCACTCCCGATGTACCTGAGAGCTCGAAGTCAGACCAGGCTTGCGCCATGGAGACTTTGGAGAAATAAATCGATTTACTACCGACCCAACCTAGAGATCTGACATTCTTTCTCTATGTTGGGAGTCCTCCAAGCAGAGCAGCAGAGGCCTTGATGACCAGACGGATGCAGACTCAAATCGCCTTCGATGATCTACATCTTCCTATCTTCATCAGGGCACAGCATAACAGCGACGCGGCTTGCCACCGCCAAGTTCGACCTACCCGCCGAGTGGATCTGCAGACAAGCAGTGAAACGAGAAAAGAAGACATTCGAAGTCTAATTATTATTGTACGGGTGTACCCACTACACTGGTGGGCAATCTTTAATTACAATATCAATATATATATATATATATATATATATATATATATATATATATATATATATATGTATCTATTATCTAATAAGTGGGTTCATACTTTCCCACATTTTGTATCTATTTTGCTATGTTTAGTTAACTCATAAAAGTGACTACTACTGTATAATTATGTGTATATGAGTTGATCTCATATTATAAAATATATGTATATTTTCAAACTACAGTATTTCGTACATTATGATCTGTAAAACCATCTTGAAGAGTTGGCATCTAATAACAGTACTATTATATTATTTTTTCTAAGTCACTAAATCTACACCGTCCGTGTTCTGTAGTTAGACATAGTCATATCATAGTGTAAATAGGTACTTGTATCTTTATATAAAACTAAATCAGATCGACGAACTGACCAAAAAAATTATAAAATGTTAACTCATATGTGAGTTCAAAATTTTTTCTTTTGGGTAATTGTGCTAATATGTTCTTGTCAAATATACATTTAACATGTATAATCAGGTATTTGCAACATGTATATTATAACAAATGTTCTTCAAACTATTGTTGTATAATTTAACTTTACCTAACCTCGAAGTCAGAAATTGTATTTCACTTTGAAGTAGTATATAATATTTAGGTTTGTTAATATAATAATGTTACTTAATTCCTATATACTTCGCTCCACACTACCATTGTATAAATACTCATTTCGAGCCCTATTATAGTTGTGGATCAACACGGTAAAAGGTACGCCCGCATACCCCCTCACGGGCGTACCTTTTGCCGTGTTGATCCACAGTTTCTTTAGACTATTTCCTACGGGTTTTCTACCCTAGTCATATCCGATGGGGGTAGTGTAGGGGCTCGTGGAGCGTTG
Source organism: Acholoe squamosa (assembly GCA_949317995.1). Lineage (NCBI taxonomy): Eukaryota > Metazoa > Annelida > Polychaeta > Phyllodocida > Polynoidae > Acholoe > Acholoe squamosa. The sequence continues at coordinate 46,368,733 of OX439047.1, forward strand.
TATATAGTGTTTGCTCCCTATTCGAGAGGGCAGGTCAATTGGTGCGGTTACCACCGGTAGGACCAGAGGTCGCTTCGATCTCTGGCCACTGCAAGGTGGTGGCAGCACTAGTCTTCGCTGCTCCAGTCCCTACCTGGGACCGCGTAGGGAGCTCAGTTGGTCTCTGGCTACGGCCAGGACAACACCTGAACAGAATCGAGATATACCTATAGCACCACTCCGAACATATGTAACTCCAAATAAACATGTGCCGGTTGCACTAACCCGAGCTAACTTGTCTGGTTTTGCTTGACATTGATATCTTTCGAACTAGATCAAAATTAAACAAGAACTCGAACCATTACAGATCTAAAGTAGGTGCTTGCTAACCCAACCCCTCCACATTGACATTGATTTCTCTGCTTCTACTCATGATAGAGACATAATCAAATATGTTCTGAAAAGGATTCAATGTGGCCTATCACATTGGAGGGTAAAATTGTGAACTTTTGTTTTTTTGAAAAATATTTCCAAGTGCCTACCTAGTGTGAACAGATTGTTAAGACTGTCTTCACATAAAAAAACATGGTAGACGGCGCCGTGGTGAGGCTGTGTTAGTTTTTAAACCTCTCACCAGATGTCAGTACATGTATATGGATGATCCTCGATCTAGTACCAGCGACCTGGCATGGCCAGCGAACCTATGCAACTTGTTTTCATATTTCAAGAGCATTAATTATAGTTGGAAGAGAATTCTGGAAATATCGCATATGCTGTGCCAACAAATGAAGTAACGTGGTAGAATCTTTCATGGATGCCCTCCCTTATTCTCATACATTCAGAGGTGCCTTGATCAATTAAATGATCAAAATATAGTGTGGTCTAAATTTTCTCTGTGATTCACTGAGTGAAGACATTAAAATCCCTTCTCCCCCTTCCTCCTTTTTAATGATATTGTACTCTGATCATAGGGACTATTAATGGTTTAGAATAACACTGGGGTCTCTAAAGGCCGCACAGTGCTTTGATGCACAATGCAATCCTTTGCCTTCTTGATACATGGATACAGCACCGATGAGATGAATAGTAAGAGATGCTGCATTCCTGCACCACGACAATCCTGTAGTATTGAGATTATATCATTGAAGGTTGACATGAAGCACCAATGCTGAAGAGTTCCCCATTAGCACTGCTTTTTGCACCATAGATGTAAGATCAAGGATCATAAAAATGTGTGACACCATGTGGGCTTTAGATGGTTGAAGGTGTGTATATAACCTGGCTCCAATCATTTACTTTGGCTAGCTGATAGTCTGCCAGCATTGCTTCATAATTATGGATTAGGATCAACATTAATTATTATGGATATGAAGACTTAGTATTGCCAGAGTTGTATGCTACCTCAGGCAGGCCACCATAGTGCCTGTTGTTTACTACTTTAAGGTCGAATCCCACGATGCAATTTTGGCTGAAAAGTTTCTGCAATTTAGTCACCTGTTGCAATTTGGGGCCCTGTCCTTATATTGCAAGACCTATAACGGCTACGGGGGGCTTTAATGGCAAGGAATCCCTTGTAGATTTGCACTGAAAATAAGATCCTTATATTTAGATATTTTTCCTTCCTTAAGCGAAAAGTTTCTGCAATTTACAGAATTCCATTGCAATTTACAGAAATGTGGATAAAGTCACTGACGAATAGGGATGTGTGTTCACTTCAACTTTTAACCCAAGTCCCACTATGCAATCTAACCTTGCCCCATACCCTGCAATTTGTATGCAAAATGTCTGTATAAATTACACACAGAGTTCAATTTCAGTCTCATTCTGCACTGTGCTTACCTACAACAACTTGCAAATTCAATATCAAGGAGAATGGCATTGTAACTTAATGCAGCTTACAGATCTACATTGCAAGGGTTAGGGGTCAGTTCAATGGCAACAGTCGGATTTGTAAAATGCAATGGCATTTTAGAAGCCTTGCAATTTGCAGTAAAGGCAAGTCCCCCTATTTGCAATAGTCCCCAAATTGCAAGAACTTTCCAGGGTTAGATTGCATCGTGGGAATCGACCTTCTGTTAGGTGAAGGTTCCTCACAGTGTACAATCATTCTTGAACATACTTAATAGGGCTTACCTGGAGGGTATAAAGCCCTTTTGGTTTTCCACAATGTATATGTATTGTGAATGGTTGATGCTTATTAGAAGAATAAGGCAGACTTGGATATAACTGATACATTCTGCTGATCTTTCCCGATCATTCAGGGGTTGATTAGAGGTCTTGTAATAGAAGGAATGTTTAAGGCCGAAGAACTGCTACTTTCAGATTGTATTTTAAGTGGTCCATGCCACATACATGTTTCCACAGATAACAACTTATTGTCATCTGTGGCAAGGATTTTTAAAACACATTTCCACAGAAAACAACTTAAAAGGTATTTTCCACATAATTATTAGAAAGCCCCAACGCTTCAGTATGTTGGATTCCTGTTCTCGAAAGGCAACTTGTAGAAGGAGTAATCTCATTTTCCGATTCACGCTGAAGTTGAAAGTAACACATAATATCCAAGCCTTGCACGGTACTCAATGCGATAACAATAATCAGGAATAAATTGAGCTTGTTCAAAGTTCACCAATACAATGCATATAATGTGTGTAGTTGTTTTCCTTTACACACCTTCCAAGTAAATAGATCTACATAAACTACTAAGATATCAGGTTCACTGATAAATTGATAATTAAATGTCTGTTACGAAAGGTTTGTTTAAGAACAACGGTCTGAATACTACAACAATTTTTTTGCAAAGACTTTAGCAGATTTGGACATGAGATTAAACCTTCTGGAGACCCCCCCCCCCTTCCTCCTCCACCATCCCTACAAGTGTTGGCTACCCATGGAGGCCTCCTGGGTCGCCATAGAGCTCCTATAGTGGACCACTGGAAGAGTGGCACCAACTGTTACACAACCTAAGTAAGCCAACTAATACATACACCGCCCCATACACACCTGCTTTACTCGCCTCACTTCACTCCTGGGTCTCGCCTGGAGGAGGTGAGGCTTAAAAAGGAACAAGACTCAATCCTTGTAGGCCACTGGTGCTACCTGACATGGCTGGTATATTGGAGTACTGACCCAGGAGGAGTCTGGAGGATATACCGATATATGATTTTTTAGCACCTGGAGAAGGGCAAGCTACCCGGCAGGATGGCTGCTGCTAGAAGTATCCTGATTGGGGACATTATCTGTCTCTTTTCTGAGGAGAAAAGTGGTTTCCTGCATTCAACACATTCAAGGTAGGTTGTCAGTTGGGCACTGCATATGAACAATTTAGATGATATTTAGATACCATCTTTGCCCGTCCTGTGATATTATTTTAAACAGATTGGATAAACAGATGAAATGCTATTTTTAAATTTATAGATGTTCCATGACGCCTACTACGGATAGGCGTCATGGAACTCAATGATTGTATTATTAGCAAAGGGACTAAGAAGAAAATGTGCTATCCCTAGATCTAGACCTGAATCCAAGCTAGAATTGGCGTTATGTAATCAGTTTAGTATGATATGCAGCGCATGAATGCTTTCATGTATGGTAATAAAGGTCTATACACGGAATGCACTAATATGACCGCTGATTATGGGTTTGTGCAAAGTTGGATAGACCGTTCTATGTACACTGCATGGGAATCTGTAAGCTGCTAATATTTGAACAAAGGTAGTAGGGTGGTTAAAACTGGGTCTATGGAATTGGTCCCATGTCTTTGATTAAGGTTTGTAGAGTCTTGCAAAGTCATTTCCTCACCTATAAAACAGGCCACAGAAGGCTGGCGCTAGGGGCTAATGGTGTAATATATAAATTAGTGCTAATTTGCTTGTTCCCACTCAAACAAATAGGTCTCCTATAGTTTACACACTGAACTCTTTCTGGGGCTCAACCTCTGATATTCCCTGATACAACGTATGGTCTGAAAATGTGTGGTCTAGACAAAAGGTTTATGTTAATTTTCAAGTAGTTAGATTAACGTCAGCTATTTAGATTACCGTAGTACCTATCCTATAAGGCGCACTCTGCAAAGGTGCAGCTGGATTTTGCCCATGCACTTAAGTACTGTTTTATATAGTGTGCAGGTACAGACATCCTGCGTTTAGGCATATCCTTTAAGTACTTCTGGTGCCTTCCCTTGCGTATTATAGATTTCATTAAGCTGCACATTATGTGTGAGGTCGATATAGGCTTATGTAATATAGATAGGTTGCTTATTGCATATACCTCAGTGTGTTAGATCATATTTACAATCAACCTTCCACACTCTACACTCTGCATCCTTTGATCAAATGTAATGACTGTTATTGCTGCTTTCATTCTGGTTATGATGGAATAAGGGCATTGACATTTGGGTCAACCAAGCCAGGTAATGTGTTATTGACCAGTAGGCCATGCATTTTAAACACTTTGGGGAACAACTTTCCCAACTGAAAATTCAAATTTTCCTTCTGTTCAAAATTTCTTATTATACATTGCACTTACCCTAGTAAAGAGTCAGTGCTCTCCATTATAAGTAGAAACCAATGGCACGTACACAAGGCATTATTCGTTTATATAGAGGGAGTTAAATCATTGTTAAGTTGCCAACCTCTCCTGTCAAATAGGGACATGTCATTATAAGTTCTACTTGTTTTGGCAGGCTTCCCTCATATATGGCTTGCTAAGTCATTTTGGTCTGAGGAATGATCTTTGTTTGTGGTTAATTTATAGACTTGGTATTTCTCATACTGAGTTGTGTTTTATTTGGCCGAATATCAACCAAGGAACTGAGTCCCTACAGGAAGTCCATGTTAGTCATATGTATCAAATAATAGATCTCGATGCCACCTTGTATGAGTGCTAAGTAGAGAACAGTTCATACAATTTCAGACACTTTTACTTTATCAATATTTACAAACAAAACACATCCACCTACTTAGGTCATTTACAACAATAGGCAATATAACAGAGAAAAAGGTTATAAAACCCTTAATGTGTACAGCCAAGTAATAGGTACGGAGCCCCTAATAGGACAAGCCAAAAAAAAAATTTCCATAGAAAAAAATATTCTTGCGGATGCACAAATAATTCTTGTGGGTGCACAAATAATTATTGCTGGTAGGCAAACATTCTTGTGAATGCACAAAACATATTTGCAGGTGGACAAACATTCTTGCAGGTGCACAAATCATGTTTCTTTCACACACAAGAAATATTCTTGTGGCCACAAAAAAAAACTGCCCCCTACAAAAAAAACATTTCTGTACCTGCAATTATGTTTGTGCACCTGCACAAACTATTTGTGTACCTGAAAGTACTATTTGTGTACCCCCAAGATTTATTTCTGCACCAGCAAGTTTTTTTGTGTACCCGCAAGAATGATTTGTGCACCCGCAAGAATAATTTGTGTACCTGCAGGAATGTTTGTGCACCCTCAAGAATGTTTGTGCATCCGCAAGAATAATCTGTGTACCCACAAGACTGTTTGTGCACCAGCAAGAATAATCTGTGCACCGGCAAGAATGTTTGTGCACCCGCAAGAATAATCTGTGTACCGGCAAGAATGTTTGTGCACCTGCAAGAATTATTTGTGCACCCGCAAGAATACCTTTAGGGGGAAAAATTTATTTTTGGTATGTCCTATTAGGGGCTCCGTAAATAGGGGTTCCCCAGGGAAAAAGTCAATTTTTAAATTCAGGCCATGAACTTTTCAACGATGTATTACATAAGAAAGTATCTCTCCTAGTTTTAGAGTTATGACTCTACGAACTTAAATGGTAAATTGTTCCCTTTTCAGGCCATGGTGGTGTCCCCCTGGTGGCCAGAATTGGACGGTCCTTTTAACTTGCCTCCTCACAAATATTGCAAACATTATATGTATTCATAACACATATTATACCCTTCATAGCCCTTTACTTATCCATGGCTTTCAGCAGGCTGCCAGTGCACTTTTTATTCCTCTATTTTCAGTTATTCCTCATTGTTCCTCTAGATTTCGCAATACAAGGATGCCCCCCACCTTCAGGGGTAGATGTACTTCATAAAAGGTTGGGGGAGGTAAAACTGGGTGGGAGGAGGGCCGAGAGAGAAATTACCGGTTGTAATCATAGGTTATGTCCCTGAATGAGCCTTTGAATAGCCCCAGGTAGCACAAAGACATTGGCATAACGTTGGACTGACGTTACATAGGCTTCCCATCTGCCCAACGTTGGCATTAGGTCGGCACACATCAGTGTCAGCAAAATGGTCGACCACTTTTGTCAATTTCCTGCCAACATTGGCATTTGGTTGGCAAAATGCCTATGGTCGGGTCTACATCACCCCAATGGGCAGCCAACATAGGGCCGATGGTGTCCCAACATGCCGGGCCAATGTCGGCAGATTTTTGCATATAATAATTTCATTATATCCAAAATTTGCCAACTCCTCCCCAACACCCTCTCTCACCAAATATGTAGAATATACATTTGGATCCAAAGTAATTATCAGTCTCAAGTGGTCAGTGTTTAGCACTGTGCCTGAAGCCCTAGTCACCATTACCTTTCCATATTATCATTAGTTCTAGGGTGATCCATGACAGTGAATTGTTTGTACGTGTCAGTCTCAATCCTAATCTTATTCTTACATTTTGTCAAAGCTGTTACGTGAACTGCAACCCTATTATGTTTGCCTCAAACCTTTGAGTTTAAAAAGTCATAATCAACTACTTAAGGTTTCCTGTGAGTGAGAGTGAGTGAGTAATAGATGTTTAACGCCATTTCGACAGCTGAGGTCATATTCATGGCGAGAACTACATTACACAATTTCACAGAGGAATGTGTCAGTGCCCACGCATATGTGCACCACACACATCCTGAGGGGATAGGAAAGAGGAGAAATAGACCCTTTTAAGTGGGCTAGGGAAGCCCGAGGTTTCCTGTGACCAGAAAACTTAATTATTGTATGGCCTCAAACTAGTTGATATTCCGCTAGTTGAACCTAGTCTCACATAATATGGTCAAAACCAAGATGAAGCTTAGAGTATCTGTCAAAACACGTGCTTTCTGTGACAGCTATCCTTGATTTCTTCTTTACAGTGCCCATTATAATCAGGTAGGGGTGAAACCTAAACAGGACAGAGTGGACCCGAATGTACAAGACCCAAAAGGTAAGTGGCTTAATGAAGCTTTATAGCACAAGTAACTGAGACTAAGTATTATTTGACCCACACCTCACGGTCATAGTGGTTAAAGGTCGAATCCCACGATGCAATCTTCCCCATTAAAACCCCTTGCAATTGAGACCTGAGACTCTTGCTTACACTCAGGATTGCAAGGGTATTCACAGCATCTTTGATCCAATCAAATCCCAGAGTTACAAATAACATGATGGTTTAGCCCTGCAATATTGACTAAACTGTCGTAATTAAAGAGGACCATACCTTTTAGAAGAGGGGAGGTACTTTATGATATTTCTGTTGGTGATTTACTTCCCATAAATAGGGAGAATATAATGGGCCCATTTTAGTGTACCTCTGTCTCTTAGGTCTATTTACAATACCATATAGGCTAATATCTATGATAGAATTATAGACTTAGAACCTGAAAGATATTGGATGTGACCCTCTCATTTTCTGTATTATAAAACATATCTTGAATTGCACAAACTTTCCACATAATCAAGGAAAAATATCTAATTATCTAGATCTTGATTCACAGCCCAATCGGCAAGGGGCTCCTTGCCATTATACCTCCCTGTAGCTTTTATACCCCTTGCAATATAGAGGCAGGGCTGTGAGGCCCCTACGTCTCAAAATGTCCCTATCCCTCAAAGATTTGTGAGATAGGGGCCATTTGAGATTTCGGGCCCACCTAAGCCCCTAACCTACAAAAAGTCCCTATCCCAAAAAATATGTTCGGTCATACAGGACAAATTGATCCAAAATAGGCTAACTGGGTCAAATTTGTCAAATAAGGTCAGGATAGGTTAGAATAGACTAATTGGGTCAAATTAGATCAAAGTTGGTAAAAACAGGTTAAATATATGAAATTGGACGAATTCTGGATGTAACAGGTAAGATTTGGCAAATTGTGTCAAATTTGACCAAGATGGGTCAACATAGGCCAAAATAGGTCAAAGTAGGTCAAATCAAATTAATTCTTGGTAAAACAGGTCAAACTAGCCAATTGGCCTAAATAAGGTCTAATTAGATCAAAATATGTCAAAATAGATTAATTTGGACCAAATCTGGGTAAAGGATTATGAACTTTTGAAGCTGGTATGAGACCAACAGGCCCTATAATTATTATGTTATAGTGGAATGGGGCCGGATCTGGCTAAAACAAAATTTATTGGCCAAGAATTATTAGTCTTGTTTGAATCAATTTAGGTCAAATAGGTCAAATTAGGGCTAAATGAGTCATAAAGGGGTAAATGCATTAAGATGAGTTAAATTAGGTCAAATTGCACAGAATTGATCTAATCTTACCTATTTTGACTAATTTTGACCCAATTTGCTAATTTTGAACTGTTTGACCCAATTGACCCATTTTTTTTTTTTTAGCAAATTTGACCTGTTTTATTTCAGAATTGGGTCTACTTTGACCTATGTTCACAAATTTTGACCTAATATGACTTGATCTCACCAATATGGCCCATTTCTCCTGTTTTAACCAGAATTGATCTAATTTGACCTGATTTGACCCAGTGGACATGTCTTTGGTAAATTTGACCTGTTTTACCCAGAATTAGTCGAAGTTGACCTACTTTTACCCATTTTGATTACCTCGACCCAATTGACCTATTTTTGGCAAGTTAACACATTTTGACCAGAATTGACCCAATTTTATTTATTTGACCTGATTTGGACAAATCTCCCTAGTTTGACCAATCTATTTTTGCCAAATTTGACTGGTTTGATCCATTTGGGCAAATTGACCAGTCTTATCAGGAATCAGTCCATTATGACCCACTTTGACCTGAATAAACACAATTTGACTTTATTTGCCCATTTTGTACAATTAAACCCTTTTTACACAGACTTGATCGAATTAGACCTATTCTAACCCATTTTTGACCTATTTGGGACAGATATACACAATATGTGTGAATTGGTCAATGTGGATTAAAATAATGATTTTGTGATTTAGGGGCCTTTTCAACTTCTTTTGTGATTTAGCGACATCACATAGCCCCTATGTAGCAAAAGGTTTTGTGATATAGGGACTGTTTAACAGTTAGGGACACATGATTTTGAGGGATAGAGACTTTTTGAGACTTGTGGGCCTCACAAGAGCACTAGATTGCAAAAGAATGCTAAATTGCAGAAACCTTCCTGCATAAATTGCATTGTGGGATTCGACCTTTAACGATATTCAAAGCATTTGACTTAGGCAGATTTATTCCTATTAGATAATAGCCTGATAATAAGTGCATCAGAACCATAACATGCACTGCAACTCGTTGCACGATCCTAGTTAGTAAAGCAGTCGGGAATCAATTCTCAACAGTTTCCTCTTTAGCACAATCCAAAATGGAAGCAACTATTGACAAGTGCATCGTCCTATTTCATGCGTGTCCCAGACAGAAACAATAATAGCTACCAGAGGGCCACATCGCGAGGCTTCTGTTTTCACTGGTTAAATACTTGGCAGTAGACTATGCTAATATAGAAGTAAACCACTTGAAGCTAATGATCTATCCCAACTTTGCATATGATTTTTGAACTATGAATGCACTTTAAACACGAAAAGGACAGACAAGTGGGTAAATTCCTTCCAGAAAAATTGTAATGGAAGGTGTTTACAGTTCAGCCACCCTTTACTATATCTACTTCAGATTTAGCCATACTTTTGATACTTCACCCATGATCTACTTGCCCCTCTAGATGAAATTGGCTCTTGAATCCTTCTATATATATATATATATATATGTATATATATATATATGGAACTATATACACTCGTGTATATTTATATAATTAGCCGCGGACGGTTAGGGACTACTTGCAGCGCGGAGTGGTATCTATGAGGTCATCGATGACGTCATGGTAAATATTCCTCCAGTATATAAGGGGGAGTTTTCATGTAACGGTCAATTGGCTCGATTCACCTGGACAGGTAACACCACGCTGGGTGTTTCCTTGATTTTTAAATTTTTTAACCGTTGTGAGGGGCTCCTGGTGCCTTTTGTTTACCATTGAAATGGGTAGAAAGGCTGCTAAAGGCTCGAAGGCCAATACACCAAAGGGCAAATCGGTTGAATCGGTGGAAAAGACGAAAAAATCGGCCAATTTAGGACTTGCGAGTAGTTCGACTCTCTCACTTACTGGTGACACACCTTCAGGTTCCCGAACTGTTACAGGTGTTGTGGGAGGGTCGTCTATTGACCAGACGAGGCTAGATGTATTAGAAGACGAGCTGTCGACCATTAAATCACTTCTACAAGAGGTCGTCAATGGAAAGGACGATCGGGATGGTGGATTCGTCAATGCGTCAAGTCGTTCCAGCAGAGCACGTGCGGATGTTTACAAACAGAGAGGTATGACGTCACGTAGTCAAGGACGCGGACCGGTTGCTAGGGCGACACGCCAAGCGTCTCCATGCGAAATTTCGTCTGACGGTGGGGACGAATGGGTGCAAGTTGATCACAAGCGACATAGACGATCATCTAAATCCAGTATTTCTGCTCGTCAATGCAGTCCAAGCACATCTAGAGGGTCGTCATTGGATTCAGCGTACTCTAGGCATCATCACCGTGTAAAATCGGGTGAGTTTGATCATTCTCAATTCACCAAACGTAAGGAAAAAATTGACACTATTGAGAAACTGATGTCTGTAAACTTGCAGTTTATTTTGAAGTACTACAAATCAGGTGACGATGTTGAGGGTATGCTTAAACATCTTCAGGTACTAATTGAAAAGTCTGGCACCAAAATATATACGGTTTCAGCCCTGGTAGCCTATGATAAGTCAGTGAGGGACAGGGCTAATGATAGTGGAATAGAGGCTTTTTCAACCATTGAAAATTCAGATATACTACGTCATTTGGCATATGATGGGACCGTTCAGGCCCAGAAAGCTTACAATGCTAAACCTAAAAATGTAGGCAAACAGAGATCGTCTAATAACCCATGCTATGCATACAACAGGGCAGAAGGTTGCTCGAAGGAACCATGTAAATATAGGCATGTTTGCAGCGTGTGTAATGGCACTAGTCATAATAAGTTGGAATGCTCCAAGGCTAGAAGCGAATAGGAAAATGATGGTAATTTAAGTCCTAACTCTGTAGGTTTCGATATCCTGGTGCCAGAAGCAAAGTTAGTAAATGTGGTAGACTTTAGATTACCCCTACCCAAAGTTTCAGATGAGGGTGGTGTAAATATTAATTCTGAATCGGATAAAAATATTTTTGTCCCCCCGAGTGACCATAGTCAATATGACTTGGTTAATGAGGTTAATATTGATGTTAATATTAACTCAAAAGTTTTAAATGTTACACATAGTCATCCAGTACAGGATGAAGTTGAACCATTATTTACTGTTGTTGTAAAAAATTTACCTAGCATCAGAGTATATGACAGTTGTATAAATGGTGTGTGTGAGTGTGTACATTATATTCATGGTGAAATAGCCCAAATTTTACCTTGCAGAGCGGCCCCATTCTTAACCCAAAAGGGAGTTGTTAATATAAATGATAAAGAGGCATTGTTCTTATGGCAAGGTTTCGTTGAGGGGTTCAGGATAGTGGATCCTGACTGCAATACTTCTTATGATTGCAGAAATTATAAGTCAATCCTCGAAGGAAAATTCTATAACGAGTACTGTGGTATATTGTTGGAGGAACTAGAGGCTGGTCTAGTCTCTAAAAGTGCAGATAAACCCCGTTGTATCCATGCTCTAGGTGGTGTAGAAAAATCAAATGGAAAGTTAAGACCCATAACTGACTGTAGTATGCCTAATAAGATATCCATTAATAATTTTATGGAGACTACTAGCTCGGCATTTTCTTATAATAGTATTAGCACGGTGACTGCTCAATTGAATAAGAACAATTTCATGAGTGTGGTAGATTTAAAATCAGCGTACAGGTCTATAAATGTGTATGCACCTCACACGACCATGCAAGGTTTCAGATGGAATTTTGGACATGGGGAGGAGTATTATGTGAGTAACAGGTTAACTTTTGGCCTGAAATGTGCCCCGTATATCTTTAATAGAATCTCTGATTTTATTGTAGAGGTGGCAAAATTCTACGGTGTAGAAAAAATTGTAAATTATCTGGACGATTTTATCATAATTGCTGATACTTATGATGAATGTCTTAGACAAAGAAATTTATTAATGGAATGTATGACCTACATGGGCTTTGTAGTATCCAGAGAAAAGGTGACCGACCCATCTCAAGTTTGTAAATTCTTAGGTATTATCATAGATTCAGTTAAGTTGGAACTGTCTTTGCCTGTTGAAAAGGTTGAGAAAATGGAAAATCTCTTGTTAGATAACGTTAATAAGAAATTTATTTCAAAAAAGAACTTGGAGAGGATAGGTGGTTTAATGTCTTTCTGCTCGCAAGTGGTTAAGGGTGGTAGAACCTTTAGTAGGCGAATTTTCGATCTCTGTGCCCGGGCCAGACCAGGTGGTTATGTTAGGGTATCAGATTGCACTCGCCAAGACTTCCAATGGTGGTTGGATTTTTGTAGAGTTTTTAACTGTAAGAGGTTAATTCTGAAGGATGATATTGACACACCTATGTACTCAGATTCTTCCATGAAAGGCTTCGGTGCATGGATGGATAAGGATTATTTATATGGTGACTGGACATCTTTCGATAAATTTAATCTAGGTAGTGGTCATTTTACCCAACCACCCATACTGGATAATTTAAAGAACCACCATAGAAATATAAATGTATACGAATTATATCCTCTTCTTATGGGTCTTAGACGTTGGATATCTGGCTGTAAAAATAAAAGAATACATTGCGTTACCGACAATATGCAAGTGTTAGCTATGGTAAATACCGGTAGGTCAAAAAATAAGCTGTGTATGGAATGGCTTAGAGAAATTTTTTGGCTTTGTTTCATCAATAACGTTGAGGTATATGCAACTTATATTAGGTCGGAGGATAATATCCTGGCCGACCAACTCTCTAGACTGGCTTACAAGGGTGTATTGGACAAATGTGTAAACTCTCTTCTTGAAAATGATATGTGTTGCTTTAATTCCAGAATGGGAAAGGTTACAGCAAAGAAAAGAGTGTCTTTTAACGAAAGGTGTATCAGAGAATACGAGGAGAGCAAGGAAACAACAGCTTAACAGGTACAAAAAATTTTGTAATAAATTTAAATTACCTAAATTTCCTTGTTCTCCCTCACAGGCTGCTACATATGCAGTATATTTATCTGAATATATGAAACCTTCTTCTGTAAGGAATTATTTATCCTCCATTTGGTATCATCAGAAGCTTAGGGGTGGCTCAGACCATAGCGGTAATTTCATGCTTAAAAAGGTGTTGGATGGTATTGATAGAAATTTTGCTGTTCCTACTAAAGTTATTCATCCATTGAGTCCTATAGAAATGTTATGTATTAGATCATATTTGGACCTTTCCAGCAGGGCTGACTTGAAATTTTGGTTAGCTATTCTATTGTGTTATAGAGGTGTCCTCAGGATAGGACATGTTGTATCTTCCCCCCATACACTGAGGGTAGGTGATGTTAAAATTTTTAATAGTTATGCCAGTGTATGTATTAGAACTTCTAAAACGGACCAGCTTGGTACCCATTCCTTTAATATATATTTATGTAGGGACGATACTTCAATGTTGTGTCCTTGTAAAGACTTGAAAAAATTGTGCTCAGGTAGGGGTGTGAGGGAGTTATTATTTAATATTAATGGTGTTTCTCTACAATACCAGTATATTAATTCGAGATTAAAATCTTTATCTCTACGTGCTGGTATCAAAGGTCCAGTCTCCACTCACTCCCTCAGGCACGGAGGTGCTACTATGTTAAAGGATGCTGGACTCAGTGTAGACTCTATTAAGAAAAAAGTTAATTGGAAATCTGACTCTGTTTTTACATATTTACACAACCATAAAAATGAACTTTTGGAGTTAGATAGACTTTGCCAATCTCAATTGCATTGCTGATTGGTATGTGTTTTTCACATGTGTTTGGCGTGTTTTATGTGTTTTTGGCATGTATGGTGCTGATAGCCCCAAGGTCAGTAACCCACCAAACTCATGTGTTTCTGTGATGGATCATTTATTACTTGTACATTATATTAATACCTTTTATTACCGGTACATCCTAGTATTTATTGATAGCTTATCTATTTATTACCGGTATAACTTTCCCTGGTAGCGAGATAACTTATGGAACTATATACACTCGTGTATATTTATATAATTAGCCGCGGACGGTTAGGGACTACTTGCAGCGCGGAGTGGTATCTATGAGGTCATCGATGACGTCATGGTAAATATTCCTCCAGTATATAAGGGGGAGTTTTCATGTAACGGTCAATTGGCTCGATTCACCTGGACAGGTAACACCACGCTGGGTGTTTCCTTGATTTTTAAATCTTACTGTTATTACTATTGTTGTTACTATACTATTGTTATTATATTATGCATTTTACTGGCTATGCTTATTGTCAACTAATCATTATAGTTGTTTTAATAAAGGCATGTATGGTGCTGATAGCCCCAAGGTCAGTAACCCACCAAACTCATGTGTTTCTGTGATGGATCATTTATTACTTGTACATTATATTAATACCTTTTATTACCGGTACATCCTAGTATTTATTGATAGCTTATCTATTTATTACCGGTATAACTTTCCCTGGTAGCGAGATAACTTATATATATATATATATATATATATATATATATATATATATAGAAGCGTTGACTCACTACACCTTTATGGCTTTTTAGGACGTGAAATGAAACTGAAAGTTGCACCTTTTAGTTTTACTGCCATCCTCAGAGTAAATGATAATATTACTTGTGTAGTACCAAAAACTTAATGTGCCTTAAAGAACTATATATATACCATATATAGTCTGGGAGAATGTTTTATATTATGGATCCACTGACATTGCAACGGGTTGAAGCAGGTGTTATAAACTCACCTATACTGTATCCCAACCCCGTATACACAGTATAATTCCTATATGGATATTGAGAACAGATATATCTATATAGGATTTAGTTGGCAACTAAATTGATTTGTTTGGTATAAATATATATTCAAGCATCTATTTATTACTAGTAAAAATCAACTTGTAGGATATGTACAAGAAAAAATGCTGATAGAAATGTGCCAAGATGAAGCCTTGAACACTGGACCTTCCACATGCCATGCCAACTTGCTACCACTGTACTAACGATTCTAATGTAGATTGGTTGCAATTGGTTAAAAGGCTATCATGTCACTTCTACCACAAGGTACCTTATACCTGCAGCTAAGATATCTACTCATTTAGCCTGCTGGTGCGCTGATTCTAGTAATAAAATTGCAATAGCTACAGTCACAGGGGAAAAAGCTCCATTCTGAAATATTCATTAGCACTTGGGGGAATGCACCAATCAATGAGGCCAATATCTTATGACAAATTGATTCAGGATCCAGTGGCCTCACTGATTGGTGCATTCACCCATGTGCTAATAAATTACCATGAATAGAGCTGGCCCCCTGTGACAGACTTTGTGACTATAGGGTTGACCCGGGTTGCATTATTGACCAATCAGATAAGCCCCTGTATTCACTGCAGACTTTTCTGGGTACATTATGTAACACCCGGTACCCATCATGCTGGTTGTTATCAAAGCTTATCTCGCCCATTGCCGGATCAAGCAATGGCGGACCCACTAGGCCTCAGTACTGAGCCCTATACCTGTTACAACTTCTACCCTAGAACCAGCAGGCTCGAACTACAAAATTTTAGCTGGGGCTGGGATTGAACCCATGACCCCTGGATTTGGAGAATCTCTGCTCTCCTGGGTGAGCTAACCAGGCAATCAATTTACTCCTGCATGCCAGTTTCTTTCGGACAAACGCTCCTCACCAATAACCAAAATTAAACATATGTGATAACGTTTGCATTCCTTAACTTGTATGTGAGTTAATTGGCCAACCATCAAGAATTTTTGCTTAATCGGCCCACAGAGAGCCCATTTCGCAACCCACATAATTCGCAGCACTTTTCCCGCCCCTCTATCAACCTTATTATCAATTTACAAGTACTCATAAGTGACATATATAAATCATGTATTAGATAGGGAGGCTACTGGTGTAGCGTGACAAGAACTAGACTGTCGTTCACATCTAAAAGTGCTTCTCTGCTTCATCCAATCAACTATAAATAGAAGAGCAGAAATCAACAAAACAAGAAAAAAAAAAAACAAGAAAAAACAAACAAACAAAATCTGATCAATAGCTGAGTCACTAGGCAAGGGTCTGAGTGTTGAAACACACAAATTCCCCATGCTAAAATATCCACTGAACATTGTCTGGGCTGCCACAAGTATGAGTCATACTTATGACATGCAAGTAGGGATGGCGATGAACTAGAGGTCAAATAGCTGATATCCCATAGTTTGAGTATTAACACATAAGTTCAAAAATTGGCACACCATGGTTGAAGAAAAAACACAGTTTGGGAATTATTATAGTGCCAAGACCAAGTAAATGGTACTGTGCCTAGGCTGAAGAATGTATTTGTTCACACATAATTGCTCCCCGTGCCTCACCCAATAACTTAAATAGATTGAAATGCAGAAATCATCTATACAACCTCGATATTACAATGGGTAATGGTAACAACTGCACCCTTAGTGTTCTGCAGTGAAAGGAGATGTCACAATCTGCAAAGTAGGGCCTAAACATGTATCATCTGGGTGTAAGGGAGTGATCATTTTTTAATAACAGTGGGGGGGGGGCTGGTGGGTTTGCGCGTGGACACGAAAGAACATTTCGACCCCCCCCCCCCTCTCGAGGGGGTAAAATCTTTTTGACCTCCCCCCTGGAACATCCCCTTTTAGCCCATAGTAACGTGCAGGGTTTTCCACTGAAAACAGGTGAAATTATTTTGACCCCCAATCAGAGGTGTTGAAAAGATTCTGACCCCCCCGGTCAAGGGGTTGAAAATTCTGACCCCCCCCCCTTAAACCCACTAGCCCCCCCCCCCTGTTGTTAAAAATGATCACTCCCTAAAATGAACGAAATTGGGAATTAGTACCCGCTCTTACATTGTATGCACAAGGAGGTCAATTCAGTACATTGGTTTGTTTGTCAGCAGAGACCCATAAATAGAAACAACCATAGACTATAACTCACAGGTTTGCTTGGGATAAACAGCATCAGTGGCTTGCAGTCTTCTCAACTGAGTTACAGTCGTGAAACCCATGCTTACTATGGGCTATTTGCATTAATTAAACAACAGACGAGTCATTATCAGAACCAAATGAAATAACTGAACGTCATGTTACGAACTCAACCTGATACCAGGTGTCACTAGCTCACTCCTAGTAACCCCTTGAGGCGTTCGGGCAGCGGTTTTCTAACCATATGCAGTGCATTGGGGTGGGGTTGACCTCGAACGCTGACTACACAACCTTACCTTGTTCCCTTCACCCCCTTCCACCCCAGCCTGGTCTGGCTAGGTACCAGTCCCTAACTATGCTTGGGAGTGTAGTAAGTTGACTTGGGGATCAACATTGACCCACATGGGGAGGACCAATAGGGGGTGGCCTTACAAACCAGCATTGATCCCTCGGCCATGCCATGAAAGCCTCGACTGATCTTCTGCCCCCTGCATTGTGGGAAAGAGCCTGTACAGGCTAATTAGATGCACATCATTGGGCAACACAAGAAGTAGACCCTATGTTTAGCACAGCCCTACAAACATGTATTGTGTCATACCTGCATATAGTTGCAGTGGTACAGGTGTGCATTGTACCAGGAGTATAGAGGTTTATCTAGTATACAAACCTGACAACATCAATCAACTGTGACTATGCATTCAGCTCAACATTACTTGGGCTGAAGACCTATGTGGGAATATTAGGTGTTTGTCCACTACAAATCATAGACAGCCCCACAAGCTCAGGCAGTAGAAAGTTGAGCTCCCAATATCAGGAATGTGGGTTCAAGTCCCCATACGTCCACTAGGTCAATACTATTTTTTTTATAAGAAATGTATTTATAAAGACATATTACCAAAAACATCACCTCTGCTTTGCATATCATAGTTTCTATGAGCAGTTGTTTATGACACTTATTTTATAGATATTTTAGCATTTTATTAACACAATCAAAATATAAAAATAAAATGTTTTGATTCAATAAAACCAAAAGCATCAGGCGAGGCTAGAACTCAGTTACCCTGCACCATGAGTCCAGTGTTCTAACCACTACCCTATTGTGGACAGGTCACTAAAGGGTATTAAAGTTGCCAACATATTCACAACACCAAGATTAGTCCTTTCTCACTGATTAAGGTCAGGCCAACTAACTTACCCATACCAACAGGGACTACTTTCAGTGCCCTTCCTATCATACATAGGGCAGAAGACCAGAGTCTAGGACGCTAGTACATAACTCTGGGACCAGTATGGTAACAGACTAAGCTATCACCCAGTGCAACTTTTCTTCCTCAGTCAGGTAAAGTTCCAGCGAGTAAGAGTCACCTCAGCCTCGATCTTCCAGTTCCCAATCCCACCACAAGGACTACCATGGGACTGGACCCTATCCCCAGCTAGCACAACTCGTGCAATTTACGTCGTTCTTACGTAAAAACTTATGTTATTTACGTAAAAAAGACATCATTCAGATGAGTAGTGCTAGCAGGGTCGTTGTAACCACACATTAAAAGTTTTCCTGGATCCTTGGTCGTTTGTCAATACAGTAGAGCCTACCTGGGCACAGTCTCAGTGCTTCCAAGTGATGGTCAGGTATGATTAGGGAGGAAGGTTGACAGGACCTTTAACAAGATGAACCAGGATTGTAGGCTGTCATTAATTTCAAACAGAGGTCTATAATAGAACACAATTCTGTAAGTGTACTTCATGCTGCAAGCAGTATAGTCTACTTCTGGGCATGAACGTCAGAGCATGATGGGTAGTAGGATAACAATAGTGATATATCACATATAGAGGAGAAAAGGGACATAGGGAAGTAGGTTCAATCGCCACTATACCAGTCAACACTGAGAAGACATCCCCCAAGGCAGTAAGAACAGAATGGCATGCGTTACAGTTACTGATTGTTTCTATTCGTGGATCTCTGAGGGCAAACAGGCCAATTTGATGCACCTCTGGGCGCATGTAGGGTAAGGTGACCATGGCTCGTTTACTTGCAGTTCATGCATGGACGTACTCCGATAAAACTCTTTGGTGAAGTAAAATGAACTTGTAGCCCTCTTTGGAGCAATGTGCTGTGTTACCTCGATTATAAGCCAGAACCCAAATATAAGCCAGAGCCCAAATATAAGTCAGAGCCCAAATATAAGCCTGTCCTATATAATATAAGCCGGAACCCTTATATATATATATATATATATATATATATATATATATATATATATATATATATATAGTCCCCTCTGAACAGATTGTAACCCACCTCTAGCATGGGATCAGTGATCCCGTTTCCCATAGTGTTATGGCCTCAATGGGATCAGTCCTGGATGCTAGAGGCAGGTGATGTCAGGGATGTCAACACAAATTAAAAAAACAACTGACGGCCGTCAGTCACTGACGGACGGCCTAGGGACAGAATCATTAGCCCTTTAATTGTTTCTGGTTCTATTAGAGCTTGGAGTATGATTATTTGGTTCACATCATAACCTCTTGACCTACTTTTAACTCAAAACGAGGCTCACGGAGATCACCTGCCTCTAGCATCAGGCTGGTCAAGATCACCTGCCTCTAGCACTACCAGTGATGTTATTTCCCATAGCGTTACGGCCCCAATGGGATCAGTCCTGGATGCTAGAGGCAGGTGATGTCAGGGATGTCAACACAAAAAAAAACAACAACTGACGGCCGTCAGTCACTGACGGACGGCCTAGGGACAGTATCATTAGCCCTTTAATTGTTTCTGGTTCTATTAGAGCTTGGAGTATGATTATTTGGTTCACATCATGACCTCTTGACCTACTTTTAACTCAAAACGAGGCTCACGGAGATCACCTGCCTCTAGCATCAGGCTGGTCAAGATCACCTGCCTCTAGCACTACCAGTGATGTTATTTCCCATAGCGTTACGGCCCCAATGGGATCAGTGGCGCCAGCCAGAGGCACGTGATTTCTGTTCAGAGGGGATATATAAATCCATTAGAAGGTTTATACAGGGGCATAATTTGACTTCTAATAGGACTGTATTTGGCCGAATATTTTCACAATTCTTTCAGTTCTTTTAGGTTCAAGCCTTATGCTTTGCACTTAACACAATCATATTCAATCACAGAAAGTTACCATTTATCTTAATAATGTGAGAATTGTTTCTGGGAGAAAAGTGGAAATAGTACATATATACATTGTATTTTTCGACAGGGTTCTATAGTGATTTTTCAAGTCTATAAGACATAAGCCTGCATAATTTTTCTTTTTAAATCAGTATAAGCCCAGACTTATGATCGGGGACATACGGTAGTTTACTTTTAGACAATTTTTATTTCTATTCTATTAGCTGTATTTTATGGACCCAAAACCCTTCTATTGCAGATGTTTAAAGGGACCTTAGAGTTGTAATTCATATGTCTGTATAAGACCAAATGTAGGTCATTGCCAAGTATGTTATTTGATATAGATCATATTGCCTATAATATAGACCCACTAATTATTTAGTGCTATTCCTGCAATCATATTGGCACGTTTTCAATACAGGTATGTGTTGGAAGATCATGATGAACAGCCGTTACAAATTGGATAAGAAATACCGGGCACTAAGAGATGGGAAAAGGACCAGGCAAGACAACCAAACTTACCAACGAGTACTGAGAGAGGCGAAGGTAACAGTTTTGGGCATCTATAACACTTCTAATAGGGTAAAATCGGGTGGTATCACACACTATACTACCCCGTGAATTTTAGCTTCAGCTGAAAACGTTCTAAGATATTGAAAACATATTTAATTTGATATTTTCTATTCTTTCCCTGCCAGCTTGATACGATGTATCTGATAAACATCTGAAATATCCCTGTTCATGCATATTTCATAGTGCTTACACAATGGGTAGAAGGGTGTCTCTAAAATCATTTAAAAATTGATTCAGGAAATATCAATCACCACAGGGTAATATCACTCATTAATTAGGGTAATATAAATCATAATAGGTGGCAGACCCCCTGCACTACACTGTAAAAACAGTGTTTAGGGATTAAGCACTAGTGTTTAGGACTTAAACACTTCATTAAACACTATTTTGTCCCACTTTTCTAAACACTTATTTTGAGCTAAACGCATTCAATTTTAAACATGTTTAACTTTGAAGTGTTTAACCAAGTGTTTAAATCCTAAACACCTAAACACTTCAAGTGTTTAGGTGTTCGACAGAAAGTGTTTAACAGCTAAACACTTAAACACTTCAAGTGTTTAGGTGTTTAAATGCTGGTGTTGAGAAAATTTGGTGTGTATTTTTAAACACCTTTTTTACAGTGTATAGATACTGACTCTTCAAAATTTGCAATTCTTTAATTTGAAAGACACATAGGCTGTTATAGAAACAGTTTTTCCTCTTGAATCCATATGTAGTAGCATTATGAATATTATCCCTGAAATCAATGATATATAAGATTTTATTCAAAAATATTAAACAAATGTGACAATTAGTTAAAAATCGGAACACAGGGTAATATCACTAAACGTTGACACCCCTCAAAGTGCCAACAATCAAGTTAGGCCCTTTAACAATTTCCCACGAGCTGCAGGACCTATAAATCTATCAAACTCTATTTTTGGAATTTTTCTATGACCATTTGACTATTCTGTGGAGTCATACAAAGAAAATGCTTGATATTACCCCCATGCACGCACAGTCTCACAGTCATCATAATAGAGGATCACTTTATAGGAGTATAAGTTTAAACAGATGATACATTCCTTGGGGATTCGAATTAATTTTTGATACATTTTGTCTTGGCAGCAAGTAGCTGATGCTGAAGCTGGCGACAATGATGCAGACCAAAGGAAACACCATGGAGAACCACTCATTTATGGCCAGATAATAGAGGTGAACATTTTATTATGCTTTATAGGTGCTTCATCAGCTTTTCTCTCTGGGCTTAGTAATCCTGTTCTCAGTTCTTAGTTCAATGTCTCTAATAGCCTGCTAGAAGTTCCAGTTGTTATCAAAGCCAAGGCATACTCAATTTAACAGAATAACTAACTAGATATCTTGATTAAATCGCCCTTTTATGATGTTAACTGCTTGGGTGATCCGGGAGGCACCTTCGGCTTCCTTGAATCAACTCCCTGAGAACTTTGCTGACAATAACTCACTGAGTATGTATACACGATGTAAGTGAAAACCCCTTTAGCAATCAGAAATTAGTTGATACAAGTAAATGACTGCACTTTTTAACCATTATGCTACACCATCATTTATATCCGTATAATTTCCAGTTACGTAATATGTTTTCTGGACAATACCTCCACATCAGCACAACAACTCCATCTCAGATGGAAAACAGATACATGAAGGTACGACAGCGTTCTTTCTTAAAGAATCATTTCAAATTATCACAATATTCATTCTCATCTTGTAAATCTTTGTGGTTCGTGACAGGGATTCCCATGCAGGATGAATTTAGAATCGTGTATTATATAGTCCAATAAATGGATAAATCGAATTGAATTGGCCTGAGGAGTCCTTCATCTAAATTGGATATAATGCGTGTTTTGGGAAATATCAATTGGTAAATCTTTCTGTCATTGTATCTCTTTCACATTCTAGGTCGAACTAAGGCCATTTCATGCAAATCAGACCAAGTTCAGAGTAATGCCTAAGTATAAGGTCAAAGCAGAGGGAGATGTGGTAGGTATCTTTTGTTTGGATTTAGTATCCTACTGATATGGTTATAAAATCAAATCTTTAGAATAACGGATATAACCATAAAATTATAATTCATGTCGAAATATGAAATCTGAGAGAGCAATATCTAATATTCATTACAAAATCATCCATCGAGAGCCAAGGACTTGTCATTTTCTGGATTTAAAGTGCCCATCAAATTTATATTAAAGCTAATTCCCGTGCTTTAAGGGCAGTAATTTGAAGTATATGTCAGCTGGGTAACCAGTCCAGTGTTTCTCTTTCCACGAGGTTTACATATTTGGTTTTAATTTCAAAAGTAGATCCAAACCAAATCTATCATTACAGGGTCTGTGGTCTAGACTGTAACAGATTTATTACCTTCTTTTTTTATTGATTTGCAGGTGACTATCGGGGACCAGGTTGTCCTTGAGAGCCTCAAATCACCAGGACATTATGTGCACATGAGTGACCTAGTACTTCCAGATCTCAATCCGTTGCCACTCTGGTAAGTTACCCTTTGTTAGTAACCCTTTTCATGGGTATCAGTTAACAAAACGGCAAATCTTGGTGCTAATATAGTATTTAGTTTTGCTTACCAGTCACAGACTGTCAGGAATTTCCACTTTTTTGCATCCATTATTTTTCCCAAACACCCATTTCGTTCCAATCACCCATTTATAGTAAAGCATACTCTACATCATATATAATTGCTGGTGCTATATTTCAGCCATGAAGCCAACCTGTCTGTGAAACCCTCCACCTTTACACTGTACAGAAGTTGTTCACCACCACTCACACAGGAGGATGTTATCAGGGTATTTCATCAGTTTAATCTTCCTTCATTCGTTTTGCTGTTTACATTCATTTTCATCAAATTTTGATATCAGTTTGCCCTTTTAGATGGCATTCTGTGCACAAGAGTACATGGTACTTTTCTAAAAAATAAGTTAAAAGTTAGTCCCAAAAATGGGTATCACCATACATAATGGTCTCCCTTGAAGACAACTTGAATCTCACTACAATGGTATGCATGCCTGTCCTCACTCCCTCATTTCAGGGAGGGGATGTATTAAGACTTTTTCATAAAGAGGTCGAGTCGTATATCTGTGCAGAGGGGAACTCGGGACTCAATGCGGAAATTACTCTCGATGGTGAGTGAATGTATAATCATTGTAGGTATTTCTGATATATCATGTCACCCATGTGTGTAGAGAACCATGTAAATAAGTAGCACAACTGCACACTGATGTAATCGTCAAATAGTAGATGGTTCTGCTTGCTATAACTGCAGCAGGAGAACCTACACTAATCCCAGAGCAACAGACCAACCTGTCGTTTTGCAAGTTGCGTACTATGTATCATACACATACTCTGTTTCAGTTCACTGTAGGGTTCGTAACGTTGATGTGCAAGTCCCAAAGACTGTGTTTCCTTCGTCATCAGCAATAGTCTACTGGCAGATAGAACCTGTAGGAGAAAGTTACTCAGGTGTGTGCCAGAATAGATGCGTTCTATATCCCTCAACCCATACCCAGTTTAATTAACATCAACATTGGTTGATCAATGCCTAATTCTGCTTACCTGCAGAATTTAATTCAGCTTTGCCTGGCTCTCCCTGCAATGTTGTACTGACTTCTAGGTCGAATCCCACAATGCAATCTAACCCTGGAAAGTTCTTGCAATTTGGGAACTCTTGCAGATAGGGGGACTTGCCTTTACTGCAAATTGCAAGGCTTCTAACATGCCATTGCATTTTACAAATCCGACTGTTGCAATTAAACTGACCCATCACCCTTGCAATGTAGATCTGTAAGTTGCGTTAGATTCCAATGCCATTCTCCTTGATATTGAATTTGCAAGTTGTTGTAAGTGAGCACAGTGCAGAATGAGACCGAAATTGAACTCTGTGTGTAATTTATACAGACATTTTGCATACAAATTGCAGGGTATGGGGCTAGTTTAGATTGTATAGTGGGACTTGGGTTGCAAGTTGAAGTGAACACACATCCCTATTTGTCAATGACTTTATCCACATTTCTGTAAATTGCAAGCTAATTCTGTAAATTGCAGAAACTTTTCACTTAAGCGATGGAAAATTTCTAAATATAAAGATTGTAACTTCAGTGCAAATCTACAAGGGATTCCTTGCCATTAAAGCCCCCTGTAGCCGTTATAGGTCTTGCAATATAAGGAGAGAGCCCCAAATTGCAACAGATGAGTAAATTGCAGAAACTTCTCAGCCAAAATTGCATCGTGGAATTTGACCTTCTCACATTCCCTGAACAGAATGTCTTCATTTTTATTTCCCAACGTATCAGCTGTTGTAAAGTGAATGTATAAGGGTCAAGGTAAACTGAAAGGACTTTGATATTGTAGGCATGCCGCTAGTAACATAAGAGGTTCAGCTCTTATTTGACCCACTCTTATAAGGGAGTTCGACAAAGCTGACCCTAATATCTGGGTGCTGGAGACTCTCCAAGTCTCAAATGTTTCTCATTGTAGTGATTCCTAAGATACCCATTTTGCAGGTCTTGATAACAGTCATTTTCTTTTTCTTTTTAGGTGAAGTTATGCGCTGGGGCCAACAGGTGCGCTTACGCCATGTAGTCACACGTCATTATTTCAAAGTGTTGAGTGATGACCGTGTGTCTGTGACCCGGGATAGAGATGACCCTTATACCATCTTCAGATTCCATGCAGTCACACAGGTAAAGAGCTATTTTGTCACATGTCTATTTATATTGGTATAATGATTACTAATATGTAGACATAAGCACTGATTTGTACGTTATTATTTGAGTGGTGAGATTTTCATTTGAGGCCTTATAAACATCCCAGCATTATTACTTAACCCATTGAGGGCTAGCATCGACTATAGTCAACACCATGGTAGGCCTAGCATTGACTATAGTTGACACCATGGCAGGCCTAGCATCGACTATAGTCGACACCAGTTATATAGGATTAGTATAGGAATTGAAAATAGGCTCGTCCTCTAGGAAATATACTTTTTTCAGAGGCCGTCCCCATGGCCAGGGCAACAATTTTTGCTCTGCCCTTAAAGGGTTAAACCCTGCTTGAATTGATTTCATATAATTTTTGTCAACTCATCTGCACACGTCCTCAGTAAGGGAGGCTATTGAGCTGGGTAGCCCCATGGCTATTTGTGCGTATCCGGGTTGACAGGTATAATGAATACATGTTAAATGTCTTACAACGCTACCTGTTATGTCTAATCAACCTTTAATTTCTTTAAAGAAACTGGCCAAACAGGTATGCATTACACTTAACCTCTGTGTTGACTACACCTCTTACCCAGTAATACCCTTTTCTGTCTAAAATTACTTCCAGAATTGCCATTGGTTGGTGTTTTATTGTGAGGAATTTTGACTCAAAGTGCAGAACAATAGTCTTATTCTTTCTTGTAACTAAAACAGGGGTATTCGTTATTTCTGTTAGCAATACATGTACGTTTGCACATTAGTCGTTAATTCCATATAGGAAGACTGACATTTCTTTTGAAAGTAGTATTAAAAAGATGCATTGAAATAGACTTTGCACATTGTTGTCCTCTGATTGTTATCATTAAAGAGATTTGTAATGGTAGCTAGAGGACGTGTAAATGTGAATTTCCAAAGGGTATGCATTGTAGATGGACAAAATTGATACTTCTCTTTCAGCGACACACCCTAATGTTCATTCACAGCCTCTTTTAAATTAAAGTTTTAAACAGATCATAGTATTCATTATTAAACATTATAGTACAAGGAGTAATAATTTACAAGTAATTGATTCGTTTGTACCATTGGCACCTTTTTAGATGTCCAGCAAAGAGGTATGGTCAAAATAGGCTTTAGTATCTTCAAAATAAGTAGATCCTTTATGTCCTTCACTTGAAACAATATGTTTTTTTTTCTTATAGCATATTAAGGTTTTCATCTAGTTTTGTATCTATTAGTTATAAGTGGTATGTGCCAGTGATGGGTGAAGACATTTACTACAAGCGTCTCTGATACTGCTGTCTGATGATGTCATGATAATTAAGGGATTGGAGCTCATGGCAGGAAGAGACATGATAAATATGTGTTTGCCAACTTGAATAATTCACTCCAGCCAAGCTCTTATCCCACAGAAGGCCCCTCATCTTCAGATTTATTCATTCTAAGATTCTGTGATAGAAATACTACATCAAGTCACCAATTGTTGAAGGTATCTGTGGCATTTTCTGAGCCGGGTATGTCCCTATCTCACAATGTCTTTGTAAGATAGAGGTAGTTTGGATGTGGTCCCTATAGTTAAAAAACGGCTTGAACTTTAGGTGGGCTCTCATTCACAATTGGGGATCTTTGAGACCTGAGCGTTTCACAATCCTTTCTTTCTGTTGTTAAACTAGCACATTCCCATAGTCAATGTGAAAATACAGTATAGTTGATGAGACACATCGACAATTTTCTGGAGTTTGCACATGTATTTCTATACACTCTCTGCACACTATGTAGGGATAAGTATCATGGTTTTAGTCTTCAGTTTTCTATTATCTGATACTGAATGTGAATATCACCTCTTGCAGTGCAAATCAATGAAAAGTTTGTAAGTTCCTACCAACAAGTAAAATATCGAGTATAGGTAAATTTTCTTGTACAAATTACCCCATAGCTTACCACTTTCTGTAGAAAATTGATCAGTAGAATTCCCACATGATTAGACTAATGCAACTAATACTCTAGATACACATAATAAAATGTCATCAATAGGGAAGTAATGTCTAAATATTAGAGATAATTGGACCCATTAGACCAGTATATTTAACCTTCCATATGGAAATCATTCTCAAGTACTATGTGAAACCTATGATGTTGCTTTTCCTTATGGGTACAACATTCTGATTGGATGGTTATAGAGTCTATAAATTATTCACTCCTCTTCCTGATATGATGATGAATACCATGTATGGTATTGTATGATCTTTTATTTAAAAAGAAACACAAAAAAACATCGAACATTGTTCCTTCTGAAACCCCGCCCCATGTGATTGTAGAAGGTATGCTTTATTGTATCATTCATGCAACAAAGAAATGTCAACGTTGTATACCATTCAAAAGTGTGAAACACATGTGTATATTAAATCCTTTTACTATTCCCAGCTCTCCAACAATTCGAGTCACAATATCGACATCTGTTTGTTCCCCAGTACCCTCTACGATGTATCTATCACCAATGCTGCTGTTATTGCAGGAGGACTTCATGGGGACATATTCCTTCTGCAGGATAGAACACCTAATGACACAGGGCTGGCTTCATGCAACACAAGGTAAGTGCAACTAAGCTTGCATAGAAAAGAGAAATCAGATGGTACGCAACTTCACCTTCTCCAAAAAAGAAAACCTCAAACCATAGAGGAGGGAGTGCAATGCAGATGCCACAAACCATATATTTCACTAAATAATAATCAATAACTATTGTTCTCATTAATTGTCTATTTCCAGAGGACTTCTTACTAAGTAAGCAAAATGTTCTTGCAAATCAACATCCAAAGAAAAAGTCCACGTCCAAAAGCGACTTTAGCTGGACAACTGCCTCACTCCTAAAGGTATGTACTCACTCTGAACTTATCACAATATTATGGTGACAAACAAACCCTGATAAAGGCGTGCCCACCATGTGCAGTGAATTCATCTTAAACTAATATATCCATAGATCCGTGCTGGAACGAGTTGATTTATCTTTTCTCTGGTATGTAACTCTCTAAAAACCATTGGCTACTTTGTTAGAATAATCCAATAACAATGTTGTCTATCTTGATTAACTATTGCTCTTCTTTGCCAAAGCTGGGAATAGCAAAAGAAATGCAATTTGCCGATGTCTTCACAATGCAACCTGTGCAAGGAGAGCAATTGGCAGATTGCAAATTCATGGCTGGACAGCTTCCAGTTTTGCAGGAGTTCAACGAGGAGGTTTGTTATTAAATCTCATTGGTCAATGGGGTATATTCCATGGGAGTTGTAGGCCTTTGCATAGCAAAAACTGATGTCATCGAACTGGGAAAATTATGAACGCTAGTGAAGCTCATCCATAGTTCTCCATCTTCATACATAATCTAAACATGAACTAATTCTAATTTACACTGATTTATTGAATTTTACATTGGAATTTATGTCCATACCTTCTTTCGGTCTGTGATATCGTTTTAACCCTGCTTTTCTAGATATCACGCAATCCAGATTACCTATGGCATAACAGGTCCAGATGTCTAAAGGTGAGTCAGCCTTATCCTCATCTAGCATCTAAGGTAATGAATGATCCTGTTCGAACTGAATTACCGCTGAGGAGTTAGCCACATGGACCATTACAGGGGTAGACACTAACACTGATCCAGTCGCTTGATGGTCATTAGTTTTGGCTGCTGGCCAGCGAATTCTTCTATATATATACCTGTGAACTTGGCCATTTGGCCACCTATAAACCTGAAAATACATTGATATTTATATATAGCAATGTATTTTCAGGTTTACATATACTATATATACTACTTTTACTAGGCAGTTGGCCAAATTGGCCAAAGTCCCAAATGTTAGCATCTACCCCCTGCTACCATGAAGGATACCAGGGACCAAGACCCTTTCAAAAACTTGGTGATCTATAGCTAGGACAGTCATTTATGGTGCATACAGTTAAGGATAAAAGTAGTAGATAATGTAGCCCATAGGCCCTCTTATTTCTTGAAACCCTAAAAGGTGAAGCAGGCCATTAAACTTAATGACCTACGATGATACTATTTGTGTCCAGCCAAGGCAAAAGGGCCCCCCAAGGGGAAAAGTCAATTTCTAAATTCAAGTCATGAGCTTTTCAATGATGTATTACATAAGAAAATATCTCTCCTAGTTTTTGAGTTATGGGTCTATGAATTTGGGTGATCACTGACCTATCGCTATCCCAAATAAGCTCTAACTAGCATATTTCCCAAGATAACGCAAGATTAGTATAAGTATGCATAATTATGCAAATGAGGAAAATTATCATATTCTTTAAAATCATTTTCTCATAGAATTTGACCTAGAAATTGGATTTTTACCATTTTTTGAGTACATTTATCCCTGTGAGTGGGGCTATCAATGGGCTTTTTTATTCCTCTATTTTGAGTGTAAATCTTGTTTCCATGGCAACACATATCAACAAATACACTGATTTATGCCCTGAAATTCCCTAAAAACGTTCTATTTGCATTCCAAATTTGGAAGGTTTGGACTAAAAATGGAAATTTCCCTTTAGGACTATTGAAATCCTCATGAAAAACTAGTATAATAGAATTTTCGGTCTAGTTTCCCCTTTTTAAGCCTTAGTGGTGTCCCCCTGGTGGTCAGAATTGGTACTAATCCCCCTTGGATGGTCCATTTAGCTTGCTGGCTCACAAATGTTTTGTAGATATCTCATAGTGCCTGTTAACCCAGATAGCCCTACTGCCCTACATGTAGGACGCCTATGTGACATCATGGGAAGAGGTCTATATCCACAAATAAACTTAACAGATATGGAAGTAAAATGTTACATCCTATAGTTCTAGGCCCAAGGCTTACAAAGATGTTCCATGTGGGTATTTTAGGTAATTTTATGACATTACACACATGTCCCAAAACACCTACTACGTAGGAAATTACCTTCCCGTAAAGATTTGGACCTTTTCAGAGGAGAGAGACGCCCAAAGTCCTACTGTCCTACATGTAGGACGGTGCTAATCTCTGGATCCGCTATAGCTAAAGCTTTGAAATTTCTTGTATGGCATAAATGGCCATATATAAGCGTATTTGATAGTTTCTGGCACTCTTGTACAGGAATTGTGGTTTCCATGGCAACCAAAGGAACACTCTGAAAGGTACAATGATAACTATATGGGAGACACATTCTAAGACTATGATGGTATCAATATAATCATAATCACGTTCACAGAAACAAACTAACGCCAAAACAAACATCTATTTTCAGATGCTTAAGGAGCTTAATGAGTTCATGCTTGTTGGCGGAAAAGGTAAAAAGCCTAGACAAAAGCTGTTGAGGAATTTCAGAGTGAGTAGAAAAGATTATTTATTGGTGATAAAGATACTGCACAAACATAACTCTTCATATAGATGGCTTATATTCAATCTATTGTCAGAGGTTAAATAGGTAGATATTCCCTTGCCTTGAAAGAACACTGCATGTATATTATTCATTTGCGCACTTACCTCATATGCTCGACAGGGATCTTTAGAGAATTTCCCTGCTTGCCTATCTCAGTTAGAGAAGTTATTTCTCATAGCACCCCGCACTCTTCAAATTCATAACGTTTTATTTCCCTCCTTTCTTTAAGGCACATGACATTTAGTTGCCTAATTTTGATGTATACATGTAATAATGGCGTTCAGTAAGATTTGTTGTGGGGTATCAATTACTTTGTGGCTAATTACATAAAATCTTTCCTATTCTACCATAGGTTATCGAGGCACTCATACAGCTACTTCAGCTAATACAGGACAACTTCACAGAGAGGTAAGATGGAAAAGGATACATAAGGACACTGCCTGGTCAAGATTATGTTTGATATTTTCCAAATTACAGGAAATTGTAATCTCAGTCTTATGTAAATTCTCTCTGCATAACTCTTGCAGTGGAAGAGAACGACTATGCATCACATTGAGCTGAAAAGAAATAACTAATGATTAATAATTATATCATATTTGTAGATCCCCTGTGCATGTTATAGACGCCGTATATGAGGTTCTTCGTGTCTATTGTTTGGGAGACAGCAGGAAAAACGAGCTCTACTTATCTCGGCATCATGGGTTCTTTCTGTCCCGTCTCAGTGAAGAGGTAGGTATATGACTATGGTGAGAGAAGGAATAAGAACCAATCAGCCTACTATCGGATGCAAATGAATTTACTGTATGATAATGGTGTGAACGGTTACTGGGGGAATTATAATAATGGGGCTGTAATCAATAATGTATTCCTGTTTTAGTTGCTTTATTTTGGGAACCAATAACTTAGTATTTCCTTCTTTGGCACCTTCGAAATGAGGCTGTGTCTCTTATAGTTGGTCGATCTACATTATTCTTTCACGATGTAAAAGTAGACGATCAGGATATTCTTTTTACTAGATATATGATTCCTTTATTTGGAGGATTAAAAATATCTTATCTTTCACCAAAGTTTGAGTCCAAGAACCTAAAACTGTGAAAAGACATGGACTTCCCAACTTTTAGGCTAAAATTACTATGAAAAGTTGGTGATGCCCCCCTAATTTTATCAATTCATCTTTCAGAGTACCAATGAAGTTATTTTTAAAGATGTTTTTATGGTTTTTGTATGTCTTATAGTTCAAATTCTGCAAAGCAAATGTATGTTTTTAAAAACTAGCTATAAATGGCATTTTTGGCTGATCTTTTGGCCCCATCTTTCATCGCTGCATTTGAAGTGATCTGTAATAATAAATCATAAATGGAGCAAGAGGTAGAAAAACATGGACTTCCTAGCATATATATGTGTTCTTTGAACATGCTGGATTGCTTAGATTTTCATGCATGTGGTTTGATTATTCATTTCCTTACTTCCTTGACCTAAATAACTGTGTTTTAAGGTCAGTGAGTGAACCCACTTATTCAAATGGAAGTTATACGGTTGTTTATCTGATTTATTCACTTCTAACATGTGTTTATGATATCTCTGACTGATATTTGATGTCCCTGGCCCATGACATCAAAGTTTTGATCTGTTGCTGGGAGAAGAAAAATCAACATTTTTACGAAACGGCAGTTCAAAAGGTTATAAATATGAACATTCCCGATTCTGATTACTATACTACACTAGTCTTAAAATGAGTCTACAATTAGGGAATTCTATATAACTATTAGGTGAAACAAAGCCCTAATCAGCCTAAAGTGAAATAATGCCCTAATCAGTTCCAAATATAGGGACACAGCCTCAGGCCCCCAGGTTCATCCTACCAGGTGTGCACAGGCTTGTGTTCTAGCTCCCTTGGTGTACTATACAGGTCAGTGTGATGCATAAAGGCACACTTCTGTCTTGATTCATTGTTTATATATTCACCCATCACTGCAAAAAGAGCATTGGTTTACTGACTATTATATATCCCTTATCAGGGCCCACAAAGTGCTAGCGCAGCTCACACACTGATGGAACTTGTGAAAGACAACATGAAGATCATAGACCGTATCACCAAACAAGACATACGGAGCTTCGTTAGACTTCTCCGGAGAAAAAAGGTAATAATAGGACGACCACTGTTTTTGCTCTTCCTTTTATTGATATCAATACTTTGACTTGAGATCCGTTTTCATACTCTTATCATGCTGCATAGCCTCAGAGTGTGAGGCTTTTTATACTATAGAACAGCACTAAACTAGCATTTATATATGGCATTAGGACTACCGATACCTGGAGCTACTCGGAGCACTCTGTGTCTGCGATGGAGCTGCTCTGCCTGAAAACCAACGGTATATCAATGAAACATGGCTGGTCAGGGAGACAAAGGTATGCAGTCACCTTATTGTGTGGGACAGAAATATCAGAATTTACCCATGTAAAGGTACAAGTTACATTTTTTTTTGTCATTATTATACCTTACAATTACCATTGAAATGTAAATGGAGCACATGTGCTTTAAAACAGAATTTTCAAATTACGATCTTAAATATTTCGTTGTTATGGGATCGTGAGAGAAATACTGCTGACAAGTGAATGGAAGTATCATTTAATGTTTTACATACCAGACGCCATTACCATTACCATTACCACCAATACCACCACTATCAGTAAGTTGTTTGATATATCACAAAATCTTATTTCTCATTTACTTCATGGCCTGAATTTATATCTAAGCTCAGATTCATTAAAAAGACATTTTCATTATTTTAATTTTTACCACACCATTGGTGCACATGATTTTATTCAGTGTTTCCTCTTATGCTTATGTTACACAATTATTTTCTAGACTGAAAATGTACTTGTTTTTAACAAGCATGGTTCATTATCTTGATCACTTTTGCCCATACTTGTTTGCAATGTTAGGCTCATGACGATTCCACTGAAAGTGATAGTTTTGGAACTATTGAGCTGATTACGACCAACAAGAAATATAACGTAATAAGCACTTTCAGAAATGTTTGATTTTCTTCAGGGCTTTGGCTTGCTCTTTGAACATTATCTTGACCATTTAACCATAGATATTTCCTAGCCATATAATAAAGGGGATGGTTTCCTGGCATTCCTTCTGTGAATTGAATTTACATATCCTTGTTAGAGCTTCACTTTCCACACCATGAATTTTGTGCATGCCTGGCAATAGGGATGTTTGCCTTTCTACATTGTACATTGCCTTATATCATCAATGCATGCAGTGGACTGACATTGGTCTTTTGCCTTTAACAGCGAACACAGGTAAAGTGTACATAAGGATAGAATCGTAGCTTTGATCTGCACACAAGCTGTCAAGAACCTGGTGTACTAGTTAATAGCTTTCAGAATAAACAATGCTCAAAAGAAGCCGAACTATACATGTATTCATTCCATGTTAAGTCATCTTTAGTTTTGAGTAAAGTAGGTTAAACTAGTAGTAGTTCTTATTTTTCTAAAATTGCTAATGACAAGAATTGGTTTTAAGTAGGCAATACAATCATTATACTAAAAGCTAACAACGTTGAATCCAGGTTTGTACACATTGTGGATCGGAACACGTTTAAATATTAAGATCGGTGTTTTTGGTGTGAAATCCTATTTGGTAGATATTAGACATTGTATACCTTTTTTAAAACAAAGTTGTGTTTTTCTTCACGGAATTAAGTTCGATATTAAACTGGAGCAGTCCACATGGACGGACCCTATGTTATCCTCCACATTCTCATCTCCATCTGAATATCGAAGTAATTCATAAAATAGATACTACAGGTATTCATAGAATAGCGATACCACAACCAAGGTCATTGAAATTGTAAAATATCACAAACATTTCCTTTGTTTGTAAAGATAGTGTTATGCTTTTACCTATGCTGCTAGCCTTGAATTGTCTTTATAGATCCCTGTGAAATAACCATATATCATCTTTTTGGCAGAAATGCACATACCATACAGCGTTAGGACAGGCGATCAGCAAAGAGATCAATGTGTTGTACATATCCAAGGACAATAGGAAGACATGGACATCTGTATATGATATGTTGCAATCTGTAAGTAAACCAATGCGTCTTGATATATGTTACAAAGGATATAACCGCCATTATTCCATAGGGGTAGTAGTGTATTTCTGTGTCAAAATATGAGCATGATCAATACAGCTCAATCATTTGTTACTCTCGTTTCACACGAAAGGATCCTGTAATAAATGTGAGCCCTAAATATATGCTTCCCTTCATTAAACTTTGATTGAGAGAACCTGTAAAGTATCCGTTTCTGGGACTTTTTATTCATATGCTCTAGATCCCCTTTGGTAGTTGGTGTCTTTCCTTGCTTTAATTTTTCATATTTCCAAAACTAAAGGTTCGGTGTGCACATCCATACTCTGACATTGTATCAATTACTGTACGTGTATGGAAGCTTAGGTCTGAAGTATTCTTCTTGTAATTGTCTCTATTAGGAAGTTATGCGCTGGGAGAGGCACCCTGACTTTGAACTAGGGCCTCATGGTTTTGTATGTAATATATGCAATAATTTTGCCTGCAAAGTTTGTTGTTGTACACAGTCTTTCGCTCTTTGTTTAAATTTTGCGTTCCTTTGTAGTCTTAAACGTTTATTTAGAATACAACAAGCTATGTCTTTCATTATCACACAGCCAATGCCATACAGTTTCCTTGTTTAATTTCTCCATTATCATCTGACTGTTAGTAACGATGGTGTGGTGTTTGACTCAAGTTTTATGGTTCAATGTACTGTGTATATACCTTTAGTATACACAGTGGTTTCTTTGTTTTGGCGTGCACTAGGAATTGTAATTTCAAGCCTTTTGTCTGTCTAAGACAGAGCAAATGTGTCCAGCCAAGGCAAAAGGGTCCCCCAAGGGGAAAAGTCAATTTCTAAATTCAAGTCATGAGCTTTTCAATGATGTATATTACATAAGAAAATATCTCACCTAGTTTTTGAGTTATGGGTCTATGAATTTGGGTGATCAGTGAGCTAGCACTATCCCAAATAAGCTCTAACTTGCATATTTCCTGAGATAACTCAAGATTAGTATAAGTATGCATAATTACGCAAATAAGGAAAATTATCATATTCTTTAAAATCATTTTCTCATAGAATTTGACCTAGAAATAGGATTTTTACCATTTTTTTAGTACATTAATCCCTGTGGGTGGGGCTATCAATGGGCTTTTTTTATTCCTCTATTTTGAGTGGAGATCTTGTTTCCATGGCAACACATATCAACAAATACACTGATTTATGCCCTGAAATTCCCTAAAAACGTTTTATTTGCATTCCAAATTTGGAAGTTTGGACTAAAAATGGAAATTTCCCTTTAGGACTATTGAAATCCTCATGAAAAAACTAGTATAATAGAATTTTCGGTCTAGTTTCCCCTCTTTAAGCCTTAGTCATTTCCCCCTTGTGGCCAGAATTGGTACCAATCCCCCTTGGACAGTCCTTTTAGCTTGATGGCTCACAAATTACCTCATCTAGAACTAGAATTGACAGTAAATCTACCAATTTATCATACAAGTAAATCAACTTTGGACCGACGCTACCAAAACAACTTACTGTGGTTTCCTTATTATAAACTGATTCAAACGTATATTTCTGTCAATAACTCCCTTGATGAATTATAATGATAATGTATTCAATATCCATATGCACAATTTCCAGTCAATTTCCGGATATGATCCTGACCTGCTCTTCCTTGAGCATCAGTTGGATTTGTTCACTAAGTTGTGTCATGTAAGTAGACTTCGAAATAAGTATATGGGTGTGATCTCTGTGTAGTATCCCATACATAACGCTTGGAATGTTGACCAATTGGGGTTGGGGGACTTCACTTCAGACTCCATCAACCTCTGCAGCAAGATTGGAAGGGATTCCTAGATACGCTGGACGAATATTTGAAATCTAAATAAAAAGAAATATTTCAGAGTAGAATGTGATTATGATATCATAAAATCCTTAAGCGAATCTATTTGTTGTAGATGTCTGTCTGAAAATACTTAAATTACAGAATTCATAGTATCAACTGCTCATGTTTTAAGACCAAATGACATAAGAGACAAACTTTTCTTACTCGTTTCAAACAGGGGAACAATGAATACTGTATTGATACCATCACAGAGGACCAGCAACATGTGACATGGGAGGAGGCATTCTGCTGTCTGCGCGAGGAGAATCTCCCAGCACGTTTACGCTCCAAGTACTGCAACCTCATAGAATGTAAGAGCTCCCTTATGTCCTTATAAAATCTTTTGGCACATGTAATGCTCATGCTTGAAGAATGGAACACTTAATTTCAGAATACATGTTACATGTCTCTTGCCGCTGATTGCATTATTTTAATGTATTCGACATCAGACATTTTATACTTTAGTCAGCTTAGTGTTGCTAGTTATGTTTATTACACGACTTCTGTGATTTTGGGTGGATTTTTTGGATATCCCTGTGCTGGTATTCCTGCATAATTTGCACTGTAATGTGAACAAATGAAAGGTGGATATCAGCACGGTTTGGGGTGGATATCAGCACGACTTGGGGTGGATATCAGCATGATTTTAGACATGTCATGTGTCATATGTTAAAACCTACGTGAATTTCATTGCCTTAGGTGGACTCGAACCTGCAAAGGCTGGATCCGAATTCCAATGTGCTGCCTATTAGGCCACACCGTCAGACATTCAGAGCAGCAATAAAATTAAGTTATGATTACACCACAGTGGCCAGAGCTGCCTGTTCCATAGCTGCGACAGCTACATACCGTATTTTCCTGTTTATAAGCCTAGGCTTGTATTAGTACTATCTACTGCCTAAACCTCCTTCCTAAGTGGCAAATTGACCAGGCCTATACACGATGATATATGGTACGTCATTCCTTTATCGTAGGATATCAAAACTTGTGGGCTATGCCCACTCGTTTTGATATCCCATGATAAAGGAATTCGGTGCCTGTTAGCTCATACATTAATTAGTTAATACACTATTCATTTCTTTACTATTATTAAAGGTGCCTTCATCACGACAGAGGACATCCAAGCCACTCTAAATGAACTAAGGCTGACGTACATTTACCATGAAGCTAAGGCAGTTCCCACCAACAAGCTTCCCAATACAGGCAAAACACAGGTAAGCCGTATTATAATAGAAAGTATATTGATATACTTTGCTTTGTATCGTAATTTAGGACATTTTAATTGTCAATTTTCTATGTACACACTTTTCCATTTAGAAACTCATTGCGTTACACAATAATTCAAATCATTACCTTATGGATAGGATGATGAAGAGCAACAATCCATAATCAGACGTCGGGTGGAAGAACTTCAGAACTGGATAGCCGACTTCTTGTATGGACACCAGAGAATGGTGGCCAATCAACCAGGGCAGAACACCATGATTGAAAGGGTAACGGATTACAATGGAACTCTATTTCTCCTTGAAATAGTTACTGCAAAGTGCACCTATTTGAGATTTAAAATAAAACGCTGACTTCTAGTAGGGTCAAGTGTCTGAAGAATTGCTTATCAGCTAATATTAAAATTGAAAATGCATTTTGGATTATGTTTATAAACATATTTAATTAAGCTCCAAGGGTTTAGGAATAGTTCTGAATATTTCTAAGTAATAGCCTGGCCTGCAGGAACTTGGTGACCACACTTTATGATTTGAAACAACTTGAATACAATGAGTGTCCTGGAATCAATGTATGAGAAGCACTACATGTAGTTTGATACATTTTTGTATCAGCCCAGTACCTTGTCTTCTGATTACTGGCTACTTATTATTCTTGTCTCACATAATGTTTCTCTTTTCAATAACTTTGAACATGTACAGATACTGAGACTTGTTCGGCACCTGGTCAGCTATGGCTACTATGGAGACACCGGTCAGATGAGGATATTACTCAAACCACTACTAGAGCTACTAGATGGACGGAATGATGTACCATATGACATAGGAAAAGGTACAGTGCCCTATCTGTGATTACCTGAAGATAAGCATATAATTATGCAGAATAATGATAGCTTATTTTATTATACCTTTATATGAAAACATAGCACTAAAGTTCTGTATAGAAAAACAATCAACAAATTATTATGGTATTATGATTAACATCCACTTTAGAATAAATTTTAAATGGGATTGACTCGATCCAACAGAAGCAGCAGCAGAGCAGGAAGAAATTCGAAAGTTTCGTGAATTCAGACGTTTCAAACAGAACCCTAGTACATCAATCATAGTTGCTGCTAAATTCTGGTGAGTATTTCCATCTCGATGCTAATTGGTCTGCACAATAAGCAAACATTACCTAATGGAAATAGTCAAAAATCATATCCAGGTTTGATAAGTCATAGGTTCTATCCAGGTTTAAGTAGGAGAATGAGTACAGGGAAACACTACCCAAAATCGATGTAGTTCTAAGATATGCAAACTGTTCATTCTTTTTTCCCCATCTCCTCAAGTAAATTCCGTACACCCAACAAAAAAATCATTTCTGGCCTTTCATTGTTTGTATGTTTATCCACCAACTCCTGGGAATAGAATAGCCGTTAACCACCAACTGTCTGCACACAGATTTGGATAATCAATGTTTTAAAAAATATTTTCAGTGGGCTCGAAATTCTCGAACTTTTCTTCAATCTTAGATTTAACACAAGGTTGGAGGTAAGTGATTACATCAAGGTCCCGCTCAACACGTATTGTCTAATTACACTTAAGTTAAAGGTGATCTAAATAAGTTTATTGAATTATTTTCATTTATGAAAATAATTCATTTACATGTGTTGGGTCCACGCTAGAAATATTGACCACGGCCTCCTCTAACCCTGTGCATGTGAATTGGGGATCCTAGGTTATTCATTCTTTGGTCACTGGTCTCCTAACCTGTTTGTTCCTAGCCTTACTACATGTACTTGACCCATAATTAAATATATCACACTACTGCCCTAGGCAAGTTTACCACCAGCATGGTCAGCATATGCAAACTGAGAAAGCTTCATCAGCCCCCCTGGGCCACCTCACGCCGTGCCCTTACCACCAGCTACCGCCCCCCCCCCCACCCCACCAACTCACCTCTTAACCCTCTAAGGGCCGCTGATGCATGAATGTTTTTTGCCCATTGCTCGTTATGATGCACCAATGAAGTGCAGATGAGCACCTTAGTAGGAGTTCTAAGTGGCATGGCATTAGATAATTTGGAGTCTTGGGACCATAAACATGCGTGCCATTCCCATATTAGGAGCCTGATAGTGTGGCATTATATTTGGAGCAGTTGTGGCGTCCAAGTAGCTAAACACTGTGTGACCCTTAAAGCTTTATAGCCGTCATGACCACAACCCCCTCCCTACCCACCCACAGGTCAGCTTCAGATTGGCATGATGCACTCTATCTCTGAGTCCATCAGGAATATCCATCTAAAAGTCTGCAAAATGGAATCAGCATAGTGGAAAACGTTAAAATTGATATATTATACTAAAATTGATATATTATGATAAACAGCAAAGAACTGTGTGTTGATTCATTGGTGCATCATGCCCAGATTGGCATGATGCACTCTATCTCTAAATCTATCAGGAATATGGATCTAAAAGTTTAAAAAATGGAATCAGTATGCTTGAAAACATTAAAATTGATATATTACACTTTGAAATCTGGCAATAAACAGCTGATGAATAGTCATTAATTCATTTGTGCATCATGCCTTGAGTAGTATGATGCACTCGATTTCAGCAACCATTGGGAATATGGGCCTAAAAGTTTAAAAAAAAATAGAATTGGCACAGTGGAAAACCTTGAAATTGATATATTACATGTTGAAACCTGTTGATAAACAGCAGAGAAGGAATCATTGATTAATTTGTGCATCATGCCTTGACTGGTATTTGTCAATATATGTCAGTATCTATGCACTTTTTGTCAGTAATTACTCACTATTCGTCAGCAGTCAGTCAAAAGCTTTTTGTCAGTAATTAGTCAAAATATGTCAGTAATAATGCACTATTTGTCAGCAATTAGTCAATATATGTCAGCACTTAGTCACTGTATATCAGCAATTAGTCAATATATGTTAGTAATTATTCATTATTTGTCAGCAATTAGTCAATATAATGTCAGTAATACTTTGAATTGATTCAGGATCCTTTCAATTTGTATCTAAAATAGAAGTTGCTACTAAAATCATGGATACCTGTAGTTAAATGTATGTCACATTATCTACGTTCCTTAACCATAACAAAATAATTCATTACAGCTATGCTGTGCAAATTTCCTTTAAAAAATGCTAAATTCCTCAGATTTACGCCTCCTCATGATGATGTCCCTCCTCTAATTTCAGAGCTTTGTTGGAGAGTTTAAGCGGCTGCATGAGCGCTTCTACCAAACAGAGACGGAGGTGGAAAGAGAACGTAGGATGGGTGTTGTTGTTAGTTTTGACAGTGAGCCTGAAAGGGAAGAAACTGTCAATGATTATTTGACTCAGCTCTTCACACATGACCCAGCAT
Organism: Acholoe squamosa; assembly: GCA_949317995.1. Taxonomy (NCBI): domain Eukaryota; kingdom Metazoa; phylum Annelida; class Polychaeta; order Phyllodocida; family Polynoidae; genus Acholoe; species Acholoe squamosa. The sequence continues at coordinate 46,410,439 of OX439047.1, forward strand.
CTTTTGATGGTGATGAAGAGTAAGTGAACAAGTTAACAATAACACAAAATTATCAGGTATAGTAATTTACAGAATAAAGATGGCCAATTAGATAGTACATTAATAAGAAATGACATAATTGATGTTTATTTTACTAAACAAGGATCCCTCCAGTATGTTAAAGCCACACAAAGTTTAACATAAACGTTAAAACAATGTCATATTCCTTCTTGTTAGGAAACAGAAAGCACTGTTGGACAACCTAAGAAAGATGTTCCTAGCATCAGCATTTTTCAAAGGCTTTCCTATAGACACAGTTCTTTTGGTAAGTTATCCTACTCAAAGCCGTATTAACAGAAATTCGATTCATCCCTTTGAAGTGGGGTAATATCTATGCTCCTTGGGTACTATATTGTAAAAGAAATACATGGGTATTTGAATAAATCAATTTTTATACAGTATGTAATTCAAAAAGGCTGCATTGTTATTGATCTTCAGGACTTGTGCAATTATGAGTATGACTTCATAGTAAGGAAAGCCAAGATGTTGCTGAACAGAGTGTTCTCTGCACACAACAACCTGTTCACAAGGTCCTTACAAGCACAGGTAAGGAAGTGCAATTGTTACCTATTTCATCACTACATAGTTACTACAGAGAAAAAGAACATGGGTTTTGGTTACCCAAAAAGAATGAAGGACATGGAAAATCGTAATCAATCATATTAAATCGGCGTGACAAACCTATGGATTCTGAAAAGCCTTATTGTGTAAGACCCTTATTCCTTATATATATCCTGTAGCAACTAAATGTTAAAAATATCATACAATATGTGGTGACTTGTTGGTATCGCAATAGTTAAGTGTGTCATTTGTATGACGTAATTTTGCATCATGGCACCTATATCCAATTCAAAAATGAGCCTATTGTTATCACTTGGCAGATCCTGCTGACTGACACGTCATGTGACGTATTTGCCAATGTAGTAAACATGCTTCCCATGTTACGGCGGCTGTCACTGACACAGCTTGATGAAACCCAGGTGGAGATGGTGGACCAATTCCTTGATGTCCTCAAAGGGTAATAAAAGATGCATTTAATATGTCTATGTGTCTATACGTTTGATTATGAACAGACAATGTAGAATTTGCATTATATTTCACTTGCCTCCTTTTGTTCAAATCAAAACACCTTCATCCACTGTTTAACGTTTCATTAGTATAATTTATGAATTGATCTTTATACTTCTTTTCTCTCTCAAGATATTGCTGTCTTGAAGAAGATGTTACCTCTCCACATCCCATCAACCAGAGGATTATCTACAATCAAGGTAGGTCGAGAGCCCCCACCCACGGAAAGCTATGCCCATAGGGGTGGGGAGCAGGTTTGTCTGTTTAAACCATGGTTCCTCTGCCAACTTGGCAGAGTAACTTTTTCAGCACTGCTGTAAAAACAGTACTTAGTGTTCTGACCCACAAATTGCCCCAGTATATCTTGAAGTCTTTATCTTGTTGATTATCATTTCATTTTGAACAAAATCAGTGGAAATATAAGAAATCCATACCCTTTTTAAAGTGTGCACCATAACTGTAACTTCCCACTGTCATTTTTGGCACTGTGCCAGAGCAGAGCTGCAGTGGAGAGTTACCATCTCCTACTGCAAGATAAGTCTGGATTATTTAGTTTTCAATTAATTTGAGAACCCCAAAATTCACCAAATGTAAAACAGTATCAAAATCAACAATTGTGACTCTTTGGTACACAAGAAGTAAGTAATTCAGTCAGAAGAGGAGATTGTTGTGTGACACTGTAGGCTTTCTACAGGCTTGCTCTCGAACTGAGGGAAGGGCCCCACAGTTCGAGCCTCTACGATCTACAATCAAGGTAGGGTTTCAAGGTAGAGTTTCAGTTCTGTATGCATATAATCATAATTCCATATTGCGCTGAAAACTCCTGAAATCACACTTAAGTGAATTGTCAACTTGACCAACTTCTTATATTCAGTGATATTCAGACCACATATGAAATATTTTTTTCCTTTGTTTCACCAGGGGTACTCAATGACCTCATCACCATCCTTCTCCAACCTGCCAGCCAGGAGTCAATGGAGAACTTTAAGTGTCTTCGTCTCGTTCAAAGAAAGACCTGGGGACTGGTTGGTGCCCTGGCTAGAGAAAATCCCACTGTGCAACTCCGACTGTTCGAGCGGCTTGATGAGTTGCTTACTATAGAGGGCACTGAATCCTGTATGGCACTAGCATTAGCAGAGGTAAGGACCATGAATAACTTCAAATCTAACCTTGTGCTATGTAGACAAAATAATTGGCCTTCAATATTTTGATTTTGTATAATTTTGCAACTACAACTCCGAAAACTGTTAACCAATGTCCTTATACCTTCCAGGTATTTCTGGGCAATAAGCTGACATGTATGAAAGTCACACAAGCACAAGTCTCCCACATGATGAAGTTGGCTGGGCTGCACCAGAAGAAGGCACCCGAGCTGCTTGTCATGATCAAGGCACTGGTAAAGTATGAGGTGCTAGACATGCCGCTAAGACGTAACCAAGACTACGTCATGAAGAGTTTCACACACCAGAGAACTGAAGTGGCTGGAATGCTGGATAAAAGCAAGGAAGAAAGGTTAGTTACTCTGTTGTCGTTGTTGCAAATATAACCTCGATTACATGTGAGTTGTTCCAGTATCGCCATGCATAATGATATGATCTAAATCATAACTAATCAAGATATTAAAACCCCATAGTTATATCTACATAATACAGTTAGTGGTGTATGAGTGCGCATCTCCGTGTAACCCAATGTTTACAACGAAAGAGATGGAGAAAAGCCTCCCCCATTCAATGGCATGCAGTGCAATTATAACACAGTAAACTGAAACTGTTGATATATCATACCAGTTTCCTCTGTAGACTTTCATTCATAGAAACACCCCTTTTAAGCCTTTGATGAGCTGATAATATTTTACCTTATTGCAGACAGAGTACTCTAAGAGAAGGACCAAGTGCAGTAATTCAGTACACAGCGTCACTCGTCGATCTCCTAGCTTCCTGTGCAGAGGTATGTGCCAGAAAATTCTTAAACCTTCTGACAAATCAAGTTTTGACTGCAACCAATAATAACAGAATCTAAAACTAATGGAGGGTGGATCTCTTAAAAGTCTTTGCACACAGTTGTGTATGGTAAGAACGGATTTTAAATTTAAAAAAAAAAAGAAGACAGTGAGACTTTATTGTTTGTTGATCCTTGAGAAAACATCGATCTATTTTTGTGTAACCGCAAACAGAGGGGAAATAGCTTCACCGAGTCACTCTGTCAGGGAATCCTCAGTATAGATGAGCTGCTTGATCTGCTCTGTGATGAGAAGATAGGAGACCATGTCCGGCGTCCACTGCTCCGCTTTCTGCACCTTGTCTACTTCAAGTCTGCTGTAAAGGAAGAACAAGAAATCCTGGAATATATGACTGACAAGTGAGTGTATGATTCATCCCACTGCCACCCCAGTGGAGAGGAAGATGTGCATTGTAATAAGAATACTATGTAGGCTCTCATATATGCCACCTAGAGTAGGGTGGACACATGATTAGTAGGAAGTTGGCCAATCTGGTCGTGCCATACACCAAAAGAAAGCTAGTGCCATGAGCATTTCAGACCTGTTTAGATCTCTTCTCTACCACCATTAGTATAAATTGTATGGCCCATTGAAATTTCAGGAAAACGCTGTCGGACCTGTCGCTTTTTACGTGTGTCTGCCGTTTTATATCCCCAACATGTATCTTACTTGAAAATGATCTGATATGGTCATGCAATACACTGAATCATAGCTAAGACAAACAGGATTAAAGATAACTTAAGCATTTATTGATATCATCAACAGTAAAGATGTTATTACCAATCTCAACGTAAACATATTTACACATTTCCGCACTGCATAAAGGTTACACTCATCACATGTATACACAGTTAGAGCAAATGGATATGGCATACATTACCAGGTATATCAAAGCTGGTGCCACAAGCACATCATCTCTATTAAATAGTGTCCTCTTTTATATACAATAATACCCTGTGTATGAGACACACTCCACGTATAAGACACACCCTTAGTCTCCTAGAAAAATTCAATGGATATTCAGAATTTTAAACCATACAAAAATTAATGCTAACACAAGCAGGAGTACAAATATTCTCAGTTCTTGTTGAATTCATCACTAGTGATTTCTTCACCAATCTGGATTTAGAGTATAAATTAATCTATATATATATATATATATATATATATATATATATATATATATATATATATATATATATATTTAAACAATATTCCTTTATTGCCTCTAAATGGTACAATCAGGTATTCATTGGAAAATTGGAAATTTCAGACATTACCCATAGGCCATATCATACACTCAACATTGATAATTCTACAGTGCTTAATGGTTCCAGCCCGCACACACAAAGCCATTACACTAGTATTGTACAATGTACCATAAATCACACTACAGACCATTTCATGGAAACATCAACTTAAAATTCATTTCAGAGCAAACACAGATCTCCTAGGGGCTATAAATATAGTTACTGTAAACACATAAGCCGCATGACATGACATACAATGAGTATAAGATGCACCCTGCATTGAAGGAAGGCGCCTGAAGGAAAAGCTATAAGGCGCACTTATACAGGCCAGTGCTGTCAGAGAAAACACTCAGATAGTTACTGTATTGGTCTGTATTAGTGACCAGGCGCTCATTAATTTCAACCAGACTATACCCCTGGCACTTATATAAGACCGGCGCTACTTAGATTATAGTGTGTTTTGAAATTTCAATACAATTGAACCCCAGCGCTTATTTAAGACTGGCACTTATTCAAGACCAGCACTTATTCAAGACCGGCGCTAATTCAAGACCCTGGCGCTTATACAGGCCAATACAGTGTTGCTTTTATACATCTACCGTAAGACCCTGATCATAAGCTGACCCCAGTCATAAGCCGGGGGTAGAGTTTGAAGAAATATTATAAGCCGATTTTGGGGTAAAATTTTAACCATTTTCTATTTATTCTATAATAATAAAACCCCGGTCATAAGCCGGGGGTAGACTTTGGGAGATATTTAGAAGCCGAATTTGTTCAAGAATAGAAAATAAAAACCGGCTTATGACCGGGGTTTTACGGTAATGCTGCTTTTATACAATTAATGTTCGTTGTCAGAACCGTGTTTAACCATGTCTCCCTTAAAGGGGGGCTAGCATGGTGATTCTCAACATGAGTACCGGTTCAATGATCGTTCATAAAATCACGGGACCCAGCGGAAAAAAAGCGCGACGCCCTGATTGGTCAAGGGGTGATCACGGGACTTTTTAATGCGGGCGTGCTTTAGCATGCTAGCCCCCCCCCCTTTAAGAGGAACCTCCAAACAAGGTCACTCAGTCTGGAGGTTCCTGCCCGGCCCGACTCAAAAAAATACATGGCCCATATAGCCAGCATAATAACGATTCAGAAGAGTGCTGGTACATGTCTGTGTGATGTCTCAAATGAAAAATATGAGCAATTTTGTAAAAGCCACTTTAGCATTGTGAAAGATACGGGCAGCGTGGACGCCCACAGCGAGTGTCATCTCTACCTAGAGGTCTATCCAATTTCACCTTATTCAAAAGAAATGGGGTAAGCAGGCATAAAAAAAAAACATTTCAAGCGTCCTAATCAGGACGTACCCATTTTAAACATTGTACCCCCTGCAAACATTAATGTAAGTTTAAATGCTACATCGGTGGAATAACAATCTACATCATTCACCAAGTATAAAATTCTCATTTCTGAAAGGAACCAATTATTTCATTCATTGAAGACTAGGGGTCAGCTCCTCCCTTCCCTTTTCCTTTCCATCATATGTAACAATCATTAGTCTACATTGCTCATTGGAGGCCTGTATCATTCATAACATAATATGTATACTTGGATATTATTTAATTATATTTTCCCTTATCTACAGACGGCTGTGGAACTTCCTGCTGCTGATCCGGAAGTCATTCATGTCACTTACGCAATGTGCTGAGAAAAGGAAAGCAGAAGTAAAAGAACTCCTGAAACTGAACCTAAGGTATTGTATAGTACATTGCTCTTATGGGTACAATTTAATAATTATTGTTAAAAGCCTGCCAGTCCATTATACTCTGCACCTTGGGTCATTACTGCTTAGTTGAGACATGAGACCACTGATAACAAAACCTAAATCTTCACATTTCATACCTATGCCTGACTGATTCTTTGCCCACTTCTTGTCCTTGCAAATTAAAACAATAAACTCGTTAATTTTGTTATCAAGGTTTGATACTTTTTTCACCACTTGTCAAAGTCAACTGTAGTTGACAAATATTGACAGTTATTGACACATATCGACTTCTCCCATACCAGTGAGGAGGTATGGGCTGAGTCTGTGGACTCATGCACAGTTGACACCATCCTGTCACCATTTCCAGACGAGGAAGAGGAAAGGTATTGAGTTGATTAAGTGGATTAAAATGCGCGCAACCAGCCAATCTAACATTGTAGAAACTCCAATAGAGGGGGTGTGGCCTGTCTTCACCCTGTAGCAAGTCTAAATCACTATGATTCAGAATCATTCTGATCATTAAGAATATTCCCAAACTCATTAAGACCAATCTGAAGAGGAGCTTTATACGTCTAACATTTCACCCTACTATTTCAGGTATTTCATTTTAGGATGAGAAAAGTAATATGACATATTTTGATAGTCTTGCTTTAGGAACAGACAAGCCACAGTCCTGCCTAACAGACTCTAATAGTTACAGAGCTTATCAGCAGATATCAGAGCTAAACAGTGCTGCATGAAATGCAATGAATGAGAATATAACATATTTTCAAAACTCTTTACACTACATAAACATATATTGCACCAGCACCTACAACTTTACCATTAGTTTAGTTTTTGGTTGAAGGATAATCTGCATCAGTCCTTTTTTTGTTCACAGTAGATAAAGTAGAATGTACATGTGTCATATGATTTAACTTAGGTTCAAGGTTATTTAGATGTAACTGGGACTGCACTAATACCTCAGTAAAGGTCTGTCCAGCGGTAAGTACTACTTTAATAGGTATAAGTAATGTTAATTTACACAATTTAACATTTACCCTAGTTAAGGCCAGATATAGACACACAATTAGTTTCCTCATAGACTGTACTGTTCGTTTGAAGCAATGATTCCACTGCAGTCGATGTTAAAGCCTGACTGGTCAACAAGGAAAATGTGTATAACTGAAGGACAGGTCAAATCCTATTCATGGCTAAACAATATGTCAGTGGAAACAATGCTTTAGGAACGTTTCTAAGTAGGATCTCTCGTGAGCTTGAAATACCTATTTTGTGCGAGTATCGATAAGACATGGTAGTTATAACGTGAATGACTTAGGAGAGCTAGATAGAAAACTAAGGCACCATGCAGATATGTAAAAATCCCTATTAGAAGTTGTATATAAAATCTGCATGACACGTAAGAACACAAACATGTTCAACTTACTTCCCGTCAAATTATTCACCCATCTAAGTCTCTTCACATGATAATTTATTCTGCACACACATAAAAGCTTACACTGAATCAATATACATACTCTTATATTTACATGAGTGTACTTATCTTAACAGCCATGAATGGGATTGATAAGAATTGATAGTTTTTAATGCTTAGTATATCTGCGGTATGATGATTTTATTAACCTATTTCCTAAAGATTTATTTGGTTCTGATGCAAGAAAACATAATGCTTTCAGTACTGCCGTTAAGCAAGAACAGACTAAGAGGTGCGTATCTAGTTAGGGATTTTAGAATTGCTAGTAATGATAATTAGATTAATTTACATTGGCATAATTTGTGTTTGACAAGAAAAAGAGATTTAAAGAATTGTACTCTTAAGATATATTACGAGACAGAGTGCAGTTAGGCCATTATAAGGATAGAGTTAAAACGAGAGACTTTCTCTACTTAACATTGACTAACTTCTAATAATTATTGTGTAATATGGCTATGTAAACTAATCCACCCCATAAAGCTGATTTGGGGGTATTTGGCATAACATGTACTGTAATTACTGTAAAAGTATTATTGATAACACCAAATTATTCAAATATCGGAATCGCATAAAACCCTTTTTTGATGTGCAAGATGTAGGCTTTTTCAAGCCTCAGCAATGCCAATATATAACGGGTACTACAGTTCTATCAACCACTGTCAAGAATTTAAATCAGTTTTTAGAGTACCCAAATAGTATCTTTATAATATATAGGAACTTTCGTGTATACAAATTCAATAGAAAGACCATTTATGTATGTATATTCATAGCATCGTTAGTAATTGAGTGATAACTTTGTTCAGAGTATAATCATTAGTAAGTTTAACATTTGCCTACTTGTTATCTACATATGTAAGTTGCTGTACCGTACACATCGTGATTTCTAAATATCTCATTACTCTCTGAGTATGAACAATAAATATAAAACCATGTTTGGTCTGAAATATAGGGTGGCTGCCATGGACCCACTGACGATGTGTCGGTCATTTCATTACGTCATCGATGGTGTCCTCCCATTCCTACAGGCATGTTCAGTTTTTATCATTCATTATCATACTAATTTTTCCTATGACAATCTACTTGATTCTTTCAAACTACCCATATTAGTGACCTATTTTAGGATGTGAGAACATATGGTCAATTGCAGTGAAGTGGGGTCACTAGCCTTAAAAAAGTGAAAATTTTAAAATGCTTTGAACAACTTGAACTTTTCCATGCATAAGATAGACATATCAAGGGATATAACCTGTAAGTTGGGAACACTAATATTGATAAATAGTGACACCAGCTCAAAATCAAATATATAACACTAAATCCTAAGGAAGTTTGGCTAAAAGAGGTCATTTTCTACGAGCATAGTTTGTTTATGATATAATGGTCATATTCATTCCGAATTCATTTTCCATATGCACCTCCATCGTCATTTATCAAAAAAATTTGTTCATATCCAATTGACAATCGAATCTAGAGTTTTAGAGGTATGTAACTATGTGTGGCACGTATGGTTCCATGTGGTACATGCCGTTCTGTGCCCCTTTTGGACAGGAAAATCATGATATACTCCAAATTTTTGGTACAAAATTATCAGAAATCATATTACTGAGTCCTTCTATAAGTGTCTTTTAATGAGACAATTATTTCTCATCATATCCCAATGATGAATTCACAATTAAGTCAAACCTTTGGCATGTATGGTTCCTCTAAAACTACCCAAATCCATTTTGATTTATATAGATGGAGTTGGTAGCCTACATGTTCAAAGCTATGATTATCCTTCTGTACTGCCTTACTGTAGACACATGAGGTATTCTTAATATCTATTTGAATCTTATTTAAGTAATGTTAATTTTGTTCTAGGGTGCTCTTCAAAATGAGGCACATACGGTTCCCTTTTAGCTACACCACAGGGTTTTTGGCCCCAGCTTTTTAGAGATAAAAGGAATGATTGTTATATGTGATAACATAGATCATGGGACATTGATAGATAAAGAAATGGCTCACTTTTCTTGGTAATTTTGTTTTCTATGGACGTTTAAGTGATAGAAATAAAGAAAACATGCTAAAAATACCCCCAGAATACACCATGTATCACAGGCTGCTGTTTTAGATATTGCTTATAGATGGGTAAAAGTAGGGTAAACATGAAAGCTTATTAATGGCCTGATCCAATGGAAATGGTAAAATTGGAATGTATTCAGTTTTTAATCCAATTTACCCCCTTCCCTTGACAAAATATCAGTTTGACCCCATCTTAGTGCAATTGACCATATATATGTTAGTGTCTTATTCTATTATTTCAGACATTCTATACATGTTCCTTCGTCCTGAAGGGTCGCAGAAGTAAACGTGAAACAGAGGTAGCTCACTATCTGGCTCTGGGCCTGCAGGTAATGATTTATGGCAGTTTCTGTTCATACTTTCTCAATATCCACAAAGGCTCAATTACAAGGCCAACGACCCTATGCAAGAGCTATATCATATTCTTTCCTAAAGTATAAAGTCAAGAGTCTCAACTCTTTCAAAATGACCCATTCTCATCTAAAACGCTTAGCTGCTTCTACACAAATTGACAGAACTTGGGAAATCATAACATTAGGAGAAAATCCCTTTTTTCAAATTCATGTCTTCAGCTACATTTTGGTATTTTATATGATGAAATACTTCAAATGGCTACATAAATATGGGTACGAACAATCCCTGATTGTTGGACTTATTGATCAGGACAGTTACCTGAGCCACCCACCTGACAATAACTCTACACATGCACCCAGGTGGTGCGAACTCACACACTCTCACCTGTTGGACAGGTGTACCCTGGCATAGCTATGCAGCAAGCCTAAGGGCACCTACATGTACTCCTCCACACTGCTGTGTTTTTTGTTTTTTTAGCCATAATGGTTAACTGTTTAGTTTGCAATACTGCTTACTATGGAAACAAGAAACATTGCCCAAACTGTGGGGTATTGAACCACAAGTACAAGACTCAGGAGAGGAGTAACATGGATTCTCAGGAGGAGCAGGAGGAGGTGAGTCAGGGACATGCTAACATGGCCACCCCCCTGCAACCCCCAAGGCAGCATGGTTCACCTACTGATAGCAGTCAGCTGAGTAAGTCACATACTTCCCCTGAAACTATCATTAGACATAGAATGGCAGCAGCTGAAGAAAAGGCAGAGTTACTTAGAAGGAAAGGGGAACTGTTAGGCTTACAAGAGAGGTTAGCCATGATAGAACTTGAGAATGCAGAGCTTGAACAATCTTATATTGAATCATTGAATGATATTACTGCCAAACAGAATGCTGCCAGGCAGAAGCGGCAGGCTGCATTCGTAAATTTCAATGATTTGGCTGCACCCAGAGGCACTGTTCACCCGGAATATGGATTTACGAACACAGCCAGCGGTCGTCAAGGAGACGTAGCGTCTGGTTCACTCACAGAAGGCCGGGGTGCGAATTACAGCGAGACAGAGGGCGACAGGCAGTTTATGAACGCTGCCGGGGACGCAGGACGCAGCCAGCCCGGTCCACTCACAGGGCGCAGTAGGGCGGACTACGGCGAGACGCTCGACGACAGGCAGTTTACGAACGCGGCCGGGGAGGAGAACGCGGCCGGTCCGATCTACTCACGGAACGCCGGGGTGCAAATTATAGCAAGACGCAGGGCGACAGGGCGGACTACGGCTCGACGCTCGACGACAGGCAGTTTACGAACGCGGCCGGGGGAGGAGGACGCGGCCGGCCCGATCTACTCACGGAACGCCGAGGTGCGAATTACAGTGAGACGCTCGACGACAGAGGATTTACGAACGCACCCGGGGAGGAGGACGCGGACAGTCCGGTCTACACACAGGGCGCAGGATTACGGCGAGACGCTCAACGCAGCGTTTACGAACGCACCCAGGGGAGGAGGACGCGGACACACGAGGCGCCGTGGTGCGGATTACGGTGAAACTCGACAGGAACAAGCTCCAGCGATGTCCCAACATGGCGGCACTTCCTCTATGGGTGTGCCAGAGCATTTGCAAAATGAATTTAGGCAGTTTTCAGCTGATAGACAGCCCAGACTGCTTAACCAAAGCCAACCAGGTCCAGTAGGGGGGAGTTCAGGTGTACACACAGCAGTACAGGACCCACCACAGTTGTACTACCTGGATGGTACCCCCTACACTGGGACTCTACCTACCCAGCAACAACAACAAAGGATGACACCACCCCATTTCCCCCCTTCAGCTACTATTCAATCAGGCCTAGCCTCTGCTGGTCTGACAGCTAAGAGTATGGGGGTGGAAGGAGACCTGGCTGGGTATTTAGATGCTAAAGATCAAGGTGATTTGTTGTCTACTTTGTTTAAAATTGGAGAAGCCACAAAGAAAAAAAGGTCACAACACTTTATGGGATGACATGTGTTCATGAGAAACTTGCTATTGCCAACCTTCCCCAATGGTCAGCCAAAAGTTATGGGGATCACATGAGGTTTGTTGCTAGGAAAGGTCTAAATGCTTCATATACATCTAGCGCACTAGCAAAATACGAACACGATGTTACCACTAGGGTAATTTCGGGAGAGCTTGCTGGTTTTCAGACAGCCGAACATGCATCAGTGTCTGATAACCTAGGTTCCGACAGCTTACAAGTGGTTCATGACCTCAGGGCTGAATTAACTAAATTAAAAGCCAGCTCGAAGCAAAGCGGGAAAGGCAAAAGTAACCAGTCACAGAATAGAATTAATTGCCCAGCCGACGTGTGTGCTTTGTATAATTTCACCCGCTGTGGGTACAATCCGTGTAACAGATCACATGTATGTGCACTATGCAGGGGCCCCCACCAAGCAAAAGGAGGGTGCAAGAACCAGGCAACTACAGCAAGCAGTACAGCCAATGCAAGGGGTGGGGGCTCCACTCTCTTCGTTCCACCCGCACAACATAACATAACTTGATGTGAAACCGTCCCGACATGTAACATAGCATTTCAAAGTTGTTATAGCCCAGCAGCCAATTTGGTAGATACTCTCTGCGACAGGGACTCGCTCATTTGTACCTCCAGTCTGTCCGAATTGTTGTCTGCTTATGGAGACTATGCTCCCATGTGGGACATTAGATCTTCTCATACACTCAAAGGAGTGAAGTCCCAGATGAAACCAGCTGGATGGCTATCTATGTTAAGCGGCGGTCCCAATTTAGTTTTTGGCATTAACGCATGGGATTACGACTCACATTTTCTCTTAGACGGCATGATGCATGGGTTTAAACTAGTAGACCCAGGTTCACCTATCCCATCATACAGTACTAAAAACTATGTACCCAAGGAAGCTAAGAGCTTCATCGATGAATTGTTAAATCTGAAGTCGAACAAGGGAAACTGTCAAAAGTGCAGTCACCCCCTACATGCATTCTTTCTATAAATTCTCATATGAGCGAAACTTTTCAACACTTCAGCTACACAAGTGTTGACAATGTATCTAGGGTTCTAAAACCGGGTATGTTTATGGCCGTCACAGACATATCAGCGGCATATCGTTCTATCATGATAAGACCTAAAGACAGGCAATACCAAGGACTAAAGTGGTCGCTTGATTCCGAGGAAGTTTATTTGGTGGACAACTTTGTATCGTTTGGTACAAGAATGACAGCTTTCCTTTTTAATAGGATAACGGATAGCATCACTCGCTACATGAGAGCGAATGGTTATTACTGCTTTAACTACCTCGACGACCTACTTACCACGGGCAACTCGTTTGAAGAGTGCCAACAAGCTCAATTATTCCTGCACAGCATTCTACACTCGTTGGGATTTTATGTGTCTTATAAGAAGGTACTGTCCCCTGCACAAGTACAAATATACTTAGGAATTCAGATTGACTCAGTGGAGATGCGACTCCGATTACCAGATGATAAGGTCAAAAAGCTGCACAGTGAGCTTAGTTTCTTCGCAGGTCGCCATAAGGCAACAAAGAAACAACTGCGCTGCTTATGTGGAATCTTGTCTCATTGCTCTACCCTGGTACGTGGAGGTCGCACATTCTCCCATCGTGTTATAGCTATGTTATCAGTGTTCACCAGCAGCAAGCGTTATATAACTTTGTCAAAAGAGTTCTTCAAAGACCTAGATTGGTGGACGAGGTTCGCTGAGTGGTTCAACGGAGAAGCAAAAATTGTAGCGAATATTCCACCAGCTCGCTGTGATTTATACATGGACGCCGTAAATGCAGGCTATGGCATACACTACGGCAAAGATTGGTTGTGTGCGGGTTGGAGGTGTCACATCAGTATGAACATTGACAGACATGGTCATTGTTTGCCTGCCCCTAGCCAATTTGTCCCGGAGAACATAAACATTAGGGAACTTTATCCTATATTAATGGCTATTAGCAGATGGGGTCCCTCATGGCGGAACAAAAAGGTCATCTGTTACACGGACAACACCCATGTAGTTAGTGCTTTAAACCAGGGTAAAAGTGTCAATGCCAGGGCCATGGATTTCCTACGGGAACTGTTTTGGCTTACCGTCTTGTATAATTGCCACATTGTTGCATTCCATGTACCCGGTAAACTTAACATTATCGCAGACGCACTGTCTCGAGTCCTATATTACCCACATAACCTTCCATTGTCTTTATGTTGTAGCGACTGCTAAGTTATGTGAAGAATTGGATTTGAAAGCAGCAGTTGCTAGAGCACACGCTTGGAGTGTATCCACATGGAAGACCAAGTGCAGCCAATGGAAACGCTTTATTGCATTTTGCACCATTTCTGCTTCAGTGCCTTTACCAACTTCAGCTAAGACACTATGTCGCTACATAGTTTATCTCTCTGCAGATCTGAAGTATAGCACTATTGATAATTATGTCAGCTCGGTGATCAGCCTCAATGCTCACTACGGACATGACATTACTTGGATAAGGTCCAACTTTATGTTTAAATGCACCATGTCGGGACTTAGAAGAATACTTGGGGATCCTATCCCAATTAGGACTACTTTGTCAGTTTCTCAATTACTCGCTATGTTCAAGAACGTTGATTTGTTTGCACCCGATCAGCTAGCTATGTGGGCGTGCATAGTTACTAGTTTCAGGACTCTTCTAAGGAAAAGCAATCTGGTGGTGGATAGTTGTGCTAAGGCTTCACCACACTTCCTAAGACGGAACTCAGTTTCATTCACCAGCTGGGGTATGATAATAACAGTATCAAGCTCCAAAACTATACAGTTCGGACAAAGAGTCCACCACATCCCAGTGGTAGCTTCCCCAGACTCTCCACTATGTGCCGTATCACTTCTCAAAAGGCACTTCGACATTACTCCAACAACGGACCCAGAGGCACCAGCCTTTCTAATCCGTAAAGGCAACCGCTTAGTTCCCCTACAATACCCACCATTATTGTCGTTTCTGAAACGACTGCTAAGATCCATAGGATTGGACACAGAAAGGGCAGGAGTCCATTCACTAAGGCGTTCTGGCGCGGCATTCATGCATCTGTGCGGAATTCCACTGGAGGACATACGTTACACAGGGGACTGGTCCAGTTTATCAGCCCTGCTGTACCTAGCTAAACCCTTCAACACAAGAGTCAGTGTAGACAGTGTAATCGCCAAGGCTTTGAAAGTCTCATTCTAATAGACTTATACGCAGATATGTACAAACAGTGAGAATTCATAAAAATGTTTGATTCTAGTGGTGCCAGAGTTATTTGGACTCGGTTAAGGCCAGACCGCATACCTTCGTCCTCATTACTTCCAGAATCAATGGGTACGAACAATCCCTGATTGTTGGACTTATTGATCAGGACAGTTACCTGAGCCACCCACCTGACAATAACTCTACACATGCACCCAGGTGGTGCGAACTCACACACTCTCACCTGTTGGACAGGTGTACCCTGGCATAGCTATGCAGCAAGCCTAAGGGCACCTACATGTACTGTGGGTTTTTTTTATGTATTTTTTCTTATATTACACTCGTTCTGTTATTACTCGTTAATAAATGAAGGCCGGAGTTATTTGGACTCGGTTAAGGCCAGACCGCATACCTTCGTCCTCATTACTTCCAGAATCAATAAGATCTCAAACATGGGATGTCAGCAACATGGAGCAATTCAGGATAGCCTTTCAATCAATTATGTATTGAAATATTGTGGCATAATGCATAGAAATTGCCATTTTTGGAAAAAAAAATAATTTTACATGACATAATCATCCATAATCTTGGATCTGGAAGGGATAATTCAATTCTGTTTTCAGTTATTAAAACCTTATGGACAGGTTTATAATATAGAGTAACTTTTATTCAAAAAGAAAAGAAATTATGGTTTCCATGGTAAACCAAATGGCAACACATGTGCTAAACTTAGGGAAAACATTCTTTTTGGATTCTAAATAAGGTCATTAAAGAAGGAAAATAGAGTCATGGCTGTAGCATGTACAGCCTATTCAGAAAATGTTACCCTAGACTTGTTTTTGCTTACTTATCTACTCTTTTGGTCATATTTCCTTAAATATCGTATTAAGAGCATTTGTGGGTATTTCCCCTAATGTTATGATCTTCCCTGTTTCATCACAAATGCTGTCATTGATTGCTAAACTAATGAACATGCATAAGGTCATAAAATGGGCACCAAAGAAAAGAGAATAACTATAGCAACTATGCGTACTTCCAGAACTTCGTTGATAAGGTAGCTCCACTTCTCACCAGAGCTGCTGACAAGAAGGTGATGGTAACCGCTCATCGTGCTCTTTTATCAGCCACGAGGGTACCTCTACATGTAAGTATACCAAAGATGCTTTTTCTGGGGTCTATGAAACTAACTATCTAAGTTTGTATCCATATCTCCAGGCTTTACACGACAGCTAACATACTGATCTTATTTTACCAGATGATGGAGGCACTTCAGAGTAGATCTGGTTTGACGCGGAAGGGCGCCCAAAACTCAGATGTCAGAAAGGTAAGGTACCAACGATGTGGAAATTTCAACATGGTTATCTCAATAGATATAAGCAGTAGTCAGTAGTTGTCAGTAATACTCTATTATCTAGGTGTATCTTTGGAATCAATGCAGTTCATTCATAGGTTCTATATGTTCCCAAATTTGTGCAGGGTATTAATGTCAGATATCATTACAGATTACATCCAAAGCACAACAGGTAGATAAGTATGAAAGCATTGCATGTGTTAGTCGGGGACTATGGTTCTTTGTATATTGTGCTCCATTTACTTGCTATCCTATATTGGTAAACTCACTTTCCTATATTCGTGTATCAGGATGACACTCTTTAAAATATTTGTAATTTAGGACCTGTGTAGGAGGTGAATATATGGCATACCAGAATGGGTATCAGTATGGTATTATGGATCTCAAATGCAATGCATGGTTACTAGTGTAGGGAGCTCGGGATTATGGTCCAACGTGTCTTACCAATAGAAATGTATGTTGGCTGTACAATGAACAAGGTCTATCGTTATGTGGATTTCATAGCTTACATCAAAAACTAAAAGATCAGATTTTTATTTTTGTAAATAAAAGTTCCACTTTATTTTCGGCTATTGCACTGACATTACATCCTTACACTATATTCTAAAATAATGTGCTTTCCTTATTTACTCTCACAATCTGCCACCTATCTCCATCAATTATCTTCTTATGCGGGGTATTCCTAGCTCGATTTCATTTGTTCCAATTAAATTTCCAATCCTAACAGTTTTATACAAACTATGTACTACATGACGGTCTTCATTTCTCTCAAATTATGATAGCCATTGGTTCATCTATTCAACATTTGTGAGTAAAGTGGTCTAGACTCAATTAAATTCTACCTGTAATTTATCTCCAACAAACTTTTCTAATCGGTTGACAGACGGCAATGATATAATCATGTTTGCTCAAACATTTATCTATGTCATTTTAGCAATACCAGGAGTATTACAAAGAAGAAAACGACATCAATCTGTACTTTGACAAGTTTGCACGTGGCTACAAATATGTGTATGAAGGTCAGAATACGGTCCATGCACAACTTGGGATTGACTGTGACATAGGTAAATATTCTGAACATAATTATTTTCTCCCTCAAACAAAGGGGAGTCAACTGCAGAGCACATGGCACTCTGGTATAATATACGGGGTACATCTCTTTATCATTCATCAATCCTTAGGAATGCTATCATATCAGAATATAATGATTCAAAAACCATTGTTTTCCAGAATACACATCACTTGGTAGTGATGAGGAGCTTCCACTTGGAAAGGAATTTCAAAGTCTTGTGTCCCGATTCATCAACAAAGAAAAGACCTCTACAGAGGACAAGTACAAAATTGCAAGCAATCTCATACGGCAGCTCTCGTACGTTTCTCTTTGTACCTATTTAATAGTGTTATGATATGTACTAATGAAGACCATGATTTATGTGTTATGTTAATATGTTCTACCCTACTTTAGCTTTATCATTGAGTTAACATATGTTTTTATTATTAATATACGTGATTTACACTTGTAGGATGTGCACAACTACATGCAATATCATTTTATACCTATGCTGTTATACATGTGTTTTCTACCTAAAGTAGGTATTCCATTGCGTGACTCGGCCATAAATTCCGTAATCCGACCGACGCAATTCCGTCAGCCAATTTTTTTTTGATCGGATTATAAAAATCTCACTAAACCGATCACTTTTAATTTTTTTTTAAATGATCGGATGAGAAAAACTTTCCGCCAATCAACGGCCGACCGACGCAATGGAATACCTGCTTAAGCTGACCGTTTTCTGATTCTGAATCTGAAGTAATCGGAATATATTGGATCACACCTCCTTCTATAATCTGTAGATCAAAAAGCGTTGATTTTAGGTCATTAAAATCCGGCTCCATTATGTTCACTCTGCTGTTGTGAAATGCCCACTTTCTGCCCTTTTCACTTAGATTACATGGACGACCTCCAGGGCTGAGTGAGAATGGCAAGCTCTACCAGGAGCAGCTCGACATCCGTTGTCTCCAGGTGCTCCGAGCACTTCTACACAACCAGATTGTGCTCATTGACCCTGATGAACCATCCCCCATCTCTGATAACACCAAGGAGTAAGTTATAGTTTTTACCATTTCTTATTGGGTGGCAACTATTTAAGGGTTTCGTTATTACCGATGCATATACACTTCAGTGATAGGTGTAAATGCAGCACCCATTCAAAGCTTAATGGAATAATTAACACAACCATATATATATACAGTACATGTAGATTATGAAATTAAAGTATTTATGACAAAATGACATTGTGACATGAAGATATAACATCAAGATAAGTTAATATTTCCCCTTCTTATTAACAGGAAGCTTGCCTCGATAAGGGAGCTACAGGAGTTCCTTGTGAATGAGAATCTTATAGAGGTTGTAGTTCTCCATCTGGACTCAGGTTCAGATGACATAATTAGGGAGGTACTTGGACTTCTATCCAACATGTTGTATCAAGGGAATAGGAAGGTGCAGGTAAGGATGCCTCGGTCACTTTTTCTATTTTTGATATTTAAATCCTGTATGGTCCCCTGGTCAAATTCCAGTAATCTTAGTACCTGCATACACATGATAGGCAGACTGCAAATAATTTATTTTGGTAGTGGCACAAGCACCTTTCCATCCGTTTGAAAGTCTTTTTGTTGTTGTAAATCTAGAGTTAAGTTGACTTTAGTGTGCCATAAATAAGGCATTCATTACAGTTTCCTTTTTTGAAACATTTAGTTTTGACTAAAGTCATGATAAGTGGAGAAGGTTCATATTATGTTTCCTCTTCATCCCTGAATATCAATGCAGTGCAGATAGGAAATGTTGAGTGTGACTGATTCAGTGATTCTGTTTTCAACTGCAGGAAGCGTTATTCAAGTACTTTACCAGTACAAGAGAGGAGAAGTTCTTCATTGCTTGCAGGGACAGACTACACCTCTCTGCCCAGGGCTTGAAGGAGAGGTAAATATGTTGAAATGTCATATAGTACAACCTATTATCTCAAAGTGACATTTCTTATGATCTTCTCCTTGATTAATGATTTACGTACCGAACAATACAAACCACTGCATTCGTCTCTCAATTAGGTTCATGCATTGGACTTGTGACGTTTTAACCTAGCATGCAATTTAGTCCATTTCATCGACATTACCATAAGTTTAAACTCAATTGTATCCTAGTTTAAATCGAATCTGCATTATCTTCTCACAGGCGAATGCTCGAGGTTCAACATGAGGACTTGGTTGTTGAAACAGTGCAACAAGTGAAACATCTCAAGCAGTTGGTTCGCACTGGCAGTTTGGGAAGGACTGTGCGTTTAACTTAAACTTCTTTTCATTATTTCTCATTTTATTTCTTTTATTCCTTTCTGTAGAACATAATCAAATGCTGCCTTTGGCTTACCTTAATAAGATTCGTCCAGTCGATCAAAAACAGCGATAGGTAATCAAATGAAAACATGCCTTGCTTCACGAGTTGGAATCAGGGTAATGGTATTCGGCTATGCTTATTCAACATTCAGACCAACTTCATGGCAAAATGGCACACAATTAAGAAACACTTAGATTCCAAAGGGATGAATACCACCCGAGGCTAAGCCGTTTCCTACCTTATTTCTCCACCACCTCTGTCATAGTATTCCTTGGTTTTGTTGGATTACTTTTTTTTTACGTTATTGATTAAGGATTTGGATGCAGTACGTAGTGGTAGACGTAGCCACACAAACATATTATCTTAAAATTAGTTTCCTAGTTACCGGTGCACCATAACACATACCTTTAAGCTATGTAAGATAGCAGCCTTTGCTATCCTGCTAGATTTGAGTGGGAATAAGGGAGAAGGCTGTTGTCCTCTTTAGAGGGGATGCAGACATACACTGTAGGGTTATATCTGTACTAACAGTAAATAAATGAACATAACTCGAACATACAAAGAGTCCTTAAGGCTTCAGGGTACACATTTTGGAAGCATTGGTGATTTTTCTCATGTATAGTACCTGAAATACCTGATTTGAACATTACTTGTAGGACTTTGCCAGTGAAGTGAACTCCTCCGTGTTACGAACGAGTGACTCGCTACGAGCAGTGGAGCTAGAATTGGTATGGCTCCATGTATTGGTTATGCTTACAAGTAATATCTGACTGCAATTTCCAGACAGGCTTTCAATAAAAAAAAACTATAATTTGCAAATCTTTTGTTTGAGCAATTCTCTTCGAAAAAATTTCCATGAACGCTGTGCTTTCCACAAAACATCCTGCAAATGCTTTTTTTCCCAAAAAATCCTAATTTTGTGATGATATTACAGTGATATGCCTCACAGTGTTTTATAACCATATGATTAATTACTCAGAGTTCACAGGTCTGCTACTCTAAATAAGTACTAAGTGGCATTTAATGTAGTTGTTATTGATAAAGGTGGAGGTTTTGCCCTAAAACTGATGTCTCATAACTTTACAGCTGACAATCCTTTTAGCCAAGGATGTAACAGTAGTATTAAGAAACCTTAACAGTAGTATGAAATGGTCATACAAGTGGTATTAGGGAGTCATAAAGTAGATTTAAGCATTTCTAACCGTAGTATTAAGTCGCCATAACAATAGTATTATTAAGTAACCATAATATTAGTATTAAGCAGTCATAACAACCATTTTCTTTCAGGATGAGGACACAAGTCCCAAATTCATGCACATTAGTTTTACAGTATCGCACAGTACTGTGATATTCAATGTTACCTACCTTCCATGCCATGTGCAGGTAACTAGAAACTAAGAAAAAGATACCCCTTAGGTGCCAGTGCAGTATCCTTCCTTCATTTCTATTGTTAATGCAATATGAACTCCAAGGAAGACTGAAATGTTGTGCCAATGATATTGGACCTCAACGTTGCATATATAATTTGCAACAATCGTGTAATTTGTTTTTTTAGTTTAATTTCTTTTGTGTTACAAATAGTTTTAGCCATACCTTATCAACATAACTTTAAAAGCAGTGAAGCTCATATTGTTAAAGCCAAATATGGGGCCTAACCTGCTAATGCCGTCGGGAAGCTTTATCTAACCGTTGGGCATGCCACTATTACTTAACTAGATTCATTTTGCCCCTCATTCTTCCTATTATGAATGACTTAAAATATACACTTTTCCAAATTTCTCAATCATCTTCCAAAATGATTTATAAAAATCCTCCAACGACTTAAGGATTTACAGTATAACTATAACAATGGCTAAAAGAGATGTGCGCTTTATTTCAACCAGAGTCTTGATGAGCTGTACAACAGTAAGAGTACAGTTGCAACCAGCAGAAGTCAGCTTCTACGAGACGGTGACAGGACAAGGTCAACTCTCAACCCTAATGAGAGCTTCAGAAGGCCAGGATTAAGGATAGACAAGGAAAGTCTCACAGCCGGCCCACTCTCCTCTGAGTGGTTTGATGCTGAGGTAAGGTGTTTGATGTATTGCTCATTTAGTTTAAACCCAGACAAAGAATTAATTAGTCAGATTCATACCAAGTTCCAGATATTTTTTGTATGCCGGTGGACAATGAACCTTTCGTCATTCATGTTAACTGTAGGTGTTCTGCATCTATTTTCCATTACTACGGTACATGGTACACCTTACTTCCCTGATTTCTCGCACATTAATCAAAACAGTAGTCACACAGTCCTCTCTCCTTATCTGAAGATATCAGGGATAGCATTGAAATACATATGTGGAGGAAGGCATCTTTAATCATTACTGTCTCTTTAATCATTACTGTCTCTTTAATATTTACTGTTTATTTACTGTAATAACACGTACAGGACATGGATGAGACACAGATGGGTGATGACCTTATGAAGATGGTGAGGGAGTGGGTGGAAGACCTACCAATGCGTGATGAAGGCAGTCTGAATGTACTACTAAAGGTCATCAGTCTCATGTGTGAGGGTCAATATGAAAACATACAGGTAAGCATGATGATCATTTTGACATGTCATATTTTAGCAATCATTGTTGTTTCTGAGGCACTCTCAGTTTTAAAAAGCGGACAGGAAGCCCTACAGTTGGAGCTGTAACAGATGAGAGAGTCGGTATGGAAGAGGGGTCGGGCACCAAATAATAATGTTTCCTTCTATTCCTTCTGAGTTGGGAGCCAGGGCATTCAGCATAACTGCATGGCCAGGAAAGGAATATGACTGCATCATACCAGACGACTTCAATCTCGAAAACCGATGTGCATGTGCGCATACAATGGAGAAAGCTATTCATCAATGAGTAAGAAATACTAGAATAGATGTCTACATATCTAGATATGTAGAAGAATTATAAATATATATATATATATATATATATATATATATATATGTGTGTGTGTGTGAGCCAGCAAGCAGAAATGGGGGTTCCTGCGGGATTTAGTACCTGTTTTAGCCACCAGGGGACACCACTATGGCCTAGAATAGGAAAAATATGCCTAAAACTATTATAGTCTACTTTTTTATGGAAAATTCAATGATTTTAGATAAAACGTTCTATTTTGGGTGGAAAGGTTCCAAATTAGGCATGTAAAAAGAATGTTTTGGGGCCTAAATAGGCATTTTTCTTGATGTCTGTTGCCATGGAAACATGATTTTCATTCTAATTAGGAAAATCAATTATCCCATTTGAAAGAATTTTTCACTAGGTTTACTATGGTGAAAACAGAATGAAAATACCATTTCTAGATCAAAAGTTATAGGCAAAAGAATAACAATTTATGCTGATTTAGCTAATTAGCATAAATTATGCTAATTATATACGTATCTCATGAATAATTAGGCATAGAGCTTATTGCCATTCAGGAAATGGTCACACCTACCTAAGTTTAGCAAGCCATTCCTCTAAAACTAACAGGAGTATCTTCTCTTGCATTATCACTGAAAAGCCACACACACACACATATATATATATATATATATATATATATATATATATATATATATGTTAATTATGTTCGCTTGGGAAAATAATAATAATAATAATAAACATTATAATAATATTATAATAATATCACAAGTGGAATAAGGAAGGAGACAATGGGTTTGGTGAGAATTGACTTAGTCAATATCAATTCTGTACATGCCTTTATTAATAAGACAATAATTTAATACAATACAATAATAATACAGTAATACAATATAACAATATAATACAATATATACAATAATAAAGATTTAAAAGTTTAAATTTCCGGCCCCACCCAGCGTGGTGTGTGCCGCTCGAAGGATATACGCCAACTGACGGTTAATTTGGATCCCGCAGCTTACATAGGCGCTAATTGTTTTCCATGATGTCACACATACCAATGCGCGCCCTGGAGGAGAAAGTAGTACCACCCGCTGCACATATTAATTATATATATACGGGTGTATATAGTCCCATAAGTTAATTATGTTCGCTTGGGAATATAATAATAATAATAAACATTATAATAATATTATAATAATATCACAAGTGGAATAAGGAAGGAGACAATGGGTTTGGTGAGAATTGACTTAGTCAATATCAATTCTGTACATGCCAAAAAACCGCCAAACACAATGGATACACCATTCCACACTATAACATCACATCTAGAGCTAGTAAGTCCTGCTTTGAATCATGTAAATAATTATATACAACATTAGATTTCCAATTTGCTCTCTTTTTAATATCATCGACCTTTAAACCAGAATCTTTTAATAGAGTCGCCCCACCATGACGGAGTGAATGAGTTGAAACTCTGTGGGAAATATCACATTTTATAGCAATAGCCTTCAACCTGGTATTAACATAGTTGTAAGTCAATGGTTTGTTACATATAGCGAACAATAATCTATTTTTTGAAACCTTACAAATCTCCAAGTACCTAGCTGGACAAAGACCAGAATTATCATTACGTTTTAAATATACCACGTAAGGTTTCCTACCATATTGGTCAGTTTTAGAAGATTTAACATTTAATGCGAATACAGTCAACAGATAAAGAAATATCTTTGGATCTAAAGTTATGGGGGGAATCGACCACATGACCCACATGACCCACCCTGAACACACCTCTGTAACACAATAAGATAGCAGACCAGAAGACTACATCCTCATACAAAGACAAATCCAGATTAGATTTGATATTTAACATATCACTGGGAGTTAAAGGATATGTTTTAATAGAAGAACATTTATAATTACGTTCAATACCATCCAAAGTCTTTTTTACAATAAAATTACTACTATAATCAGAATAACCTTCCAATTTCTGATAACACCACACTGCAGACAAATAGTTTCTAACAGATACAGGTTTCATTTTATCTGATAAATATACACTATACAACGAAGCTTGAGAAGGAGAACATGGTAGGGGACTGAAGTTAAATTTCTTACAAAATTTCTTGTACCTGCCAAACTGCTGTTTGCGAACCTTACGTGTGGACTCAGCCACGCCCCTGTACAAAAACCTTCTCCTTCTCCGCTCTAGCTCCCTCAGATCTGGAAGCATAGCAACACATGTTATAACTAGTTAAAACATTTTTACATTTCAGAGGAACACCCTTGTAATTCAGTCTAGACAAATGGTCAGCTAAAACATTTTCCTCAGATTTAATATATGTTGAGTATATTTCAATATTATGTATAAAACATAGCCAAAAAATTTCTCTCAACCAGGACATACACAACTTATTCTTGGATCTACCTGTATTCAACATGGCCAAGACCTGCATGTTGTCCGTAATACAATGAACCCTAGTGTTGGAAAACTTCTTCACCCAGCGCTTAAGACCTACCATTACCGGGTAGAGCTCGTACACATTTATATTCCTGTGGTGAATTTTGAGATTATCAAGTTTAGGGGCATGAACAAAATGACCCACACAATCCAACATAGGATTAGAATCGTCCCAAGTACCATACAAATAATCCTTATCAAACCAGGCCCCAAAGCCCTGTATAGAGGAATCGGAATACATAGGAGTACATTCATTATCATTCAAAATGATATTTTTACAATTGAAAACTCTACAGAAATCCCTCCACCATAGCAGGTCATTTTGGGTTTCCTCATTAAGTTTAATAACACCCCTATTCCTGGCCTTTGCACAAAGATCGAACAATCTCCTGCTGAAGGTTCTACCACCACGTACTACTTGGGAACAGAAAGACATCAAACCACCAATCTTCTGCAATGTTTTTTTAGATACGAATTTTTTACCCAAACACTCGTCTATAGCTGAGGTCATTTTATCTAACTTTTTCTGTGGGAGAGACAACTCCATAGTCTTAGAATCAATGGTTATACCTAGAAATGTACACACCCTGCTGGGTTCAGTAACCTTCTCTCTCGACACAACAAAACCTAAATATTCCATACACTCGATTAGGGTGTTCCTTTTACGTAAGCAATCCTCCTCAGTCTCAGCTATGACAATAAAATCATCCAGGTAGTTCACTATCCTATCTACACCATAAAATTTTGCAATAATAGTCAAAAAATCAGATATTCTACTAAATATATATGGGGCACACTTCAGACCAAATGTCAAACGGTTACTCTCAAAAAACTCATCTCCACTACCAAAATTCCACCTGAAACCTTGATAGCCCACATGTGGACCGTAAACATTAATACTTCTATAGGCAGATTTCAAATCTACCACACACATAAAGTCATTTATATCAAGTTGGCAAGTAACAGCGTTAATAGAGTTATAAGAGAAGCTTTTGGACGTTGTGCTCATAAAATTATTAATAGAAATATCTGCTGGCATACTACAGTCAGTGATAGGTCTTAATTTACCATTAGACTTCTCCACACCGCCCAAAGAATGGACACACCTGGGTTTGACATTTGACTTTGTAACCAAGCCCTGAGCTAACTCCTCCTCAATAATACTACACATCTCGTTATAAAATCTATCTTCCAAAATAGACTTATAATTTTTACAATCATATGTTGTATCACACCCTGGGTCAATTATTTTGAAACCCTCGGTAAAACCACACCATAGAAAATCAGATTCAATCTGATTGATATTAATAAAATCTGACTGCCTAAGAAAACTAGCCAGTCGACACGGGAGTATCTGAGCCTTTCTACCATAAATGAAATGCTCACACATACATACCCCATTTACACAATTGTCATAGACCCTGATGCTGGGCCTATTTAAACATTCCACCGTAAAAAGTGGTTCAACCTCGCCCTGTACCAGGCAGCTATGAGAAATAAATAAATTCTTTGATAGCTCACAAGAATTATAAATATTTACATTATCATTATTAACATTATCACCCGGAATGATAGAAACGGGAGGCTTAGGAGGGTCTACCGTACATACTAAATTAAAATCCGGCATCAAATTTTCAGATTCTAAAGTAGGACCCTGCCTAAGGGCTACACACTAATCCTTTTTGTTCTTTTGGCATTTATCCTTGCCATGGCTAGGGGAACCACATACGTCACAAACGTGACGGTATTTACAGGGGTCCTCCCTACAACCCTCAGCTCTATTAAAAGCAAAACAAGTACGAGCTGACCTAGATTTGAAGGATTTGGGCTTTGCCACCTGTCCTTTCTGGGCCTGAACGGTCCCGTCATAAGATAAATATCTAAGGATATCAGAGTTGTCTACACTATCGAATGCTTTCAACCCATTCTTGTTTGCCCTATCCTTCACAGACTTATCATACTTAGATAAAGCTGCCACCGTATAGATCCTTGTACTCGATTTTTCGACTAACATTTCAAGGTGGCCAAGCAAATGAAAAATATCCTCGCCCTCCTCATACTTGTCTTTCGCAAGACGTACATTTACCAGCATTAACCATTCAATACAATCAATTTTGGAATTTTTCTCTAGATAATTCTTCTGATCGAACTCACCCCGATGTCTTTTCCGTGTAGAATGGGTAGTATCCGTAGAAGAACTCCTTGAAAAAGACGAATCTTTATCCGAATCCCACGAAGGTGAACGGTCCCGTCGCCATCTTGGATTCCTGTTGTCATGGCTTTCCCGGTCACTAGGCGAGCGCTGCCTACGTCTACCCCGTTGCTTGGTTACAGCGCCTTTAGAATCCTGCGTCAAAACACCACCACGTGAGTCCGCTCGACATGCCTCTTCTACCGGATTGTTCTGTTTAGCCGCTATGGTCTCAAGAAGATCTTTGATATCAGCAAGCTGGTCTTCCATTACCGTAGTCCTTTCCTCCAGATTGATGAACGTCTGGTCAGCAGCTAAACCCAAATTTACTCCTGAAGCTTTTGGAATAGGTCAACCATATTTGGATCAGAGCTGCTCGAAGTCCTAGAGTTGGCCTTATTCCTCCTATTCTTTGGTATTTTCTTAGTACCAGGCTTGGCAGTAGCCCCACCCGTTGATTTTCTACCCATATTGCAGGGTAATATACCGTAGTATACGAAAAAACAAAGAATAACAGTTAAAATTTCTGGCCCCACCCAGCGTGGTGTGTGCCGCTCGAAGGATATACGCCAACTGACGGTTAATTTGGATCCCGCAGCTTATATAGGCGCTAATTGTTTTCCATGACGTCACACATACCAATGCGCGCCCTGGAGGAGAAAGTAGTACCACCCGCTGCACATATTAATTATATATATATACATGGGTGTATATAGTCCCATATATATATATATATATATATATATATATATATATATATATATATATATATATATATATATATATATATATATACGACTGAAATATACTTACTGTAAACTTTTAGAACTACCTCAGAGTACAACCAGACAACTTCAGGTCGATCAACTTAGTGTCTGAACTGACCTCCTTCCTCGGGGTGCTGCTCGCCTCTGACAAGAGCCGCTCATCAGCTATCCTGGTCAGCCTCATACAGACACTCAGAGATGTTGTATCGGTAAGAATAATCAACTTATCCTACTATAGAGGAGTTTGTGTCGTCTAACACTTCAACCTCCATTTTGCTTTCTGACTGCACTGAATACATATACCATCGATGAGTGAGTTATAAAATACTAGTATAGTAGTTCCCATTTAAGGGCGTACAAAATCTAGATGGGGTCTAGGTTGACTAAATTGGTTTGTTCCCTTCTCTGTCTAGGACTAGACATTGTGAAAAATGTCACTAAATCAGGCATAGCTCACCTGCTCCCATTATAAAGCAGTATGAGTTTCTGCTGCCCCCTATAGACACATTGTAATGTGCCTGAATCATGCAGCACTGCTGAATTCTTGGCCTTAATGCTATGGGGATTCCCATAACTGTTTGAACTTTAGGGCTGCGATCATCCACTGACAAAACTGACAAGGTAAACAAAATAAACTGATGGCTGTCAGTCATTGATGGATGGCATAGAGACAGTATCCTTAGGGTCCCGGCTTTGTAGTTCTATTAGATCTTGAAGTTTGTCATCTTGGTTCACAATTAAGCCCTAATCTTTTAGATTCCCCTATCACTGCTCACTGGCAGTCGATATTCGTGATGACATTTCAAAATGATATTGACTAAGATTTCTCTTACTTGCCTATTCTAGGGGAACTTAAAGAATCGCCAAATGGTTGTTGACAACAAGATTTGTGACCATCTACAAACCCTACTGCGTGAAACATCAGAGATGGACTCCACGTACGAGGTAGGCTGTCAAAGTATAATGCTCACACACTGAAAACCTACGAGATCCAGATCTCGTCAATAGTGACGACTTTAGGTCCTCAGGTTGACAATACCCAAAACTACAGCTTTAGGTAGTCAGGGGGTCATCATAGGGGATGACTTTAGGTCGTCAGTGATGACCTAAATTCGTCACTATGGCTGTTCTTTAGAGCTACATAATCCTGTGTAGAAACTACATATATGTATAGTATTGTCCCAATTTTCCCAACATTATTTCTTTATTTATAACTTGTTACCTCATCTACCATTAAGGAGTTTATTGTAAGTATTTCCAGCCTACCATCATGGGTGCACTGGGAAGTAGTATATTATGAGTACACTCTTCTACATGTATTATACCATAGCCACACTCAAATAAGAGGTCATACTCTAGCAGTATCCATGAGAGAGGTGTCATTACCAGAATGATCCATTTTTCCTACGTTTACTTCTTAGAAATTATAATTTTTTAGAGGTATATTTGTGTCAAACATTGGCCATATTTTCATTTTCATAGTAGACTAGAAAACAAGAATAATGAAAAGATAAGGGTCAATATGCATCCTATGTCATATCATTTGTATCATAGAATTGCATAGTGGTGACCTCTCATGGCACAAACCCAGCCGTGAAGTAAAGCCAGGGTGGTCAGTATGATGACTTAGGGTAGTCATTAATGGCCTGACGACCCTATGATGACCCTAAACTCGTCATATATGACGAGTTACCAATAGCGGCGCGGTTTCAGTGCACATAGAGTCAAGGCTCCTGAGTGCATCACTTTTGGTAATGAAATTAAACATCCTTTGTTTTCCTTGTTTTATGAAGCAATTGAACACTTATAAAACATCAAAGTGCAAAAATATTACCATCAAATTAACATAGGAACAGAATATATCCCAGTGTTGCAGGTATCTCAGATATAAGGAACCTGTCATTCTTGGGGAGAAATGTCTCATGTATGATGTAGGTTAATCAGTGAAATATGGAAAAGTAAAAATGTCTCTTCATACAATGTATAATACAAAACATGATAAATATTCATCAATAAATACACCACCTTTGAATAATGTCAAATTCCTCCTGCACAGATACTACGGGTACAGGACGCCATGGGGTCTCTGATAAGGGAACTTCTTGAAGGCCGCAGCTATGGTACTGAAAAGTCGACCTTCAGAGTAAAAACAGACCTGCGGTCGGTAAGCATGCACCATTGATGAGAATCATATAATATAATAAAAAGATGGGATACAAACGAACACACACAGCACAAAACGATTAAAATTTCATTTGCTTTTTTATCCTCTTTTGTCATTTCTATTTTCCTGATTATTTTTAGCATATGTCTTTGATCATGAGGAAATGCTGCCGTTACATAAACAACTGAACGTTGCAGGCTAAAAAGATAGAGACTATGACCAGAAACCACAACTGGTAGTTCTTTTAATATTAGTAATTGTTATGTGTGCATATAATTATTTGACGGTTTTCATTGTTCTTGCAGGTTGTAACTGATGCACTGACTCACTTTGACCTAGCTACAATAATGTGCCAATGTTACCGTACTGAATTGGTAAGTACATTTTAACATTTCGTGACGTTTAATAGTTGATTCAATTATTCCCATTATCTCAGTAAATTCAAGTAACATAATAAGTAAGTCATGGCCTTCTCATTTAGGCGACGACAGGAGAGGATACGGAGAAGGTGAGGAAACTGGCAAGACGTGTGGGATTCAAGTATCACCAGTTACTGCGTCAGGTGTCCGACCTGAAACCACTCATGCGATGTAAGTCTAAAACAAGTATAAACTTTGTCATTTTGTATGATCAACAGAATCAAGTCAGAGAATAGGAACTAAACCGGAAATCCACATGATGCCATCCAGTGACTTGTTGTTATTTGGAATATTTTCTTTGTCATGTTCTTTTTCTGCATGGATTTCATGGTATTAACCTTTGACCATCCCATGATGTCCAGGTGAGCTACACGGGGGTATAATGAGGTTGCGAAGTGACCGATGGACTCAGTCATTGCTATACATAGCATGTTTTATCTGCTGTAAAATTGCAAATTTGACCTCTTCAGTGGTGTGGTATAAGTCCCCGAAAGGAGAACATGTCACATAGGGTATTCTTACGATGATTTCAAAAAATTTCCGAGTTAATCCTACCATGACATTTTGAAGTAAATATCTTTCATTTCACAGTTCCCGAGATTCCTGATTGCCATGAGAAGGTATTCCCCTACTATGAAAAGGCCACCATGTCCATAGAGGTAGTATGTGGTGAAAAGCTGTCCAAGATTTACTTTCCATCAACCTATCAGGTAGGTATAAAGTCACTTTTTCCGGTAAGGAATATCAGGAGGGCCATGAGTCTCAAAGGGCCCTTTCACACTATTGTAATTCGGACCTCATTGGTACTTTTAATTTTCATCTGCAGACCTCCTCTCAATTAGAATTTATCAACTTGCAGTTGCACCAAGGAAACCTGAAGAACTTTGCCTCTCGCTGGCAATAGCAATAAAATATAGCACTTATGTGTGCCCTGTATTATATGGATTTTATCGTATTTTTAAAAGTACGCCCTAAGGAAACCAGTGAAGGAGGCATTCAACTATGGTGTAGAAAGGAATGACACTGAGAGGATAAAAGACTTCATGGAATGGTCCTATGACATTATGGAAGACATCAAACACACACAGAAACTGAATGCCCTAAAGATCACCTACCTTCTCACACGAGCCGAGTAAGATTCATCTTGTTCTAGATTTTCATTCCTATCCCTTCGGATCAGTTTGATGCAATATGAGAAAATTTGGCGGCTGCAACCTAGTTTTAGTGTTCACAACCATTCAAAGAAACGTCTTGAAATGTATATATATATATATATATATATATATATATATATATATATATATATATATATATGATCATATATATATATATATATATATATATATATATATATATATATATATATATATATATATAGTTGTTTCCATAACACTGTAGAACCATCAGACAGAGCTATTTTATGATATTATTAAGATGATAGCATCTGACTAACTTGACTGTCCCGGTACTGTTAATAGTACCAATGGAGGTTAAAGGTACAAGTGTTTATTCCTAACATCTCATTTATTCCAGGTTCCCATTGAATGTTGCAATGATGCTGATGAGTGCCTTTATCATTATTATGATGATGGTCGTGTGGCAAGGGAATGAGACAAACCTATTCACGTAAGTACTCTCCTATACTTGAATTTTGTTGTCGGTAGACTGCTAAACATGGCATTGCAACAGGCACTCTATTACTTCTGCCTCGCAACATTCTCTGCCTTATCATAGTAGAGGAACACTCCTTATGCCATGCTTTTTCTCATCAATGACAACACTATTTGTCCACCCAAGGTAATGTGTCAAGGCACTGTGATCACAAACTGAGCTACGGCTGCAAATGTACATGCTATCGCTATGAAGATTTTGACCAGTGCGACTTGGATGGTATTGTCATAGTACATCTGTTAAGAAATATATTTTTCCTGGTTAGTTACAAATAGTGCAGTATGACATCTTTGTATATCACATTACCACTCTTTTTTTCGCATTATTCTCTACCGGAAATTTATATACCTATCTCAATTCCATGTGTAGGATATACCCAGTGTACAGATACAGCTGGGGGCCTGGCTTCCTTCAGGCTCTAGCCGTCATTCACTACATCATCACCCTGGGGGTCTTCATAACGTTCTTCATCGTGAACCAACCAAGGCCGCCAAAAGCTTTCTACATGTAAGCTATTAAAGGTTATCCATCATTAATTGATTTAATCTACTCCTCTTCAGATCACAGTTTTCACTTTTTGATGTGAGATCAATTACAAATAAAGAATGAAAAGGAAGAAGACCCATTGTTGTTCATAGTTCTACGGTTTTCTGATTTTCATCTTCTCTGGGAGATGGGGAGGAACAGGGTAATAAGGTGAGAAGAGAACACTTTCTCTCTATTTTTGTAACAACCCCAAGATTTCTATATAAAGAGATATTGAGATCGCTGAATAAAACAGGAACCATGACTTATAATTTACATTTACCCAAATTCAGGCTTAGAGGAAGATACAAAAGCTGGAAGAAGGGGGAGGTTTACGTACCCCAGCAGATGAAAGGGAAACATATAAGGATAAACCTGATCAGCTTGAAAACATTTTGGTACACGGTAAGTTATAATTATAATTTTGGCCTTTAGTATAGTATCTGTGCTCTTTTTCGTTACACAAGGCTGATAGGTATTTGGGTATCTAAATATGTCAGGAGGCCATTTCTTAACAGGCTACGACTGCTCACTTTCAAGTCGTAGTGGTAACCCTTAATTTAGTGACATTACAGCCCAATACGACTGCCCTACCAAATGCTATGTGATTACTACATTGCAAAAATGGTGTTTAGATTTTAAACATGTTTAGGTCTAAACATGTTTAAAACCTAAACATATATGTCAGTTAGGTGTATCATCGACTACACATTTAGGAAAAGAACACTTTTATTCTAAATACATAAATATTTTTGCTAAACATGTTCAGACATTTAGAGTTTAAACAGTTGAATATTAGGTGTTTAGATTTAAACATCAATATGTTTAGATACTTGGATGTCAAATCCACACCAGGTAGCAGCACTACCTCTGAATGGACTATCTGCACACAGTTATAATTAATTGTTGTGACAAATATCCCCAAACTCCTTGTTTATCATAATGTCATTTTATTAAATGTTCTGAAAATAGACACAACAATTGAAAATTAGCTAAATTCAACTTACACCACCATCATTACCATAAAATAATCAGTGAGCTCCATGACTTACACCTATGTCATGTTATTTTGTAAAGTATAAAGCAATGTCCTTCCTGCCAACCTGTTGTACTTTCTCAAGTCTCCTATTCTAATGCAGTGTGTACATATATGTGACATGTACTGGGAAAGGGGGTCTTATTGCCCCCTGCACTAAGACCCCTTTTCGCAGATCGTGTCACAATGTGTATATAGCTGTGGCTGACATCTTTGGAGACTTTGCAGTATAAATACCTGCTGATGTCCTCCAGTAAATGAGAAAACAAACAAAAGATATTCCTTTAATTTTTTTTATGGATATATGTCTGCAAACCCTTACTTCCCACCAAATCACTTAGACATCTAAACACAAAAATTCATAAACATCTAAACACAAAATTTCATCAATATCTAAACACAAATTTTGAACCTAAACACCTATATTTCTAAACACTTGAGCTAAGCACATTGTTTGGCTAAACATGTTTAGGAAATTAATGTGATTTCAAAAACGTTGCAAGAATATGTTTAGAATTGTGTTTAGGCTCTAAACACCATTTTTGCAGTGTACATACGGAGTGATCATACTGAGCAGTCGTGGTGCATTCCCTACGATTACTGGCACTAACTTTCAGGTTGTGAAGTCGTTGTAGCTGTATGCAGTCGTAGTGGTTTAAGAAATGGCCTGCAGATGCCTTGAATGTAGCACCTAATCTGGGGAAGACACCCCACATATAAATGACGCAGATCTACACTTCAATTATGTACCTTCAAACATGTGTATATCATAATATCATACATGTCACTTGAAGTCAACATACGTGCTGATATGAGTTAAATTGCACTCTGTTTCAGTGTCTTATGGGTTTTTCATTGGCCGGTGTATTCTCCCAGTACTTCTGTGTCTTCCACCTTCTACATTTGGCAGAGCATGTACAGCTTCTGAAGAGAGCCATCGGAGCTGTAGGCATGAACGGTAGGTGAAGACACAGAATGGGCCTGGCCCAATTTGATAAGGTCATGCCTATCAACGACGCAATATTTCCCCCACCGTATCATGTGACTCTATCTGTTGTGACATCTGCAAGAGTTTACGATATCTCTTTGATGTAATTCATCAAATTACACCAACTAGTTCAAAGTACGTAGGACTTCCATTATAGCCAATCTTGGCCCGATGTTGCATCAGTTCACATCCAGAATCACCATGAACTAGATCGTGGATGAATCATGTATGAATCGGGGAAGAGCTCCACTATTTTACATTGGCAGCCATCGGCGGCCAAAGGGGTCATCGAACGTGAAAAAGATCAAGCATGCTAGATCTTATCAGGTCCAATTTGACGACTTCTAAAATAACCTAGAAAAAGCAATCAGACGTTTTATTCCCCTCAGGCAGCATTTCAAAAATCTGTCCAATAAAACATCGGCTATACAGTCAGTTGTCAGTCGGTTTTGAAAGCTCCCGAGCTGAGAGGGAGATGCGGGCATGGACAGTGGGGCTCTAAACGCCTGGGCCATAGAGTGTGAGAGAGAAATTTCTCAAAATCACAAAATCATTTAAAGGTTAAAAGAAAAATTAACAGAAACATCGAAAATAGACAGGAATTTTTAAAAGTGAGGATGTGTAGAAAAATACAGCCAATTCAGTAAAAGAAATAACTCCTTTTATAAAAAAAAAGAGAGATTTGTACACCAGGGGTCAGAAGTAGGAGGCCTCAATTGGACCCTTATCTTATCTCTTATCTCCGATCTTCTCAAAACTACTTCCGACTGACCACTGACTGTATAATAGCGGACCCAGATTTGTTGGTTGTATTACCTGCCTAGGAAATAAAGCCTTACATTTACATCATTCCATCATAATTCAACAAGGACAAGTATTTTTCGCTTTCATTTTGTGAATAAGGAAAATCGGAATCGGATGAAATAATACTGATCCACTCCAAGACAATCATGTTTACATTGTGCCTGCTTGATTAAAACCATGGACATGTTTATTCACTGTTTATGTCGTTAAAGGTCCCTTTTCTTCCTTTTTCACCCTCGACAGCGAAGTCTCTGCTTCTCATCTACCTTTTTGGGTTTATCTTCTTCTTGATCTTCGCCCTGTTCAACTTTGCTTTCTACCGAAACCTGTTTGACAGTTCGAGTGGGGACTTCTGTACGACCTTCTATGAATGTCTCATAATCATTCACCATCATGGTCTTATCAACAATCTCCTTGAGGTATGTAGTCCTATTTACTTTCAGTTAGTTGTGATGAAATTAGCACTTTCTATCAAATGAGAATAACTGTCTTAATGGTTAATGTGAATCAAACTCCGAGAAAGTACTGCTTAGTTGGACATAAAGACACCATTTTGACATAACACGTACTACACCCTGGAGCTCAACACTCGAACACTTGGATGCCACCTTGAAATCCAGCTTATTTGCATTGTGTTATGAGAGTCCAATTTTCTGCAGGGAGTTCCACCTGCCAGCAATCAGCCCTTTATCTGGCACGTGGGTAAGGCTACCACAGATGTGCTGTTCTTCATCATTATCACATGTATAGGATTGAGTATGGTGTTCGGTGTCATTGTGGACACATTCGCTGAACTCCGAGACAACAAGGTGAGGAATTATTTTAGTATCCGGTAGCGGATCAAAACAAGAGAAAAAGACGGGGAGGAATATAAAGGGAAAAGAGTGGGAAAGCAGGCGTTATCATATAGTGTTTTAGAGGGTAAATGGTATGCCAAAATGCACCAGAATATACAGTTTTGGTTTCTACCGGATGTATACAGTTTAATGTATGCTTTTTAATAGTTTTTTAAAGGTTCTGACTGAAGCTTAAGGCTGCTGGTAACTAATTTCAACTTATGCCGTCATCCGTTCAGGGTTTTCATCCTAACTTAAATGGTGTATCTGCATTATATAGTACTGAATAGGACAGCTGACTTATAAAGGAATACTATTACCGCATGGTTCACACTAGTCCTTAAATATGATACCCTTTCAAATAGATAGGTATTTTAATGACATAATTAACTTAAGTGGACATACATGATACTCCAAATCGTTAAATTCAGGGATTGGGCACAAGGTAGCATACTTATTTCGGTCTCACTACACGTCTTGTAAGTTGAGAATAGCCTAGCTGCACCGACCCCACTTGGCAAAAAACTCATTTTTTCAATGTTTGCAAACGTTTTTATTTGGTTCAGATAAAAAAAAACGTTTTTTTTAAAGCACGTTACTTTTACGTTGAAAAAAACGTCTTTTCAACCAAATAAAAACGATTTTGTTATTTTCGTTTCTTTTACGTCAAAAACCGTTTTTTTAACCTAAAATAAAAACGTAAAAAAAAACACACGCTTTTTAGTACATGTTTTGACTTTCTTTGACATTAAAAAAAAAAAAACGTTTGGCAAACTTAGGAACCAAATAAAAACGTTATTTTAACGTTAAAAACATTTTTACGCCAAGTGGGATGGAATTAAACTGGCACAAACTGGTATTAATATTTAATGCAGATGGATTAAAATGCAGTAAAACCTAGGGCCTATTACATGGGACAACCATAGATTAAGGAATGTCGGGATTGAATTAGTATGATACCCACTACATCTTCTTTTATGATACCTTTTTTCTTCGTATCCATGAGTATACTATTATTGAAGAAGGGAAAACATCATTAGGATATGAATTATGAAATGTGTATCAATGCAGTCAAGTCTTTCGAATGAGCATCTGAAGTAGCCCCACAAACGATAAATATGCAAAACAAAGCCTATTGTAAGGGCTTTTGCATGTAAATCATGATTCCACCTGCTACTGCCTGCAGCATTACAGAAGGGAAATGAAGATGTCACAATAATGTTTATGCATGCCTTTGTTTGCAGTGGAAGACGGACAAGGAGATGTTGGGGAGTTGCTTTATTTGTGGCCGCGACAGTCATGAATTTGAAAGCAAGCCTGGGGTAAGCTATTTCTGTCTGAGTTCTATTTCCGAATACGTTGAGATCAATAAAGCCATTTATTGACATGAAAGAGGGGACCTTTTCAATCAAAACTTACAATATATTCATTTGATATAACACACAGGGTTTCCAGAAGCATGTAAAAGAGGAACACAATCAATGGGCGTATATCTTCTTCTTCCTTCATCTACAAGACACTCATAAAACTGAGCACAGTGCCCTGGAAGCCTACGTGAGCAGGGAGGTAAGCATTTGATGTTAAGAGATCATCTTAATGCATAACTTTACACTTACCAGGAGAACTAGTTGAGGTAATAGACTTAATTTTGAAATGTTTATTAATGGAAAGGCACATTTGTTGTAATTTCGACAGATCTTTTTTCACCCTATGAATTCCATTTTCTCTCGGTATTTGATATGCAATTGTTCGATATCGAAAAGTAAGTAATCATTAAAATGCTAATAAGCTTCTTCTATCTGATGATTATAGTTGAGGATGGGAAAAACTGATTTCCTCCCAATTGACCAAGCCCTGACACTGCAGTCAGCAGACCACGGTGATTCACATCTACATATCCTGGAGGCCAGGATGACCTATCTCATAAATCACATAAATAGTCTGGTAAGTTCTCCTCCAAATAGTCTTCCAGCCTGAAATTAAAAAAAAAGTATAATGATGTCAAGCATGTTCCATACTAGGATGGGTCTACTCTGATGATAAAGGTGGTTGAGCCTAGCGCTATTACCAAAAAGGCCCTTCTTCCCTAACACAAAATAATTTGATATCGTAAATTTAGGATTATCTGTCAAAATCCATTGTCAAAGCTTTCCTTGACAGAGCCCAGTCCAATCTAGCCTATCAGTATCACGTGTATGCTTATACGATGACAGCACTTTATAAAGGTACATTGTATTTTTCCCCTAGGAAAACCAACAAAACAAGGCATTGGAAGAAGCGAGGCAACTAGAATCATTTATGAAATGCCAGGAAAGGTCAAAGGAAAAGAATTATGACACCATGGCGCCGACATTAAACGTAGACCGTGTGGACCGTAAGGTCACCTTCATAGAGAAACCATCCATGAGTGGCTCAGAATTAGAAAAGAGTATTTCAGATTAAAAACATGGTGTACAGAGTAATTGCATAGTGCATGTGATAGTCAGTCATTCGAAGGTGATTTCTCAGGTAGGGCTTGGATGATGCCTTCCGGTGAATGCATTTGTGAGGCGCTGAGTGCATTATTGGCCATTGATAGAATCTGGTAGGTAAGAAACGAGACTTAATGTACCTTAAAAATCAGTTTCTTATGAACTAGCTATAACGAATATTGTGAAGGTTGTGGGGATACAAATATATCAATGTGTACAAATATTCATGCATATAAAAGGAGTTGAATAATACTCCGGACTGCTATCAATATTGACGAATTCTCGCATATTACCGGGTATACCATAGCTTCACATGGCAATCCATCTCGTCTTCTAAATCACTGCAAACTGTTGTCTGTAAATAGCATCATATCTAGTACATGTAGTTGATAGGAATCAAGTCTAGACTTGAGTGTGGACTTTAGGCATTGAAAAATATATGATAGTTTTTTTTTCCATTTAGGTAAAACTAATCAGTCAGATAGTTCAATAGTGTACTTGAAAGTCAGATCATATTAAAACAGCGATTCTATGCTAGACCTAGCTAGCGATAATAAGTGACTGAAAACTAATCAGTATTATCATAATTATTATGTCTTGATAAATGTTCATAATCAGTTTTGTTTCATATGCTACAACATTACATTTGAATGTTCTGCTCCTGTTGAAGTTTGTTGTACATATAACTCGTGGCGCGATATTTCACAGATTATCAGCTATTGAAGGGATTTGTGATAAACAGGGTTATTGTCTATTGAATGACTTTGTAACAAATACGGTATTGGGGTTATTGATGTTTCAATTTTCTCTGCTAAATTGAATCCGTTTGCTTGTGTTGATACAACCGGTAAACTCCAAGCATGTGTTGTATACTTTTGATTGTTACTGCTGCAATCATTGTCATCTGGGTCTTATTCATCTCATTTGTGGACATTCTGTTTCAATGCTTCTCCACTGGAAATTTACCTCTCTTGAAACATTGAATCTATTGGGTGCTAGTTTTTGAAAAGGTAGAAGGGTTTCATTTCCTCTGTACAAAACCATCCTCAGAAGAGGTGTGTACCTATATCGTGTCCTTAATGGTCTACAGGTTTTTCTTCTGGATAAGTATGCGTATTTTTGTGGGAATGCGTCCATTAAAACGCACATCTTAACATCCATTGTTCGTGTCTCCTTTGTATCATTTACGGGAATAAAGTTTAATGACATCATCCAGTATGTGTTAGTGTATCCCAGATAGAAACACGGTTTGCCACAGACTGCTCATGGTGTGACACATGGCAGATTATCCACATTTGTGAACACCAGTTGACTCACTAATCACTGCCATGCTGGCTGGTCAATGCTTAAGCCTATAGCCCAAGCTCCACTAGGCGGCATGGGGTGCCGCAGCGTTACAAGCGGCACATGTTTTCCTTGCATTAGGGTACCCTTTCTGCCTACCAATGCAGGAACGCAGCGTTTCGCGTCATTGACGCACCTCTACCGCATGTAACGCTGCCGCCCCTTGTCGTCCAGTGGATACCTGGCATATGGAGAAAGCGGTAGTTAGTCAGCATTGTGGTGTGGAGTGAGGGGGGTTTACATGCCCAGATTTTTTTGTCCTACCCTAACTTTATTTGATTTTTGGGAAAAATATCTGATCTTTTGGCACTTATCAAGTCATGAAAATCTTTTTACAATCCTGCATATAAAGTTCGCGTCGCATAGGGGTGGAAATCTTAACATAATTATATTAAAAAATATACCAGACAGACCTTTGGTAGATCAACTGCATTGCGTAGGTGCAAAAACTTACAGCTGGCCTTAAAAAGGTTTACAGAAAAACATACCCTACCTTTTTTTCCGATGGAGCTACCTGGACACAACATTTTTTGGGGCCTAATGGCATTTACTAGATTTTTCTGGGAAAGGTTAACATACTCCAAGCTCTAAAGGAACTAAAAAACAACCCTAGGGATAATTGACAATGCTGTCCATCCGCAAGTTTGTTTTGATTTGGTTTGAAAATCCTCACCGCCATGCTGCTGTCTGACTAACGATTTCTCCATCGGCAGTGAGTCAGTGTTCACAGGGGACGATTATCAATGGGAAACCATCGCATTTTTCCCTCAGTGCCCAACAATGCAGCAGTGATTTTGACATAGCCATTTTTCTTTACCTATTACTGTGCAAAAGTCATACTATCCATTACAGAGTAGGCCATATATACATATGAGAGTCGGGCTTCCCTAGCCCACTTAAAAGGGTCTATTTCTCCTCTTTCCCATCCCCTCAGATGTGTGTGGTGCACATATGCGCGGGCACTGACACATTCCTGTGTAAAATTGTGTAATGTAGTTCTCACCATGAATATGACTTAGCTGTCGAAATGGCTCTAAACATCTATTACTCACTCACTCATATGAGAGTTACAGCAGCTCGGGCTTTCATGTGCCCCATTTGGAACAAGTAGGGGGCACTTAGCTATCATAAAGGGAGATTGGTTATCTGCAGCACGTCTAGATATAAGTCTAGGTCTAGGCAAGGCCACGTCATTGACATAAATAAAGCTTCTGATGTGAAAGAATGCATGTTTCTAGGGTGTTCTACTTTCATGTGCTTAAGAACCTCCTTTGTCCCAACAATGTTCCTGATATACGTCTTACAAATGATTATGTATCCACAGATTGCCTCAATCAATGTTTCTTTTAAACCTATACTAAATAATGGTTAGAAGGGTTCCCAGCAAATTGTCGTCATCTGTCGCCATGATTGGTCATCAATGGTGACTCCTTTTTGAGTGATAACTCATTCCGTCATCTTTCGTCACTGTGTGTTAGACTCACACGCCATAGCAATTGCTATTCCTGGTGATCTTGTGCTATAACAACGTCGTGTTCCATCTAGCGACATGTGTGAGCCACTTCACACAGGTTGACGAGGACTCACGACAATTTGCTGGGTTGATGCTGAATTACAGCATGCATGGTAGCGCCGAAAAAGACCATACAATCATCACAGTAGTGCAAAGTATTGGTTTAGGCTCAGATATATGTTTAAGGTGCACAGTGTGGTAAAGTCCATGACTGAGATTTGAAACGTTCTGGGTATGAAGCCAATGCTGTTCCATTGCCCCTCACAGGATATTGGGCAGAGTTCAGTCATAGACTATAGATACTAGTCTAGTGTAGCTGACACTAACAACTACATGGTCAGGTCCCATAAGTGATTCCCTAAAGTGCATATGCAGTATTCCCTGTCGGAATGGCTAGACATCAGGACTCAATCAATATGCAATAAGTAGTATGTGCCAGCTTGCATCGATGGGTTTATAAATAGACAATATTTAATATTTAGATCGTCAATTCTCTCACACCCTTAATATAGGTACCACAAGTTTGACTTTTATAAATATTAATTAAACAGCGGTTTCTTGTTATTGGTGTATGCGCAGCCATGACGGATATGATCTCAGAAGATCTCAAAATATTCAGACGGGTGCAATCATTCCAAACTGCCTGAGTTGCCAGGAACAAATGTAGCCATGAGATCAGAACAGGGTATCGCTGATGTCAGCATGCACATGGCGCTCCCGAGAACCAGTCCTGCATGTCCAGAGTAAGCGGTATATTATACCTGTTGAGCCCTAAACCAGTGACAATAATCATAATACATAACACTGAGAATGATAATTAACAGTAGTTCATACCCTAATCTACATTAGACAAATCATAAGGTCAGGGATCATTGGGTTAATTACAATGACATCGTTGATATAGGACATTTATAGCATAACCGAAGGAGCCAATTATCTTCAACATTAAATAAGGGGAACTCGGGAAAATGCAATAATGAGAGATGCTTAACGATCAATACCTTTATCCGTTAATGTCAGCACAAGACATGACGTCTCCATTATGGTTGGCTTTCAGGCCCGTGATACATGGCCATTTAGCCAGGTGGCGGGGTCCTACAATGAGAGGGCACAGACCATACAGCTTGGTAATGCATTAAACCTTTTAAGGGCCGAATGGTGGCGCCATGATGCTGCTGTGAATCCTGCTGACCCTTAACTGGTTTTACTCTCAAAACATCAGTTTCTCACAACCACATCATGTATATTCCCCCTTCATTCTTAATACAGGGAAAGAGAAATTTAAGAGAGAGTATGATAGAGATCCAAATTTACCAAGGTGAATTGTGTCAATGTAAAATGATTGATATATGCTGTGTCTGGACACAATGCGCAATGCTGCCCTGGGTTTGAGATGAAAGCAATGCTGATGCATGCAGACTTAATCCTAGGGTTTGCATTCAGGTCCAATCATGCCGAGTTAGGTACTTGGGTTAGTATGTAAGTCTTAGCTTTACAAGCATGTTTTAATATCCAAATAACATAACATTCTTAATGTCTGAGTAAAATTTCCCAAAAGTATGTCATGAAAAACAAATTCAACATGAAAATTATGTTCGATTTTAAAATTGTTCATTAGAATACAATGGCAACACATCAATGGTTAGGTGCACAGTGTGGTAGAGTCCATGGTAGAGATCTGAGCTTGAAACCTATGGTTATCTAATTCTGAGGCCAATGC
This sequence comes from Acholoe squamosa, assembly GCA_949317995.1. Classification (NCBI taxonomy): domain Eukaryota; kingdom Metazoa; phylum Annelida; class Polychaeta; order Phyllodocida; family Polynoidae; genus Acholoe; species Acholoe squamosa. The sequence goes on from OX439047.1 coordinate 46,454,177, forward strand.
TGTTCCATTGCCCCTCACAGGATATTGGGCAGAGTTCAGTCATAGACTATAGATACTAGTCTAGTGTAGCTGACACTAACAACCATAAATTATGGTCAAATCCCATAAGTGATTCCCTAAAGTGCATATGCAGTATTCCCTGTTGGAATGGCTAGACATCAGGACTCAATCAATATGCAATAAGCAGTATGCGCCAGCTTGCATTGATGGGTTTATAAATAGACAATATTTAATATTTACATAGAAAACTGCCGATAAAGCATTACTCAGTGGCCACAATATCCATTTTCGATGTTGGGCGCACCAACGTGCATTGATACTACAATAATCAGTTGGCCAAATATGATTTCTTTTAATGGATACAATGTCTGCAAACCCTTACTTCCCACCAAATCATTTAGACAAATCATTTCTTCTTAAGCTCATCTAAATCATTTCTTTTTAAGCTTATCTAAACCACCCATCCATCATACCATCTAAGTAGGAATTAAAGAGTTTTTAAAAGCTCGTGTATACTTGATTGATAGACCACTTAGCCTTAACAGACATGCCCAAATGGATGTAACGTAACTACAAAATAGCACATCGCTTGGTGCAGAAGGCCTGCTTGAAAAAGCAAACCTAATCCCATCCAGAAACCTCGACTTTAAAATGGTATAACCTAGGAAAGTACAGTGCCTGCATATCTCTCGCTGCGTACATGTGAGTGGGATCTGAGAGAGGGATGTTCTGAACATCAAATGGAATCAAATGGGGCCACTCTAGGTCATGGAGAATGGACAGACAATGTGAGCAATACGGGTCTGTTTGTTTGTTTGTTATTCTTTTATTTATACAGGCTCTATAGAGGGTGATACCCATTTTGATATTGAACCTGTTTTGAATCATCAGTACGTTCAGATGTCTCTCCATGATGTCATTGGATAACAGTATAATAATAGTGGAATAATAACAGACAAATAAGATGATTCGAGTCATCTGTCATGGGCCATGATACCAAACACTAGTAGATAGTGTCCAGTATACTTATCCCATATATATGCTCCTATAATAAAAGTTCTTGTGTTAGAATTCCAGGGCCTATTGCCAATATTAGTGTTAGTAATCTTGGCTGCACATATATTGCCCTGAGGATCTTACAAGTCAGTTGAGTGTCGGTACCCATACATAAGAAGGGGGGTATATATATATACAAGGGGCAGTTCTTGTTGGTGCTGTCCTTTGATATACAGCTTTAATAGCTTAGGATGTTTCATTTGTCATGGGTCTGTCACTATAGGGTCAGCTCTGAGAGGGATGGAGGGGTAGACTGGGGCTGCAGTCATTCATCTCCTGTTTACAGCAAAATGGTCTGGCAGCTCTGCCAGGGGTTTCTTATAATTACCATTCTTCCATTGTTAGAATTGCTCCTTTGCTTTTATAGCCCTGATAGTGTTGTCTAATTTGTTCCACCATTTTGCTGCCTGAAACTCGAGACTGTGTCTATATATGGGGTTCAGGGGTCTTTTGACCTATATCAAATGTTCAAGATGCCTGCTAGACTTTATATTTCTCCTGTCCAAGGCTTCGATGTCCAATGACAAATCAAAAGCCTTTTGGAGCAGGTGCTTGTCCCTTCTCTCTGATATATAGTTTAAACCAGCTAATTTAATGAGCTTTTCTGTGTTGGTGGTACCAGATTTCCAGAGACATGTTCTGAGGTTTTTATTGACTAATAGTTGGATTTTTCCCTGATGGGTTTTGATGCAGGGTGAGTAAATAATGTCACCGTCATCAGCTATTGGAATAAGCATGGTTTTCAGGACATCCTTGGCAGCTTGGTCAGTGAGATTGTTCCTAATTTTCCTAAAAAGATGTGTACTCTAGCTTGTGAGCTACATTATCTACTTGTTTCGTGAAGTCCAGCATTGTATCCAAATGTAGGCCCAGGTAGTTATAAGTTGGAGTAAAAAAGATGTTATCATTTCCTATTTTAAGTACTGGGTATGTTAGTTTTATCTCAAGGGCTTTAATGTGGAAATTCATAGCTTAGGTCTTTTTGGTATTGAGTGAGAGTTTGTTTTGAATGTACCATGCTGAAACGTGATCTAAATCCTGATTTATGGCTGCTTCTGTTGTGGGGTCATCAGGGGTGTGTGATATGTACAAGACTGTGTCATCTGCATAATGTTGGCAATTTAAATTTTGAAGGGAGTGGCTTAAGTCATTGATATATATGTCAAAAAGAGCAAGGGGCACAAAACAGAGCCCTAGGGGACACCATGGGTGATTTGTTCAACTTGAGAGATCATATTGTTTGCTTTGGTGGTCTGCGTTCTCTTACTAAGATAATTTTCAATTAATTGTCAAAACCCAGTCTTTCTAATTTTTGAATCAGAATTTTGTGGTCTAAACTGTCGAACACCTTCTTTTTAAATCCAGATATATGGCTTTATTGCATTTGTTGGAATTTAATGTAGGCCATGAGACCTCCTCCACTGTTAGGGTTAGAATTTAACCTGTCCTGCCTGATAATGTTGTAACCATCCATATGCACTTTACTGTTTGGTAACATGTCATGAAGCCATGATTCAGAGACTGTTAAGCAATCAATATTGGAGTTAATCAATTGTGGTTGTAAGTCATCATAACTGCTAGGAAGACTTCTCGCATTTATATGGCATAAACAAAGACCCCTGAGCCCATTAAAGTCAAGAGAAGAGGTCCCGATTACCACAGCCATATCCTCCCTCACAGGCAGACCCTATGATGTTAAAGTGTGACAGACCCATTAGTCGTATATTGTTACAGATTCTTCAGACTGCCAAGCTTTCTGCTCTAGGCTGCCTAGGAAGGTTAGTATCAAAGGAATTGCAGTACATTGATGATATGGGGGGGGGGGCTGAAAGGGGTGAAGGGAAAGGAAAGTCTGAAATCTGGCCAAGGTTAAATTGCCGATAGTCATGAACCAATGGATCCACCCAGAGATTAATCGTGAAAGGAATCATAAAAATCCAGGTTGTCATCAAATGTTGATCAATACTGCTGCTCTCCTAGCCCCCCCCCCCCCTCTTCTAGACCCGCCTAAAGCGAATAAGGCTACAACTAAATACTACGATAACCCTCTTGGCCCAGTGGTGGTCTTTTAAAGGTGATGGATAGCATAGAATGTTACCGATGAAAAGACCCATGTAAGATACGCCTACTCATTAGATCATGGAGTAATACAAAAATCTCTGAGTATCAAGGTTCGAAAGGACCATGTAGCAAAGAGAGAGGACAATGAACAAATCAGAGATACTTATGGTAGAATCTTTTTCTTCACATATTTTATCCATTTTGCAGACGCACCCAAATGGATGTTACCCATTTCAAAAGGATGCATTGTTGCAAGACACCCATGTCGATTAAAAAAAAGCAAATGCACCTTACATACTGAGATTCTAGCGTAATAAATGGCGTACCTATAGGACAAAATGACAACTGATTATGACCTCATGTGAAATGGTTTTACAGTGTAATTGGACATAATAGCACGCATGAGGATTCAAAGACAAAGTGTGGGGACTTTTTGCACTGACGTCCTGAAAGTGGAATTAATGGCATTCTGACCCAATACAACTCTAGATGACCCCAAGTCAATGGCCGAAAAGCATGTAATCACTGCAGTGCCAACCACCCTTACTATAGCATCACCATCCAGCACCACTCACCATAACCAACCACCACCCCATTAGTACTACTACCAGACCTAAAGAGCCCCTCTCAGCTGCTCCCCTTTGCATTGATCACATACAGCAAGTGGTCGCGTCCTATGGTGGGCCATACACAGTGAGCAATTGCAAACACTGCAGGGAACAATAATAACCGGACAAGCGAGCTGCTCATAACACAGCAGCAACCGGTTGATGTTTGCTCTTACCCTGCTGTCTATGGGGCGGCCCATTGGTGGAGGCCTCACAGTAATAGTACTGCTACAGCAGAGGGAGGAGGGGTACAGAAGGGTGCTGGTGTAGAGGAGTGAAAGCCTGGATGGTCGGCTGTGTGCATGCACGCCCACGACCACAGCCATAACAGGCGCAGGCACATACATACAAACTAGTCTGTGCCACCACCAATATAGTCAAGGTCCCCACAGGAGGAAAACCAGCAGCAGTAGCAGTAAGGAGGAGACGCATTAAGGGCTTACAGCTAAGTCTGTCACTGACCACTGACCAGCTGATCCTCCGGCAGGAGAGGATTGACCTTTGCCATGCCCCCGGCATACCCAAGCCACCCAGGAGGCTGTGGTAGAGTGACGGCGGAGGGGGCGCGGGAGTCAGGGGGTGGTTATGAGGGTACCATTCTGGAGGCACATGGACAAAGAGAAGGCTGTGCTATAGATCTGATATGATCCGGTGTTGGGGCAGAGGCAATAGGCATTCGAGTGGATGGAACTGCTGGGCCAGGAGCTTCTTACTTCTACACTCACACTAACTGTACTTGGTCAACTGTGAGTATATTTATCTTATTCCGCCTTCTGTGATTTAACGAACTAACATGTAAACGTCGATTTATTTTTCTAGCTTGGGTATATCAAAGGAGACAGTGTTATGCACAACAAAGAAAAAGACCATTCAGAATAATATTCACCCTGTTAGACACCACGTTATATGATCATTAGTGTGTTACTAAATTACTTCTGGGTAGGCCCAATATACATGTCCCATTATACATACTTTATGGACACTGTGCCAAGTATATCATCAACGGCTGCACTGTGATTGTCATGCAAGGGCCATCAATCAACCCATCAATGTTTATTGATTTCCAGTGAGTCTCGTAGAGTTGCACATATGTACAGATCTATGTTTGCATGTCATACACAGAGTAGAGTACATGACATCATCAATCGACATTATTATTCTTTAATAGAACCATATTTTAGATCATTCGTTAGGTCATTTCTATTTGTATGTATCCACATGAATGCAAGCTGCAATCAATAAGGCAATGGTATAAGGCGTTTAACTGCATTAACGTAACAGAGTACATCCTGTAACTAGATCTTTATAACATTCAAACTATACATTGCCTTGTCAGTAGGCAGATGTTACTTACAAAATAGTGAACTTCAGGGATATATAATCTTTGAGGATGGTACGGGCCCTCAAAACTACAAGGTAGCATCGGCGCCCTCTGTGCAATCTAATATGAGATGCTCCATGTAAAGGCACAGCCCATTCACGTTCAATGCTACCCCTGACTGACTAAATTCAATGCTGTCTTAGTTATATTTAGTTGAGAACGGCATGACTGTATGGGCAGTAAGCATGTGAATATGGCGTGACAGATCGGCAGCATACCAACCTGTACAGGCAATAGCTACTCATTACTCCTGAGTGCATGAGCTGCTCCCCATCTCCTTTTGAACATTGATTTAGTTGTCATTTGTCGATGATACCCTTGGATGCATTTTGAACACTGCATTAGCATGTGGGGTGATTCAGTGAAGGATGTTCACCAGCCTGAGAACCAATGAAATCACATACTCAATATTATTTAACAACACTTTATTTTATTGAAAGCCATATATCTTGGCTTGTTAGGAAGGTTGATTCAAGTCACCAACTCCTAATGCGTCAGTTTTTATAGCCTGTGGTGTAAAACCATAATTCTTTACCCTCACATACGTAGCATTTTTAAACAAACAGTCATAAAACCTATTAAATATCCTCCTATGTGCATCAGATTTCATGTCCAAAATGTTACAATACATGGCTAAAGGTGTAGCAAAAATGAAATCCCTGCTCCAAGAAATTTTTATTACACCTCATCGCTAAATATGGAGATCAGTGAAAGTTTTGAATATGTAGCCTAGCATTCTTAACTTTTCTCTCATACATTTAAAAATAACTAGATCTTTAACTAAATAACTAGATCTTTATTTAAAACACTCTCTATTATCTAGAGTGTGTCTACTTTCAAAAGATGTCACTCTTTTCCAACAATATATATATATTTATATATATACATTATGTTCCAGATCTGCAAAAGCACTTCTGAATACCAAAGAAAAAAAAATGTTACGTATGTGAGGATTTGGATAGAGCAATTCTTTTAAACATCACAGATCATCTGCATCACTATTTCTTGTACAGGAATTGTTAAATTAGTAGTTCAAAGGCATATCTTAACACATAAGACTATATTATGGGTTATTTCCATCTCACTCTGTGCGCATGCCATCCTCATTTGGCAGCTTGTCTTCCTCAGAAACTTGCAGAGTGCAAAATATTGAATACAATTGTTGAACAACTAAGGTGAGTAATATCAAGCAATTATGCCCTAATATTTACAGTTTATCAATGGGGTATGAGAAGTAAGTAGGACCAAAAAATTGTTTATGGATAGAACCCCATAAATATCATAACTGACCGGCAGTGCAGCCTTACTCTAGATTATAGCAACCATAAAAAAACTTTGAAAAAAACTTTGCAGGATTGCTACATTCACTACTATTTTAGTTTGGGGAATCATATGCACATCTAATGGTGAATTATGTATAGGCTGGGTGGGTCTGAAGTACACATTGTAACGAAAATGAACAAAACCTCACATACATAACGTTTGTTTTCAAATTTGTGGGAAACTTGCAGAAATTTAAATGGTAAGTGCCTTAATTCTATCCAGGATATTAGATAGGCACACTATTATAAGATTATCAACCAATTAATTTGAAAAATTCTATTTGGAGGTGTGTGGTGCAACACATATAGTAAACACCTCACATAAGTAATAAAATGCTGAGGAGGGGTAGAAAAGGAAAAGGCAAAGTACATACCAAAAGAGAGGTTGTATGTACTGAAATGATTGATTGTAGGTCTAGGAGTAAATAAAGAATGGTAAATGACACCCCAGACGGGCTGGGGTGTCATTTTAAAACATCCAAACTGGACCTAATGAACCATAGCAGTAAAGGTAGGCCCTAATTTCAACAAATAACAATGATTTGGGGATAAATATACAGCAGGAGTAGCTCAGGAAGGGCAATTTCCATTTCCCAGTGAAAACGTTATGTATGTGAGGAAAATCAAGCCTTAAAGAGTATGGGGCTTACTGGCCAAACTAAATGGTATTACCAAGCTGCTATGGCCAGTCTCTGGCTTGGGACTTTCAACCAGAGGGAAATATAACCTAAAATATATCATTTCCATGCAATCTAAGACAATTGCAGACCCTCACATATATAACACACACTATTTCATGAGAATTTGATTGAAATTCCTTACCTTTTTGAGAAATTTCAGTGTAAATGGAGCTGGAAAATCACAGAAGACTGTGCGCTTAGCTAATTTGAGATCCTCTGAGTGACTTCCAGTGGTCAGTCATTTCTGCTAGGGCAACTGGAAACATTTCCTTTCTCCTCCACATATTTTCGCTACGTATGTGAGGATTTCCACACCGATACCAAAAGAGCCCCTCTGTGGCCTTACTATGCAGACTTGAGCCATGATATTTATTTTAATCATTCAATTCATATACATACTACACTAGAATAGACTAGAAATAAAGAATTATTTATTTAGATAGCCTACAGACTTATAAAAGTGTACCTCACATACGTAACATTTTTGGAAGTTGAATTTTGGTTTATGAGACCTAGCTCGTATCTGCAGCAAACCAGGACTTTCATTTATTTACCATCAAAACCCCCCTAGGGACCCTGCTCAACACAGGTAATAAGAACAGTGAGGATACCTTTTTAGCATGGAAGTTTAAGGCGTAAAAAAATGTTACGTATGTGAGGATGCTCACAGTTCGATTTTATAGCACATGTGTGAAAGACAGTTGAGGTAGGGACATGGCCAAAGTATTTTTAATAGATAGCTATGACCTCTCACCAAAGGTAAAATAGGTTTATCACACTCTAATACTGCCTAGCTTAACAATATATAGGTGGGAATGATGGAAAATTGGACAAAAAAGGGCATTTTTGTTGTATTGTCCAACTACAAGCCTCCGTAACTTGTCAAATTATAGGCCGATATATACATAAAGTGGTCTATATTTTTTACTGTAGCTCCCCAAAGCTAAAATCCTCTCAAAATAGGCCCAAACTTTGCTCAGTGGATCTGCCCATGTATGTAGTTATTCACATGAGGGGTTGTGTCATCGTATAAAGAGGCTGATAGTGTGTGGGAGTGGGGGGTGGAGGGTGCACTGTTAAAAAATTCCCTAAATTTAGCTTGGAAACTCCGTAAAATCTAACATTAAAATGGGAATGGGAATTCAAAATCGTATTTTATGGTGATTCACTGCCAATGCAGGTGCCAGTGAAGCAGCATTTCTTTAGTGATGTCTTTTACTGTGTGAAATAGGATTTGTAAGTGTAACGTGGCTCAAATTGGCATGCTTTTAATACAGCAAGTGTAGGGATTCAGTTACCTACGTGCAAGAATGAATAAATTTGAAATTGAGTTGATGATCGAGTGAGACTCATAATATGGTTTCTGTAGATCGATGTCATCTAATAACGAGAGGATGTAAATACAATACCAGATTAATGAGGAAATGCGAGTGGTCTAGAGGTTGGTTAATGTAAATGAAATCAGTTAAGTTAAGTTTCAAGTATAGATTTGATGGTATCTTGTAATACTATCTGCAAAATGACGATTGCTTTTCATAATAGTGTAGGGGAAGTACAGTTGCCGTGCACCTCCTACTGACTGATCTGTACAAGGTTCCCAAGTATGAAAAGTGGATGAGCCAGATTAGTGTAGTCGTTAGCACACTGGACTCTGGATGGTAGCGCACGTTTGAGTCCCGCATCTGGTGAAACACTTTTTACTTGGTACCTTTACATTGGCACCAGATGCACGCGTACCTGATTCCCAGGGACAGTGCTTCTGAGAAAAATTAATGGTTGATCAGTCCCTCGGATGTCTGTTGGTGTTGAGTTCCAAAGACTTAGTGGTTGGTAACCAGCAGCTCATACGTGGATCTACTGGGGGTAGTGTCTTGCAACTCAGTGGAGGTGCTGGGGGTAGTGTCAGGCATCCCAGTGCTTGGATCTGGGGGGGGGTAGTGTAGAGGGAAGTACAGTTGCCCTGCACCTCCTAGTGACTGATCTGTACAAGGTGCCCGAGTATGGAAAGTGGATGAGCCAGATTAGTGTAGTGGTTAGCACACTAGACTCTTTATGAAGGTAGCACAGGTTTGAGTCCCACACTTTACACTTGGTACCTTTACAATAGCAATGTAAACTACCACTGGGTGACTATTGATTCGTTCTAACAATAGATGGGCATCACACTCTAGTGTGCCATATAGTAATTGTAGGAAGAAAGGTTATATTTCCAGAACATCAAAAGTGTACTATTTTGATTAAGCTAATCAAAGTAGACTACCCAGCAAATTGTTGTCATCTGTCGCCATGATTGGTCATCAATGGTGACTCCTTTTGAAGTGATAACTCATTCCGTCATCTTTCGCCACTGTGTGTTAGACTCACCTGGCATAGCAATTGCTATTCCCGGTGATCTTGTGCTATAACGACGTCATGTTCCATCTAGCGACATGTGTGAGCCATTTCACACAGGTTGACGAGGACAATTTGCTGGGCCAGTTTAACCATCACCATTTAAGAAATAGCCTGCAGGTTCAAAGAAAAGGGTCAAATGTACAAATGGACGTGGTATCATTGACCCAATAGCAGTGATGCAGTACCCCACACCATTCCACCCCATCCCCTAGACACATGCATTCACAGGTAGATAAAACAAATCGAAGAGGGTCTAGGAGGTATGCAGCGTCTATGGGTGACGGATATGCAAGCGCCAATTGATTTCACGCTGGCTATTTATGCCATGCCTGGCGCCATCTATTGGCCCGTGGGGGCAAGCAGTCTCCGATGGGAACTCAGGATCTGCTTCCGGGTGAGCCTTTTCAGTTCAGGGATTTGCACAATCGACCTATGTCTACAACATGACAATTGCAGTGCCATGTCGGGAAGGAGGGGGAAGGGAGGGGGTCCTTGGTTTCCACAAGTTGGGGTACTGATCTATACTTTCTTCTCATGTACTGCCTCGGTCAAACTTACAGTTCTTTGGGGAAATCGATGTCAGACGATTAAAATTAATAAAATGACTTTCTGAATTTATGCTTGGTTAAAGCATTCTAAGATTCTAGTGTTGGAGTATGCCAGTAAAGTTGTAATGCGTCTGGGTGTAGACATCCTCTATTCTTCTCACCTATGTTTCTTTTCATATTCTATCACTAGCTCTGCATTACAATCCATAAAATTTAATATTAATCAGGTACAGCTTTTTCTGTCCCATATAGATTTGTATCTATTAACAGGTTCCCGGCCTAGTGCTTAAATCCTATACATCTCCCAGCCTGTTTGCACTGAGCTAATAAACATGCCAAATGGACAAAGAGAATATGCACGCTATGCAAAATGGCCTGACAATAGCAATACTACTCGGTACATAGAATATAAATGGGAGGATGACAGAACCGGTACTGCCTTGACAGCTTGTAATGTTAAGGTTAATGAGTTTGAAAAGGTTTTTATTGGCCATAAATCATATAAGCTCAATAAGTTCTTCAGCATGACCAAAGAGTAAAGAGAATAGTAACATTCTGAATAATAAAGAGAATAATAGCAAGGGGCAAGGGGTGCAGCCGAAGACACCTCGCAGTACATGTTACGCTTCTGTTCTGTTATAAGAATAAAATATGAGAATGGATGCCTAAAGAATTGACCACAGAGCAACGCTTCACCTTGAAGTTAACATGATCTAAAACTAATATCCCCACTTTCAAACAGCAGACTGTAGAAATTTATGACTGCAATATGTTGATCCCTGGAAGGTTAAGATTGTAAACAAAGTCATGCATAACACAAGTTAGCAAACATATATACACGGATCTCCACGTCCTGTTAACATATCTATGGTCTCTGCCATTACCACTACGGTACTGTAGAGAGATGGCCCCTCCATGAATTGCCCTCAGGACCACCCCTATCCTGACTACCCCCTGGTGACTGCCTGACTCTGGGGCATTATTTGTTATACTACTTGGTGTTTGATGAATGCTAGACGTGTCGACATGTGACGCCAGGGAAATGCAGGCGTGCTGCCATATGCCTGGAGCATGGTGATAGCCCTCAAGGGTTCAATCCTACTCCTATCTCCCATGCTATATTCCACAAGCTTTAGCAAGCATACCAGCCCTACCAACACCCATTATACAAAGTTAAAGTGCCTAGATTTTGCCACGTTTACTTTATCAATGCTTTCTATCTGTTTGAGGTCAGGGATGTAGGTATGCTAAACCTGAGTGCATTACCTTTCATGACCTGACAACACTATGTCTGCTCAGCATTACATCCTATTACATTGCATGAGGAAATCCATCTGGTAAATGTCAGAATCAAGGAATTGACAACAGATGCTTTGCATGAATACATGTATAAACTCCACCAGCGTTCAGTATTAAAGGAACTACAAATCCCGGCCAAAACGCTTGGACATCTCTTTATAAACAAGAGATCATGAATATGATATCCAACCCTCTCTCTTTGCATCATCAGAAACCTTCCTAAAAGGGTATACAACCTCTGTCAAAAGAAGAGAAAATATGCTGTTTTCTCGCACCAGCAGTAACTCAAAAAATAAAAGATGTGAAGGAAATGCAATTAGATCAATCATGCTCCCCATGTGATGTCCTGGAGCTGTAGAGTTGAGACAACCCATCGTGAAGGCTGAGGCTGCTGTGCGAGTACTACGGAAGCCATGGAGGGCCACACCTTGAAAAAAAAATCAACTTGAAATTTTTTTCATCCCCAATATGGAAACAACATAAAATGAAACATAAACAAAAAAAACTACTGTCAAACCTGAAATTTCACCTGTCAACTGTCAAAGTAGAAAAAAAAACTGCTGTCAATATGATAATTCCCCCTGTCAACTGTGAAGTTGACAATTGACAGCAGATTTTTTCTAACTTGACAGTTGACAGGGGGAATTATCATGCTGATCTTGAAGTGCATCTTTTTTTCTGGTGTGGCCCTTCACGTCTTCCATAAGTCCTCACAACTTTAGTAGTCAGAGTGATCCGGGTAGCTCACCCTGTCTGTACGGCTATATCCGGGACTATATCCGGAGTCAGTCAGGGCTGGAGGTGGGAGGAGTGGTGGTAAGTCTGACATTGTAAGGAGCACCTGATGATGGGGTAAATATGATCAAACAAACTCCCGGAGGTTCAAAGAGACGTATGCATTTGTGTGTTATTATGGTGGTGTTGCAAACACAATCAGGCACCTGGTGCCTGGTTTTCATAACATGACTTTATTTTAATTTCCAATGTAAAACATATCTCATCTAGGAATGATTATACAGTCCAATGCCTCTACAATGTGTCTATGAGTATTGGTGACTTGACTATATGAAAATGAAAAGATAATCGAAATTTAACATCGTAGATTTTTAATTGAGAGCAGTAGTTTGTAGGGCCCAAACATTATGCCAAATTAGAAATAGAGCCTCTTATCTGAAGATATCATGATGTAGGGATTAGCTGTGATATGATAAGCTTTAACCCCATCTGCAGCTTTGCAGCTTCTATGTGCCTACACACTGAGCAGTCTCAATTCAGTTACATCAGAGTGCCTCACTAGTGTTCACGCTTCCGGTTCCAAGACCAAGTTTATTTCTCTTCCGGAAGAATCTGAAGACCCTGCGAAGTTCTGAGTCTGCATTGAAGGTGTTGCATTGAGTGATTGATAAGCTATTGAGAAATCCACAAAGGTAAGGACATGATCATGAACAGTTGCCACTCTTTGCCATGAAGCGTACCAACTGACGAAAAGTCCCATGTTAACCAAGGAAGTTCTGCAAGCAGTAAGGCTGTTACAAAGTGTTCATAAGGGACAGCTTTGCATATGATCTACAACATTTGGCAACTGTGCGTACATTGAACGTGTCTGTAAAGCTTATCGATTGACCTTTATAAGTTTTCTTGCAAAATTCATTTTGTAAAGCTGAAGTTCAATCCAACCACCTGCCCCATATGTTAGTTATGATAATACTGCTTGACAAAGATCTCCAACCATATGTAAATATCCATAGGTGAAAGACCTGGAAGGTGTAGCATCACTGTGTGAGATTGATCTACATTTACAGCACATGAGGTTGGAGGGGACTCTCTGTACCTGCATGCTGTTTGATGTTTCCCCTCCTGCACAAGCCTGAGGGTTAAGCCGGACAAGCTCAGTAAAGTGAGGGGATTGCTTGGTGTTTGAATGCTGACAGAGTGCAGTTCAACCCCAATCGGCCTGATTTAATTCCCACTATCCCTTCAGGAATGACCCTTGCATCAACTGTCTGGCCCCCTGATGTCGTCTAAACCATCTTCTGATGGTAAAATTTAGTATGTGAGGCGATGAATGATGCTACACTTCTCGTCTAGCAGGGCAGCATACATGCATGTGACCAGGCAAGCAAAAACACCCCTCTGCGGGGAGATTCATTATCAAAGTTCATCTAAAGATCTTTAAGATGAGACATCATTGGCTAAACTATTACTATTAGTTATGTCTGAACCCCTCCATGAACATATATTGTTATTTATATCAGAAAATGGTGATTAAGTTCTAAATACATTTATTAACCAATTTAATTTAATTGCTAAGAAGAACTAAAAAAAATTGGCCTTTTATATATATATAAAACAGCATAAAACACCTGATAATGTGGTGTTTTTTATCATAGATTTTGATCTAGAAGGAATTTTCCATTTCTGTTTTCAGTCTTAGGTTCTTGGCAAAGATCCCCAGAGATTGGCATAAAAGTCTGTCAATTTAGATTAATGGAATGGTTACCATCGCAACCAGGAACAGGCATATGGGTTTATTTTATATTTCCTTCCAAATATGGGATATTTGGACCAAAATTATTTTAGAAAGATTTGCCCTCCAATGACCCCTGGTGGCCAAATGGGGGATTAAAAATCCCCCGCGGAGGGGGGTGTTTGTAACTTTGCTAATACTCCTTATGATTTTAGAAATCCTCACCTATAATCCTTTGACCTAAAGGCATGTGCAATTACCAAAGCTAATGGTGACTATCAGCCATTTCCCCTTTATTCCTATCATGCCTGTGGGTCAGTGTGGTCTCAGCTGCAACTTAGGATCCACTGGCGGGAATTAGAGGAACCATCAATTATGGCTGACCCGACACCGATAGCTGCATCCCTGACACCTGCCACACTGCCAACTGAACACTGAAAGCTGCTATGGATGCTTGAATATCATCCTTTTCTAACGTATAAACCAGATGACTGTTTAACTCTTCTCCACCAATCAGATGTCATCCATTCTACTGAGAGGTGGGCTGTAAAGCATTATATGCAGCCTCAGACTCGGGTCTCAGCTGCTCTCTCCATTTTGGTGGAAAGGGACATCATCCAGCTAAATACCTTTAACTATGTCTATAGCTCATGAAATGGATTGAGATGTTTCCAGCATGGGCTGATAACAGAAGTGCAGAATACAAATACATATCATTTCAACTTTTGATACAGCTTTAAGTTATCCGGCCTACCTGCCATGGCTGTACAAGGTGTTCGCCTACTTCTGTAGTTATAACTCGTCTTGTTGACCAATATGATAATGGGGGGGGGGGTATTATACACACATTTGTCTTCTGAAAATCCATAAGATCCCATAATATACAATGATAATTGTGCGTGCGCTTACAGTACAACAAAGGTTTTCCATACAAAAACTGTGATTTCACGAGAAATGCTGTCTGGTCTGGTTTCCCCACCCCTGCTGCTTCTCGTGTATCAATACTCCCACAATTGTAGTAGAAGATTGCTCTGACATTTCTATGCCCTTCAATTCACCGACACACAGAGAAATGACTTGTCAATTAACCCATGGGAAGTAGAGATAACGTTGGTCATCTATTATCTGCTATTATACCATTTCCAAGCAACCCCCCAGTAATGATTGACCCTAACCTAACCTTTTGACATTTTGCAGAGAGGTTGATCGACAGACCATCTGCGGGTGTTAGTTGGATCCTTGGATTACGGTAGCATGGACCATTACGCACCACAGCTGGGCCTGGCCTCCCTCTGCCTTGCCGTCCTCACATTCTCCCTACAGGTAAAGATGGTCTTTTATATCATTATTTTAACACGCTCAAACATTTTACCATGCTGGGTCAGTATGACACACGAATTCATCCATGACGAGTAACGGCTTCATACATACTTTAGGGATGGATACAATACACTAAATAATACACTACATACATACCGACCACGATCACTAAGTGCTATTGTGTTCATGCAGGAGGTGTCGCATGATTCAATGTGACGTAATCGTAGAAACGTAAGAAATACCCTTTATAAGGGATTGTAATAACGTGACTAATGTAGAATCACATTATGACTGTGTAACAAGTGGCTGCTGTATATTGGCAAACAGAACTGATTGGTGGTGGTAGGGTTTAGGGAAAGGGGGGTATCATCTGTCTAGGGGATCTGGGGATAGCCCAAGGGAAATGACTTTGAGCCTCGCCCATATACCCATCATGAAATTAATTTCTTTTACAAGGGGAAGTCGTCCAGTTGTTGATAATATTTATACATTGAAATTAAAAAAAGAAAAGAACTTGCGTTTGTCTCCATATATTTCTTTTTACTATCAACAATCACGAACCAATTATCATCGTTCTTTTGAGAGACATAAAGGGTATCTAAATGCATATCACACACTTTCTGGAATTTTGCAGATTATTATTTCTTTTCATTCTTGAATATTATTGCTTGAGGTCCTTTATAAATATGAAAAGGTATTGCTCTCATTCCTTTCATTTTATCGATATCGATTATCTGAAATATCCATCGATAGATCAGTCTAAGGATACTTTGTTAACTAAATCTTGGATACCTTTTGCAACTGGAAAAGCTGCAGTGATTACCTTCATGCATGTCTAAATTCTTATAGTGCCGTTCGTCCAAGCAAGGTGGCACCACCTGCCGGGGCTAGGGGTCTCTGTGATCCTACTCGGTGCTAGCTTATGGATCCATACGTGAAACGACTGATTTACAGCAAGACTTTTAAAAGCTAATTTACAACAAAACTGCCACTGGCATAGAATGGTGTTGTCAAGGATAGCACAATTGGTAATCATTTATAATACAGCGTTCTGCAATAGTAATCATTGAACATCCAGTGACCGGTGGTTGAAAGTGATCATGGTCATTAAATCTATGTGGAAGGTACTAGATTATCTTTAATGTAGAAGCTAATTGTTATTAATATGCATAGAATGTCAATAGATGTGCTGTGCTATTTTACCCCATGGGATTTGTATTCTGTCCTTTAGTGCAGTGAGCAGGCATTAAAACCTTCCTACTGTAATAAAGAACACGATAGAGTACCTAAGGCGAGATGAAGCTATAGATTTCAACATGAAATCCCTCCCCTGCCTTAATTACTCTCCAAGTATACCCAGTTTCGGTAACCACATCAGTAGTATATAAAAAGGAATGTTTTACAAGGCCTACACATGCACCATCTTCATCATAACGAGACGTCCCTAGTCAAGACTCCATATCCCCCACGTCATCACCAGAATAAATCAATGACACCCAAGCTTGACCTAATTATCACTAAGCATGCATCTATAACCATATCTCCATGATATATCGACATACAGCAGGTCGCCTAGTGCCCCATATTAGGGGTGTGAATACCAAGGTAAAACCTCATGAATATTTCAGCCGGGACATCTGCCCTGGAGGATTAGTGCCTCCAGTGAGGTATAGGGGTAGGCTTCCCTTTAAAGGATGATAAATAAGGATTCTGTTAGCAGCTCCTTCTGGCTTGACCCTCCTACCAACCACTTCATCATACATGACCTTCCCGTTAGGAGATGCTCCACAGCCAACGGTATCGGCTTCAAAACACTAATTATTTTTTCCACTGTTTGCCTATATAGCATATTGGCAAAATAAAATATTCATGCACATTTCTGGGCTTGGCCACTATTATTTTCTTGTAGGCACACATTTCTCCCATTAATTTAGTTCCATGAGATATGGTACAATGTTATTGAATTTTCCGCTATCTGCTGTAGAATGTAACCATGCCCAGATTTGCAGCCCCCTCAACTTACCATCAAATATCAGCCTCAAATTGATTAATATACACCCTAAGGATTAATTTAATGCCTGATCTGCCTACCCACTGTCAGATTTTAGACCAATAATCCTTGTACAACACCCTTCAGTGTGAATCTAAAAGGTGTCTCCTGCTGCCACCTCCCGTCAATTGGTGTACTGCAGCCTATGGCTCTATTCATTTTGCTTCGTCTACTGTTCACCAGGCTGAAAAAAATGTTCCTTATTGGCGCACCAGATGGCAGCAGTCGAACTGCCACTGTCCATTGGAAACAAAGTAAATGGGTGAGAGTGTACCACTTGCCTTGCTTCGGTTCGCATGGAAATGAAAACCTACCTTGCCACTTGTGCCTATTCACCTTTTACAATTACTATATTATAGTACAGCTTGCAATGACGAAATCATTTTTTTTAGCCTCTGTCGAAGTAATTGAACTATGACCACTGATGACAAATCACATGTAACAGAGAATTCATTTTCCTGTGACATGTAGAAAAAAAAATCACTGAACCTATCCACAATCAAGGATATGGGTTTTATGCCAGATAATTGAGGTCATTGTACTTTATAAAAGCATCGACATCATGGCTAGTTGGATCAACGACTTTGCGGGGGAAATTACCGGAGTGAGAGATTTCCAGGGGGTGGGGGTGTTTTCGGGGGGGGGGGGGTTCCGGGGGGGATTTCCAGGTGGGAAATCTCCTAGACTAATCTATAGATATACTGTAACACGTTGCAAGAGTAACATGAGCGTTGCAACTTTCCTTTATGTACCAACGCTACTATCATTATTAAAAACTCAATTAGTTTTGATCATAGTTTCCAACATAAGATGCCAAGTCTTCCTTATCAATGGAAATATCACTACTACTAACAAATACTGCAACATAATAGTGAACTCTAGGGGGGCATGTTTCAAAATAGATTGCTCAATAATGATTTATGATGCTAGAGCCAACCCAGCAAATTGGTGTCAGTCTGAGCCAGCATGTGCCACCAAGTGTGAGCAAGTTTCGCGTGATAACACGGAGCGTCAGCTCGAGCCACCATATGTCAATAGTCACGATGTGTGACATATTGTGACACATAGTGACTCATCTCCAAAAGTAATAGGATTATGCAGAGTGAGCATGCGCCAGTCTGTGTCAGTAGTCACATTGACTGACTCATGGTGACGCATTTCATGATTCGTGTGAGGTGAACCTGTGTGAGCATGCGCCAGACTGTGTCAGTAGTCACACAGAGTGACATTTGGTCACACATTTTGCTATCCGTGTGAGGTGACACTGCATGAGCAGGCACCAGTCCATACCAGTAGTCACACAGAGTGACTCATAGTGACACATACGGATATTTGTGTGAGGTGACAACATGTGAGCATGAGTCAGTCTGTGTCAGTAGGTGTCAGTATTCACTTAATGCCACACATATTGACGCATTTATGAAGGTATGAAGTGACACATGTGTGAGAATGTGTAGGTCTGTGTCAGTAGTCACACTGGTTAGCACATGGCAACATAGGTGTCAGGTCAGAGAGAACTTGTATGGATTCACTCTATGTGTGTACTTTGGGGCAGGGGGAAATCAGATAAATGCTGATTCAACTATATTGCCTAATGAATCAATGTGTTTATTGGTGATATGAATTGATATGTATGTAGGGAATCTAATGATACCTGAAAAGATGAATTTAAATTTGGCTTTGGCATAATAAAAGGTAGTTTCATTTGTCTATGGGACTTAACACTGAATTGGAATCATCAACATCTCATGTAGTATTGAGGCATAGATTAGTCTTGGTTTCATAAATGATCAATAGTTTGATGCACAGTGATCAAGAAGGTGACATGTATTCAAGAAACATGTGTAAGAACTCTTGATATAAGGACAATTAAAATTGTGCATTGGGTGATAATAGGGGCAGTATGCTGCATTTGATCCAAACATGATAGGTTCTGACACATGTGTGTATATGTGTCACTCTGTGTCAGTACTCACGCATTATGACACAAGCTGACTTACAGTGACACAACCCAGTATTTCCTTTATGGTGTGTGCGTGACCATGCGTCACTCGATGTTAGTTCTCACACTTTGTGACGCACACTCACTCACAGTGACACATCTTACAAGTTCCATGAATTCTGATTGGTCAATTTCAAATTCTTAGCCCCTGATTGGTCCATTTCAGATTTCCCTCCTTTTCCTAGTTCCTTTGTTCTCAGCATTTATAACTTGGGTTTCACAACACACAGGCACAGGAGGCAAGGATACCACATACAAGGTGAGTAGTCTTACAGTCCTAGTACAGATTCTTATTGGAATTCCAGAAGACCTGCAGTTCTACAGAAGCACATGAGCACATATTGCCTTTTTCTTAATCTATAAATTCCTGGTTGATAGCACATTTCATGTTGGTAATTTCCAGGCTGGATGGGTTGAGAATGCAGTACATTTCACTCCATTTCTATCTCATGGCACATAAGGGAGTGATATTTTTATAACAACAGGGGGGCTGGTGGGTTTGACAGGGGGGTAAATTTTGTTCAGCCTCTTGTCCGTGCATTACTATAGGCTAAATGGGCATGTTCGTGCATGGTTTTTCAAAAACAATTCAACCCTTCTAGGGAGGGCAAAGTTATTTTACTTCTTTTCAGTGAAAAAGCCTGTATGTCTCTATAGGTTAAAAGGATGCAATTGCACACAATATTCAGGTCCTGGGGAGGGGGGCAAAAATGTTGACCCTCTCAAGGGGTGGGGAATTTTTTTCAACCCTTTGAGGGGGAGGCAAAATAATTTACTTCTTTTCAGGGAATAAGCTTGTGCATTACTACTGAGGTTGAAAGGGCGTGTTCATGCATGATTTTCCAGACGTGGGGGGGAGGGGGAATTTTACCCTCCTTGCTTCCACATGAAAATCCACCACCCCCTGTTGTTAAAAAAAGGATCACTCTCTTCTGTGGGAGATTCAGGTGTGTAGAAATATGTGGTACTGAAAATGTGTTTATGCTATGCTTTATTGAATGTTCATGTCTGTTGTCTGGTAGTAGTATATACATGCAAACTGAGCGCAATGGATTAGCTACTAACTAGGTCATGACCTACTGGTAGACCGGAAGTGACCTAGTTTCAGCCAATCAGAGGGCTGGATTTGACAGGAAGTGACGTCATAAGGTCATGACCTAGTTTTTTCGACCAATCAGAGAGCTGGATTTCATTTGACCTAGTGACCTGACCTAGTTGCATAAATTAAAAGAATTGTGCAATACCTAGAGCTGACCTACTTACAAACCGGAAGTGACCTACTAACCTACTTGCAAAAACGTATGACATACGTATGAGGGTGTATTGTGCAATCCTTGAAACAAATTACACAATAACCATGACTCATTTTCTGATGCAATGTTCCTATGAATTTACGCAATACTTATGACTCACTATTTTGATATGAGATTAAATGCAACAAAGACACAACTCGGTTTTTTTTTAATTCAATCTTTTTATTTTTTTCTTCCTATCAGAGTACATGCTAGGTATGAATCATTATAATCAGATATGCTTTGCAAGCAGAGTACATGGATATTATATGGAAAATGAATTCTTGTTGCAGTACCAACTGCACCCGGTCTTGGCTGGAGTAGGACTTTGACTACGGTCCTCTAAGGCCCGCATTCTCTCCATTAAATCCTTCAAGGCCTTTCTTCCTATGTCGTTCTCCTCCAGGGCTACCACTTTGTCCATTAACTCGGCCATGATGATGAGAATCTTGTCTATTACTTCCGCCGTGCTCTGAAGCCCGTCTATCACGTCCAGTTCACGTTTAACTTTTCCTTTCACCAAAAGATTGCTCACGTCTGCTTTGACTGCTACTTCTTCTGGACTCATCTCGAAATTCATTGCCTCTTCTTCTCTCTCTTTCTCAGGAAGGGCCTGACTATTTTGTCCATTAAGTTGAAGGGGACCTGAGAAAACCTTTTCACAGTGTGGTGTGGATCCTTGGTCCGACATGTTTCTATGAGGAAGTTAATGCAGTGGGCTCCACACGTTTTAGCGTAAAAGTTTTGCACTTGTTTTCTGCTGAACGACCCGTGACCATCTGACGACTTTTGCATGAACCTCTGGTGATATATAGTAAACGGAGGTAGGCCATAGGGATCAAAGTAGAATACATTCCCGTTATGAGAAACGTAAAATGCCACCCAGTGCTGACCAGGTTTAGAGCTTGGATCTGTGTTACTGACGAAACATGTAGAGGGAATTGGTTTTTTAGGACATTGATTACTGGCAAAAGTTCCCAGGTAGAACCGCCTTGTGTGTGGATGGTTTCCCAGTGCACCTGTTATGTCTGAAGTTCTCATTTTTTTCTCAGTTCATGTGGTAGTCTGTGACAGGAAGACAGTCAGCCGTTAGTTGGATGTTGTTGTCGTAGAAGGAACACAAGACGGCAGATATGGCATGAGTAGTCGGGGCGGCAAACCTAAGGGAAATGCCCAGCTTTCCTTGCTTGATGAGATTTATACGACTGTCTTCAGGTGCTCTGTCTGGGGTCAGGTCGAAAACAAAGAAGGAATATCCATCTTTGAAATCTTCCAAAGTTATGCCACAGTCTTGCCCCAAAGCCGACAGCCCACTGTCTATGAACATTTGACTGTAGGCTCTGATGCAGTTGCCTGTTTCGAAGTCGGTCTTCAACTCAAACTTTTGATCATCATATCTCACACATATTTCCTTCACGTTGAAATGCCTGCAGTTGAAAGGATTTTCTGTCTTAGTCCCAGCAGCTGCTGTTTCCTTTATCATACACAAGACTATCCTGGTGGGGATCTGAGTAGTGTCAGGTTGAGTCCAACTGTAGTCTTGTGAGCCGCCGTCCAAAGTGTGTTTAGTTACTTTACACCTGGCTATGTGATAGTTGAAAGGGCCCCAATGTGGATTCCTGACACTGCTGACGTGAGTTTTCACCACCTCGTCGTCGACACATTTTTGGAGAAGTGTCATTTCAGCTTTGGTGATTTTGACCCAGTAGTTTTGATCGGCTGCTTGCATCATGTAGTAATTGGGCTGATTTTTTTCGAATATGAACTTGATTTCACAGTTCGGAGGCAGCACCTTGCACTGTTTAATTAAATCCAGGTGCGGCTTCATTACTAAGGCATGCTTGTTGCGGGCACTGAACTCTGCTCTCCGTGCCGTCCATCCAGCATTTTCGCCCGCTCTGGCTTCCATGTGACCACAGGTGTCTTTCATGTACTTTTGACACCCTTTCAACCGAGTCTCTTTGTCTTCTTTGTTGCAACAAATTGTGTCCAAAATGTAGGCCTTGAGACCATAGTCTTCATTGTTGCCGGTGACTTTCTCCCCATTTATCAGCAACTGGCAGGAAGCAAAGAGAGCGTGTGCCAAGTTGTTGACTGGAGCAGCTTCTATGCCTACGGCAAGGTGAGTTGTTCCGTCTGCCGCCACGGCTTCCAGTTCCATGTACAGCTCAGTTTCTGAGAGGTCTGTGTACAGGTTGCTTGGTTCGAAGGTGAAGTCAAATGATTCAGTGTGTGGAGTCAGGGCATTGTTGGTAGTTTTGGTTATTTTTTGACATTTTAATATGTCCTTTTGAGTGACAGGCAAGGCGTGTAGGTCTAGTTCACCTACTGCACATACCTGACCCTTGGGATGAAGGAGACTCATGACTAGAACAAGGTCCTTCCTCTAGCTTGTCCTCTGCCTCTGCCGCGTTGCCCCTTACGTCCTCCGCGCTTGCCGGTTGCTCGTCGTTTGACTGGAGGAGGTTCAGATGTACCTTTTATGTATCCTTGAGCAGAAGAAGCAGCCCTTTTGAGTAAGTTCTTCCCTGTAGCTTTACTTCTCCTAACTACACTTTTCTTGAAGCCTTTTCCTGTTACCACGTCGGACAAGACTCCAGCTCCTGTAGTAAGCAAGGCTTTGCCTGCAGATTTGGCAGCCGAGCGTCCTATTTTACTTAAGAGGGGAACAGCTCCTCTCAGTAAACCACCTATTAACGAACCAAGTCCGTGCCCTCTTTGTCTGCCCCTGCCACCGTACGCTGGTAAAGCACCGTTCCCAAACTGTGATTTTCTGTAGTATTCAGCGTACTGACCCCTAGGGGCCAGGTATGGAGGTGTTCCATAGTAGTGAAGCATGGTAATATACTCCTATCCTTGAAGAGGTCTGAAGGCAAGTACCACCGACACTGATCCGCTTTCAAATGGTATAGGTTCCCCAGTCTTGTCTCTTAAGTATATCCCTATCTGTCTGAAGGTGGTTTTAGTGACTGGCAGATATATCAAGTTCTGGAAACTTATGGTCTGCATGTCACCGTTGTAGCGATTTATGTTGATTTGCCTGAGAAGGGGTGCTTTAGAATCACCCACAAGACTGTGCTTGACTATGTCAGAGTACACGAAAGCACATCGACTTTTGAACTGAAGGTCTACCACGTAGGGGCTTTGTGTCTTTCCACTTAGGAAAACACTTCCGTCAAAACCTAATTGTTTCCCTAAGTTTTCTGGGAGTTGCATGACCACACCAGGAGGCAAGGAAACTACACTTTTCATTGTGTATTTGTTGTAGTGAAACACGGTGGCTTTGTTGTTTTTCCTGTAGTTTCTTAGTTTTCTCACCAACATGCTCTGTAGTTTATTTATGGTCCTGTTCAAGTATCCTATCAACTCTGAGTTGCTTTCCAGGTTCACACCTTCTAAGGCAAACATATTGTAGATACTACCTTCCTTGAAGTAATACTTAGACAGGTATCTGCTAATTTCCTTGAAGCGTGTACATATTTTCACAGCCTGTAACTGACTGGGAGAGAGCGGAGAAACATTAGCAGAGTCTGTGAAGACGGCCTTTTCTTCAAAAAAAGAAAGAGACCTTTTTTCCCTGTCATCCATAGACATCACTTCAGCCACAGCCGACGATATTTCCCTTTTCTCTCTGCCTGCCGTGTCACGCTCCCCCTCAGCCTCCTCCTCTTCCTTTTCCTCCTTCTCTGGCGTGGGTTGGTTAGAAGTGAATCCTCCAGATGGCGTCTCAGTCGCAGCAGCAGGAGTTGGTGGACTTTCACTTGCAGGACCAGCAGGAGGAATGGTTTCAGTCGATCCCACAGGGTTGACATGACGTAGGTTTTTTGTTATTTTTACTCCTCTCTTCAAAGCAGATTGGGCTGATAAATTTGATGTAGAGCTTGAAGCTCTACTGAAGACACTATGGGCTCCTGGTTTTTCCAGAGGAAAAAATTCTCTTCTGCGTTTGTTCAATAAAGCTACTACAGAGCGGAGGTTGTTTGTCAGGTCGTTTTCTCCCTGTACCAAGAGGATGGGTTCTTCTTTGACGTTGTACCACGTGGTAGGACAGGTTATTTCTTGAAGAGCACACTCTAACTGAGTAGGAGAGTTAATGTATTCTGCCAAAATTGTATTGTAACTAGTTAAAGTGTTGTCAGGAAAAACGTTCATAGATGAGTTACTAGGTAAAGTTAAGGTAAACGCCATTTGTTTATGTTTTTGACAGGTTCCCAAGAGTTAAACTTGTCTCCATAACCCTTCCACTTGATCAAGGCTTCTCTTTTCTTGCCTTTTCCTCTGTATTTTACTATTTTTTCTATGTTGTAGCGTCTTCCGTGACGGACTTGCACCTTCTGGACCTCAGGTTCGTAGAAGCTTCCTTTTATCTCTTCTCCAAGGAGATCTTTCAGGTGGTACCCTTTGGGAGAAATGTTGTCGACTGTGTATATTTCCTCAGTCCAGTTAGGTTCGTACCCTCTGTTAAATGTTTTCTTTGTTTTCAACATTCGCACTTGATTTTTTCTCTTCAACTGAAGAACAGGAACTTTTTTCTTTTGAGGTTGATCGTACAACCTGTAGAACAAGACTTCAGAGTTGTCTTTATTTATGTCTGAAGGGGCAGCTCCTAAGGTTTTGTGGTAAGTCAAATTGTAGGACTTAACCAAGTCGGGCAGCAAGTCAACCCATTTGTAGTTATTGAAATGAGAAAAACATCTCCACATTTTTCCTTGTAAGGTAGAGTTGAATCTTTCGGCTAAGGCACACTTCACGTCGTCGTTCTCTCCTGTGAAAAAATTGATTTTTTGATCTTCACAGTGTTTTTTGAAAATTTTGTTGACAAACTCTTTGCCCTTGTCAGTTTGAATTTGTTGAGGTTTTCTTTCTTTGCTCATTTTTTTGAAAGCCTCTGTCACGTCATCAGCTCTCTTACTTTTCACAGGTTGTCCAAAACCATACCTTGAAAAAACATCTATTCCCGCTAGAATGTACTGGTATCCTTTGTTTTCCTTTGAAAATTCTCGCATGTCTATGAGGTCAAGTTGCCACTGTTTGTCTATGCCCCATGTTTGTGTTTTTCTTCTTGGAAATCTTCTCTTGTAAGGTTTGTGTCTGGTGTAAGCGTCTACATCTTCCAAAGCTTGTTCTATGTTTTTTTTCTTTGTTTTCTTGAAGTGATGACGTTGAAGTTTAGAAACGCTGGTGAAACTTCCAGGTTGTTTAGGATCTGTGTAAAACCTGAGCACATCTTTTTTCAAAGCCTTGTGCGCCATATAAACTTACGTCCAGTTCCTTTTTGACTTACTTTCCTCTTCTTTATAGGGGAAGCTCTTTTCAAGGGACTGGCAGCAAAGGAAGGACTGTGCCCTGCAAAAGCCGACTTGTTTTTGACAAATTTTAAGGTGGGGTTCAGCCTTTTAACTGCTCTCATGAAAACCTGGCTTCCTTTAGGTTGGTCCTTTTTCAAAGACTTTGGTCGGGCAGCAAAAGCTAACAAATCTGTTATGTCAGTTCCAGGCACACGTTCCCCGTTAACATATATTTCTCCGTCTCTGTTCCAATTCAAAATTTGACTTCCGTGACGAGATAATTCTCTGTATAGATTTTTTGCAGTCGTTCTGTAACTTGCAGGTATTCTTTCTTTTATGTCGGCGTCCATACCCTCTGTGTTGTCTCTTGCACGAGGTTTAAAACCTTCCTCCCCTTTGAACTCGTCTACACTGTCTCCGTCTAAATCGTCAAAAAGTGGTGGATCGTCTCTAGTCTCTGTGAAAGTGTGGTCAGCATCATCGTCGCCGTCGTCGGTGTCTTCTAAAGAATTGTTTACACCCCCAGCTGCTGCTGCTGCTGCTCCTGCAGGACCTTGTCCTACTGCTCGACCAAAATAGGGACCTTCCCTACGTTGTCCTAAGGCCTTGGCTTTTTTAGTTAAAATTCCCGACTTTATCATAAGTTGATTGTACTGCCTTAACTTTTCCTTCAGTTTGAGGTTAGGAGAGTTAAGCACCTCATGTGCTTTACTCTGAAGGTGGTTCAGAACTTGAACCAGGCTGGAATCAGGAGTTAAACCTTCTCTTAAAAGTTGAGTGCTGTAGTACTGGTCTTGAACACTAGGTCCAGGCTGGGGAGGAGAGGAAGTACTAACAAAAGAAGATTTTTTTTCTCGGGGAACAAGATCCGCCCTTACGAGGGCCATCCTTGAATAAGACATGATTTTTTTATCGACGTGCTCCTATGAGACCTGTTATCAGGGGTAAGGCGAGGCCCAAAATGGTTCCCAAAAATCCTCCCTTTTGCTCAAAGGTTTTCCTCTTCTGCTTAACGGTAGCCTTGTGCCTTGTGACTGACTTGAGTTCTTTCTTGTAGGGTGATAAACGTTTGACTGCGTCGGACTCGTTACGCAACAGGTTTTTGTTCATTACGTTGACGCAAATTTGACTCATCAACCTAATGACCTCATCGCTGAGACCTTTGATTATGTGGGAACACTCTGCCGAGGAACACTTGGATATGTGTTTCAACAAGTGGTAATGTTTCCTAATTGTTTTAAATTTTCCTCCAGAAGGAGATCTTTTGGTCACCATTCTATCTTTTTCTTTTCGAAGCTGAAGCTCGAGGAATGAAAACCAAGGTGTTCCAAGGAGTTGTTATGCTGTTTCTTACCCTAAGCTCGTTAGGTGTGCTCTGCTTAAAGTCCAATAGGATGTATGAATGCTTCTCTTTGGTTTCTGAGTTATATACCTCCGTCAAAAAGGATTTCTGTCCTGGAAAGGCCTGTTTGCTGATGTGCCCTATCTGACTCATGTCTCTAGGGTTTTTAAAAACAACTAGGTAGTGTGCATTTAAGCTCAAGGTTCTGAAGGCAGGATTGTTGAAAAACAAGTTTTGAGTAACAAAAATTACACTTAAACTGCGATGGTGAGAGCCCACAGTGAAAAGTTTCATTATGGTGGGAACGTACTCGGGATCCATGAGATCGTCTATTACGACCAGTCCATGTTTAGTCACGTCTCTTTCATCCTCGAACAAAAAGTCTTCTGAAAGAAGACCTTTGTTAAACTTAACCCCCAACTTCACCATTTCATCGAATCCATCTTGCCATTGACTGTAGCAGTAGTATATGTCGTGTATTTTTGGAGTAACAAGCTCGTCTACACCTTTAATCAACTTGAAAACAAGTTGACTTTTCCCACAAGAAGTAGGTCCAGCTATGATCATTGTGAAGGGGCTTTGTAGACGTGGGTCAAAAAAGATCTCCTTTTCCTTGTGATCCATGTTGGACGATATCTTAGACCAAAGTGACCAAAGGAGCAACCTCGTCCTCTTTTAAACCAGTAGAACCCTTGTTCAAACCTTCCACGTAAAGAGCTACATTAGAAAGTCCCATGTTGTATAGACTGGCTATTAGGCAGCTTGGATGAGATATTTCTCTATATTTCCAAACCATCAGAACTTCGAACACAGGATTTGTGACTCCTTTTTTCCCTGGAACAGGGGTGGATATCAGGTTAAGCTCGTTGTCCCTCATTCCAAGTTGAGTTCCCAGTTTCCTCCAGTCAAGCTTTTCGAACTTGTCTGCCAGGTTGACGAACAAAGTATCAACTTTCCACTGTTCTGGAGGAATTTCACAATGGTCCACTACGTTGTAATATCCCATGTACCATCTACAATAATCAGTTAGATCGTAACGACCTATGTCACTTAATGCATGTCTCAATACCATCCACTTGCAACGCACGTTCTTTCTACTCCATGAAATAAGCATTTCTCTCCCCATAGAACGAAGAGACGGTATTTTTTCCATGTAATCCATTAAACTTAGTCTAAGTCCTAAGTAAACTCCTAATCGAGGGTAGTCTTTTTCAGATATTTTTTCACTGACCTTGAATAACAACTCGTCCGAAAGGTGAAACTCCATAGCGTCCAAATAAAAAGTGTTGAGCAAGTAAGGCAGGCAGGTAGGAAGGCAGGCAGGTTATGACAGGCTAGAAAGCATACAGTTGACTTATATAGGGTAGGGTAGGGTAGGGTAGGGTAGGGTAGGGTAGGGTAGGGTAGGTGGGTAGGTGGTTTAGGTGGGTGGGTAGGTGGGTGGGTGGGTTA
This sequence comes from Acholoe squamosa, assembly GCA_949317995.1. Taxonomy (NCBI): domain Eukaryota; kingdom Metazoa; phylum Annelida; class Polychaeta; order Phyllodocida; family Polynoidae; genus Acholoe; species Acholoe squamosa. The sequence goes on from OX439047.1 coordinate 46,482,739, forward strand.
GGTGGGTTATTTTGGGCGGCCAGCCCGGGCCAACAAGCCCCAAACCCCCCATACTTGAGGGGTGCCCCCACCCCCCCACCCCATAGTTTTTTAAACCCAACCCCACCCTTTTTTACCCTACCCTACCCTACCCTACCCTACCCTACCCTATTTTATCCTACCCTATTCTATTCTATTCTATATATCTCTCCCGTTCCCTTCCCCCTGTTTAGGTAAGCATGTTACATCGTTCTTCGTTCGTTTAAATTTGTTATGACGTTGAGTGTAAAGCGAGCTGATTGTGGTGAAAACAGTGAGTAAGGGAGATAAGCTGGGTGCACCACATAGCCAGATAAAACCAAACTTTTTCTTTCTCCTCTACACTGAAACGATCCAGGGACGATGATGGGATGTGAAATATGGGGCAGGAGGAAAACAAAGTTTTGGTTTCTAAGCACTCAGCTAGAAGTTCCAAAATAGACATGAAGAAATGAAGACGCTGGTTAAGCAGGCGGGGATTTTCTTTGGCGTGATGCTCTTCTGCCGCTTTCAATGCTTCCACATGGAAGGGGTTTTTCAGTGGGCCTTTTCCCTTTCTTCCATGCTTCAGGGCATAACCCAAGGTTTCCACCGCTGAAAATTTCGACAAGTTATGACTCAAAACCATTTTCCTCAAGGTTTTTCTGTCTTTGGATGTAAAACTTGATTGCACTGAAGAAAAAACTAAGTATAATTTTTTCCGGTGAAGAACACATTCTTTCAAGTATTTGCACACGCACCTGAAACAAATAGAAGAGCAACATATAATTTCATTTCTTTCCCTCACATATGTCAGAACTTGAGTGTCGTCGGGGTGACGTTGTTCTAATACACGCTGCAGGGAGTAACGCGACATAGTAGGTCGAAGGTTGTTGTGTCAAATAACGATGGTTTAGTCCCCGTTTAACCTTTATAGGAAACCTGTCAGTCTTTCCTTATCGCAATTTCCTGAAATGATTTATTGCTCAAGGACGAAACAGACGTCAGGGTCAGTGCCTGAGCGTTCTGAAAAGAGGGGAAAACATGTGGAAGGGTGGGTTTGGCCCAGGGGCCTTACCCGGAGGATCATCGTTTATTTTTTGTTCAGTTTTATTAGGAGGACCAAAAATTAGATACGGGGTAGGCTGTTACCACCTTCAGCTGACCTTTTTCATGGGAGGCAGTTATTTCAGTAATAACTCTCACAACATGACAGCATCCATGGTAATTGTGGCCAATCTCTGTCCTGAATCCTCTTTCATAGAAAATTTTTGAACCTAAAGAGTGTGTAATTTTGTCTGGGTGAAGTAAAGTGGCTTTAATTAAAGCCTTCACCATAGTAGAATCGATGAAAACTGAATTACCAGGCCCTCCCCCCAAAGGTTGATCCCTTAGAAAAAAGGGTTTTTGTCTGTCTGAAATGAATTTCTTTGAACTTCCAGAGGAAATGGAATGTCTAGACATTAAGTGTACCATGGCACCATGTCCCAAAAGAACACCTGAAAAAAAACTTTCCCCATTTTCTGAGATAAGTTTTTTCACAGAGGGTCCACCAGGAACCAATGCAGTGGTTTGGTTGTGCAAAAAGCATTGTTTGAAGTTACAGTTAGGAGGGATGTAAAGATCCCTGTTCAAATTTTCAGGACAGAATTTCCACACAGCCCACACCTTACCTTCTTCTACACCCCTCCTGATGTCTGAAATAAACACCTCCTGACGCCTTTTGTGACCTACGGTCAAAGACAAAGGCAAAGGACAAAAGTTAGCCATGTCTGCTTGAGAGAAGCTAGTTCTGATGAATGACGAATGGTCTGCGTTAATTACAGAACGGTAACAACAAGACTCGTTTTACAAGCCTCACCCTGAACGTTGACTGAACGTTATCACGTTTTTTATTTGAGTTAAGCTTTTTTACTTTTTTCCAAAACAACACTGACTAAGTGTAAAACATACTATGAATGGAAAAGCACGGTTATCTACGACTCATGGACGTGGTTGTACGTTATCTGAACGACAAGGGAACGTCCCAGCATCGTATCAGGATAGTTACTATAAAGTAGACTTGAGCTGCTCGATCTTCATCAAACCTTTTCTGACGTTTGTCTGCTGTTCGCCGTCCTGCTCCTGCACCTTCCAGCCCTGCCACCCTTTCATCTTCAAGGAGAACAATGCCTGGTCGCATGAAGACGGGACTTAGTGTCAGGAGAGGAGGAGCTAAAAAACTGGCTCCACTAACTTTTACTACTTCTAAACAGACAGTGGAAAAGGCGTCGGGCATCGCCCCTCCTCCTACCTCTCCAGCCTCACCTGATAAACCACCTGCAACTCCTGCTCGGCTTCCAACTGAAGTGCCTGATGCAGGAGAACAGGAAGCCGCTCTTGCAGCTCTTCATGGCGAAATCACTGATTTCCTGGATCGCGTCCGGGATCGCTCTCCTCAGGAAGCTGGCGACGGCGATTTTGACATCAGGGAATACATCAATCCCCCGGCACCTTTGAACTACCAACCCCCCACTGAAACACCTACGTCCGCCTCTTACTCACCCGTGACTCCGGAGGAACCTTCTCCCCAGGTCAGTCCAATTAAGGTTATAGACCTTACAACCTCATCACCGGCAGTTAAACCCATAGAAGTGGTGGACTTAACACAAGGGACACCTTCACCTGCTCACCGCGGGGGGTATTCGCAGGTAGAGGTTATAGATTTAACCGGCCCTTCTCCTCTGTACTCTCTCCCGGCTCCAGTAGAGGAGCTGCTTCTTAAAAGCCCGCCGGAAAAAAGAAACTGTTCCAGTGAGAAAGAAGGGGAGCCTAAGAAAAAAAGACAGAAGCGCGCCTACCACAAGAAAACCCCTGTCTCTACCCCTGCTTCAGATTCCTCAGCGACTTCATCCTATGGTGCCGAGCCAATTGGTTCTGTCCCAGGTGTTCCTTCTCCTAAAGACAAGTCACACAGGCAAAAGTTTGGGGAGGGAACTGCCCCCAGTTCTTCCAGCAAGCTTGTGGGCTTTAGGTCAGTGCCTTTGGTGGTAAAAAAGTGGCCTGCTCGATTTGGTTTCCAAGAAAAGTCACCTGCCCCCAACCAGGTTTTTTATCCGGAAGGGGATAACAACGCCTGCATAGAAATATACAGGGAACCTAGCATCAGGGGAGTATGCTTGAGAACCTACCTGGACAAACCTTACGAGCGGTGCTTGAACCTAGAGGCGCGTGAATTCAGGAACTTAGTGGACCAGATAGAGTGCATCCTAGGAAAGTACAAGGAGTTACACCGCCTAGCTGCCCTTGGAGAGAGGAAGGTGGATAATCTTTTGTTGTCCTTGAACCAAGACTGCACCGACCCCAGTGGAGGCCGGGCTATGGTCCTGGTAAACTTGTACAAGGGAACTCCTAAAGTTCACATAGGAACAACCAGCTACGTGGAGGAAATGAATGCCTCGGTGTCTTCCAGCTTCAGAATGCCCCCTTCAGCCACACACTGCGGACACACTGTGTCCCCCTTCATTCTGGAGGACATAAAATCACGAGTTGGTCCCTTCCTAGACGAAACGACCGATTTCTACTCTGGGTAAGTGGTCAACTTTGTATAGTGTCTGGTCAACAGCTCCTTGTTAAGTGCTTTTACATTATGATGTATATCAGCTAATTTGTAGTTAGATTTAGATGTACTCCGTTATTAGTTAACATAGCCCAGCGTAGGTTTAAGTTCCATATGTACTCCATGTATACTTAGGTTAGGTTTTTAGTTATAAGTTTGTATATAGAACATAAAGTGAAACAAGAAAAAGAAACCTTAAAAAAAAAAATGCCGCCCAAAAAGGTAAAACAACTTTACACCGTCAACTGTCCAATGTGTAACACCCCTAGACCTCCACGTTTGGTAACTGTAGAAAACAGTGGAAAAACTTTATGTAACTCAGATTCTTGTAGAAGAGAATCTTTTTCCGACAGCTTAGAACTTCCAAAAGAAATAGAAAAAAATTCTTTGCATAAAAGCAGTTACCGTGACAACTTCAAGTCCATAGCTTCAGGTTTGGCTGTGCTTGGTAAGCTTCAGTCCATTTTCAACGTCAGAATGACAAGTTTCAACAAAGACTTGGGAGCCAAACAGGTAATAGAGGCGCTTACCTCTATTCATAGAAATCAAGTTATGGCTTACAAAGTGGCTGTCTCTTTTGGAAGGTTGTTGTCTTCCTCTAAGGAGGAAGAAGAAGAAGAGAAAGTCATGTACTTTCATGCTTCTGCCAACAACTCGTCTTTGTTCTATGACAGTGAAAGTCATAGAGACCCTTACATTTTTATAAGGGACGACAAAGACTTTGCAGAGTGTTTAGATTTAATAGAAAACAACATTAAAGAAGACACTCAAAGACCCTCTACTAAATGGAGTGTAATAGGCAACGTGAACGCCAACATCACACTGATAAGGGCTACGGGAGGAGAATATCTTTTAGGTAAAATGAAAACTGTTCCACCAGGTTTAAGACAAAGAGGAATGCAACACTTTCACAGAGACCCTAAAACCAAAAGGGCTTACAAGGACAACTTGTGTTTCTTTAGATGTCTGTCTTTCTTCCTGTATGAATCTTTAGAAAAAACTCAAGAGCTTTTCCTTGAAGCCTATCCAGGGGTGAACAAGGAGACTTTTGAGGGCGTTAACATAAGAGATTTAGACAGGTTAGAAAAAATGTTTGAAGTTAACATAAGAATCTTTTACCTTCCCTCTTTTGGTAAAAGAAAGGGTCGACCTAAAATTATAAGGTCAAACATGTGTTCATCCAAGAAAATCATGAACTTGAACTTACACAGAAACCATGTAAGTTTAATAACTAACATGGGACTGTATGGTAAAATGTACCCCTGTGAAAAGTGTCATAAAGTTTTCACTCGTAGCTTCCTTTTGAAACAACACAATGGGGTGAAAAAAGATTGCACCAAAGTCAGCTTCAGGTACAAAGGTGGAGCATACAATCCATCCAAAACAGTTTTTCAAGTTTTAGAGGAACTGGGAATAGTTTGTTCACCTGAGAAAAAAATATACCCCTATAAAATTGTTTTTGACTTTGAAAGCTATTTCGTCCAACCTGAAAATTCGTCCCCAGAAAATGCTAACACTGTGATAGAAAAAACTCACATACCCCTTTCTGCCAGTGTAGCTTCTGATTTTCCTGGGCATACAGAACCAGTGTGTTTTGTCAGAAATTCCAACAGGGACGACGATCCTTTGGTTAAAAATGTGTTGGAACACATAAACAACTTGGGGCAGTTGATAGGAGAACAGGTGAAAGAGAATTTTAGAGATGTTTTAGACGAACTAGACTCTCTAGAAGAAAAACAAAAGGAACTAGAACATAAAGCTAGCAAAGTTTTTCCAGCAAAGAACAAAAAAAATCCCCAAAAAAAAATCTCCCATGTTCTTGAAGTGAAGGAAAAACTTCTTACCTACATAGAAAGAGTCCCTGTTCTAGGTTTCAACTCTGGAAAGTATGACATTAATTTGATAAAAAAGGAATTTCATTCTTTTTTTATAGACACAGACAAAACAGAAATGAAAACCATAAAAAAATGCAACAAGTACATAGCAGTGTACACAGACCATCTTCTTTTCCTTGACATGTTTAACTATTTGGCACCAGGTTATTCCTACGCAAACTACCTGAAAGCCTTTCTGAAAGGGAAAGCTGAAAAAGGTTTTTTTCCCTACGAGTGGATGGACAACATAAGAAAACTGAACAACAAAGCTCTTCCTCCACGCCACTGCTTCTACAGTTCTTTGTCGGGTGGTGGAATAAGCAAAGAAGATTATCTTGAATGTAAGAAGGTCTGGAAAGAAAACAAAATGAAAACTATGAAGGACTACTTGATATATTACAACAACCTGGATGTTAAACCCTTTGTTTTAGCCATAAACGAGCACACAAAGTTTTTTATAGATCGTGGGGTAGACATGTTCAAAGACGGTTTAACTTTGCCAGGTTTAACCTTGAAGTTTCTTTTCAACAACACTGCACCTAATGCCACTCCTTACATTCTTTTTTGTGAAAAAGAAAAGGATGTTCACTCCTTGCTCAGACGCAACTTAGTAGGGGGTCCCTCTATTATTTTTCACAGACATCACAAAAGTGGAGAAACAAGAATAAGACAAAAAAAATACGGGTCACAAAGCAAAGTATGCAGACACATAGTAGGGGTAGATGCTAACAGCTTGTACCTCAAGTGCATGGGTGAAGAGCACTGCACAGGTTATTATGTGGTGCGCAGGAAAGAAAACGATTTTCAAGCTGTTTGCAGTCAACAAATTAGCTACTCAGCCACAGAATGGTTGCGATACAAAACTGTGACAGACAAAGTCAAGATATTACACCAATACAACTACGGGGAAGTAGTATTGGGTTCAAGGAAAATAAAAGTGGACGGATATGATCCAGCTTCAAAAAAAGTATACCAGTTTCACGGGTGCTACTGGCATGGTCACATATGTCACCTTACTAAATCAGTTTTGAGAGACCCCAATGGAAAGGCATGGTTAGAAGAAAAAAACCAAAATACCATTTTGACTACCCTATATCTTCAATCGTTAGGTTACCAAGTAGAGGAAAAGTATGAGTGTATGTGGTTGAAAGAAAAAACTGAAAACTTGTGCAGAGAAACAAAAAGTGAATGGGAAATTAAAAGACCGTTGTGCCAAGGCAGAAAAAGTCAGGATGAAATACTGAGAGGGGTTTCTAAAGGAACAACTTTTGGACTTATCCAGGTAGACATAGAAACACCTGAACACTTGAAAGAAAAATTCAGTGAAATGACACCTATTTTCAAAAACTGTTTAGTAGGAAAAAAAGACGTAGGTGAACATATGAAACGTTACCTGGAAGCAGCAGGTAAGCTAAAACAACCGCAACGCCAACTTATAGGCAGCTACCACGCAGAGGGAATTTTGTTGGGAACTCCTCTCTTGAAGTGGTACCTGGAAAAAGGTTTGGTAGTTACGACAGTACACCTTCTCGTAGAATACACTCCAGAACAGACTTTTTTACCCTTCATGGACGAAGTAACCAAAGCTAGGAGGAAGGGCGACGAAAATATAGACTGTAAGATTTTGTCAGATCTGTACAAACTTTTGGGAAATGGTTCATACGGAAAAACCATATGCAACAAACAAAACTTTGTTCAAACAAAGTATCTTCACCCCTCTAAGGCAAGACGTTTGGCCATGCACTGGTCAGTGCAAGATGTGCAAGACATAAGTGACAACACGGTAGAACTGTCCTGTTTGCCCACCTCCATCACCTACGATCTCCCAGTTCAAATAGGGTTCATGGTATACCAATATGCCAAACTTAAAATGTTGGCTTTCTATTACGACTTTCTCCTTGAATACATAGACGAGAAAGATTTTGAAATGTGTGAAATGGACACTGACAGTTTTTACTTTGCTTTAAGTGCAGAGAAAATAGAAGACGTAATTATTCCTGAAAAACGTGAAGCTTTCTTCAGAGAACGTCACAAATGGTTGCCCTCTGAATCATGTGACAACAGTCACCACAGAGAGACCTATGTTCAGACCAAAGTATTGGGTGAGCTGTGGCTGCCTCAACCATGTTGTAAGAGCCGTCTGGCGTTTGACAAGAGAACCCCCGGGTTATTCAAAGTGGAGTGGGAAGGTGACGAAATGACTGCCTTGAACTCCAAATGTTACATAGGCACAGGAGTAAATGTGCCCGTTAAAATGAGTTGCAAAGGTGTAATTCAAAAACAAAACCCCCTGACCACTGACAAGTACAAAGAAGTACTGGACAGTGAAAATGTTGTCACGGTAGTCAACAAAGGATTTAAAGTAGTAAACCACAGCGTTACGACTTACTCTCAAAGGAAACAAGGTCTAACCTATCAGTACATAAAGAGACAAGTATGTGAAGACGGTGTAAGCACCCTACCCCTTTCTATATAAAAAAAAATGGTTTCTTTTTCTAGTTTCACTTCCAGTTGTACATTTCGTTGAAAGAAAAAAAAGTTTTAAACAAATTGTTCAAATGAACAAATTTCCTTCATAGAAAACAGTGTTAAAATGGAAAATGTTCATTTGAAAAATTGTTCAAACGAACATTTGTTCAAATGAACATTTTTCCCCATAGAAAACAGTGTTAAAATGGAAAATGTTCATTTGAACAATTGTTCAAACGAACATTTGTTCAAATGAACATTTTTCCCCATAGAAAACAGTGTTAAAATGGAAAATGTTCATTTGAACAATTGTTCAAACGAACATTTGTTCAAATGAACATTTTTTCCCATAGAAAACAGTGTTAAACTGGAAAATGTTCATTTGAACAATTGTTCAAACGAACATTTGTTCAAATGAACATTTTTTTCCATAGAAAACAGTGTTAAACTGGAAAATATTTTTTGTTCAAATGAACATTTTTCAAATAAAAAAAATGTGTACTGTATCATGAAAAAAAACTAATAAAAAAGTAAGAAAAGTGAACTGTATCACCCAAAAATAAAAAAAAAACTTTTCACAAAAGTGAACGCTGTACATGTTCACGACAAAAAATAAAAAATCCGGCGCTGAAGAAATTAAGTTGGAACAGAAAAAAAGTGGTACCAGATTTCTTAACTCATAGCGTCACGTTCACCAGACTATTAGTATCTGGTTAGATTTAAGCAACCATTTTAACATGGAAAGTTTAGAAGCTATGCTTGTGGAGCAAACCACAGAAACTCCACCTTATGACTATTACATGCGTCCAGTTTTACAAAGTGTTGCTTCATATAATCAAGCTTCTTCTATAACACCTGACAATGATATAAGTTCTGTAGCATGTGGATGTTCAGAGAATTTCTTTTGGGAAATAATACCTGCAGAAAACATTGGTTATTTTAGAGGAGCTGAACCAGACACTGTTGACCACTGTATAACTAGTGTTAAAATGTACAAATATTTCTCTTCAGCTTTTTGGGACGCCTACAGAAACTGCATGTACTATTGTCGAGTGAAAAAAGTTAACTTGATAATGCATGATTGGTGTATAGGAGTATATCAATTGCACACTGAACCTGGCTGCCCAAGACACTACACAAGGTACACTTTAGGAAGTGTAAGAAAGTTTGCTCTTACTCTCCAAGAGTTAGAATGTAATCCCATAGTAGGAGTGTTTTGTCAGTGTAATTGTAAACTGGAAGTATCTGCTATTGCTAAAACTATTTGTTTCACATGTCTGCAGGTCTCTCTGGAACTTCATGCCTTAAGTATACCTGGAGTGAAAAATCATTTCTCCTTTGAGGTAAACTTTAAGGATGGTTTTTTATCTGGTCTTTTACCTGGACCCAAAAACAGTCAAACTTACTTCCTGGCCCAGGCTTTGTTCGAGCATGCTATATCTAACATAGCCAAACTTAACAGTTATTGTTTCCACAACACATGGAAAACAAGTCTTACTGGCCAAAGCTGGTATCAAGCAAGTAAATTCACACACAACAAATGTTTTTGTAGTATATGTGCACGCCCCGGAAATGGAAAATCTGTCTTCATCTGTAAATATTGTGTCTAATAAAAAAATATAATCTGTTATGTGAAATAAATGAGTTGTGTTTTATTTTAATGCATGAGTCATAAGTATTGCGTAAATCCATAAAAGTATTGCATCAGAACATTGTGTAAATTCTTACAAGCATTGCGCAATGCACCCTCATACGTAGGTCATACGTTTTTGCAAGTAGGTTAGTAGGTCACTTCCGGTTTGCAAGTAGGTCAGCTCTAGGTATTGCGCAATTCTTTTAATTTATGTAACTAGGTCAGGTCACTAGGTCAAATGGAATCCAGCTCTCTGATTGGTCGAAAAAACTAGGTCATGACCTTATGACGTCACTTCCTGTCAAATCCAGCCCTCTGATTGGTTGAAACTAGGTCACTTCCGGTCTACCAGTAGGTCATGACCTAGTTAGTAGCTAATCCATTGCGCTCAGTTTGCATGTATATACTACTTCTGGTTTATATCTTGACAGGTATATGAAGAGCACCTCAAAGAATCAACCATGGAGAAAGGCCATGCAAGATACCCATACAAATCAAAAGGACATGGAAACAGGATGAATTGATGATATTTGATTTTGAATAAAAGACCCCCCTCCCCCATTCTAAAGGGATATTGAAATGTCAGTATGCGTGAGTGTGAGTGAGTGTGTGTTATGGCACGTGTGTCATTATGTGTGAGAATGTGTCATAACTCATGTGTCAGCTCTGGTGAGGTTGCGTTATAACACATGCATCAACATGTGTGAGGCCGTGTCATAACACATGCGTCAGTATGGGTGAGGCCGTGAGTCATAACACATGTCAGTATGGGTTAGTGTGCGTCATGACACATGTGTCAGTATGTGCCAGTCGGTGTCATCAATGACACAAGGTGGCTCAATTTTTTTCTGTAGAGCGCACGAGTTAGCACTCACACACATTGACTCAGAGCGACACCAATTTGCTGGGAAAATGCTAGAGCTTGGCTCTGCGTATGTCTGCCTTCAGGGTATATCATTTGTCAGTGACTGGCTTCCAAGTCATGAACGTTTGGACATTAGAATGACATTGCATGACTGTGTTGGACAGGCGGAATCTAGGTCTACTTACACGACCCACAAGTCATGGCAAAAGCAATTTCCGACGTCTCAACAAGTGAATTTCACCGTCAGACTTCGGTCAATGAGAATAATGGTGAATTTCCGTTGACCCCTTCCTCCTCCCCGCCCATGGCCAAAGGTGCTCTCCTCCAACATGCTATAGCTCCCATGCATGGAGTATAGGCGCTACTAGGGTGCATATAGAACGAGGTCCTGTAATATCACGTCAGATCTCTCATGGGAATTGAAAAAAAAGTGATTGGCCAGCTGAAAAGGTAAGGCAACCTCTCTCCCCACACCGTGCAATGATCACCATCCCTATCCCCAGGCCTATAGCATAGAGACCGTGGTCAAAGCACATGCCATCTAGTGGGTGAATTTGTAACTATCGTAAGCAGTGAGAGCAGGCATTGCGCGTGCGTAAAAGCAGTTTCTTTCTGTTAACGCCCCTATGTGGTCAATGCACTGAACCCTTTGCCTTCCCCTGCTTTTATAGCAGACAGGGCGGGCAGACGAAATATCCGAAATTGGATCGTTTCCATCGCGGAGTTGGGTTCTAGCCCAGCGTCTCCTGAGACTCGATCCCCAATAAAGTCTCGTGGTGCTATCTAGAACACCTCCATGTATAGCAGACCGAGGTTCTACATAGTATGTCGGGGAGTACACAGTAAAAACTAACTGCTGAGCCTACCAGAAATCCTTGTAAAAGAGAATCACCGTAATTAGATTGCAGTAAACCAGTGTAGTATTTACGAGAAATCCCAGGTTGAAATACATAGGTACACAAGTGTACAAGGAATCTCTGTGAAAATGACAGATCTCCGTCAACTTTGGGGCGAGGATCCCGTCATTATTTCGTCGATATTTTCTTTTTTTTTGCAGTGTAGAGAGAAACTCTGATCATAGGCCCTACACACCCTGCTATAGACTCCATCTCAATATTAACCATTCCTGGAAGTCACAGATTTTAACTGGTGTAGCTTTGGTGAGGTGGAGGTGGAGTAAATTTTTCCATCTCCCCGTGTAAAATCAAATATGCGCCAGACATCCTTTTGTATTTCCTGTTTATCTCATAATTCCTTCCTTCAAAATGAATTTTCTTCACTGTGAAATTCACCAGCTACAGGCAGATCTTAAAGTACTCTATATTCCCCAAATTTTACAATTGTTCAGTCTTATTCCGAGGTATCAGGTTGTCCCATGGGCACCGCCATTGCTGGAGCTGGTTACCAGCGAGATCTTTTGATAGGACCTATCAGATGGGTACCAGTTGGCCCCCGAGAGGACCGCAGTGAATGACTGGGGGTATCTCATGGCTAATAATTAAACATGCTAAGTCCGTATAAGATAAGACATGTGTAACGCCCCCTCCCCCTTTCTATCGTACGATCTCAATTTTGCCATTGGAAGAGAATATGAAATAGTAGTGGATGATACTCCAATTTGTTCTCGCATCGTTAATGATAGGTTTCATTTTGATCAAATGCACTCCCTTTGTGCTCTGTACTTATTTTTCTGTCATAACATTGTTAAGGTCGTTTCTTCCTTTAAGAAAATGAGCTTCCTCGCTTCAAAGAACAACTGATAACTGTTTCTGTCCCGCTCTTATCAATATGGCTCCTTTACAAAGCACGCTGTTTAATTCGCAAATATTTCACATCAAGCATTGTTAGTTTTTATCAACTGCAATTGAATTAAAAGTTTTCTTTCTCAAAATGACCAGCGTTTGGATCCCTTATCAGATCTCAAGCCCATTCCGCTCTTGATCATTTCCAGTCAAGATAAAATCAATATCAAAGGGCTACATTCACAAGGGATTAGAGTGCTTTCTAGGAGCTGAACGAACCTGATGACCAAAGGAATTGACTAGATTCGTTAGTTTTAGCTTTGATGGTGAAAGCATAACATTCACAGAAATCAGATTCTTTCGATACAAAATGGTTGACATAGTATTACAAATTAATACACTTTGTTATTTAAAATGTTATGTTATGCATTGTGTACACATCCTGAATCCTTGTATTCACGAATAATAATATATGCAAAACACATCATTGATTAGCATAAGCCCTTGCAATGGAAAAGTATGTGGGCTGTCGTTTTACCTTGCGAAATAACACCCTGTTATACTGATGGGTAATACAGGTGTCCAGGTGATGTTTTAATCCTGATCATGTCCCTTTGACTTTATGCCACATTAGCCCTTTGATCTTTCCAGAGGCTGCACTGGATACCTTCCTTATGAAAAATGCCATCCCCTTTTATTCACCAAACATTGCACAGGGTTTAATCCCCCTTTCATGTGCCACCGATCAGAGTACAAAATGATGTACCTATGAGAGACGATGCTTTGTTCCTTTTCATGTGTCTGGCCTATTGGGACACCTCTGTCAACAAAGCCTCCTTAAGCTATTATTCAAAGCTTTCTCTTTGGGGAAAGTGACTTGAATATATCTGCAATACAATGAGGTGAAAAGGTACCTTAATAATTCATTCCTAAATTGATGGCAAGCAGGTGAGATTCTTAAGGTAATATAAGCCTACATGTTCACTTGACTGTTATAAAGCTCGACTTAAGTCTATGTGTAATCTGCCACAGAAGTCGAAAATTCGAAAATTCAATATGACACCCCCTCATCCCCTCATGTTTTTTTTTTCTTTTAATCTCTGTACACCCACTGTAGGGCCCTAAAACTAAGGTTTTCCCTCGTATCTGCTACAAAGGGATGCCCGAGACATCCTGACACAGTCTCAATTTTGCCAAAATGATGTTGCCATAATTATGGTGATAAATAGAGCTGCCTAAATACTTTGTTTGGAACATGTGTGATGTGGCATGGGAGGGTATACTATTAATGTCTCCGCCAACTGCCTTGCATTCTTTTATAAAATATATCTGACATAAGTAATCACATCAGGCATTATGTCATATATTTTGATCGATGAGGGAAAAGGGACACCCAAGGACCTTGCAATGGTCCCTTTTACGATGTAGATCCATATCGACAATGTGTTAGATGTAAAATGTTGCCATAAACATCTAGTTCAGTCCCTATTGTATTTTATGATACAGTCTTAGATATCCTTTTACTAGACATAGGCTAGTTATCGTCTGCAGTGTATATCTGGTTTCACACTAAACAGCTAAAGTAACAAAATGTATGGTTTATCTCAGAAAACTTTTCTTTCCAAAGATAACACCTTACCCTCATATCATATCGCTATGGAAATAGAGCTGATGAAAGAGGGCAGGATGTATCGCAAATTTAGGTTCAAAGGAGAAAATGAGTCATCAAAGATTTCATATCAAATGTTAGATTTGATGATTGATGTACACTGCATTTATTTCACGGTAAACAGAACAGTAACCAAATAAAAAAAAAACTCTGCATTTCACACACCCATGCCTTTTTTGTTACAATTCCTTTATTGCAGATAAAGTATATACAGTGCATGTATTCTTTTTGTAACGTATATCTACAATAAAACTGAGGGAGAAACAGTTATGGGTAACTAGAGATCAGTTTCCCAGACTCCTTAATCTTCCATAATATAAAACAGCTTTTTTTTCATACCAGGTGTCTAGTATAGGCTGTACAATAGGCACTTATAATTTGCCCAAAAACAAAATGTGTACAAATGTACAATCTTCACCTCAATTAAAGGATAGAACAGCTTTGCCTCAGATGTTATAAGGCATCTACAAGATGGTATGTTGACATGTCTGTTTGGTGTTGAGACAGACTTAAGTAAGAGTGAAACTGGTGAACTGGCGGCAAAGTATAATTCACATTACAGTTTTATTATATGGCTAATATTGACGACACTATAGATTAGTACTACTTACACCGTATTCAAAGGAGGGGTGGAATATGATCCTCGCATATTCAGCGGCGCCATTTTGAAATTTATACAGAGCTAATTAGTTTCGTATTTAGGTATGGTTATTAGAAGTTTTACTCAAAAAAAGAATGATTGAACTAGTTAAATAATATGTTATGAATTGTTTAAGGTATATCTAAGTGTTAGCACCATGTTAAAAAAGAAGATATTGCCCTGCGCAAGGAACATTTATATCGAAACTAAAAGTAGCGGCTAGCTCCGTATCACGTGACCTACTTCTGTCGAGCACGCTGTCATGGCAGAAGAAAACAAATCAAGATGATCGACACGTTGAAAAACAGTAAATATGGTTGTGTTTCTTGATTTTAAAGCAAATTCATCCCGTAGGGCCATATAACAAATGCAAATGTCCACTCCTGTGAATAATTTTCGCATCATATTCACCTCGGTGAGGCTGTCTGCATTTAACTCGGCCTATAAGGCCTTGTTGAATATGGACGCCTCACCTCTGTGAATATGATGCGAAATTATTCACGGGTCGTGGACATTTGCTTATATATTTTACATAATATTTTCTTAATATAGACACTATGGTTACTTATTCCATTAGATACATTAGATCAATATTGTCAAATCAATATACCAAGCAGGGATGATATTGGTACTTTCGAAGGGTAGGCATGATTCATGAATGCCCTGGAGGGTTGACTCACCAGGACAGCATTCATATAGTGAGGAGCAAGGGACTTTATGAATTAATGCAGTGACAACATCTAAAAGGTTAACCCCCTTTTATTTCACAGGTATCAGCAACAAAGGAGGCTGAGACCCCACAGGTCATCTTCCTCAGACGTCAGGTGAGAAACTACAGTGACCGACAGATGGCCAGTGTCACCATCGTCTTCTATAGCCGCCATCTTGGAGAGGGAGGAGTCACTACTCGCTGGTTTCGGCCAGCTCCAAACCAGAACTTACCATATGCCGAGCTCTCCAATAAGCTACCAGCGGAGGGTATGATATCTGTGTATAATTAATTAGTTAGTGTTGTTAGTGGGTCAACAATGAGGTAGCATTGAACTTACTATTTTACTAAATGTCTTACTCATTGGGGGTCATATTTGGAGGATCAATCAGAGTGCTGACGTAGATGGACCAATGATGGTTGATTCTCCTGATTGGATATTCACGAACGCGTCAAGGCTGGATTCCTAAAACAAACCAAGGGAATTCTCTTTAAAGTTTAGACACAATGAGTTCATAATACTGAGAATTTGACCCAAGAAATAACAATATTGCAAGAGGTAACAAACCTAAATTTCATGCAGTGAATTCTCTGACTAGTCTATCACTAAAAAATGCAGTTAGCCGCTCAACATTGGCACCCCTGTCTGTTGTGGAAAGGGCAGTTTAGGCTAAACCACAGGGCTATGTTTCAGAACGATTAACGGTCACCAATGATCCTTGTAGAAATGTACCAGGTGGTCATTTTCAAGTCAGCTTCACAGCAAAATCGTTACACTCGTAGGCATAACATTTCATGCATCCAGACAGCATAGTAAATAATGGTGTATTCATCCAAATAACTATTCAATTAATCAACAGAGAAATGACGCAATTGATACTTGTTGAAATCACACAAAATCATTTAGATCTCTACAGTAATCACATTTTATTGAATGTGAACCACAGCCCAACCCAACACTCACTACGTCTCATATCATAGTATATGATCGTATAGTCCACTTTATAACCAATGCGAACGATTTTACAAAATCGTGCATTCAGCGATTGTTCAAATCTACAATAAGGCCCAAATTGTTCATCCTTCTGAAACATACCCCAGTGGGGAGGGAGTCGCTAAAGGGTGCGGCATAGGTTTGGGGGTACGTGAGTCAATGAGCCGAAAGGACTGTTTAGACAAAGGCTGTGGTACTTCTTCATTTAAAAACAATGAGCAATGGCATTGACTCCGTTATTCAGAACTGTCTCAGCTGAGGCAATTCAATGTACTGTTTCAAATTTGAGCTACTGTTTGACTCTTGTCTTGAAGTGTATTAGATCTAGTATCGAGTGAAGCTCGCTTTATGAACGTGAAGAGCCCATAAGGATGAATATGAGTCAACTTCATAGAATTCAGTGTTTTCACACACCATTTGCAAACCTAGGCATTAATTAAGTCATCTTAAAGTTCACTCAGTACTAGCGGGTGGAAGCCATCTAAATATAACAACAAGGAGGGTTCAGCCTTTACTTGGGACATTAAGTCTCCCCGGTGTCTTAGGGTCGAGGGCATAAATTGGCAGGCAGCCGGTACCAAATCACTGGGCGTTGCTGAGGGCAAACATCTATTCCTTGATACCGACATCCAGGCGTTTTGGGAGCTATCTTGACAGGTGTATTAACCCCTTGAAGACTGGTGATATGTGAATCCACCATACCAAGAAAATTTGTGACAAAACTTTGGAAAATGCAACATTAAGGGAAAATCCCTTTTTTTCAAATTTACGTCTTCAGCTACGTTTTAGTACTTTGCATGATAAAATACTCCAAATAGCTACAGAAATATAGGATCTCAAACATTCAAGCAACATGGAGAAATTTAGAATAGCCCTTAACTCAATTGCATATTGAAATATTGTGGCATAATGCATCAAAAATGCAGTTATTGGAAAAAAATAACAACCTTATGGACAGGTTAATACGATAAAGTACCATTTTATTAGATAGGAACAAAATTATGGTTTCCATGGCAACCAAATGTCAACAAATGTGCTATATTTAGGGAAAAACATTCTTTTTGGATTCTAGATAAGGTAACTTTAGAATGAAAATAGAGCTTTGGCTATAGCATAATCAGATTTGTCCGAAGAAGTTACCCTGGACTTGTTTTCACTTTTTTTTTTTACTCTTTTGGTCATATCTCCTTTAATATTGTATTAAGAGCATTTGTGTGTATTTCCCTTAATGTTATCATTTTCCCTGTTTCGTCTGGACTTGTTTTCACTTTTTTCTTTTTTTACTCTTTTGGTAATATCTCCTTTAATATTGTATTTAGAGCATTTGTGTGTATTTCCCTTAATGTTATCATTTTCCCTGTTTCGTCACAAATGATAATCAACTTACTTGTACACTCATAAAATTTAGTGATAGCAAATAGCAACTAATATCTAATGCTACATACTTAATCTTTAATAGCATTGCTTCATATTTGCATGAAGATTTCAATATGTTTCTGAAATTCCAGTATCATGGAAAATCAGAATAATCGAAAAGTTAGATCAAATTTTTAAGACTATGAAAATTTTTGAAAAATTGTTAAGAATAATGACTATGTTTGCATGTTCCTCTAAACCCATTCTAAACCTTAAATCATGGAAAACGTCTACATGGGAACCAAGACAAGGTCAAAAAGCAATTTCTGGACCAGTGACCTAATTCAGTAGATCGGGGTTTTAAAGTTCTATTTTCTTTCACTAAGCATTTAAAATATCTAATCACTAGTAGAGAAAAGTGAATAGTTCTGAAATACACAAAATACACAAAAAATAGTTTTCTATTTTCTACATTTTTTTTATGATTTTCAGTGGTTTTTCGGAAATGTCCTGTTAGTACTACATGAAAAAAAACAAAAAAAAAAACATTCACAACATATGTTTCTGAACTGCTAAGGTAATGGCCAAAAACATGATACATCTTGTAAAGCATTAACATTAAGTATAAGCCAATACAAATAAGGCAGTGCGCTATTGGTTAAGATTATGGGTTTCTTCAGTCAGTTGTAGGTTTCATGGCCTAGACGTGTCAGAATGGTCAGGCCAAATAAAAAAAGTGTGTTTCCAGTAACCCGACGGACCCTAGCAAAACAGGATTTTTCCTGTATCCTTTTCGTGTTCTTCCCCTCTCTCATAGTTGCCATTTTCTTATTATTTTATATTGAAATCAAAGAATTTGATACATCCTTTGATATGTGCCATTTCCTATGTAAATGTAAAAAAAAAAGAAAATCCAACCTACCAACCCTAGCACTTTGAGCTATGTTACTGGAAACAGCTTTTATTTTTCTTGGCCTCATGTGATAGTCATCCTTGTATACAAAAAAAAAATGAAATAAAGACTGACGACCAACTAATGGCCATCAGTCACTGAAGATCGAATCCCACATGACGATTTAGGAATCAAATATCTCTGCGATTTTGTCTTTTGCATCCTAGGGGCCTTCCTGGGCCCCTACAAAGCAAGGATTGTTCAACTTATCCTGAATTCAACAGTCAGTTTACACTGATCCTTGCGATCTAGGGGCTCACGAAGGTCCCTATAACGTAAAGGACAAAATCGCAGAGATATTTGAGCCCTAAATCGCCATGTGGGATTCGACCTATATGGACATCATAGCCCTGTATCCTTAGGGTTATTGTTTTTTTTCTAGTTCTATTAGAGCATGGAGTATGTAATCTTTGTCCCTACTTTACCTGGAATCTATTAAATAACATTATCACTGCTTACCAGTGGCCGACGAGCGGCTGCTATCACTGGGTGTGACGTCATGACATCTTGACCATATTCGCAGTCACATAACTATCATGACTCGTCTAGGCCATAAATCCTACCAGCTGACAAAAATCCCATTGCCTTAACCTATTCAGGCCTAATGTACCTAAAAGTTGACATGAAGGCCTATTTTTGGCCTATTTTTGGAATCCTCACATTTCTTTAAGAATAAGTCAAACTTTACCATTTTTTCTAAGTCTGACATATGGGAGGTGGTCTCTTGGGGAAACTGAAATATTGGAGTCTATCTTTAATTTCTTAGATATGGTGAGCTTCCAAACATGATGGAAAATACAAGAAATACCATCCAAATTTAAACAATATTTAATCAAAAAAATCACAAAAAATGTAAAGTAATTAATTTTTTTAAGTGAAAACCTACTTTTGAGATTTTTCCATACAAAAAAATAGGGCAGAAGGATTTTCTGTGTATTTGGTCCATTTTCAACAAATATACTGGTTGCCATGGCAACCAAAATTCTAAAATAGTGATTTTGCATGAATTTGGTTGCCATGGTAACCAAATAGAAATGGTACCATGTGGTGATGCAGATCATTCTATTTTCAGAATTTGAAAATTAAAAAGAACTGCTACAATATGCACTTTATTTCATCTCAATTGATAAAGGGGTTCCTGAAATATGCATGTTTAAAGTTTGATCAAATCATTATTTTTGAGAATATGAATGCTATGTTATCAGAGCTGTATCTCCCTTATCATGATAGATACGGACAATCAGGATTCCGGGATTTTATACCCATGTGTTTAGCTTAGACCACCACCATTTCACTTCTAGTAGGAATATCAACATGATTCAAACAGATTTTGAAAGGTAATGACACCCCCTAAGGCCCAAAATTTAGTGTAAAACAATATAGACCTGAATGTGTTAAGCAAGGAAGATCGTCACTTCTGCACGCATTAAGGCTGTGACTACAGGATCGTGTAAGAAATGACTCCATACGAGTGACTCCATAGTGAGCTCCAGTAGAGGCCTTAAAATAGTAGCTGCTATTTATTCAACTACTGGCTCAATACACACCACTATGAAGTCATAGCACCCAGTCGTAGGGGCCACTATTGGCTACATAGTGACCAGTCATACCTCCTTCATGGTCTAGTATGCACTCCTGTGTTCAAATGAGCATAGGGCTGCAGTAACTACCGTAATGTCTCATATAGGAGCTGGGCCTTGAATAGCAGCCTACCTTGAATAGGGGCCGGGATAGGAGGGCTGTGAAATCAATAGGGGCCGGGCCTTGAATAGGGGCCTGTTGGGGCCAGTTTTAGGTTGTTTTAGGAAGACAACTGAAACCCATCAGCCCGAATGATGTATAATTGTTCTAGAGAATTCCCTTTCAAATCACATATGATAGATCTATATCTAATGACCTAATTATAACGAAAACGCTCTGTTATTCTTTCTTAATAGTAGGGCTGAGGTGTCAGCTAGGTGAGATATCCTTTGTAATTTTATAAGGAAGCCATGGTGGGTGAGGGTTGGGTATGACAGGCATGACAGCTTTGTAAGGCCTAGTGCTCTATCTACACCACTGCATACTAGTAACTACATAGTTGGCCCATGTGTGGACGAAATGCTCAATTCTTAGGTGAAACACCACACTTTTCCAAATGATATTTTATTCTTTAGGGAAAAAAAACTGCCTTCCCAGAGCCAAAGGCACTGACCACAGGGTTAAAGGTAGTAGTTTAAAGAGCCCAGATTGGGTACATTTGAGCAAAGGAGTGCAGAGGGCAGCAGCTAAGGCTACCCACTAATTATTTACATGCAGGGTTGTCATACCAGGATCCCCTATTGAGTCACTGCTGTAGTGGCTATTTAGCCAGCTAGCTGGCAGTATGATCACCCAGTAATGTAGCAACCTATTTAGTCACCAAGGCCAAAATCCTAAGATCACCTGCTAAGATCTGACCCAACTCCAGTCGTAGCTGGCTGAACCTGTCGTGGAAACTATTGAAACACAATCCAGCTCACACGGCTGCCTATTCACAGTGAATCTACCCTTTACGAGCCCATATTCACAGAGCCTATCATGATTTCAGTGTAAGGTATACAATGAGTTAATATTAGCCTGCTATAATTTTCTTTAGGTGACAGCCGCTACGTGGTAAACACCATTTCTGCTGGGAACGTCTTAGCTTCAACGCTAGTCATCAAAAAGGCCAGAGTAAGAGGCTTTCCGCATGAGTACAGGTATGAAAAACTGTAAAACTTTAGAATTTTCTGATATCAACTCTGTTCAATTAAACATTAACAACACAATCTGACAATGAGCAGTTGGTAATAAAATATTAAAATGTGAAAATATAATCGATTACTTTACCTTAGTACATAAAATTCACAGACGAAAACATTATTATGGGTTTTGGCTCAGTTAACTTCAATTATTGCTGTTGGTGATAATAGCATTATCGTGATCATGCAAAACGATTCCAGTAAATCACACCTTGAGCAGACCTTCATATCTGTGGTCCACCTTTACTTACAGTCTGGTTGTCAAGGTCAATGAGCACCCTATGCAGTACTTGGTGACGACCCGTGTCACGAGGGTCATCGAGGTGACTGAGAACAGCTTCTTGGATGGTATCATTTGGCTGCGTACTCCAAAGCCTACCATGTCCTTCGGCTACAATGGCCATTTCACAGTAACCTGTAGGGCCGAGATCGACCAAGAGAGTCCCAACCCCTTCCTTGATGAGCTCCACATGTATCGTACCTACATCACAAAGGAGACCCGGTCAGGCACCTATGGTCACTTGGTGAGTGTCAATTGTGGGGCAATTCACCGCGACCGTGAAAACTATGTTGAGGAGTCCGGAAAGTACAAGTTGATCGCCAGACGCTTTGTTCACCCGAGAGGAGGCATCTCAGAGTTTGAGCTGATCTTCTCAGTGTTCAATGCCACGAAGGAAGACCAAGGCATGTACTCTTGTGCCATGGAGAGGAGCCAGGACAAAGCCTATGTGAGCACATGGGTGACACAGGACAGCCTTGAGACAAAACCTCTAGCTGAGTTCATTCCATGTGAAGCCCACAGCTTTGACCATTCGCGTTCAGCCCTCATCGCTGAAAGTCGCAAGGAGACCTGTTTCCGATGTCGTGGCTTTGGCTATCCGCAGCCCTTTGTGATAATCTATCGTGAGGGGTTGCCGCTCATGAATGTCACAGATCGTATTCTAATCGACAGACATGTAAACGTAGCTGATGGGGGTCTGGCTGAGGTGACCTATACCTTCCTGGACCCTACGTATGAAGACAATGGCGCCTATGAGTGCAGGGTGGAGAACTATAAGGGCAAGGCCTCCTTTCCCTTTAACCTCATCATTATGTGAGAGGAGTTTGACCCAGAGTGTAAGTAAATGACATTGGTCGCCACTCTGAACACCTGTCGTCGGTTCAACACCGGCCAACGACAAGCCTGAATTAAATAAGGGGAAAAACAGTGCGAAAGATAGTTCTTTACACAAGAATATGCTGATACTTTATTTTACCATTAGCATTACTGCAACCTAGCCAATGTTTTCGACCGTAATGTTTTCTTGATTCCCTTGATTCAATGGCATGTACACAAAAGTCTAGGTAGGATAGGCGAAATATAAGCTTTTAGTGAGAAATTGAAGTATCGCAATCGGATAATACATTTATATAATGTGTTTCACGTTGTTTTTTTTTAAGTATATGGATACTTTATTTCACATTAATGTATAAACTTCCGTTCAACCTTTTTAAGACTCATAGCGTTAGGATAAAACTGGAACTTGAAATCACAAATATGTCTTTCTTTTTACCTCTGCATAAGGTATCTCCTTCTAGATCATAATTTTCCTCAATATTATTACAGTAAACAACGGTTGATATTCTTGGATGGCCACTTAATACATAACATATCAGTCACATAGAAGGACAAGACAAGTGTGACCCAATACATGCAATGGGTCAAGCCTCATACCATTACTAGATTGAATTAATTCATCCGACCCATGCTAAAGCAGGAACCCCCAAGCTACACTTTGAACAACATGTCCATTGCTTTATTGAAGTACTCTGTTACCTAATGCTTTTTGGCGGTGCAGAAGAATTGAAGAGAAAAGCCAGTAAGGCTTCTATGACAGACAGGCATTGGCCAAGTCCTGACAGATCAGGCAAGCACCAGCTAGCCCACTACATAACCACATGAGCAACTCAATGTGTTTGGGCAATATGGAGCAGATCAGAAACTGAAGAATCATACAATGGTTGTACATTAAAAGGATTCACTTAGAACTAGGAGGAGGAACTGGATTGACACAACCAAATTTGGGTTGACAAATGTGTTCTCCTCCCCAACGAAATGAAAGGTTTTTGGCTCACTTATTTACAGTCTGGGTCACAAGATCTGCTTGTCAAGGGACTTCTGAAGCTGATCTATGAACGGAGTTAATTATGGCAGAATTAAGGGGGTGAATATGGTATACTCTCCTAATGTCTTACTGCCATCGATTTGTTAAAATGAATTCTTCATGGTTATTTAACTCGACTGTAATAGTATTATTCAGATTTGAAAGTCAGACTACAGTTGTAATGTTCTTTTTGTGTAATTAATTAGGGTTGCAGTTTTTCTAAAATCCATTTATAACAATCATAGTAAATGTAGAAAATCTAGACATTGTTGCAAAGTATGATGCCATTTTATTATTGTAGCTCAACTATAAATCATTTCATATATTTCATAATTGATTGTATCATAGTTTCATATGCATACAGCCAAAATTCCTTATGCTCTTTTGCATAGGGAACTTTGCCTTTTCAACAGAATGATATCTTCAGTCTGTTTGACAAATACTTATCAGTGATATTTTAACTGTTGAAATACATGGATATGATTTGTTCATATCTTTTCTTAGATTCAAACCAAGACGGGGTAATGAGTTTCAAACTAAATCCTTAGATCTTTTTGCAATGGATGTTAAGGAATTTTGTTTATGGAAAGCAGGTATTGTCTTGTACGTAATGTCGTAAAGATACTTTGCTTTCTCCAGTTAGAAAATATAGTACAGTGCAATACATACCACACACCATTGTAGCAGGTAATGTAAATAAATATATTCAACATTGACTTCTTTCTTAGCTTCTTTTCAAATGTGACATAATACTTTAGCACGTGAGAGCAGTATTGCAGACCAACATTTCACATGTCATGAAATAAACTGAAAATTCCTACCCTGACACTACCAGAGAACTTGAAAAATAAAGAAACGTGCACATTAAAATATTATTATGATGATAAATTTGCATTTTTGCAAGAGCTGAATGGACAAAGAAATTTTCATTTTTAAATGACATCATATGGTAATGGAGGTACACTGCATGCTGACAAATATGCTGAAATAGCAATAATTAGAGCGGTAGGAGCCAGGATAGATTGACTGGGGCAGCAGATAGACGTGTCTAGTCTGATAACTCACAATCACTTCACCATTCTGTGTCTGTGCCTGTCCTTCGTGCATCGTCATCTTCAGGGTACTTTGGAAACAATGACAATGTCAGCTTTGGTCTATATCACAACTGCCATCCTTCCATTGGCCGTCAGAACAATGCCAACCCGCACACTGTGTGGTCATGCCTTTCATGATAAACCTACTTCTCATAGAACCTCTCTCGGCTGCAGTGATGGAATTTAGAAATTATTAATCTCATTTCCCTTGCTGAAACAGATGGAGTGTCACACTGTGCTGATTGCTGTACCACGAATGATTTCATTTATCCATTTCAAATGTCAGTGCGTGAGGATAGTTTTAGTATGCAGGCAAATGACAAGGCAATATGAAAGTGGGTCGGTTATATTGGTGAACATTACCGTGATATTCCTCATTATTCATATACATCAAAGCCCCCAATTTACATGAAATAAGGAAGTACGATAATGATCTCAACAGTCATTGTGGTTCATTTCGCTCCTTTATGTAGATATCAAGTGTTTGCACTTGA
Organism: Acholoe squamosa; assembly: GCA_949317995.1. Classification (NCBI taxonomy): domain Eukaryota; kingdom Metazoa; phylum Annelida; class Polychaeta; order Phyllodocida; family Polynoidae; genus Acholoe; species Acholoe squamosa. The sequence goes on from OX439047.1 coordinate 46,507,731, forward strand.
CTCAAGGACATCAGATTCTACGAAACGTTGTCGAAATAACAGTGAAATCCTTGTCCCAAAGTTACCAGAGAACCGTTGTTATTTTCATGGAGATTCCTTGTACCACCATACTGCCATTCATCTGAGGCTTCATTGTAGAAACTACACTGTCAAACTACGCCAAGCTATTTACAGCACATTGCTTTTATTTTTGGAAAACAGTAGGAGCTCCTGTTAGTACAAATCCAATGACCCTACAGTAGCTTGCCGTGTACCCAGTACAGGGCAAGGTACTACCCATTTACAATGGGGACTAAGAGTGTACACTACTTCATTGTATTATGATTACACTGGTTCACACTTTAGTTTTATAAGGAGATAATCTTTAGGTTGAATCCCACATGGCGAAAAATGCCTCAAATATCTCTGCGATTTTGTCAGCTGCGTTTTATGGGCTTCCAGGTGCCCTATATCACAAGGAGTGCTAGTTACATTGTGTAAGATCAAAGTACCAATGCAGACTCTGCTAGGGTTTTATATCCTTGCGATTTTAGAATATCAAACATGTTAGACACAGATATACCCTTTAACCAGGGCAATATATTGCATATACTTTACAATAAAACATAACAGTGTCCTTGTGTTCTATGTACCCTACTGTAGACTGTAGTTATTTCCCTTGCGAATTCGGGGTGGATCTAAAAATCGCAACAGATTCAAAATCGCAGAGATATTTGAGGCATTTTTCGCCAATCGAGATTTGACCTTTTGAGAGTGCAATCATATGATATCATTTTTACACAAATCGTTGGAGACATTCAACAGAATACATACACTTGAAAACTAGCCCATGTTTCAAGATATCCGTTTATGCTAATCCATTTATGAAATAATTTCATTACCTCTGTTGGCAATGTGATATGAAACAGGTATAATCAGGTTCCGAACGTTCAATTTGAAATCCAAGATAGGTTTGATCAGAAAAATCCAGGCATCAGTTTAATCAGGAAAGAAAAAAAAAGAGGTAGATGATTATTTCCCAACTTAATGCAGGAAAAGTTGGGCCACAGTAGTCAGGGTATAACACCCCTGTATGTCACTCTGATGAGATAAATAATTCGGAAAACAACTTTACCAGTTTACCATGAACTTTCAAATAACTGCCTACACTAAAACATCATTCGTTTACCAGTAGTTGGCAGGTTATCGTAAATGAAGGACTGGGGACGTAGCCACCGACTTTTACGAACACAATCTAACCCAATATAGACATAAATGATTTAGAGTAGGACAGATAAAAGTGATGTAAGGTAAAGGGAGAGCCATAACTGCTAAAAACCTGCTAACTGATTTATGCCAGCAAAGTACTGCCACGGGCACAACTGATGCAAAATGATGAGGACATAAATTCTAAGCACACAGTGGCTTTCTAAGCTATAATACCCTTCCAGGAAGGACATGAATTTGTTACTGTTATAGGTGAATGAAGGAGAAGAGAGAGAGAGAGAGAGAGAGAGAGAGAGAGAGCAGAGGTCTATAGACTTAGAGAGACTTTAATCATGTAATGAGAGTATAGAAATAGACTTGGTGCATGGCCTCGCTGTACATTTACATCAATCCACCCGAGGGTGACAGTCTTCGTCTTCATAGAAGATAGGCACCACGAGGGTGGGTTTATTTCAAGTCTATTTGATCTTAAATGACTTGGAATCAACATATATGTAAGAGGGGTGCAGATAGAGAGGTGTTGGACAGGTGTGGATAGGCGCTTTAGTCTTATAGCTATGGAGTGTCGTTACTGGCATTGCATGATACCACTTTCTCGTAGTGCACGGCAAGATTATGGTTAGCAATCTGCTTGTAGGAAACATTTCAGCACGAGCAAGTGTTTACTAGTGCCCTCCTACTTATGATTTATTTAATCAGACTAATGGTTGATAGAAACATGCAAGAAGAGTGAAGTGAATCTATTTGTAAATGATTATTTATTCAATATAAGATTCTAAAGCACTGCTCATTTGTTAACAACCAGTGAGGAATATGCTGACAGCATACATACTAAAATGAGCCTCCAATACCATGCCATGCTTATTATACTCATCCATAACTCTCTTTGGAACTCAGCCTGGCCAAACTTCTGACCCCATCATTTTGACTCTCAGCACAAGGGTCTAAGTACGTACCTGAGGCCCTAGTACATCCTCCCATTTACTAAAACCCTGGTCTTCTGTGTGGTTTGACCTTTATACACCTGTTTGTAGTTCAGGACACACACTGAGGCCATTAACTTAGCACACCTTTCTAAATGAGACATGAGAGCTGTACCTGAGGAGCAGCTTAACACCTTCTGTATGGAGCAGCTCAAAGAGCAGTTGAACTAATGAGTACAAGCACAGGGAACGTGAAGTGTACACTTACAAATAGCACTTCACGTCTGACAGGACATGGTCTTAAAAATGATGTATAGGACTAATAGTGCATTGAGTTTTGGTTTTACTACTTTTTGTTTATCAGTTTATGGTATTATGATTATCATGTGAAGCTTCAGGCTTAGCTGTGATGAGAAAACATTTCTTCTGTTTTCACCAAATTCATCCATACATGTATGGTTAAGTGCATATTGTGCTCCGTTTTATCGAGCAGGGCAGCAATTTGATACCCCCATCTAAAAAGAAAAAAAGGCATTTTAGTCATAACAATCTATTCTTCTGCAAAATGACATTGCCAACTTGCTGTCAGTAATCTAATGGAGGTAATATCCCACTATTACTTTATCAGCTCTTGGCTCATAACAATGCACTTTGCTACATTATCCGTTACTTTATGACCTATTAATATTTTAATGATGTACCTATAATTCCATTGTGAGGGATAAACCAATATTTACCACTGTTCACGTAGCTATATACACTTAGGGATGCATTTATATATGTAGTATTCTTGCACTTATCCTCTTTACGGTTCTTCATAACGACGCACCTAAAGTGATAAATAGGTTAGGGACCCAAACTACATTTAGGTTGGAATTCATTTCAATGATCTCTGAAGTAAGTATGATAGCTCCTGATTTTGCCTGTGAAGGTACAACATATAACCTCTTATACAGGCACTTGTACCCTGTATGCACGCAGGGGAATCATCCACCTATGTATCCCCTGAAGGCAATCAATGCTCATGTTGACAGTGTCATGAAGGGGTGCTTTAATTATGTATCAGAATGTGGAAAGAAGACACTAATAACTGCCAAATGGCAAGGCCAGAACCAAGGCATCCTATCATGACTGACCGTAGCTGTAAACACGTTGAGGCACTGACTATTGAGGAGCAGCAAATAGGCTGGGACAAGATGGGTGGCCTGTAGCTATATAAGACCCCAGCATGGCCCTGTACAGCCCACCAGGACACTGGCACATATAATTGCTGGTTACTAATTGAGGTATCACTGCCCCGAACGGCTGATTACAGGCGGGGCCGGTCGCCATGCATCATTTCTCTATTGCTACCAAGGGGGAATGGGGATGGAGAGAGCGGATGGAGGTGCAGTGGGGGAACTATAGAAGAGTACTGCCACTTTTCAATTCATCATTTGGGCACAACAGGGACATCACTAATTTCTCCACCACTACCTGAAGGCTGGCCAACAGCGACATACATTTTCAGGACAATGGAATTCTAGGGTGTAGTGGTCACAAAAGTGGCAGCATATTGCAAGCTTAGGGTTGGAAGGGAAGTAGGGATTTCCCCTTCCTAGTGATCCCACTGAACAAGATCTCGAGAATTTCTCAGGAATTTCCCGAGTCCCGACTTGTGAATACAACAAGAATAGAGAATGTGATTTTCCCTGGAAATTTGGACACGCTATAACATCTTATACTCGAGAAAGTTCTCTAGTCTAGATCTCAAGAATGGCTTGGGAATTTCTTAGGAAAGACTCTGGATATTCTGAGGAAAGACTCGGGATATTCCCAGGAACTGGACATGTTTTTTTTCTCGAGTATAGGATGTTCTGGCGCATCCAAATTTCCAGGGAAAATCACGTTCTCCTTGCCCAAGTTGTGAACTTTCCTAACACGAGTCCTGTTCAGTGGGATGATATAATACTGAAGAACTCTATGCAGGGGCCTTTAGGGTACCTGCTATATACAAGTTCAATGGTGGAAAAAGTATTTAGGAGACATGTGAAAGGGATATTTATTGGATTGTGATTCTTTAGAGTTGACCTGCTTTATTCTCTTTCAACATGCAGTGTGGCTCTTTTGTAAGGAAAGGTATCTTCACTATGATACAAGCTTTAACTATGAAGTGGAGATTACAAAGGATTAAGCTAAAATAAATTTCGAGGGTCATTTTACTGTTGGCCAGGCAGCGTTCATTCAGTTGAGGTTCTCAATTTCTTTTCCTGAAGGTCGAATCCCACATGGCGAAAAATGCCTCAAACATATCTGCGATTTTGAATCTATTGCAATTCTTGGGTCTACCCCAAATTTGCAAGGGATATGACTGTAATAGCTGCATAGAACACAAGGACACTGTTGTGCTTTATTGTAAAGACTTTGCAATATATTGCCCTGGTTAGTGGGTATATCTGTGTCTGATATGTTTCCTCTCCTAAAATCGTAAGGATTTAAGACCTGAGCACAGTCTGAAGTGGAAATTTGATATTGCACAATTTCTTATAGCACCATTTGCGATTAAGAATACCAGGAAGGCCATAAAGCACAACTGACAAAATCGCAGAGATATTTGAGGCATTTTCGCCATGTGGGATTAGACCTTAAAGAGATTTCTATTCTATTTGGATCTGGTTTCAGCAGTTAGTGAGCTTTGCTAGCAAGACATGGCTGCCATATCATTTTCGCATGATATTGGTTTAACCACTGTATCACTGAATCTGGCAGGCACAGTTTGTGTCACACAATGTTCATGTCACTATAGATGGCTGAATTTAGTTGATACGATGTTTTGGACCAACGGTCAATTTTATCCTGGTTCTCAAATGTGACATTGCTACATTATGATATCCATACTAATTCTAACAAAGCTTAAAACTGTGGATCAACATGGTAAAAGGTACACCTACGAGGGGGTGCGCGGGCATACCTTTTACCGTGTTGATCCAAAAATGCTAATTTTATGAAATCATGAGGTTTGTGCTCAAAGTGTCAAAAACGTTTATGTAAAAGGTTTATGAAATTTGTTTATAAGACATAGTGTTTTACAGTGTTTCAACACAAGTAGGTGAAATTTGGAAACTAGATGCAACTTCAACGTAATGGTGTTGTACATTTTCTCTCTCGGGTGAAATATGACTATCGTGGTCTTTTGCTTGCAATACAGGGCAGTATATGATAGAATGCAAATCATTATTACACATTTACGAGGTGACATCAATATGCCCTGGTGAATTGAAACATGTACGGCCTTTTGAACCACGCTGTCCATCTGTCAATTAGGCCTCTCAAGGACCAATAGCAGTTGGGGTTGATGGCCGTGCATCCTATTGTGATAGGTGTGATAGCCATGAAAGCTGACCAGAACACATGCTCTGTAGGCCTTATTTTTTGTGTCTTCCGACCCACTAATATGATGAACTTAGCAGGGGCAAATAGAGTGAATTGGATTTGCTGACCTTAAAAAGTCATCATGACACAATGAAGCAACTACAGGAAAGTCGTTTCTGGACATCTATTAAGCAGGTTGACATTCAGATGAGGTCATGAAATTCATCATAAGGTGGACAGAGCATCATTCTGCAGTACTTCTGGTTCAGTATTCTAACTGGTGAGCCATAACTGTCAGATTGTATTATGATATCTCTCCGCTGACATTGGCACCTTCTCCTCTGTATTGTTCATGTATGCAGTAAGCCCAGCTACTGTCATACAACACATCTCCCTAGTCAGTACAGGGATAGCAAGTTCTTCTTTTTTGCCCATGTTGATTTATTTTTCCTGATTGCTAGCAAGTTATATCATGCGATAAATACTTAATATTGATGACCAACATGTTAATATCTTATGGTATTGTATCCATTGAAATTTGGCAGGCTCATTCAAGTCATGGAGAAATGTTCTTAAAAGTTAAATGAGTTTTTAAATAAGTAAATATGTCTGTATTTTCAGATTGTGGTACTATGGACTCATAAGTTATTACAGTATTATGTATTCATACTAAATGCAAGTCTGCATTTTCATTTCACGTTCCACTTGTCAAGAGACAATATCATTCATTTGAACCGCTTCAGTAAGACCGGCACACGTTTATCTGGGAATAAATGAAACAAAGTTAATGGGATATTACAAAACAAATTGCTTTAGAGAAAAAGGTGTATGGTCTTATTCTATTTTCATTGAGACTAAATGAATATTATTTTTCAGCATTAAGAAATTAACTTGACAGAGGGTTGACTTAACAGAGGCAAATATTTCTCTGTGAAAATACAGGATTGTGTCTTTTTTTGTGATTGTTTTTGGCAGGGAACCCTTTTCAGTCTAAAAGGGGTAGCCGTCCCTGGAACACATTCTCCCTTTGTCTCCTCATGATAATTATAACAACAAGAAGGAAAAGATATCAAGGGATCTGAGAAATAGGTTTCTGTTTTACAATTTCATGTTCTGGGTCGGTTCTAACTGTGGCATAATTCCTCAGAGGTATACATTCCTTATTTGATTAATATTCTATTTGATACTTACACTCTCAGGTGTTTAGAATCTAAATTTTTTTGAACATGTTTAGACCCTAAACATATTTAGAATTGAAGGTGTTTAGACTGAAAGTGTTTAGAAAAACTAGTGTTTAGGCTCTGATGTGTTTAGGTGATCATTGTTTTTAGACATCATGTGTTTAGGTGTTTTGCTTTTATTCAGGGCTAGGGGAACATCACTTAGAAGTAATCTAATTTCCAGAATGTAGATGGTAATCCATTGTAGATGGGGATTATGTGGTTGGGGGTTAATATCACCGAAAGGAACCTAAAAGCAGAGAAGGCATTAGTTTCAAGCTTTGATGGACTTTCTTTTATAAATAAATTAAAAACAAAGTAAATTTTACATTAATTGGTAGATATTGAGTATTTATCTAGTACCTATATGAGAGAGCAATTCCAATTACTTATTGGCTTAAGAAGTTTCCAAGAGAAACATACTTACTGTGTAACAGTTCATATGTATAGAAAACTCCAAGTCGAGTAGGCCTACTTGACAATTTACCCTTCCTGTGTCTGTGGTGAACTTCCTCAGACTGACAGCATATGGGTAGATGGAGACTAACTTGATAGTCTGTATGTAATTTGATACCAATGTATAGATGCCACAACCAGATCATAAGTTAGCCTGTCCACGATTGGATTAACCACCACATGTCTAAAGAAGTGACACCCATCACTCTCCCAGAGATTGGTTGCCTAGGTTACCACTGGGGTGGGATTAAGTGTCAGGGGATTAAGAGGGGTCCTCTAAACACACTATGGTGTTTAGAGGCTGGAAAATGTCCAATATTGTGTTTAGGTTTCAAACACAAAAAATGTCATGTGATTAGAAATGAAGCACAATATCACCCTAAACATGTTTAATATCTAAACACCTTTATGACAGTGTACGATTCAGGTGTATTGCAGTTTTGAATAGCAAATTATGATCATTCGAAAATATTCTTTTCAGTAGTATTTAAAGACACACGCTGCCCAGTACACAGAGGCCACCTGGTGGCAGAAATCCAAACCTATCAGTTATACTATTTTGATGGTATTTCTTACCCTAAATGGACCACTTTACCTGGACATATTTTTTCAGTTCATTTTTGATCAATATAGATACATTAAAGATATTTATATGCCATTTGAAATCCCATAGGGTCTAATAGTTAAGGGAAAATTAATATTTTTTTTAAAATTCCCAACTTTTTCATTTCAACCTTGACCCTCTGCTGATTTTTCTACAAGACTCTGTGGATTGAAAGAGGACATCTATACAAACATTTTGAAAAAATCAGCAGAGGATCCTTATGTACGAGAATTGATATGAAAAAATAGTTTTTACCATTATTTTCTATAGTTGAGGAATTTTACACTTAAATTGTCATACTATAAAAGTAAGCACCGTGACTTAGGGATTGTTTTTGCATATTTTTATTGTTAGTACATAAAATAATATAATCCAGAGTTATTTGAGATTATCAGCAGCAGAACCCATTCCTGACATCTGCTAGCATTTGTCTTTAAGTGATATGATTGATGGTCTGGGCCCATAGTATGACTATACGCCTGCCATTTTCTGGCTTATAGCCTCAAACATGTTGATAAAGTCAAGGCATTTGTTCTGCATGTGTGAGTGTGCTGACAATAGTCCTGGAGGAACCAGGTGGGTGTCCTACTGGAGGCTGCTCCTGTACGTGTAGGCTAATGCTATTACCTTCCTGTGGCTGTCCTCTCAATGCCTCATCCTTCTCTGTCGACTGCTCCATCAGATATATGACTTATCCACTGTTAACTAAGATGCATAACACAAAACTCCCCGGGAGTGCCATGAATACTGAAGCAGGGATTTTTCTTCTTATTATTTTGTTTCCATTGTTCCCGAGGTCCGTTAAGTCCATTCACAGAATATTAGCAGTCGAATCAGGCATGTAGGCTAATATTTTGTGTAATGAGTAACAATATTCAGCAAATGAACGCAAGGGTCTAGATAACCTACTACATACATATAAGGAATGTATGTCCGCATGCAATTACATCTTTTAGAGTTAAGCCTGCTTGCTGTAACTGCCACATGAATACCGCAAAAAAAATGTTTCTCGTCTTGATATTTAGGGAAAATTGTTGGAATGTATTGAGCCTGAAGTGCTGCCTCTTTCAGTAGACACATTGGTTTACCATCTTCCTTCTGCTATCATGCACACTCGAATTCGAATGGCCTTTTCACAGGTGTCCCATCAGCTGATATGCAGTACTCCAGATGATAAAGGAACGTGGTAAAACTATTATTGTGTGCAACAGATCCAGGGGGGCGGGGCTTTCAGCTTATACTACTGATAAATAGATATCCTGGGAGAGAAGCCACAGAGTAGAGGAACGCTAGCAAAGGTCACAGAGTCCGTTCTGTCTTCCAGGGCCATGACCGAGCTGTCTACGGGATTGGGCAAAAGGAGGAGGAAATCTTTTAGGTTAAGATTGGTGATAACGAATCGGGAAATCTCTACTAACAATGGATACGTTACATGCATAGAGGTGGGATACATGATCAAGGAGTGAAAGCAAAATAAGTTTACCTGAGGAGTACAGGAAGAGCAAAAATGTCGATGAGATAATTATGGAAATATTGTGGAGAGCAAACAGATGAACAAGAATGAGGAATGGAAAGAGAGCGCGAGGTCACGCTGATTGGTAAAGAAGGGTGTGGGGTGAGGGGGGTAGAGGAAAAAAGAGAGAGCCAAAGATATAGATAAAGATGTGAGAGCGAGCCTCATGTAGAGAACATAACATCCGGGGCATGAAAAAACATGGTAGGAGGGTTGGGGTTGTGGGTGCCAACTGAAAACACTTAGGGTGCTTTCATTACGCCTGGGAGGCATCCATAATGAATGGCCATTGCCGAGCATGCCAATCAGCTGCTCAGAGCTGACTTCTGCCAATGAGCAGCTCGCTATCGAATTCCGATCGCAGCAATTTTAGACTTCATTTCTCTAACATCTGTGTCTCCTGCGAGCCCTGCGGATATTGAAGCACCTCGGAAAGCAGGCTGTCATTTTTTATTTAGTACCCCATCAGTAGCAGAGGATCAATCTGTCGATTGGTGAGCAGTATAGGGAACAGACAGTGGAGAGATAGGGGTGGTGTGAAGTATAGAGAAGGAGCTACCTATAAGCAGCATCAAATATATATAGACAAGGTGATGAGTGACTCACTATATACTACAAAGAGTTATTGTATTGAGCAGCAGCTTAGATGTATTACACTCTTTCTATAATTTACACATCATGTCAATTATTTGTCATAATCAGACATTATTTGCTGCATACACTCTTACATTATGATCGCCTCATACCATAGCCGGACCTCCCAGCCAGAGTTGTTTATATCATATTATATGGATTGAGAGAATAAGGAGATTGTAACATTGAAAATTTATGACAAGGTTTTAAAACTAAGTGCATATTATGGGTATTGAATAATCCTAAGAATTAAAAATAATCTGCTCTGAATAAAATTAGACTCAAAAGGAACTAAGAAATAACTGTAAGGAGCCATGCGTAAAATTCCTATTGAATGTAGGAAGGGCTCGTTCCTTATAACATATATACAATGTACTGCATAAATTTGTGTGTGATGAAAAGTATAGTTGATGTTGCTTGCAGACAGTACATGTCAGTGTGTATAGAGGGATGATAAAACTCCCCCATCTTCACCCCCTTTCCATCCCATCCTCTTAATACTCACTTTCCTCTATCCAGCCCATCCTAGCTCCATCTTCAGCCAGCCCATAAAACACTAGCACCTCCTCCCCATCAATCCTCCAGGCATTACCTCCAGGAGCTGTATGTGACATGTAAAGTAAGGCACTCAGAGCTGCACACAGCCAGGATTGGTGCAGAACAGAGAGCAGCTCACAGCCAAACAGCACATCTCCATCACAGCTGAGCTACTCCATGAGCAGGTCGCATGGAAAATGAGGTCAGCAGAGGGAGGGATTTTGTAGAGAGCTTCTTTTACTTAGGGTGTGGTTGGTGTTTAGGATAAGTTTCACGTAAATGCAGTCAGCCATTCCATGAAATCCTGTCATTCCTCTTGTTTGCCTCCGTAGTTCTGAGGGGGTGTTCTTTTTTTCAATGGGGATTGGAAATTGTAGATTCTTTCATTTATGATACATGCATTACCGAGCTGTACAGTCTAGTGCCATTTTCCGTGGGCGGCTCTGGCCGTCTTAAACGTGTCTGAATCACCTTCTTTTGGAACCCTCTCTAGTCTCGATACACAGACAGGGATGCAGGTAACCATCGATGAAACTGAAGTCTAAAGTTGTTTTCTTGTCATGAATATTTCAGCACTGCTTACCCCTGTAAAGAAATACATGACACATCCCCTAATAGCCAAATACAGATGCACATCACCCTATGGGTGTAACTATTATACAAACACAACGATGTGGCAGTGCACGGAACCTGCATATCCCTGGGAGTCTGCGTCCACATGATCCCACACCATAATGTGTGCTCTCTGTAGGTCATCAACCGGATTAACAGGCAAGATTTGATGTAGCGTTTTATTCTTCAGGAAATGCTGTTTGCTGAAATAAAAAAAAAAGATTGAAACTCCTAGCTTCATTGCGGTTTTAGCAATTTACTCTTTAAATTGGAAATGAAGCTTTTGTTTCTCCATACCAAGCACACTAATGAAAGCCCAGAAATACACACTAAAGCAATGAATATATAGAATTGTGTCAAGGCCAGCCATAAATCATACTCTTAGGATTATCCCTAGCCATTCACCAGGTTACAATGTGTATGTCACGAGTCATAAATCTCTAATCATACCTACCATAGAACATAATCCTCCTGCGCACCACACCTATTCAATATCACATTGGTACCATCGCAGCTGGTAACGTTTGTGAGTATAAAAATGCCAAAGCACACACCCTAATACTTCTCTTCAATGCTGCATTCACATTGGCTGTGTAAGGAAATTACCATTGACCCTCTAGGGCAAGGTGTATCTAAGGTTTAAGCACAAAAAAAAATTTCGACCCCCCCTCTCGAGGGGGTAAAACTTTTTCGACCCCCCATAAGGGACAAAAATCATGCGTGAACGTCCCCTTTTAGCCTATAGTAACGCACAGGGTTTTCCACTGAAAACAGGTGAAATTATTTTGACCCCCCATCAGAGGTATTGACCCCCCCCCGGTCAAGGGGTTGAAAAAATTCTGACCCCCTCAAACCCACCAGCCCCCCCCCCCACTGTTGTTAAAAAATGATCACTCCCTAAGCTGTAAACTACCAAAGTAAGCATCAGCTGCAGGGTGAAGCAACATCAGTGGAAAAGGTATCGTAGACAATTCCCCAGACCATTCATATACATTTCTCTAATTGTTAAATGCAGGTTTATATCGTAGCAGTGTGAGCTTGGCATATTCCCCAATCTTACCCCTCCATCCTCTCTCTTGCCACCACCCCTTACGCCCTTCTCACACGTTAAGCATCCCAATGCGGCACCGAGGGGTTGGGGTGAGCAGCTCACGGTTGTTCCACCTCCTGCATATCATATGCGAACTGTGGGCCACCAGAGAAAAGAGCAGGGATAGAGTCACTCACGTGATTGGAAATAGGGATGACAGATGTGGCCTGGCTGAATGGGGAATCGGTCTCAATGGGCAGGCCAAATTGTAAAGACGGTCGAAGAGGGCTTTGTTCGCAGACATACACTTGGATCTACACGGGTTACAGAACAATCGCATGCTGGAGGAGGCTGAGCTTCACTTAAAGGTATCCTCTAAAAGGATGGAATTGCCCCAGGAGCAATTACCTCAAATTGTCCATCGCATTATCCATTGCCTTTCAGCTGCTAGGGCGAGTGGTGTTCGATTGATTTGGAGTTATTTTATTACTTGGGTTTATTTGTGATAAAAGTTATAGATTGGGCTCATGCTGATTCTGAACCTTGGTACTTTTTCTGCTTTGTGTGTCAGTGCTCAGGAGGGTCTGTCCAAAAACCAAACGTGATTGCCTCCTTTATAGCATAAAGCGTGTACATACAAACGTGCGTGATGGCATGCACGTTCTGATTGTCTTTCCAAAGGATATGCAATGTGTCTCTATCTGTCTATGGAGAATTGCATACATCTGCTGGTGATAACGTGCACGTTTTATCAAATAGGAAGATGAGAATACCTTTTATCAAAATAATTCTCTGCACGTTTCTCTATTCTGAGCTCGTTTACGTTTTGGCAAGACCCTCCTGGTTATCACAGTCTGATCTTCTAGAACACTTTCAGAGATATTCTCGTTTCACTTTTGAATAGATCTCCGTTGTAAGTAATAGAAGGAAAAGAGATGACTGAAGAACGGATTTTTCAGGACCTAGAAGTGGCAGAAGGCAAATGGAAGCATTTCATGTATCTTTTCATCCATTCACTTATTTGCATTGGAGGCTCTACAGCAGCGGATAGTGGTATGTCGTTAGTTGAAGATGCATTTGATTTTCCTACAACAGAAAAAAAGACACGCAAGGAACTCATATACCCATAGTCTATAAATATTAATACTTAGTTAAGTCTGTGCTAATAATGTACTGAAAGGAAACTCGTTCAGAAAAACTTTTGACCTTCGTGGGTTCCAACTAAAAGGCACTTGCATGCAATTTTGTTTTTTTACTGAGTTGTAGATATAATTCCGTATGCACCACACAGAATCCAGGTTTTACGTCTGACCGCTAAGGTCAGCACCACCAGGCGAGTAGGTCATGAACTGCTCAGTAATGAGCAAGTGAGAGGATGCTTTTACGTGATCCGTGTAGGCCTGCAGGCAACTGTAGCCCAGAGGTGCAGTGATGCCAGCTGGATGAAGTGCATGTGAGGGAGGTATGTAACATAAAACTCTACATTACCACCAAGAAACACCATATATATATATATATATATATATATATATATATATATATATATATATATATATATATATATGTGTGTGTGTGTGTGTGTGTGTTTGTGTGTGTGTGTATCATATAGATCATAAACACATGTGTGCGTTTTTGTGGGAAAATGGGGATTTGGAATTGAAAAACTACTCCTCAACTGCATGGGGACCTGAAAATCAAAGTGGAACTTGACCCAAGTCCCAAGTCCATTGAGACCTGTTCTCAGAGGAAATGACTCTGTGATACAATTTAACTCTTAGCTACTGGCTATGCATTTGAGATATCTTTTATGCACATTGTGCGCTAATTACGTCAGGTGTGGTAATCACCATGGCCATCCACAACACCATCTGGAGGGAAACGAGAACCAAAAATTGAAACGTGCACGTCTTTGTATTGCCAAGTAAATATTCCTAAACTCGTTTTGATAAAATATGGCCCAAAGGGAGAGAACGCGCCTCCGGGGTGATTTTCAGTACTCATTTTGGCCACCAGGGGTCAGGGTAAAACACTGACAAATATGCTAAAAAAAGCTTAGACCAATTTTTGATAAGGAATCCAGTGGTATGCTTAAAATTATTCCATCTCCACAGAAAATGTTCCATTTTTGGAACAATAGTTGCCATGGAAACATAGAAAATGGTAGGTAAGGCAATTTCTGGTTGCCATAGAAACCACTCCCCTATTCCAATTTTTGCCACAAACTTTTTTTGAAATTTCTTTAAGAACCCAGATCTGAAAACAGCTCAAACATTCCCTCTAGAATCAATTTTATGACAAAAACATCACATTTCTTTGACTTGCCATGAATATGACCTTAGCTGTCGAAATGGCGTTAAACATCCATTACTCACTCACTCATTTCTTTGGTTATTTTTCCACAAAACTGTATTATTTACATAATTATCATTAATGTGCACGTTTCTTACAAATGAAGGACTGTTTTTCCACACATTCTCATGTTAAATCATTTATCAAAACTATGAAAACGAGTTAGGCCATGCACATTTCTATCAGTGCTGTCTGAAAAAAAAGTTAACGGGTTCTTCCTTGTCATCTTTTGGCAAGACCTTCCTGCTGAGTCCCAGTTAAACTAGAAATTCCTATTGGCCCAAACACAAGTATAAGTGTGTGCAGTGATTGAAGAAATTTTAATCTGTGTATTTGGAATTACATTGATCCTGAAAATGGCTAAAGATGTTTGAAAAAGCAAGCAACCCATCATGTTATATGTATTGTATTTTATTCTTAATCTATGGTGTTCCTCCCGAACATACTCAAAAGGCTCGCTCACACTCAGATCATATAACTGCTCATAACTGCAGTCATTTTTTCTAAATCTTTGAACACATGCTCGTTCATCCATCTAATTTAGGCCGGGGGCTGATAGGGTCCACCATGCACCCCCCCACATCCCAATGTGACGGGTATTTTTTCGATCCTTAGGGTCCCCTGAACAAGATTCAAGATGTTAACATTGATTATCTTAGGATGCACTACAGGTTTTGGCTCATTATCCATGTGCGGGTTCAGACCACTTTTGGGTCAATTTTTGTAACATGTTATTCAAGGGGTATGCTCAATCCCTAAGCTCTAAGACTATCTTACCTTGTCTGGATCCTGAAGCTGTTGGTCTTGTTGGAAAGAACACATAATAAGCTTTTTATTAAGCCCTAATATATGTTTTTAAGTTCAGATTCGAGTGTACCAGACAGTCTGGAAGACGGAAGATTGAAATTACAAAGTTCCTTTTTTTTTAATGTAAATCTTAAATGCGCTCCAGATACATGTATAAAACCTGCCCTTATCCCCATCTAAGCACAATATCTAATATGATTTATGTTACATTGAGTCAATATGATGCTGTTCCATTTCAATCATCTCCCTCTTTATGTAAATGAATGTTTTTCCATGCTAAATCTTTATCAATACTCCTGATTCTTATGCAAGAGTGCTGATTGAGAATATGCATGTTTCTACTTCATAAAATTTAATGGCGAGGCTGTATACGGCCGAAATTCAAAATGGCCAACAGTAGATTCAGATTTCACTTTGAATTACATAATTGTGCAGTCTAGAAAGTATGTGGTGGGTCCTACCCCCTATAAATCAGCTTACTAAAATAGAGTGCTGCATTTGTTTTGTTGCTAATTGGTGTGGTTGCCTAGCATCAGCAGCTTTGCATAGCAACCAAGCCTGAAAATATGCTTGAATGCTCATATCTGCATGGTTTCTTTTCAGCAACATACTCCCCTGATGTAAACTAGTTTATAACTCTTCTGTGACTTTCATCATAGACTAGGAATATAGGTGATAAAAGGTTGCTAGGTTGTGTGGTGGCCTTGCAATAGCAGTTTTACATGGCAACAAAATCTAGATTCATACCTGTACGCATATACTATGGCTTGTGCAGTCTCCCCTCAAGGACATAGTTCACTGATTTCAAATTGCATATAGCTCCCTTGTGCACATCACACAGTACGAACATAGGTAGTAATAATTGCTCTGTTATGTGGTTGCCTAGCAATTGCAGCTTTACATAGAACCCCATGTCCAAATCTATTCAGATAGTCACAGATAAGTGTATGGTCTCACCTCAAAACGTTATATGTATAGCTTTCCTGTCCAAATCTCAGAATGGAAGCAAATATAACATGTTGCAAGGTCATGTACTTGATGTAAATCTACTTTTAAAATCATGTAATTGACAGACACCATATGATGAGATAATGATAAAATATTTGCCACAGTCACACCCTGTGTTATTTTGTATATATACATATCCATGCATATGTACCTCAGATCATCCATGATTACACAGGATTGTAATTCCTAACAACTGTCCCCTCCTCCCTCCCCCCAATATCAAATTCATATAACCACTGTCATTTCATCAAAATTTACCATTGCTGGTACTGATAACGCACATTTAGAATACAGAATATTGGCTCTCAGCCTCATAATATACTGCATGCCTAATTGATTATCTCAAAAGCCTTGGGCAGCCTACTTGTCTGAAAGTAGGTGCAAGGTGGAATTTGCATTGATCCTGGACAGTGCTGGTTTCATTCACATATTGAGAAAATGAAAGAGAAGGATTGGAATACAATCATACAATTCCCAGGATATTCTCTTATCTGTTACCTCTTCAGAGCATCAGGCCCAGTGTTATCCATCCTTATATATCTCTGAACATTACATTCTGGTTCAGGTTCTCTCATAGCAGTGTGATCCCAACAGCTGGTGAATATGCTTCTGGACACTTCTGAGAAGGCATGTGGATCTGTTGCAGTTCATTATCCCCAACACATTTGGTGTAGTGAATTACTAGTTGACCCTGATAAAACTACTGAAGGCCACTGGCACACAGACCATTCCACATAACTCACAGTGGACATTATGGTGGATTGGTCTAGCTTATAGAAGAGGGAAGTGTCATCCATATTGTAAAAATTGCTCCTATCATATCTAGAAAGCACTTGAAGCTACTGTTGTGATCACCATCACTATAATCTGCAGTCTCTCTCTCTCTATGGATCTTATGAATGAAGATCATCTTCCTGCCTTTGACAATTGATAGCCATCTTTTAAAATAACCCAGGTTTTGGACATTGAGATGCTCACCACAGTGCCAAGTCATCTATTGCATCTTTTAACCCTTTCGTGCCCAGAATTATTTTCAGAAAGCTGATTTATTCAACAAACTTGGCATAGTAGAGGCGATTACCTATATTATGTCCAAATTAAAGTATTGGTTCAAATGATAGCAACGAGGGCAGTCAAATAGCTTTCAGAAAATGAAATATTAAGCATAGGTGAGAGTATTATATGAGTAATTAAGGGAATGATGATGGCACACAATGTTGAAAGGGCTAATTTGGATGAAGGTGCCCAGAAATCCTTTTTAACGATTTTGGTAGGAAATAGGCTATTTTCAATTCATAAAGCCTTATTTTGATATTTCAAAGAAAGCTACACTGGTGGAAATTGAAAAAAAAGACATGTATTATAATTGGATTTCTTGGAGAAAATCACAGGAAAAATATTTCATCAGTATTTTTGGTATTTTTATCAATATTCTTTTTAATTTAGTGAATTTTCTGTATTTTCCCATTATTCTCATGGCAAGAGCGCGCACTTTTATGTATTTTAAGCCTATTTTTCATTAATTATTTTCTGCTTTAGGATCTATCAATAATTATTCACCTAATGCACCATAACTAATTTGGTACCGTTTGAAAGCCCTTGATGTTACGATTCTTCTAGTGTTAAAATCATCTTAATCTGATCAATATTAAACCCATGGTGATCTATTGAACATATATGCATGCTTAAGAGCGCACTTTTGCTAATCTGGGCACGTAAGGGTTAAACAGCAATCACAGACTTGACCACTAACTCTGTAATTCATTTTGCAGGAAGATTTGATTAATATAGGCGAGAAAGAAATCATTGTATATTGAATGACTGTGATGGATACATAACTGCAAATGGACAGAATACTTAATGGGGGGTTTATTGCATGTGTGACCACTATCAATGACATCTGACATATAGGCACAAAGTGACAAGTAGCTATTAAGATCAAGCTGGCCATCCTAGACAATTGGCTGGCAACGGGCCTGTATATTGGAGACATGATACAAGAAGTTACCAGTCAATCATCCCCTGTTTTCGCCCTAACTCACAAGGGGCACCCTATCACCCAATGCTTCACTGTTTCTCCTATACAGATATTTAAAATATAAAGTGTGATTGGAGATCACTCCCATCTAGTGGAGGTCAAGTGAACTATTCAGGATCTGGGGAGAAATAACCCCCCCCATTTCTAACTTGAGCTGTCATGAAGTAAAACATTCTATCTTGGGAGTATGAATGCATGGGATAAATAAATGAATAACAACAACAACAACAACCCTCACATCATCCAAACACACATTTACTACCTTGTTCTATTGTGTTATTGTGGCCAACAATTTCACACAACTAGATTGATTTCTTGGGATGGATCTGATCTCTTAACTAAGCCAGGCTCTTAATTATCACTTCAGAATCATAGTACTGTAGGTTTACTTTAAAACATTATCTGTCATTTGAGGTCTGTTCAATGATCCTAGCACTCATCGTTCCCAGTAAGTGTAAGTAAGCCTGTAGTTCCTATCCAGATCTTTATTCTATTTGAACAATGCTCTAGCATAATCATGACTATGCCCTTTACCATCAAGGTAACCTATGCTACTATATGTTGCAATACATCCCTGAGGCGAGACCATACACTTATCTGTGACTATCTGCATAGATTTGGACATGGGGTTCTATGTAAAGCTGCAATTGCTAGGCAACCACATGACATAGTAATCATTTCTACCTATGTTCATACTATGTGATGTGCACAAGGGAGCTATTTGCAATTTGAAATCAGTGAACTATGTCCTTAAGGGGAGACTAT
Organism: Acholoe squamosa; assembly: GCA_949317995.1. Classification (NCBI taxonomy): domain Eukaryota; kingdom Metazoa; phylum Annelida; class Polychaeta; order Phyllodocida; family Polynoidae; genus Acholoe; species Acholoe squamosa. Next base: position 46,526,783 of record OX439047.1, read on the forward strand.
GCACAAGCCATAGTATAAGCCTACAGGTATGAATCTAGACATTGTTGCTTTGCAAAACTGCTATTGCTAGGCCACCACACAACCTAGCAACCTTTATCACCTTTATTCCTAGTCTATGATGGAAGTCATAGAAGAGTTATATACAAGTTTACGTCAGGGGAGTATGTTGTTGAAAGGAAATCATGCAGATATGAGCATTCAAGCATATTTTCAGGCTTGATTGCCATGCAAAGCTGCTGTAGATAGGTAACCACACCACTTAGCAACAAAACAAATGCAGTACTGTATTTTACTAAGTTGATTTATAGGGGGTAGGACCCACCACATACTTTCTAGACTGCACATTTATGTAATTCAAAGTGACATCTGAATCTACTGTCGGCCATTTTGAATTTTGGCCGTATACAGCCTCGCCATTAAATTTTATGAAGTAGAAACATGTATATTCCCAATCAGCACTCTTTTTAGCATAAGAATCAGGAGTATTGATAAAGATTTAGCATGGAAAAACATCCATTTACATAAAGAGGAAGATGATTGAAATGGAACAGCATCATATTGGCTCAAGGTAGTGTCTTTGCATCCAAGGCAATAACGTGTGTCATAGTCATCAAGGAATTCTGCAAAATGTCTCATGTTACTTGGAAAGGTTTGCCCTACATAAATCATATTAGATATTGTGCTGAGATGGGGATAAGGGCAAGTTTTATACATGTATCTGTAGCGCATTTAAGATTTACAGTAAAAAATAGGAACTTTGTAATTTCTTCCCAACTGTCTGGTACACTCAAATCTGAACTTAAAAACATGTATTAGGGCTTAATGTAAAGCTTATTATGTGTTTTTTTCCAACAAGACCAACAGCTTCAGGATCCAGACAAGGTAAGATAGTCTTAGAGCTTGGGATTTTCAGCATACCCCTTGAATAACATGGTAAAATAATTGACCCAAAAGTGGTCTGAACCCGCACATGGATAATGATAATCAATGTTAACATCTTGAATCTTGTTCAGGGGACCCTAAGGATCGAAAAAATACCCGTCGCGTTGGGATGTGGGGGGGGGTGCATGGTGGGTCCTATCAGCCTCCGGCCCTAATTGTCACAGTAATCTAACAGGAGAGTGTTGCTCCTATAGTAAAAGGAAGATCTGACTAAAAATGCCCTCGTTTCCAGTCCATTCTTTTCATGTAGCTATAACTTGTTCCTCTTGTTGCTCACAAGTGGTCATTCAAGTATAGTGCTAAAAAAAAGGCAGGTTTGAGCAGGTACCTAGTCGGGAGAGGTCAGTCAGTACAGTATAGTATAGAGTGTGTGACATGAGTAGGTACCTGATAGTGCAGCTCTCTCTATTGTAAACAAGGCAGCTGACTTTACAGACTAATGTGGTGAGTGCGAGTTAAATGGTGAAGCAGAGCGTGGCTTGTTTTGAAAAGGGGACACATACTGACAGCTCTATTTATCATAGGGGATCAGTTATAGGCATGGTGTGATATAACCAATGGCATCACTTTTTGCGTTGACAACATTCACACATATTAAATTATTATTGAATTATTATAAAAATGGGACAGAAGCGTAGAGATTTTTTTCTGTACTTGATCCCATCCTAACGAAATACTTCAATACTTCTTGTATACATCCATGCATGACTAATAAGAGTTGAAGTTGAAAATACATGACATTAAAGTCTCAGTGCGATGAAATAATGGCAATGGTAGAGTAAGGTAAAGTGCAGGCACTGACTGGTTGGAAATTAATCAGAGAGAAGAGCATAAAACACAGAGGGCGTCTGAACATGACAGACAGCCAGAGGTACAGCTTGGACAAGGCCAGTATTTCCTACTGTATACCCCCTGGCCCCAACAGAGCAATCTCTAGTAGAAGCTGCTCAGGGCCTTAGAGACAGTGTGAACTTTTTACTGCACCTTCTTATACTTAGGCCATCATGGAGCAATGTAAACATTGAGACCTAAGGGTGAGACACGATACCTGGATAAGTGCTAGAATGACTCTAACCAGCCAGCCCCAAGTGCTCCATTGCTCCCAACGGGCAGCAAACACGCCTTGGTCTCGTCTATAAATCCTTTGTTATTGTCAGTTATGGCGCTCTGCCTAAGGCGGGCAGGGAATCGCTGCCGCATGTAGATTAACGTTTTTGATGATGTATGGTGGTGATGTGGTGCCGAAAGGTAACCATGAAGGATGCTGATAAAAACAAGGCCGATAAGGCCTGTATTGTGAGCTACTCGGAGCTGTTCTAAAATGTTGAATGGCACATTCTGTATGCTTACTGCCATCCATTAGACATGCTTACCTTGGTGAATGGATGGGCTTTACACCCAGCTTACTACTAAAACCTTACACAGGAGGCCATTCTGTGTAGGTGGGAGAATGGCTGAGGTATAGGCTGGGAATGATACATTTAATGGACATTATGATGCCTCTCAGGGGCAGGCATTCCTACTAGAGGCTTTACACATATATGTATAATCCAATGAGGCTGTTTGAGCAGTGAGGGATTGCTAGTATTTACCTTTGACATTGAAAGCTAAAAACATTCTCATTAAAGTCACATCCAGGATTATTAGAATTCCAAAGGTTTTTAAGGGTCTATTCACATTGAGCCTACATGCTGCTGCGTCTTAAAGTGAATGTAAAATTTTAATCCCATTCCTGGCTTTATTTGGCTTAATATTCATAGATATCGGAGTTCTCTGAACAAGCAGTAGAGATTTAGGACATCCCAGTGTTCCATGCTGTCGGCAATGTATCGTATTTGAATTTCAATCATTAACAGGGTCTCATATTGCATGGCAGGAACTGAACTTAATTCACATGATATTAGGCAAATTCGATCTAGTTTTTTCAACCACGAAGGACTATCAGAACTTTATCTGGGCAAAGTAGTTGCTTTTGTGGCAAAATCGAGGCCATGCCTTTGCCTTCCAAGTGCAAATATCCTCGCTCCATTTCTATTTGGTGGGCAGAAGATGTTGGAATATTGTTTATTTTTCTCCTTACTGTTGGATGGTGCCGGGTGCTGCACACCATGTTGGTAAATTTTACTAAAGCTTATTTAGTGAACAGTAATGTTTTTGAAATTGATTGCATTCTCCAGAAGTCTAAATTTTCAAGAGCAATAATTATCTTCATCACCAAACAAATTAAATAACCTGTTACTCTTTTCACAGTTTCTGTTGTTGTGTTGTATGTTCTTACTTGTTCGGGGACTTCCCTTTGAGTCCTTATTAGCTAATATGGGAAAAAGTTGGATATCTACATGATGAGAGAAAGCATAGGAAATTGGTAAGTCACACTGTAACAAATGTGTGTTGAGTTTTTGCAGCACATTTTTACTCACTTATTTTTTCAACACACGAAACACTTAACTTAAAAGTGTGTTAAAAAGTGTGTAACTCTCAGAAGTGTGTTGACAGAAAAAGTGTGTTGACAGAAAAAGAGTGTAAACATAAAGTGTGTGGAGATGAGTGTGTGTTAAACTTTGAGGAGGGTGGGGGGAGAGGCAGTGGTAGTGGGGGGGGTATCTTTATTTTTCAACATTTATCATCACTTCAGTGTGTCTGTTAAGTTATTCCAGGCTCTTGCATTTAAAGCCAGTCCATCACTATACAGTTCTTCTCTGAGCCATGATGAATGAATGCTGCATATTCTGACCTGAAATATCAAGAAAACAAAGGATTACTGTTTAAGGTGAAGAGCAAAGGAACATGTTATACAAAGATAAAACATTAGTCATGACAAGAACGCCACAGGAGTGATTGATAGTACATTAGAATACTCCATGATTAATTCATTAATTCCTTTTTGAGAACTCACAAGGATGTCTATATAAGGCCTTCATTGAACTATACATGCCATGTTTACATTGTACTATGATGATATCAACATTTCAAAATGTAGAATGTAGTTCCTGATAACTTACTCTTCTTAAGTCCAAGTGGGTACCTGCAGGCATTGGAAGAAGCAATTATCTGAAGAGAAAAAAAAACGATGAGGATATACTACATGCATTTATATAATAGATCATTTTGTACAGCATGAAAGATACTTACTGGATGGCACACAACATGCTACATAGTCATAAAGCCTTTAATGGAATTATTCCTTTATATAAATATAAATGACATTGTATTGCTATGAATTACTACAATGTACCTGCATATTGTACTACAACTGGCATTTCAATCATTTTTAAGAGGATAATATTTATATAAAATTACTTACCAGACATATAGCATATAAGTGAAGACAGTCCTAACACCAGCAGGTTCAGATACAAACTGACTGTGTGTAACTGTTAAAACTAACCTTTGGTCCGGTGGGGGGGGAGGGGTAGTTAATCCCTTCCATAATGCCACTTAAGACTGAGCTGGCATGTGTGTATTGCAAAGGATTAATAAAATGTGCGTTGATTGAACACACTTTTCAGGATCTAAACACATTTCATGATAAAGTGTGTATGTGTGTTAGAATATGAGTGCTAATGTCCAGAGAGTGAGTAAAATGTTAAAAGTGAGTTGAATATCCATTTAGTGTGTTCCTGCAACACACATTTTTTACAGTGCTGCAGCGTAAAGTCCGGATATGAATATTGCCTCCTGAAGGCAACAAAACATTTAGATATCAGTTACACAATCACGACAAATTCAGATAAAGAAAGGTAGCAATAAAATGAAATGAGGGGAAAAAGATGCCTATAGAATAGCAGAATCCAGAAGCAGACTATAACCCATGCCCTGAATAAGAAAACACCCTCTTGAGTTAAGGATTCTCACAGAATTCCCTCTAAGGTCATTCCCATTTTTTTTTATGCGAATTGCTTTTGATGTTGCTTTTGATATATATATATATATATATATATATATATATATATATATATATATATATATATATATATATATATATATATATACATACATACATCCACTAAAATGATTATTGTGATCCGATTACTAAACTTTCTGACCATTCCACAGTTTGGCGGCAGGGGTCATTAACATTTGTTATGTGATCATGTCCTACTTGAATCCAATATCAGAGACGGAAGAGGAGGGGAATGTCTTCTAAACTAATGAATAAAACGTAAATATACCAGGCATAGAATTGTAAAGATCGGGAAATTAAGGACATGGGATGTGGTGTGGAACGTCTGGGTTGTTGGACAGAGTGGGACAACCCAATAACCAGGGTATGCGTCTTAAACCAAGCGACGATGATCGCCATGCACGCTCACCACTTCCGGGTCAATGCGACGCTAATGTATTACTTCCTAGGTCAAGGTCTGGACGTGTGGATGGTTGGGAGGGCAGACATCTTACTATGGACACCACTGGCGTGACTCGTGCAATAAGCCTGGGTGGCCACGTTGACTTGGGCAGTTATAACTCGACAAATGGGAACAGACCATTGGGATTCTGCACATGCGCAGTGTGAACAGAGGTGGAACCTCGCCTTTGGTTGGACAGCATTCTCTGGGTCGTGTGACCATCCCTCACCACCTACGTAACCGTCAAGGAAGCGGAAGTGATGTAGTAGAAACTGCCTGTACCAATTTGGCAGAGACGGCTGGTGTCGGTGTTGGCCTGGGATGGCTTTGGTCCTCTAGAGGGTATTTTTGAATGTCTGTTTAACACCGGCTTTACAACTTTTGTATACTTCTCATTCATCTGCTACTTCTACCAGAATCCAGAATGCACTGATAGAGTTCATCAACAAGCCAAACTTTAGTAGATTTGTCACAGTATGAGACCACACCCCCTAATATATACTAAAATATATACCCACAGGTTACGTCGTTAGGGCGTGCCATTCATTTTCTTGCACTTTTTTTTTAGTTCTTGTGTTCGGTATATGTGACCCATCCTAACAAAGTGGTACTGAAGTCGCACATTTAGAAGCCTAGATATGGCCCTTTCAAGTGCTATAGTGACAAAAATATCAGATTTATCAAAATTGATATTTTAGCATTTTTCTTATATATGGGTAGATATCTTTCAGAATCCTTGCTTACTAGATTGAATTTAGGTCCCAAATACCCAAAAGACATAGATCTTATTTTAATGGTTATATAGAATTACATAGGAATCATATAGGATTCATAGATTATTAAATGTTTAATATGTCAATTATCTCAGTTTAATCATTTTTTAATCGATCCGACTAAATTTTCCTACAGAAGATCTAGAGAGGACCACCTGGTTCAAAAACGCAAGTGTTATATACCAAATGAAAGCTCTTGATGAGCTGCAAATGAATATGCCAATAACTAAACATTTTGCATGTGCGACTTCCGAACCATTTTGTAAGGATGGGTCACATATAGCTTAAGTATTTCACGCCCACTCCCCTTCCCAAAATACCTCCTCCCTGTTGTTCTCTTTCATTCCACATGTGTGATCCCACCCACGTCTCCACGTAGCCTAACTCTAACATGAATCCTAAAACTTACCTTGCCTTAACCTGAGGACAAACGCAGAATCAATGTAACCCTTCCATCTTACTGGGTCCTTTTAGTAGTCGTGTAAAGGCCCTGTTGCTCGTCTACCCTCGATAAGTATAACTTCTACCTTTTGAGCAACAGATATGTGTTTCTTTCCGGCATGAGCAGTATAGTTTAGAGGGGCAGGTGGTACTGGGTATGTAGATATACAGCAATTTCTTCAGCATTTTGTCAAAATGGTATCCATTGATTAATAGCTGTCAACTGTTATATTGGCGGAGCGGAGGAGGGACTTCCAAGAGCAGAAACTGAAGAGATTATGTACAACGTATGTATACATGGACCTCTTGTGCCTGCATGTTTCCACACTATACCATAATGATAGATAAAGACAACCAAGGTGTCAGGATTTTGGTCATTATACTTTATTGACACTCAGAAATGCAATGTACACAAGTATCTCTTAACAGTGGGATCTATAATTCATGGGATGCAGGTTAATAATATACTTGATGACCCGAGCAAGAGAGTTTGTCTCTTTCATATAAAAATCATATATAGACTAATTATTGTCGGTTTATGGAGGTTTATCTTGACTCTTTGTCATGTAAGAGAAATATTGGCTCTGGTTTCCCCTTTTCCATATTTCTACAATTACTAGTGGTATACTTTCAAAGTATTGATTTTAGAACTATCTATTGCACATTTGATTATCCTTTGTCTAAGACCTTAATTTATCAGAATTAGTTAATAGAAACAGTAACATATATAAAAGATATAATTTTCCAAACTGTGAATTAAGTGAACCATTTATTGCTTTAAATGTTTGGTGGCAAACACTGGAAAAAATGTAATTTCAATCCCCCTCTACTGCCATATTGGCGAAGCAATCGTACGTTCATATTTAATACAAGGAAGGGTGATGGTTGATCATTGGCACTTGCTAGGGTGTTTACCTAATATCATGTGTAACCTATCATTCACTTTCATAGCCATAGAGCATTATATTCAAATAGATGGGATGTGCATTAATAAGGGGTTCAGCATTATAATCCATTAAGCGTGACAAAGGTATTTTAACCAACACTGATTACGTTTCAGGTTTGTATTAGTTATACATGTATATTTGTTCCCACCAATCTTTAAAGGTTGAAAAGCAGCACTGACATAGGGGGAGACCAATTTCAAACCAGGATTTGACTGTGTTGGGCATAAATCCCATTGGGTAGTATTGCATATATTGGTGCAATAGCAGATAGAGGCTGAGGCAGTCATCTTGCCCAGTGCAAATATTACATGAAATGAGACATAGATTATAACCCACCTCCTGATGTGCTATATAATTGCTTGCAATCATCTCTCTCTTTATCATAATCAGCTCCCAGTGAACACAGCAGCAAGTGTAACAAGCACATCTGGGACGAGAACAATGCCAATCCCGTTTGTAGTCATAAGCCTGGAGAAATACATCATCTACAAATGTCATTGCAAGGGAGCAGCATGGCGTTAAGGGTTGGATGTGCAGCCTGGATGTAGGAGAGGGGGTGGGTGAGAAAAGGGAAGAAAATGACTTTAATGTTGATATATGTAGAGAGGTAGCCTGGACTTGGGGACACCATACCAGGGGATAATTGGATCTAAATGGCCGATTAATGGGGACACAGCGACCCTAATAACCTTAAGTAATCCATTGGAGTAGTCTTCCTGGGAGCCAGTGCTGCAGATCATTAAATCAAATGAAAAAGCTGCTGTCCTTTGGTATTCTCACTATTAGTCTTAATGTACAATCTAGGATGCAATGAGGTGTGGTATGATTGGGGATGTAGGCTCTTATTAATGTGCCTCCTGGTCTAGGGGGGTTTAGGGATGTGGGTTGAAGGGGTATTTAGGTACATCTTTCCGTGCATGGCAAACTGGAGGCAGAGACTTTCCTGAAGTATTCACCCGAGTAACAGATAACAAGAACAGATGATGACAGGCAGAGCACTGGTGAGGGAATTAGGCTCGCAGTGCCTGGTCTCCGCTGTCGCTTCCACCTTCCTCTTCGCCTTTGTTTACCATACATAATTCTTATATTCTCCAAGGCTAGCATTATAATAAACATTCACAGAACATTTATACACTCAATATCTACACCCAGCTTTGTAGGTGTAGGCTGACTCTCTTATAACTCATTTTATTCCGACTACATATGAATTGTAGAAGGGTATGCAAGGATGTGAGAGCAGCGATGAACTTAAGGCAACATGAGGAGTTGTAGCAAGAACTGTTTTATATACATTCACTGTGTCATACATACATATTGGCAAACACTATCTGATGCACCTGAACATACAGAAATATGACATAGTTAATATTTCACCCTTGCTGTCATACATAGCACAGTCTTCTTGACATTTATATGCCACATGAGTATTTGCTTCCGTATAGTCACACATCAGATATCATACACATTTCCATAACTCACATGAATGAATGCTATAGTTTTGTCTCATTCCCCATGATATGATATCAAAGATAATTATCTTGTACATATAACAATGCATATATATGCCCTTTAGGCAGGCATATTTATGACACTACATGGGCATGGTATGACCAAGGCGGTCCGACCAAGTTCGACATATGTTGGCAGTCATGAGATATAATGAGTAAGTCAAATGTGCATATTCATTTCTTACCAATGTCATCCTCATATATTCACATTTATTATGGATATAATATGATCTATGATGAAAATTTATAGATATTTCTGATAAAATTGTACTCTAAGAAGACACTGACTGCTAGATGTAGATGGTAAAATATACAATAGTACTACCCCTGTCATTTGATGCTTTACAAGAGTATGTTCCAGCATGCTTATGATGAGGTTTCCAGAAGATGTAGGTTGCCTCTGATATCCCAGCATCCTTAACATTAATGTATTTAGTGACTCCTACGTCCCAGGAACCATCCGTGGTAAGTTCCCGCTCTTCGCGGTATATGGCAACTTGCGGTTGCGGAAAACCAATTCCGCGACAACGTATGCACGTCTCCTGACCTTGGTTGAAGATAATCACCTTCTTCTTTTGGTCAAAGTTTAGAGGTTCACAAGAAATTAAATCAGCCCTTGGTATAGCTGGGAAAGGGGATTGGTTCCCAAAGACAGTGATTACTGAAGAGACATAGAGTTTATCCCACTCACGCTCCAATGCACACTGGTAAACCCCTTCGTAAGCTGCTGTGGCATTGTTTGTACGCAGCTTTAGTTCATATATCACATGACCATACGGCCGCAAAGGAGTCCTCATGCCCTGCATAATGGAGTCACCATTCTCCTCGGCATAATTCTGGGTCTCCTTGTGAATACCAACCACCGATTGAAAGTCGAACTTGGTCGTCGCCGGTCCACCACTGAGATGTGGCGAGAGGGACGATGATGCTAAGTCTCTGCCCGGGGACGCTAGGACTGCCCTATACATGGTCAGCTCGTTGGTTACCTGAGGATCCTCATTTGGTACAAACACCTTGCAGTGCACCTTCAGCGAATGATGGTTCCGGAAGGACCAGGTGGGAGTTGGCACCGCTAGCCACTCAGGGCTGTCGATATCATCCAGCTGGTAGTGCACTGGTTTGCGGATTACTGTGCGAATCTGGTAGGACAGCGTGCCGTCCACCGTCGTCAGGATGGTCTCGAAGTCCCTCGGGAAGATCGACTTGAAGCTGGGAAGACACAAGGTGGTGGCAGTCACCTCTCCTGATGTCAGGAAGGAGATCTTGTAGTCTCTATCACCTACAATAAATAGAAGATTACTTAGTAAATAAATGGGATATTTCAAGGTATTATAATGACTATATGGAGGAGGTGGTTTTTGTGTGAAATGGTAAAGACCCAAACAGATTTGAACTGGTAAAATGAGATAACACATTCATTCCAGCAGTAATTTAGCTCAACATCAAGGAGGAAATACTTTTGAACGGACGTCTATAAGATGTTGTACTGATCACCTGATAGAGTAGTTTTGATAAAAAGCATGCCATAGTCAGAAAGTTATTTCTGAATATGATACTGGTATCTCATTGGATAGTCGACAAAAGATGACAATAATACTGCTGGTGTGATTGGTGTCCTAGGCCTATTTCAAGCTACTATAGGGGTGTAAGCTCCCAGAGACGCTGGTTAAATGTGCAATGCACTTTGCTCTGTTTGCAGTATCGTTTTCTCACGCCGTCTCTAGTACTATTTGAAGGCACTTCAAAATTAGGTTACTGCTAGACGGAGCACAATTTTATAGGCAGAATGTCAAATATGACGTATTCCTGAACCCAGGGAGAGTTCCATTAAAAGACTTTATCCTCTGTCCCTTCAAATTGCCTATTCTTGGGCACAGCAGTGACGTCATAGCAACCAGAGCGGCCTTTATCAGCCTTATCTCCCTCCTGACAGAAATCCTCATGAATGACTAATTTAGATAGGAAATGTACTAGAAAAGATGTTAAAATGCTTATCAGAAAAGATCTAAACATCCCACAGCAAAATGCATTACAAAAATATGAAAGATATTAAAAATTGACGCTTGATGCTCTATTTTGTAATCCCAATATTAGAAAAGGAAACGACAAGGAGGTTACTTTTCTTGTATATTGTCTATATAATTTGACCTTTTTCATGTCCCTAGCAACCTGAGTTCTCCTCCCGAGAATAGGAAGTGAGGAGAAGAATCAGCTCATTCATACACTCATTTTCCAGTTGATGACCCATTCATTGAATCAATCACACATATATGCTAATCTTTTATTATTGGTACTCACCTGCTGACTTTATAACCCAATTGCTTCCCCATTCACTCACTCACTCACTCACTCACTCACTGTTTCAGGCACACAATCTCCCATTTATTCACATTGTCTGTTCACTTACTAACATTGTGGCTACACATTCACTTAATTTTCCATTACCTCATAGATTCATTTCTAGCTCTATTGCATATTTTCTCACTTAATCACTTAGTTTTATGTATTTACTTTGTGATATAATCTTTGAATTAAGGTGGCTGAATCGCTAGAGAATTTCTAATTAGTAAACTATATTGAAATAAACACTATCCAATGTGCTTACTAATGCAAAACTAGATTTATCACATCCCCTTTTCTCTGTATATTTTACCAATGATTTCCCAGCATTGTACTGTGCTTCGGGCATTGCGCTCTTTATACACCATCGCGCCTGCTAATTCATAGCACTATAATATATGACTCTCACTGGGAAACGAGAGGAATGAACTAAATTTTAATCATGAGAAAATACCACCAACATGTTGTAATCCGCTGGCAACTACACAAATGGGGAAATATTGCCTGTGAACAGCTGCTAGGAATAATCAATAGGCCGGTAATGGGATTGAAACGATTAAGATGGATGAATAGTGTGATACATGGTTCAACAACCAACCCAAGATATCCCGGTAAGGACCGGCATGTTGCAATTTGTTTGTGTATAGCTATTCATTATAGAGGGAATGGGGAGTTTTTATCTCCGAGTTCGCAGCAACCATTGGCATCTAGGGTACAATTCATGAATCAAATTCAATTCTATTATTGGTCTTGTACATGGTTGATAGCAGAATGAAGAGGCTTGTGGTGGGGAGCGGCTGATGAAGATGTCCCCCTTTAACTTTCAGACTAGAATGTATACACATCAGGAGTGTGTCGACGCTTTAAAGTATGCAGAGTGTGAGCTTAAGATATGCAAGTGAGGGTGGAAAAGCAAAATATGAAAAAGCATGATCGAAAGATGTGATGTATGAAAAAGTAAATGCCATTGACATTTAGAATTGACCAAGAAATCTTCACCAGATTGAATTTAACTAACCCTAGTCTGGCAATGCCCGGTGTTGACATTGTTTTTCTCTTTACATTTACAAACAATCTGCCCATCTCCACATGTGCACCCTCTTCACCCCTACCCCCAGCCCATACACCCCTCATTCTGCGGCGATCCAAGCCATAATCTAATATTTCTCCACTGCCAGCGGCTATACCAGCTAGTCGATAGTATTGCCCCAAAGGACGCAGGCAGGAACAATAGTCAAGGCAGGGCATCCATTCATGGCTTTACACCTAGGCCCAGACAGCCACTACACATGCTTCTGTGTTAATAAAGGGTGGCCGTGTTCCAATGGAGCAGTGAAGGAAATGAAGGACAAGGGATTCTTCCAGTCTCCAGACGCCAATGGAATTAGCTCTGGAGAAGATTCCCCGCTTCCTTTATCCTCTTATCTTTATGTGTTGTGTGTTATCAGTCGGGGAGAGACTATTTTGTCTGTAATGAGATATTTTGTTGTGCCTTTGTGGCTTTGGCTGTGTCTTTATGTGACTCTGGTGTGATGTAATTTGCCCTTTTCTCACGTGTGTAAGATATTAGATGCATGTTTATACATCGAGGCTTGTAGCGGTCGATGACCACGCAGTGCGTCTTATACGTGGGTGTGGCTTATGGATACACAGGGGTCTACAGTGTTAAATAATATGATGCATTGATGTGCCATGATGACAAATGGAGTGAAGCTTGAGACAACAGACATTTAACACATAAAAATGGATTAAGATGATTTTGCTTTAATTGATGTGTTTGAATAAATGAAGGATAGCACTCGACTGCAGGCATTGATAAATAAATATCTGAATGTTTTACTTGATCTGACAGGCGGTCATTTGTCCAATTTTATGAAGGTTTCTACATCGTGCATTTTAACGATTTTGTGATGTTTATACAAGAAGATAAATGATGACATGTTGACCTACCTTCGATCGGTAGCATGTTTGGTACTTCAGCAAGTCGCATGTTGAGTTTTGGTGCTAACCGGAACCATCGCACGTACACTGCTTGTGTAGAGTAAAATACTAGCGTCACCGTGGCATTACTTCCCTCCCGGAAGTTACGCATTTGTCTTTTGAGCATTTTGACGATGGGGATATCTCGGCCATATAGTGTGTCACCCTGCAAAATACAAGAGCAAAAACCTGATAAACTACAGCTCCAATACAGCAGTGTCTTATGAAGTGAATGTGAATAGATAGATAATAAGTATCTGGAAGGGCTGATACAGTTTACAGTAACCCCTTGAGTTTATGATATCTACTACAAATTCTGAAAAAAAGTGGACTATTGGGTCACATTTTCAGTTCACCATAAGCTTAATCTGATGGAAAGATCATTCAGAAGGTCTTATTGTATCACTAATGTTCAAAACCTGTTCCCTACTCCAAGTGGCGCCCTCCAAGTTTCTTCAGTAATATGCACCATGCGTATGCATGACATAACACGTGATGAATGCTACTCTAGGTTATGAACGACCCAAATATAATAGCTCCCCAGTTTATGGTTTAGGTAGAGCATGATAGTAACACCACTCTGATGATACACCCCAGAATCATTCCTTTAGTTATATTCTCTCTGGTGAACCACCATACATGGGACTAAATCCTGTTAGGAGAAGGAGTCCATGGGGTCTGCAGTGTGCCTTATTTAATAAACCGCCATCCTGAGGGGAATGCCTGTTTATACATACACTACATGTAACACTACAACATCAACACACGCTCTATAAGTCATAATAGAAGCACCTTATCAGGACAGAACTAGGTCCTCATGTATAGCCCCGTGTGGCGAAATGTGTCTGCTAATGGATATAATTGTATGAAGGCCTCTTTGCATTTGAAGTCATGTTGCGCAAAATATGTTCAGATTTCAGCCAAAGTGTTTCGACAGCCACCATATAGGTCGAATCCCATATGGCGAAAAATGGCTGAAATATCTCTGCGATGTTTAATATGTTGCGATTTTAGGACCTACTCCAATTTGGCCAGGGAAATAAATACAGTAGAGTGTATAGAACACAAGCACTCTTTTGCGATTTTAGGCCTTAGAATGTATAATGCACAGAGATATAAACATCAACAAAGGCAAAATATCCCAGCGTAGATGAGAAAACGCAACAATGTCCTTCTGTTCTATACACCCTCTGTAGTTATATCCCTTGCAGATTTGGGGTAGATCCTAAAATTGTAACAGATTCAAAATCGCAGAGACATTTGAGTCATTTTTTGCCAGGGTTGTTCGCTCAAAACTGTACCCTCAGGATGGATTGAAAATATTCATGACCCCACCAACCCCCATGAGCACGATGGTGATGATGACAAATACGTCCTAGGGTCGGTGAGCGCCCTGATAAGGTTTCATGTTTTATCAATATCCTCATGAAATTAATAATTGGTGTAGAGCTATTTCTAAACCAGTTCAGCCACCCACGAGAGTGCAATATTTACACAGTAATCAAGTATTTCTTTCAGCTTCCGAGTAGAAATACCATATGGAGCTATTGACAATCGATCTCCAATTTCTGCCCTGCATGTATGCCAGGAGGTTAATTCAAAAGATCCTGGGATTTCTACCCCTGCGATCTTAGTGTAGGCACATATCATAAGACCTGGAGGCTGTTGCGAAAAGATTTGGAATTCAATTCTCACTGTAACTAATGCATCTTCCAGTTCCTCCCGATTCTCCACCCAGGGAGACCAATTCCCACCTTATACTGTAATGGAATTGACTTACTATGAATTAGACTGCATTGCAAAAAGTTGAGGAACTGGTTCCATGATTAATTCCACCTGAATGCTTCCCATAGTCGAAAGGCCAGGGAATTGGAGAAAGGAACTGGCTGGGAATTGGTTCTCGATTAGGAAGCATTCACCAGTTCCTGACCACTCCTAAACTACTTCTATGACCAATTATCTTTTGGCAACCCAACAGGGAATTGATTCCCTGAGGTCAGTCAGTTCCATTTTGGGAATACCACCTCCGACAAAATCGTTTCCAAATCTTTTTGCAACAGCCTGCCAGCCAGTCTACCCTATCTAATGCAGTGGTTGCAGGCCTGGCAGGAATAGCAAGTCCTGAGATCACTTCACTATTCCTTTTCCAGCGCTAAGAGCACTGCGATCTTAGTGAAAGAATTGCATAGTGGTTTAACCTGAGTACAAGAGCACTTACAGGGAACACTCCTGATGGAAAGAGTGAATAGCCTGCTGCATACATATAGAGGGGAGGAAGGACGTTTGCTGAGTGTCCTTGAGGGCTCTTAGGGCTACTCTACTTAAGTGCACTGTAAGGTAATTCTTCCCTTCTCTCTCTTTGTCCTTGGGGGGGGGGGCAAAATGCTTATAATAGGCAAGCATAAATCATACATCCATGGGAAAAACTCTTGAATACTGTACGGGGTCAACTGCACCCTGTGCTCTTTTGTTAGCCCATATGGGGACGGGGAATGATGGTATAAACAATGTTGTGAAGAAGGGATTCTTACCCCTGTGCCCAGTCAGTACTTCTTGGAATAGTGTAGGAGGGCTGAGGCTAAGATCGATGCGATCTTAGTGCTGGCTAGGAAAAGTGAACACAGTCTAATCTTAAGATTGCTCAATAGGATAAGGCAGAATAATTCCTAAGATCGCTGAGGTTGCGATCTCAGGATCTTTTGAATTAACCTCCTTAAGGTACAGAGGTAGTGTTCAATTTGATACGTCCCAGAATACCATGTCTCTATCATATCACGTTCGTGCTGTATCAGCACATATCATATGCCTTCTGACAGCATATTGGAAGCCAACAGGAATAGGCCTAACCCATTTCACACTTCTGGATAGAGGTTGAGCCCTGCTGTGACTGGGATCTAGAGGATAAACCAAAGGAAAGGTCATGTGCTGTCTGTACACCATAGGTAAGTTTTATCGTGCCTGCCGTCATCTGCTTCAAAGGCGAGGTCCAGCACGTTGTTGGAATACTTATATATATGCGGTAGACGAACCATCCTAGCTAAAACAACTAAACTAAATATTGACCTGTAGACTGAATCCTGGGACCTATTACATCGTGAGGCTAGTTTATGTGAATGATGAATAATCGCTATGACTCTTTTTTTTGTTGACATAAAAAATAAAGTATGAAACTGTAATCTTACATTCTTTCAGCCTTTCAACTGCCTTTCTATAAAGGATCATATATTATGTATTGAATGCATTATGCATGTTAGTATTGAGAGGTTTTTATATGACCTGCAAGTGGAGGTACCTGGTAATCAAATCGTAAATAATGCCAGGGTTTTGCCACTGCAACATTCAAGGTCAATAGAGCAGTAGGCATAAGCGGAGACGGAAATGGCATCTGCAGTGAAAGCTGTCCAATATCATATGCTCCACTACCTGGGTTGAATTGCACCAACTCACTCGTCCGCTTCCTGTTTCAATTGAACATGTTTGCCACCATGGAGACTATTGACAGACAAATTATGTGTATAGTGTTGCCCAACCGCACGTGTAGGCCTTTGGATAGGAGGGTGTTTTGTAACGTTGTACAATTAGACACAACCAGGAGGACCCAGAAGACCTTCAGGATCTGAATGAATCTAATTCAAATAAATGGAGAAATCTGATTTAATAAGCTTTTGACAGCGTGAGGAGAATCCCAGTGGTTGGAATCAAATGGAAGCAATCGCACGTTTGCACTGCCTGATATCTGCCATTGCCTGCTTGAAAATAATATGCACAGTCACTGTCTGTGTGCATGGGAGAATACAAATCACAACCAATGTCTTTTCCCTATTTGACATCCTCTGGTGAGTACTGCCAGTGTCACAGTTCTCATACACTCACAGCCAGAGCCATGTCCAGCATTGCACATCACCACACACAGCATTGCACATCACGACAAACAGAATCAGGAGTGCCAGAACTCACTACAAACACCATCATCTTGCAAGTCAATTCCTAGCTTGTCTTTTTACTTTTAGCAAAGAAATAAATATCAATGCTAATAGTGAACAATGTTCCCATCCAAATGCAATAAGATTGGTCTTTACATGATGAACTACTTTGAGTGGGCCAATATCTGCCAATTTCTGCCAGACACCTTTTTTCACCTACCGTATTATCGCACGGTGTCTAGGCCATGACTGGATAACAATAGCTACAGCTGGTAGAATGTTCTCCATCATACATAATACGACAACAATGTTGATTGTCTGTCAAAATTACCACATGCCACAGAGGAAAATATAAGAATAAGTATGTCAATGATTCTATGAACATTTCCAATAGGCAGTGATAGGTTGTAGGAGTTTGGTTTCTCTTATTAGATTTTATCTTCATGACTTTGGGTTACATTTATCCAATAGTAAGACCCTTTTTCAGGATAACCCCTCACCCACCCTCGTGTTTAGTAATATCTTAATGTTTCCATACAATACGCTGCTCTTTTTGCAATTATACTGTGGTTACTATCACTACTATCTTCACTATTATTGCTATCTCTTGTCCTTTATTGCTTTGTATACTCATGTTTTCCTTGCTTTAGACTGGAGATTAATACTGGAATTATCATGCGTGTTAACTTATCATTGGTAATTGCTCTGAGAGGGTAATGGACGAGTTCACCAGTTATGGTTCTCTCTCATGTCGTAAATATTGACATGGTCATGAATTGAGAAGTGTTATATAACTTCTAATTTATTTTTGCTGGTTTTATAGCATTATTTAGATGACCATAACAGTTCATAAATGTAATAACCACGTCCAAAAAACACCAAGTGCTGGATGCAACAGCACCCGTGTATAGATAAGGTCATATTCTCTAGGGGAAATGAAAGTTATCAATTTGTGAATTACAAAACCATGTGGCTGGTTCTCATCATGGTAGTAGTCCTTTCTGTGCCTCTCAACATATTTTCTGTTTCTCATAGTGACATCCATCCAGGAAAATGAGTTAACAATCTCTTGGGAAGCCAATCATTTGCCCATTCATCTGGGAAGGCCATTAAAACTGCATGAATCATTTCATAAGTTTTGTATCTTTGGCACCCATTTATATTTACAGTCATCCAAGGAACAATATGATGGACGATTGACTTCCCAACTGGCATGATTTACATTATAAGTGCACTGCAAAAATGGTGTTTAGATTTTAAACATGTTTAGGTCTAAACACGTTTAAAACCTAAAAATATAGGTCAGTTAGGTGTCTCATCGACTACACATTTAGGAAATGAACACTTTTATTCTAACTACATAAACATTAATGCTAAACATGTTTAGATGTTTAGAGTTGAGACAGTTGAATAATAGGTGTTTAGATTTAAACATCAATATGTTTAGATACTTGGATGTTGAATCCACACCAGGTAGCAGCACTACCTTTGACTGGACTATCTGCACACGTTATAAACAATTGTTGTGACAAATGTCCCAAAATCCCATGTTTATCATGGTTTCATTTCAAAGAATGTAATGTGAATAGAAAGGGCAATAGAAAATTGACTAGATTCACCTAATGCCACCATCATTACCATAAAATAATCAATAAACTCCATGACTGACACCTATTTGATGTTATTCTGGAATAGATAAGGCAATGTCCTTCCTGCCAAGTTGTTGTACTTTTTCAAGTCTCTCATTCTGATGCAGTGTGTAATATTTGTACACATATCTAGCTGTGGCTGACATCTTTGGAGACTTTGACAAGTAAATACCTGCTGATGCCCCCCCCCAGTAAATGAGGAAAAAAAACAAAATATATCTTTTAATGCAGACATGTCTGCAAATCTTAACTCTCCATCAAATCATTTAAACATCTAAACACAAAAATTCTTAAACACCTAAACACAAAAATTCATATATCTAAACACAAAAGTTTTAACCTAAACACCTACATTTCTAAACACTTGAGCTAAGCACATTGTTTGGCTAAACATGTTTAGGAAATTAATGTGATTACAAAAACGTTGCAAGAATATGTTTAGAATTGTGTTTAGGATCTAAACACCATTTTTGCAGTGTGGCTTCTTATGGAATGCTATAATATTACATGATGTGAGTGCAACCCCCATTCACCTATCCTTACCTACTGTACTCTTAGGGAAGCCACATTTAATCATGTTTTAAGTTAGAAAATTGTTAACTTCTTGATAAGGAGGGTTCACATACTTTTAGGTTTTTCTTGTGGAAAAGATTCTGAGTTTTTACATGGGCTTAGTGCTTTCTTTAGGAAATTTAACACAAAAATCGGAAATAGGTGTTAGTCGTATTTACAGGTACATTTCATTGTCATCTGGTGACATAATCAATAATTTACTTCACATATTTGTTGTAATTCTTCATGCTGAGTCTGTTCCTGGGTAAATAAATGTCCCTCTTTTATGTAGTTCTATCACCAAAATTATAAAGGTAATAGAAAATGGTGAAAAATACACATTTTATGTCACTTTCATGTAGTACTTAGATTTGTTCATTCAGGGCTAGAAATGGCCACGACCATACACCTATGACTGGGGCCATTTGGAGTGCAGTCTCCAACCTGGTATTATACTATGTAAAATAGGTCACCATTGAAGGTCAGAGTATAGGGACATGTCCATTTATTTGTTTGTTCTGCCATTATGAATAGACACCAACTATACACTTCTGGCAGTACATAGCAACATATATCCATAATGCAAATTCTATATTCTGAATTACCCAAATGGTGTGTAGATGGTGGGGAGCTCAATATCTTTCTCAAAAAGGAAAATATAGTCATATATTGTCCAGTACAATATAAAGGTGTACCAGATGTAAGGACTACACCTATATAACTGGGAGAAATGTCTGCTAACTTTTAAGTACTATTAGTGGACGTAGAATAAACCAAACGAAACCAAAACTACACCTAACTGTAATAGGTGTATTTTATAAAGATGATAAGCTAACTCATTATCTGCTATTTTTCTTTTGTACTCAAGTTGACAAGACACTGAGAAGAGAGATTCCGTTTCTATGTATGAGCCATGGATTGAAACAAAGTGATACTCGCTAACAGATCTCTGAAAGTTTAGCAACATTGGTGTACATTAATAGATTGCGCTTACCTATGCAAAATATTACCAATAATCCTTGTGTCGACTCTATTGATTCATTTTTCTTTTACTCTTATAAAGGGGGAATTCATGGTACCTTCTGAGTTGTCCTGTCAAGTGGACTAGTTCTATCAACAAAGCAAAAGTAAACGCATTGTTTTAGCCTGATATAGTGAGATCCACAGTCCAGAAATGTGAAAAGTATATAGATCACACAGGACTACAACGTAGGGAAAAGAATTCCCTGTTTATATACTTCTTACTAGTGTGCCATTTTGTGGCTATATTCTTTTCTTCCTTTACAACTTAAGTGCTTGTTTCCTTCACGTGGGCACACTGAATATACCGCCATTAAAATAAATGAAACAAGGCCGTGGTTAACTCGAGCCATCTCTCTCTCCCTCCCTACCCCGTCCCTCTTAGTATCCCTCATTTCTGTCTGTCTCACTCCTTGACTTCCTCCCACTGTCCATCTGTCTCTCTAGCATTGTAGCTATATACATGTATCTCTCTTTGTATACTGTCTAGTTGACTGTTTCTGCAATATACGACCTATCACCTATGGTTTTGGAAGATACAGCTAATTTGAAGGCACCGGGTTTCATTTTAGCATTCCATCTCATGACATAGGGTTACATTGATCCAGTATTGGGACCCCTTTCCAGTTAATTTGTCATGGAGTGTCTCACTGATGAACACATCATAGAATCAATAATGTAGATTAGGCAGAAAGCCCTTCTCCGTAAACTAACCCTACTAGTCAATGTCTGAACTGAGCAATATGGTCATTCCAAACTTTGCTCTGTCCGGTATATCGCAGCTAGCTTAAACACAGAAAAGCAGAAAGACTGTTTCTATAACAATGACAGCCGATGGAGCGTGGTGCACGTGGGGATGGGTGATAGCAACTGGATTGGTGCCCATCTATTCAGGGACAATATAACACCAATCAAAGACGACACAAGCTGGTTTATACACTGTTTTATTAAGCTATGTAGAATGGGCCGCCATTGAAGCTCAGAGTATAGGGACACACCCATAAGGTAAAAGTGTGTTATAATCTTTGGCACATAATACCCTTTGGTTTGGTGCCTAATGTAGCTGATGTAGATTAATTGAGTGATGTGATATTTATCAAAGCTTTAAGGTTTAGTTCTGCAACAGATAAAAGTAAGCCTTTCCTAATTCTGCTATTATGAATGGGCAACAACTATACCCTTTTGACAGCACATAGAAATATATCCATAATGCAAAAACTATACATTCTGGGTAACCCAAATGGTGTGCGGATGCTGAAAATCGTAATTCCTCTATCACAAAGGAAATACCACGGTCATGCAAAAGTACAAGTGCAGTGAAAGAGAAAGTTAGATCATGTGTCGAAATCCCATTAAGGGGAAAGGTTCTCTTTCTATGTATGAGTCATATATTGATGGGTCAATCCACTGAAAGTGGGCACTTGTCCATGGTAGAGGGTCATTTTCAAAAATTAAGAATTAGATCATGAAACTTAATTTTATTGATAGCCCTTTATCTTGGCTCTTAGGAAAGGTTCATTCAAGTCACTAACTCCCAAGCGGTCAGTTTTTATTGCAAATATTCAAAATTATGAAAATGTAATGGGCATGAGCAAAATGAATTCTTCTCTACATCACAGAAATATTTGTCAGAACTACATGATTTTCAGTTAGGATATTTGACAAAAGGTCCCAAAGACACACTATGAAGAAAATAGGAAAAAAGATGGATATTTACAATACATAAGGAAATAATATGAATGTAATGGGCGTGAGCGTAATGGGCATGAGCGAAACAACTTTCCCAGGCTTCACACAGCAACTCAGCAATATAACCTCACCCAGAATTAATCTAGGCAATAAAAATAATCTAAGAACACTTATAGGATGCATTTGGAATGCAGCAAGCCTGCCAACATGCTTGCAGTGCATTTTACTCACGCCCATTACGCTCACGCCCATTACGCTCACGCCCATTACATCTGTCAGTTAACCCCTCTTTCTGGCATAACCAAGGCATGTAGAGACTCCAGTCTTTTTTTTAAAATGACTTATTAGCAATAGATCTTCAAGTTAGGCTGGTTGAAAGAAAGAAAACTTTGATAGTATTTGTCCTGGATGCAAAAATTTGAATGTAATGGGCGTGAGCAAAATGGACTTGAAAATACTTGAATATATACTGCACAGTCATGCCTGCAAGTAGACCCTAAGTTTCTGTACCAGAAAATCCCCTATAATGACCCTAATCTTGATGGGAAATAAGAAGATTGAGGGTAGTGTTTTAGTAGGCCTACCAGTGTACTTTCATTTTGCTCACGCCCATTACAGCACCTGTATTTGGTTATAGAAATGAACAGGGGAAAAGGAATGCCAACCAGAGCACCTCCAAATAACATGAAAATGTTAGATAGGACCCCCCTCTAAGGAATAGATAAAATTATATTGGTCTGTTGCTGTTTGGCTTGATGGTATAGACCCTGGGATGAGGTGGAAATTGAATAAAATGGCAATTTTTGGCCATTTTTGAACTTTGGGCCACCATATCTAAAAAAATAGCAGGCCGAGATTTGTAAACTTGCCCTTCTTTTGAAGCCCAAGGTGTTTTCTTTGAAATGAAACCAGAAATAAGAAGAATGGTTACTTACTTTCTATTTTACAGCCCCCTGTATCCAAAAAAGACAAAAAAAGACCCAGGTGCCCACTTTCGGTGGATTGACCCTGATACAAAGTGATACTCATTAATAGATATTTGAAAGCTTAGCAGTAATGATGTACACACTGGTAGACTGCCTGCTAAGTAAGTGGTCTGATAGGTCTTCATTTTTTGGATGGTAGGCCTTTGCATTAATCAATGCAATGTATTGTCACCTCATAAAACAATTGAATGAATCATAAACTGATTCATGAAGACGTGTTCAAAAACCTGTTTTATTGTGTAGTTGTTCTATATATTGTATACTTAATCTTATCCTCGATGTAGACCTTACTACTAATTATCTAGGATGCAGTTATGTATCGATGCAGCATATATTATGGTTAAGGTTTGATCATTTATTTCAAATCTAACAGGAGGGCCTTGCCAAAGGTTGACGAGGAAGAACCTCTGTTAATTTTCACAGAGATAACTGAGACAGACGTGCATGGCCTACCTCGTTTTCATTGTATTGACAAATAATTGTACAGTACATTTATGGAAAACACTTTTTGAGGTGTACGCAAAATGTGCATGTTTCATCTAAACGATTATCTGAAGAATCATTTAGCAATACAAAAACGTCTTCGTTTGCTTTTTTTGCTTCACGTTTCTTTTTTGGCATACCCCCCTGAGTGTCAAGACCATTTCAAGACTTTGCTGCACCAGGCAGCCACTCTATGGGCACCTGCAGGGTAGACCCCGCAATAACCTAGTAACCTCATGAATATAGTTTAAAATACCACCATATTATACATGTGGCATGAATTAGTAGCTGGGGAACAGCTCAAAATGAGCAGGTTGGGCAGGGGTCTCTTGCAATTACACAGGCAACTCATTACACGCCAATTCAGGCACTGTCTGGCTCGGTGCAGGTCGATATGTATGAACATTAAAATCCTTTTCGTACGTATAACCCCTGAATTATTAAATCCTCCAAATCATATTCTTTCTTTGATGTGTGCTGCGTGTTAAGGCTCTTATTGTAGTAGTAGATACACCAGCTGTATGGCTTTACCAATGCATGAGCAGCTGATTAGACATTGCTGAGCTGCTCCAGGTGAGGGTAAACTGTGTGATTCATTCTCCAGATACTCACTTATAAGGTACGTATCATTGCATGTTCTGAGCAAGATCTAGCACTTCTGAATCATTTGCATGAATTTGTATGTTAACGCAGGCATCTATATTTGGGGTAGGGAGGGGGACACAAAACATAAATACTTATTAAATGACGGGGAAGGATTGGAACTACAGATATATCGGACGATTCCTCCTATCGAAATTTATTGCATCTACATCACAAATATTTTCTTCCTCTAATTCTCACGAAGGCATTCCTGTGTTGTCCATATTCAGAGTCGCTTCTCTTTAGCCGTATCTCCAATCCCAAATGACCTTTCTCGTGAAATCCGTACTCCTGCTCTGTGCTGATGCTCGTCCTTTGGCACATTCATATTAAAGAAGATAACTGCTGCATTGATTGCACATAGCGACTCTATTGAAACTTCAGTCAGCGTCATCACTTTTGCCTCCGAGCACATTGGATTTTTTTTATCTTATTACCTTATGGAGTAATTCTCATCATGAACACTGGGCACGAATCTGACATTAGCCAAGATGGGAATTCAACCTGTGGTTTGCTAAGGAAGATGCAATTGTTTACAACCCTATAGCCGATTCCTACGGATTCCATCGCATTGGTGACCATGTTTTCATGACTCAAAAGTATACATGTATTTAGCATGTGATTAATCAGAAATAGGAGTGATCAAATAGTTCGAATCCCACATGGTGAAAAATGCTTCAAATATCTCTGTGATTTTGAATCTCTGGCATTTGTGGGACAAACTCCAAATACGCAAGGGTTATTGATACAATAGGGTGTATAGAACACAAGGAAACTGTTACGTCTTCTTGTGTATTATTTGGAATATTTTGCCTTTATTGATGTTTATATCTTTGTGAATTGTATACTTTCTGGCTTAGAATCGTAAACGAGTGCTTGTGTTCTATAGGTCGAATCCCACATGGCGAAAAATGGCTGAAATATCTCTGCGATTTTGTCCCTTGCATTGTATGGCCCTTTTTGAGGCCAAAAAATGCAAGGACTACTGCAAACTTGACCCTAAACATCTGTGGGATTCGGAATGAGTTGGTCTATCCTTGCATTTTATGGCCCCCACAAGGGCAATACAACAAAAGGGACAAAATCGCAGAGATATTTCAGCCATTTTTCGCCATGTGGGATTCGACTTTATGCTCCCTGCTGTACTTACAACCCTTGCGAATTTGGGGCAGGTCCCACAAATGCAAGATGTTCAAAATCGCAGAGTTAGTTTAGTCATTTTTCGCCATGTGGGATTCGACCTATAGAATGATAGAATAACATAAGCAGTGTACCACAATAATTGGCTATCTTTTAATGATTGAGGCTAAGGTATGGACAGGAAAGCACGCTCCCCAGGGTCCATAACACTTCCTCGTAATGGAAGCCATGTCATGTCGTGATTGCATGTTGCATGTGACATGCAGATGGAGAAGGGCCCAGAAGGGCCTCAAATACCCCCTGCAATAAGGTCCCTTTTCGTAGATCGCCTCACAACTATATAATTGTCATAGACAGCCACCGTAGAATGCATCTGAAGAAAATATCTTGTCAGCATGCTATTGACAAAGGAAAACTTTGAAAACAGCAATAACATAAGACTTCTAATTCATGTGTGCAAACCCAGACTGACTAGTGACACTGTTAAAAGGGTCCATTTAGTGCGCATGCATATCACATTACCCATCCATGATGAGCCACCAACTGTGTGGGCCCCATCGTTACCTAGCAACCATGCGAAGATGGTGAAAAATACTACCATAACAAACGGGTGGCAGAAATTGGAAGCAGAGAAGGTTGGTTGAAATATTTTATTGGTCAAAGGATTATAGTTACATACGATATTCATCTAAACCAAAAAAAAAACAGAAGTGGTACACAAAGGAGAAATATAGCTGGTAAACAGATGTGTAG
This sequence comes from Acholoe squamosa, assembly GCA_949317995.1. Lineage (NCBI taxonomy): Eukaryota > Metazoa > Annelida > Polychaeta > Phyllodocida > Polynoidae > Acholoe > Acholoe squamosa. The sequence continues at coordinate 46,552,897 of OX439047.1, forward strand.
AGGTACACGTTACTAAACCATAGGAGTTGGGTACCGTCTGATGTGGCGGGTGAGTCGAGTCGTCGGACGTTCCTCAGGTTCCGGATAGGTGGCAGCACCGATCCGGGTCTGTGGGGACATCTGACGACGAACACCTGGGTCCGTATATAAAGCCCAGGGCTCAGCCGCTACGTCAGAGGCCCTTCTGGCCTCCACACCATGTAAACCACTGTCTTTTAATATTAGCTGCCTCTTTGATATCATCCGGCAGCCGTGAGTGTGCGTTAAGTAATAAACCTAACCGTTGGCATACACTTGGAATACTGTCTTACTCTTTCTTTCCGAACCGTAAGACCCGAACCCCCCAGGTCCGTAAGGCCACAAACCCTTACACTGGTGCCGTGACCAGTTAATTCTGGTGTATAGCCCGGACGTTATAACGTCCGAACGGCTAGTACATGGGTTAGACACCCTTAGGGAAGCTAACCCAGCAGGGCAATCACTTGCCCAAGAGAATGGAAATGGATCATTAATGCTCCAAGCCCATTCGGACTCGCAAGATGCGGAATCAGCATCTTGGAGAGATCCCGGACCCCACTATAATGATAGTGAAGAGAATCTGCCAGACTCTGTATGACGCGAACAGTCTATCCAGAGACATAGTAACTTAATAGGCCAACAATCGCTTGTTGACGAATTAAGTGATTCGATGTTCGAAGTTGGTGGTAGTACTAACCCGGAACATCCGGCACCAATGCGAAAAAGGGTAACATTCGGAGAGCTGCCTTACAGGTTACCCAGGCCTGAATTACCAATATTAGATTATAGCGCTATAGATGGCGACTTAACCTATGCGGTACAGGAAGGTGAGGAATTAAAACGACCGGATGTCCTGTTGTTGAATGAAACTTATGTAACTTTGAACGAGAATTTAAATACCTTGGTCAAAGCTAAGGATGAAGTATTCCAAGAAAAACTTCAGATGGAAGAGGACCTAACTGGCATGCGAAAGGAATTCGAAGCCAGAAGGAGCGAGTACATGAAAGAACTCGAGAATGAAGAACTAAAACTTCAATCTATGAGAGAATCATTCAATAAAGAATATGATAATAGGCACATTCGTATCCAAACATACATAGATACGAACGACCAACTAAACCTTGATAAGACAAAATTCGAATCCGAAATTCGCCATTATCAGGATGAGTTGGATAAATTGAAACTTCAGTGTAGTAAACAAGCTGAAGACAATGAAACCATCCGGGTAGGCATCATAGCTTACAACAAACAACTGGAGGAGGATAGACAGAAACTCACAAACGAGCTTCAGGAATTGCAGACTACTGCAATAACTCTAGATAAATATGTAGAAGCAGCCCAGTTAACTATAGGTAATATAGATCCAGCTGTGGTATCTACAATGTTGGGAAAGACATCTAAAGATGCAACCCAAATTAGATACAGCCCATTTGTTGATGATGGGGCTGACAAGAATGTGGTATCCGGAATCTACAAGAAACCGGATAATGCTGCAGTAAATGGAACCGCATCTAAACCAGTAATTCCAATGCTGGATACGATAGGTCCGGCACCACCCATACCAGATTTGAGTCACAAAATCAAAGCGACTCACGATGGTGCTACAGGGAATAATAATAATACACCCGTGGCACAACCAAGAGCACCCGGACCAATGAGGCATATGTTGACACCACCTTCATATTTCCCCCAACCCGGCCACAGTACACCAGCAGTACCAAGATTATCGAATCCAACCCCAGGTTCTGGTAATGGTCCTACTGATGGACGTTTTCCGAGACCAAACCCGCCACAAAACAATATTAATGGCGGTACGTATCAACCAAGAACATCTTCCTATGGATATAGAAATAATTATAATCCATCAGGAGGTGGTAATTATCAAAATGGTAATAGCTATAACCAGGGATTGAATCAAAATGATTCTTACCCTAGATATGCGTCTTCTGGAAACACCGGTCACAATAGCGGATGCCCTGGTGGTTCATCCGGAAGCTATAATAATAATGGTCCACCAGGAGGGAACCCTCCAGGTGGCCCAGGAGGATCCGGATCCGGAGGATCAGGATCAGGAGGAGATGGCAGGAAACCAAACAGGAGAACTTCTATGCCTGCAGGGATGCAAACCATCTTTGATAGGAGCCAATGTATCCAAAACCTTGGCATTGACTGCTACCGAAAGGGAGCGGACGGCATGGAAGTCATGAACTGGAGCATGCGAGAAGCAGATAGACTACGCGGATGTAATAATCCGGCACGTAGGCAGGCACGGATACCCCCTCCATATGATTCTAATGATCCATGGAAGGACAGGTATCAAGCTTTTGTCGACGAAGTCAATTGTAGTGGATGGACAAAAGAAGAAGCTCTGCCATATTTGATTTGTTGGTTAAATAAAGGCGGAAAAGTAGCTCTCAACCAATGGAGAGCAGCTTACGGAATATACGGTACCTATGATCAATTGGTCGAATGTGCCGCATACCTTTTCGGATCAATCGTTAGAGAAGATCCGTGGGTAAGCTTTAAAAAGAGAACACAAAAACCTAAAGAATCACACAAAGTCTTTGGTTTGGAGCTACAGGACTTGCTTTCGAAAGCACGTCCAAATTGGGCTCATGACGATGATTGTTATCTACAAGAATTGTTCATACAATTCTATAGTGGATTGCGAGATCCGGATCATAAGCAAGTGGTGTGGGACTCCTGGAAAGATGACACTTCCTTCAGTGATCTGTTCATAGCAATTGATGGACATGACATGAAGAAACGTTTGGTAGGTCTTGGACCTAGTCCAGTAAGAGCAGCTCCTTTCCAATACGGAGGTACACCTGCTCCGGTATATGATACTTCCCAATTAGCTCCGGTTGAATCGAATGAAGTTGATGAGGAAGATGAATATGTCTCCGATGAAAACGGAGAATATATTGGTTCAGTCCATGTGGCTGGAAAGTATTACCGACAAAAGCGGTATAGGAAAATACATTCGAGAGGGAGAGGAAGATCTGTTGCTGGTAAAACAGCTTCCGGATCAACTCAACATGGCAGTGTAGCCTCTACGGCGAACTCAACTGTAGCAGCCACTGTTGCTCCGACTAACATGATGGAAACATTAATAGCCGGATTAACAGAAGCTCTAAGGAGACCAAGAGTTGATAAATCTCAAAGGAGATGTTTCAGATGTCAGAAACTGGGGCATTTTGCTCCCGAATGTATGGCTGAAAAGCCTGTTCCGCGTAAACAGGAGAGTGTCTCTGGGATAAGTACAGAGGAAAACTAGAAAGGGATCTCCCGAGGGGCAAAGAAGGGGATCCCAGTGACAAATCTTGCCATAATATCACCATCCGTGACGATAGTTCGCATTTAGTAACAAGATCGCCTAACACCGAGGTGGTTGTAGACACCCGGAAGGTTAGGGAAGCTGATATAACAGGTGCCACGGGCACACAGGGGAAACCCAATATCAGTAACGAGGCAGGCGGCTATGAATTAGCCAAGGTCTGTGGTGCCCACCTGCCCCCGGGTCATCCTTGTCTTGAATTCCTGAAAAGATGTGGATCGACTCCTGGTGTGAAAAATGACGTTCCGATTGTCACGGACATACCCTCTGTTCTAAACGGAAGGCGGTGGTATGTTTGCCTCACTGTTAACGGAAGATCTGCCGAATTCCTTGTGGATACGGGAGCTAGCCACTCTTGTATCTCCAGGGGTTTCTACGATCTTATACCGGATGAACATGAGACTCTCAAATCGGGAGGAAGTGCTCAGACGGCCGACGGCAGTACCTTGCAAACGTATGGTAGAACTTGTGTGAAACTACAGTTGGATGGTATCCATGACTATGTCATGAGCACCACCGTTGCGGATATAGCAGATGAGGGTATACTTGGGTTGGATTTCGCATCCCTGTATGGTGCTGTGTTAGAACCCCAAACAGGAGTGTTGAGTGTGAGATACCCGTATCCCGTAAAAGTTAGATGTGTACTGAGACAAGTGAGCAGTATGGCTAGTGTGGCACACACTGTGCGAATCCCTCCGGGAGTAGCCTGGTCGGTAGTACCTGTCTCCAATACTGGAAACACTACTATCTACTTGAAAAAGGGACAAGTTTTTGGAAATGTGACCCTTTCGGAAACTGTAACGGATAGTAAGCTAAGCTTACAGAAGGTAACAGGGGATGATGAAATTTCGGAAGACTTACTTAAGTTGTATGAAGAAACTTCATTAGAGGATCCGGAACACCGGAAAGAGTTCCATGATATGCTCTGTCAGTATCATACTGCCTTTGCCAAACCTGGTACGACAAATAAAGTATTACATAAAATAGATACTGGAGATGCCGAACCCTTTAAGATACCGTATAGACGGTTACCTTTAGCAAAAAAGAGAGTAGCTGAGGATGAAATAAACAAGATGTTGGAACAGGATGTAATAGTCCCTTCCAATAGTCCATGGAGTAGTCCTGTGTGTATGGTAACAAAGAAAGACGGTACTATCCGTTTCTGCATAGACTACAGGAAGTTGAATGGAATAACGAAAAAGAATTCGTATCCATTACCGAGAATAGATGAAACCATTGACTCCTTAGGGGGAAACAGCTGGTTTTGTACCCTAGACTTGCAATCAGGCTACTGGCAAGTGGGAATGAACCCTTCAGATATGGAGAAAACTGCATTTTCGAGTCATATTGGATTATTCCAATATAATGTAATGCCGTTTGGACTGTGCAATGCACCTGCAACATTTGAAGCAATGATGGAAACAATTCTAAATGATTTATTGTGGAAAAGATGTCTTGTATATCTTGACGATGTCATAGTCTTCGGAAAAACATTCGAAGAGTGTTCTAATAACCTGAAAATGGTACTAGAACGTATTATTTCTAATGGTCTCAAATTGAAACCTAAGAAATGCCACATGTTTAGAAAGTCCATAAATTATTTGGGCCGCATCATCAGTGATGAAGGAATAAAGGCTGATCCGGAAAAAATCGAATCAGTTACGAATTGGAATAGACCTAAAACACCCAAGGAAGTGAGGTCCTTTTTGGGATTCTGTTCCTATTACAGGGAATTTATTCCGAATTATTCTAGAGTCAGTTACCCACTACAAGCAATAGCTAACTGGACTCCAGGAAGTACCAAGGAAAAATTTCCTTGGACGCATGAACAGGAAACCGCTTTTCAAAAGCTAAAAGACCTGTTCACGAGTACTCCCGTATTGCAATATCCGAATGAAACGGATCATTTCATACTGGATACTGATGCTAGTAATGATAGCATTGGTGCAGCTCTCTCGCAAGTCCAAAATGGGAGAGAAGTACCGATTGCCTTTGCCAGCAACACACTGAGCAAGACTCAGCGCAATTACTGCACAACCAAAAGAGAGTTGTTAGCAGTAGTCGTATATACCAAGAAGTTCAAACATTTTCTATGGGGAACGAACTTTACTTTACGTACGGATCATTCCTCTTTAAGGTGGCTACTGAACTTCCGAGATGCTGAAGGCATGTTAGGCCGATGGCTAGCCCATTTATCCGAATATGGGCTTGAACATCAACAGATTCAGCATAGACCCGGAGTTAAGCATTTAAATGCTGATGCTTTGTCTCGAATACCAATCCGGAAATGCGATAATCCGGATTGTACTGATTGTGGAGCTCATAGGGCAGTGTTAGCAGGGATTCGAAGACCATTCGTACCCCTAGTTGCCAGTATACTGGATTGGTCTATGGATCACATACGACATTTCCAGGAAGCTGACTCGATAACTGCGCAGCTACTGCAATTAGTACCAAAGGGTATACGTCCAGTTAGACCAGAGGTCTCTCTGGAAAATCGAGAAATGAGAAGGTTTCTTGCTCAATGGACCGAGCTTGAAGTCCGGAAAGGCGTGTTATACCGTTGGAAGCCATGTAATAATGGTGAGAGAATCATGCAAGTGGTGATACCACATGCTATGAGACATGACATTATGTACTTCTGTCATGGGCATCGGACCAGTGGTCATTTCGGAAGGAAACGCTCGCTAGCACGACTTTCCAAGAAATACTATTGGCCTGGCATGACACGGGACTTGCAAAGATGGGTAACCACCTGTCCGGATTGTTGTAAAAACAAACCCGGACCCGGGATGGGCAAACTTCCCCTATCCCAAGAACTTTTCGGAGTTAGATTCGCAAGAATCGGGGTAGATATTATTAGTGGATTTAATACAACCGCTAATGATAATACCTGTATGATGGTAGTGTGTGATTATTATACGAAATACACTAAAGTATTTCCACTACCGGACCACAAAGCAATTACTTGTGCCGAAGCTTTTGTAAAAGGTTGGGTACTAAGCTTCGGTGTACCATTAATGTTACACAGTGACCAAGGCAGAGAATTCGAATCAAATCTCTGGCAGGGTATGTGCGAATACTTAGCTATTTGCAAGACTAGAACCAACCCGTATAGGCCACAAAGCGACGGATTGGTGGAAAGGTTCAATAGAACCCTCATCCAAGTCCTAAAGTCACTCGTTAATGAACATATGGATGACTGGGATGAGCAATGTCATTTTGTGACACATGCTTATAACAGTACGGTACATTCAAGTACAAATTGTTCTCCGAACCTTTTAGTATTCGGAGAGGATTTGATAATGCCTGCTGACCTAGTTTTTGGAGTCGTAGGGATGGACCCTGAACTACCTTGCCATGTAGTTTTTGTGGAATGTTTAAGAGACAGATTTAGAAAAGCATATGAGTCTGTCCGAATTGATTTGGAGAAAAGTGCCAAATGGCAGAAAGTAGGATACGATACCGATCTAAAGCATCGGAAATTCCAATCCGGAGACAGAGTTCTCAGGTTACATGAACCGCTTAGACACATAAAATTAGCGTCTAATTGGGACGGTCCCTTTACTTTAACACAAGTTATCAGTGATTGTACCGTAATTATTAAATCTGATCTTGGTCGACTTTATAAGTCAAATGTGGCTAGATTAAGGAAATGGTCTGGGAGGGAGACCTCCACAGAAATGTATGGTGAAGGTTCCGGAAAGATCCTGAACCAGAATCGCATAATAGACCAGGTAGAGAACACTACAGTGAAGCGCGGCCGTGGTAGACCCAAAAAGTGTTCCGAATCAGTGACACCCACGCCAACACCGATTAAGCGTGGGGGAGTTAAAAAAGTCTCGGCAGGTGAAGACAAAAAGAGGAGGAAAGGTGTTTCTAAGGCTAAGAAGCACCTAGAGAAAGCTCTTCAGACTGTCAGGTCCGATAAAGAACTATCCGAGAAGGGGAGATACGTTCGCCGCAGCCCCCGAATTGCCCAGAGGACTGCAGTGACCTAACCTGTATACACAACGAGTGTAATGTTTACATTTAGAGGAACGGATGACAACTGACCCTAAAGGCTTATTTGTCGCCCCCGCATGATGTACCAATGGGTAGTGGACGGATAATCCGGTGGATTTGCTTAAGCTTTCCATAATCTCCACTTAAATCCCCAGACGAGTCATCGGGGTGAGCGATAATTACCTAAAAACAATCAGTTTGTTGATGTACCGCCTGTAGCACGTGCGTTTCCGCATGACGTCACCGTGTCCAGTCTCGGCTGACCTCTCGTGACCCCGCGAAGCAACGGGGAAATGACGTCACGAATGCTGGCCTGTCGCCATATTGTTTTTCGGTAACGTCTAAGACGGTCGAGCTCGCTCCCTTCTTGGATTTTACCGGCTAAGCAAACCCCCCGCTGCTCCTCCAGAGTCTGTCTCCTGGTAGACAGACTCCGTTTGTGTCGGCCCCGGCGCCGTAAAAGCTGGAAAAAGGAGTAGTTTACTCCCGTGGGCGATTCCCCAGTCATGGCTGAGGAATCCGTAGCTGCAGCCAAGCTATCCGGTGACCCGGATAAGCTGACTCCGTCCGCAGAAGCTTTTCCGGAAGCTTTGTCGCCTGTTACACAGGAAGAGAGCGAGATGATGGACGTGGAGGAACCCACGGATCGCTCGTTCGAGGAGAAGCTGGCTTCATTCTCACTAAATGAGCCAGAGAAACTATTATCTCCACTCCCGGCCGAGGGATCCGGAGCGACTGCGAGTGCTGAACCCGCAGCGACAGAGTCCGAAACTACCCAAGTTGACGGACAGAAGGATGAGTGGAAGCCAGCAGTGGCGGAGCCTTTTCCAGCTAGCTACGATGGTCGCTACCTGTATGTCCACCCGGAACTGCAGGCACAAGTGACCTACGCGGACGGGACACCAGTCAGGATGGACCCGAAAGTCAGGATAGCTATCGAGGGCGTCATGGCTCCCGAACAGCTGACCAGGATGCCTCCCGAGTGGCTTCGAGACTGGCCGTGGTTCCAAAGGGGACTTATGGTGGACGCTGGTTTCCGTGAAACCGTGTATGCAGCTAACCGAGCCTTCGAGCTCGGAGCGTATCCGAAGCCTGACAAATCCCTGTGGAACGTCAAGGCTACGAACATCAACTGGGTAGGCTGTGTCTGGGATACCGATGGCCAGACCTACCCACGCCCTAGTGCTACCCGGACGCCGTGCCGGACCACTAAGGAATTCCGGGAGGCCGCTGCTAACTTCGAGCAGTGGGATGACGGTTACTACATAACCGAACAGGAATTGGTGGATGTCCAGAACAATTCACTAATCGGATTGGACCGAGCTGCAGCCCTTTGGACGGTTATTGTCCGCCGTATGACTGCCGAACAGGAGGCACAGGAAGAGGCTAAGAGGGCCGCGGAAGCACCCGCACCTCCTATCCACGACCTGAAGCTTGCCACCAGAAGCTCCGCCAGTGCTACATCAGCTACCGGCAGCACTACTACCCCAGTAGAAGCCACGACCTCCAGCACATCCGGAACCCAGGAACCGGAGGAAGACTGGAAGGTCAGTAAGAACCGACGATCCGCTGCTCGGAAGCTCAAGAATCTCCCGGATTCTGCGAGAGCCGAGCCGAAACCCAGCACCTCAACCACTGGTAGTACTGCCATGGAGGTTGAGTCGTCTGACGAGGAGTCGGTGCACGAATCCTCGGTTGAGTATGATGAGAAGGCCACTCCATCAACTCAAACCGAGGCCGAACGTTGGGCTAACGCCAAATCCGGATTCAAAACCCGGATTCCGACGTGTTTCTCCGACTGTGCGTACGGAGTTAAGAAGGACGGCTCTACCCTCTATGCCTGTCCAGACTCAATCAATAAGAACGATGAGTCGGATGATGAAGATTGGATGCGTCTTTCGGACGAGGACCCAAATCCGAGCAAAGCCTATCGAAAGATGTGGCTTATGCTAAACCACACCGAAGGGTATTATACTTATACCCAGAGGAGGAAGCTGCGTTGGGCTTTAGAGAAGTGGTACGGCGATGATCAAAAGTCCTGTCCCTTGTCTATCTGCCAGGATGCGAGTGATGTCTCGATCCGGACCTGGAGTACTCCAGCCCGGTTCCAACGGCATCTGGTAGAGGCCCACTTCCACCATCACCCGGTTTACATCTGTGATCCGAGTTATGGTAAGAAGGGCAAGAAGTGTACTACTAAGGTGCAATACAACCGACGTAGTGATCTGGCTAGACACCAGAAGAAATGCCACGCAGAAGGTTTGGACGGGGCACGGAAGCGCATCATGGAGCTTCATCAGGAACTCATGAAGGAGTTCGACAGTCTGAGCGAGGATGCTTGGTCTAAGATCCGACCAGGGGACCAAGTCCTCTGCGAAGTTCCGAAGACCAAGGATTCGAAACTCCGAGCAAAGATAGTCCTGACTCCTGGAAAGGGTAAACTGGACATGCACGAGTCTCTCTGGCAGAAATGCGAGGAATCCGGAAAGGATGCAAAGAGAGCTCGTGAAAGGAGCAGGAGAGATCAGAACCGTGGCGGCAACGGTAATGGTCAGAGCACGACTAAACCGAAAGTCAGAGCAGAGGACCGTTCCAGGTCCCCTCTGGCAAGGCACCCCGCAGAGCAGGCTCAGGGCACTCCGGTGTTCAAGAAGCCCGAACCTGCCGGATACGCTGGAGCCGTATCTAAACCTGGGAAAGTGAGTTCTCGAAACTTTCCGTCCTTAAACCAGGGACCTGGACCTGAGAGCCAGACCTTGGTGGTAGGAAAGGATGGTCGCCTTATGCCAAAGAAGACCACCGCATCTGCTGCCGCCGGATCTGCATCCGCTCCAGCCGCCCCACCAGTTACCTTTACCCAGGAGCAGTTAAACATGTACCTGCAAATGGGACTGAAACAGAATGTACCACCTGCCTTCTGTGTACCAACGACAGGTGTGTCCGGAAGTCCTAAACCCGGAAGTGGTCCACAGGCCGCCTCGACTCCTCCCAAGGCTGTCGCTGCACCTGAGAAACCAAAGGACGCTATTACCATTAAAACCGGTAATGCGGAAGTTTGGTTCGAGAAGTCTCGCCAAGGGGAGGCAGATGTCCAGAAGGCCATCTACACCCATTGGGAGAAGTGCGTTCGTGAAAAAGCGATTGAGTTTCATCAGGGTCTCCTAAACGAAACTCTGTTGTGCATGAAACAGGTGGGCGACGCTGAAAAGCAACGTCTCGAGACTCTCATCCGGGACGATGTAAAAGCCCAGGAGGTCGCTGCCGCAGCTGCCCAGGAAAAAGCAGCTATGGATGTGCACGTGTTGGAGAAACGTGTAAAGGAGGAGATCACTCGGAACACCAATCTGAACACTAAGTTCATGAGGGTGTTCGGAGTCGACTTGGACGAGTGGGACGGCACTCCCGAGTCGGCTCTAGCTCTTCTGAAGAAGAAGCATGCTAAGAAATCCGTTTAAGCATGCTAGGGTTATTTCTTCCATAATTTTTTTTTCCAACACCAAATGACCAGATATAGTCTTTGCGGAACCCTATAGGTCTGCGAATGTTTTATTCACTAGTGTATGAACACCTATGGTATGTGTTCCGGGTTCCTTTGACCAGTCTATTATATAATTCAGGTTGTATAACTTTTATTGCACCCTGAATAGCCTATTCGGATTTATAACTTCATCCATGAACAATCCGATAGTAGACTTGCTGCTGTGAGACGTATCCGGATGCCAGTTCCAGACTCCTGCTGTTACCCGTGCTAACCACTTACTAGGATGGACTTTACGATTTACCTCTACAACTCATCTGTACTCCCGAATGGACTTATATCAACTACTACTATTACTTCCGGATCAACCTATATCGGACTATTATTTACTTATGTCAACTAAGCTTAAAAAGGATTACGTTCTCTACATAGTTGACACATCCGGACTATTATTCTACAAATCTACACCATTCGGATAAACTACAAACTTTAGCACTACTAGAGGATTGTGGGTAGCTGCCCCAAAATCAACTACCGTGTTCACTCTATATAAGGAAACTATAAACTTTAGCACGTCCATCCCGTGGTTAGCTGACCACACCTACCTACTAGTACCCGGAGGATACAGCAGAAGACTTCAGCAGCATTTATAATTCCTGTATATTGTATATAATGTCATATCTCTATTTTTCTATAATATTATATGTATGTGCATATCCACTAGATACATATTATGATATGGGTACATAGATATTTTCTTGAAACGGATCTCTGATTATTATTAGTATTCATATTATAAGATCCGTTAAACCTCACCAGAAAACACATATTATTGTCCTGCGAGACAAATTATATAATAAGTATATTGATCTGGTGCTATAAAGGTTATTAGATACACGGTGATAATATATCATTATTATATTCATTACCACACCGTGAATTTTTTTTATTTTTTTTCTCAAGTGTATGTTATAATTAACCCTATTCGTACTACTCACGAAATCTTTAACGGATTCGTATGATAATAATATACGACATGTCATTATATAGTGATGTTACTATAACAGTCTTCTTTAAGACTACATATTCAAATGTGGTGTTAATAACTACAAACACACATACGGATGTTATTATGTGATATATTTTATTATCCACAGTTCCGTTACACATAGCTGTCATCATCACATGTATACGATTCATATTACTTGTCTTATTAATTATACCTGAAATATAATACAATATTATGTGGTATAATAATTAAATAGACAGTTCCGTTTCACATAACTGTCTCTTCTTCAAGTAATTCGTATAATATTTCAACATCCTAATCGTTATATGTAACTACATTTCACTATCGAATATATATATATGACATCCGGTTCACAATTTATTTGGTGTTAATGTTATACCTATGGTTGTACCTCTATTACTAAAGGTTTAGACATGTAGAAATGTTATCCTAGTAATATTATATGTATAACACCCTCCTAAATGTCTGGGGGAGTGGTGTAGAGGTACACGTTACTAAACCATAGGAGTTGGGTACCGTCTGACGTGGCGGGTGAGTCGAGTCGTCGGACGTTCCTCAGGTTCCGGATAGGTGGCAGCACCGATCCGGGTCTGTGGGGACATCTGACGACGAACACCTGGGTCCGTATATAAAGCCCAGGGCTCAGCCGCTACGTCAGAGGCCCTTCTGGCCTCCACACCATGTAAACCACTGTCTTTTAATATTAGCTGCCTCTTTGATATCATCCGGCAGCCGTGAGTGTGCGTTAAGTAATAAACCTAACCGTTGGCATACACTTGGAATACTGTCTTACTCTTTCTTTCCGAACCGTAAGACCCGAACCCCCCAGGTCCGTAAGGCCACAAACCCTTACAGATGCTTGAGCAAGTTGGGCAGGGTTTGCTCGCAATTACTGAAAGAGCTCTTCACATGACAATTCCAAGGCTGTCTGGCTGAGTGCAGGCCAATATGCATGATCATTGAGATCACTTTCTTTCCTGTATGGCGTGAATTTCTAAATCTTTCGAATTATAATCTCCCTTTGGCATGAAATTGTGTGTGAGGACTTCATTTTGGTTCGTGAACTCCTTGAATTTGTTTAAGATGTGTCGGTCACTCATAAAATGCTTACAATTGGAAAAAATTCTCCTTTCAAAATGGGGTAAAATTTCATTTTACATAAAATACAGAAATATATATCATCATGTGCTATGGATCTATTAGAATAAGCATAATGTCACCATGATTATAAGAATGGCATTGAAACATAGAGGTGCGTGTTTCAATACACATCATCAATCCAGGTTCTCCAAGTATGTTTTCTTCTCCCAAAGGACATCATTTTCACATCCATGGTAGCTAGCAGTCTCAAATGTTCATGATGTTAGACAGTGATATCCCGAAGGATATTGAGAATACGTCCATTGCCATGAGAGGATATTGTCTCCCAGTGCAAAGTATAGCTGAAATAGCAGCAGGACCACTGCTAACAGCCAGAACATTGGCTTTCTGGGTGGAAGTGCCCGTAGTGAGTTCTGACACTTCTGATTATGGGCCCCATCAGTTTCGTCAATGCACAGTGTGTGGTGATGTGCAATGCTGGAAAGCCTTTGGCCCTAGATGTATGGGAGTGTGACACTGACAGTATACTCCAGAGAATGTCAAATAGGACAGGGACATTGGTTCTGACTTATATCCCCCCATATATAGAGCTAGTGTCTATACAACTCTTGTACAACCAGAGTAATCAGTAGCGAGTAAGAGGAGGGAAATCATTATTGAGGAACTTTGTTTCTTATTGCAATTATTATTTATAACAAGAACTAAATAAAGGTAGAGTCTGAGATTGGTATGTGTAATTTGACATATTTGCATATACACTCTCAGCCACAATTGTAAATGGGCTATAAATACCGCTGTTGTGTATACAGTACGTACTTCAGGTCATTGGTTTTATACCTACAGCAGCTACAACTGTATTCCAGAATAGCAAGTACTCTACTGTATAACCCTTGTGGCGGGCTGAAAGTGTATGTATACAGTTGAGCTTTATTGACCATAAATCAATATTTATTTCAAGAATTATGAAAAGCCCCAAACGAGTTCAAGCTACACTATAATGTGCAATACTCTGAGGGCACAGCACATAAAATAATATAATATTATGCAGTTGGTTGACCATAGTTGATAATTAGCGTTTAATGTATGTTATGGGTACAAGTGGGTTTATGGGTTAATAATCCACTCCCCCTTCGGGGTCGTTGATTATTAACCCATAAACCCACTCGTGCGTACCCATAACATGCATTAAAGTGTTTATCGAACATATTTCTCCATTTTGTATTAATTTCTTACCTTATAACCCAAGAATTAATCCATGAGAAGACATTTTGTAAGTGCATCCGATCCGCACGGTTTGACAAGCCAGCGTAGCGATTGTTTTTAGTCCACCTGTCAAACCCTCGTATTTCCAACGAATTTTCGGGTATAATCCAAGGATGTCAAACCCTGTTATTCTAGCAGCGCCAAATATACAATCTCTAGTTGGTGTTCGCATACATTTTGTCTCCATTTTCTTCGAAATAAATAAGAATCCATTGATTTTCCATACCGATCCAACCCACACAGCCCGGTACACGGCCATTGCGTCTTGTTGACAAAGCGGGTAGGTGCCCGGATGTAAAAACTAGGTCAGCCATGCGTCGAGCAAGGAATGGCCGGACGGGGCGGGTCCCGACTTGTATCGATGTGGAAAATCAATGGATTCTTATTTATTTCGAACAAAATCGAGAAATTAGGCATTGCATGTTCATATAGGATATCTAACGATGTTTTCCTGTGAATAACTCCACCAGGCTCCATTGAAATCTATGCTAACAAGGTCTGCAAACAACAGGTATGTGGGAAAAAATTTTCAAATACTGGATGTACTTTGCCTTCTATCACCGGTCGGCTTGGTATAGTGGACAGCGAGCTCGCCTCCTGCCCTAGCGGCCGGGGATCGATTCCCCGTTGAACCTAAACGGTTTTAACAGGAAACGTATGGAGGAGTTGACATTGTATACTCCTCCAATTTATTAACATGTCCAGATTGAAACTAGCAGCCTCTTGAAGACGAAGAAAAGGTCTCAGAGTGCATTATGGCTGGATAAGGTACTGGGGTTATGAGCAAAAAAGCACTGTTGAGGCTCAGATAGTTAGATAAACCCATCTGCAACGTTAGTTGAACATTTTATGCTCACTGGGTCAGCTTTGTTTGTCACCAACACTCAGCTAACAGCGTAGGCACTTTATTTTTGAATTTCCATTTGATTTCACATGGATCCACCCATATATCACAGCTGCCTTTTATGTAGGAAACCAGGAATAACAAGCATAGAGTTTGTGCCACATAGGTGTTTTATAAGCAGGTGCAGCAGGTGAAGGAAAATACACTTTGACATCTAGATGTGAAGCTGACGAGCAGACTTCGTACAAAACACTATGTGGAAGACGCATGTGTTGGTGTGTGCTTTACTTATCAAAATGACAAGCGTGTTAAACCATCCACACCTGGCTAATACCCTTATAAAGGCATATTGATTCAGGTTCTTCCTACTGTTATGAAACTTTTGAAAGGGTCTGGACCGGCAGAACTTACGAAGACACACCCTGAGGCAACGACATTGAGCCCCAAATGAGGCTCAAAATGAGTGCATCATTGGGGCTGACTTTGACTCAAGAGGAAGGTGCATAAGCCTGCAAAGGAAAAAGTGAAGCTTACCTTTCTACTAAACTAAGTCTTGATAAAATAGAGGTCGAAAACCGGCAAGTAGATGTGCGGTGGAAACCACCAGATTACACACGAGGGTAGAAAAGGAGATTTGGTTTTGAAGTAACATTTTGGTTTTGGTTTTGAGGGATCGTTATTTTGTTACCTTACATGAGTATGCACTAGTTGGTGGCTTTAAACAGACTTGTGGCAAAAGAGGTAAATTTGCTGATAGATACGATCTCTACTCGAAATCTAGATCAAAGTCACAAAGTTCGCACACTAAAATAACACGGCCAAATTAGTTGTACCTCCACAGGTAGAAACAAATACAACCAGTTAGACTCACTGCAGTACACTACAACTATATAATGTATTTTGTTTGTATCCTTCCTTTGGTATTTTCCCTGCATCGACTATATTTTCAATAGCCTTATTACTATATATGCTTTTAGAAACACATTATAGCTAGTGTCCTACAAAGACGCTAAAACATTACAAATAGATCTTCCTTGTACTGACCTGGTAGGGGGTAGGTAATGTGGCCCCATGCCCCTTCACTCCAGCCTTATATTGGCTCTACCGACCCTGGAGAGGTGAGTTAAACACGCTACAGTCCCAGATGGGTGAGTGCACTCCACCATCTAACCTCACCTCCATACCAAACGCCTTAAAAATTTAACAAAGGCTTTGTATTGGTTCTACCCTGGAGGAGAAGCACACCACTCCCTCCAGTTCGGGAAATAGGTCCATATATAAGAGACCCCATATGGAAGACTCCCTAGAGGAAGTCCATGGCTTTCATGCTCGTAAATCATAGATCAATTTAGGTTTCTCTCCTCTTTAGATCTACACTCACATCAGAGTTGGCATGCAGTGTAGTCGGAACACACTACAGATCCTGCTGTACTCAGGATATCAAGAATTTGTTTGATAGAATACTACACAGGGGTTATTGTACGAGGACAGGGTTGTACGCAATATTATGACACAGGGAGGCTTGTAGGCTCCCTCTGCCATGAACCCCTTCAACACTCAGCAGTTTTGTATAGATATAGACTGCAAACCATACGATCGCCTTTGTAGTGCAGCTTTCAAACAGCTATGTTATTTGTTTTATGTAAGAAACCGACAGTATGTGAAGCGTAATACATGTCTTCTACCCTAACTGTAGACTACCTCAGTTACAAGGGAATTAGTCATTTTTGTCTGTGCCCTCCATGTTTCTCAAGGAACAAACTGGATCTAGAAATCAGGTAGGAGAATGCAACGATATATGGGAGTGATCATTTTTTAACAACATGGGGGGGCCGGTGGGTTTGAGGGGGGGGTCAGAATTTTTTCAACCCCTTGAACGGGGGGTCAGAATTTTTTCAATACCTCTGATGGGGGGGTCAAAATAATTTCACCTGTTTTCAGTGGAAAACCCCGCGCGTTACTATAGGCTAAAAGGGGACGTCCGCGCACGATTTTTGTCCCTTATGGGGGGGGTAAAAAAAATGTTACCCCCTCAAAATTTTTTTCGCGCGTCCGTGCGCAAACCCACCAGCCCCCCCCCCGCCTTGTTGTTAAAAAATGATCACTCCCTATAGTAATAGGGTCCGTCAGTCTGAGGGCCACCATATTGGTATGGTGGCCCATGGCTTATACCCATTGCTTGACAGTAGGCTCAAAGCAGAGTGGGGACTTGGCAGTTAGCACCAAACCCTATAGGC
This sequence comes from Acholoe squamosa, assembly GCA_949317995.1. NCBI lineage: Eukaryota > Metazoa > Annelida > Polychaeta > Phyllodocida > Polynoidae > Acholoe > Acholoe squamosa. The sequence goes on from OX439047.1 coordinate 46,570,210, forward strand.
TCAAGGCAGACATGGGACTACACTGACTCACACATTTTCTAACCTTCTACCCACAACCTCTGCATGGCACGCATGGTGATTCTGATATGTGCGCGGCACATCCATCCATCAAAAACTGATATGCAATGTAGTTGTCTTGCCATAAATATGACCTTAGATGTCGATGTGACATTGAACAACCAATATTGACTCTCTATACCATAGGAGAAATCCCATATGTATACATATAACAAGTCCCTTATATCAATATTTCACTCTCATCCATAGAGGCATTAAAAAGCAGACTACTATGAATAGGTAATGGGGCGTTCTTAAATTAATTGGGCCGATAACATCACAGTTCTAATGAGGTGGCATTCCACAGCCGTCACCCAGAACATAAAGATAATTAAGACCCCTACAGAAGCAGCGAACCAAGGACAGTTTATCCTGTTAGACGGTGAAGTAGTCTATAGTAGTAGGGGGAGACGGGTATTTTCTGCAGGTCATTGATAAGGTATAGGCTGACCGTGAAGGGGTGAGATTAGAAGGAGAGGGAAGGGATTTATCTATCTATCTTCAGTGAAATGAACAAAAAGTTAGGTTTTAATCCCTCTGCTCACATATTGATGACTAGCCTTAGAACAAAGTATAAGTATGATTGATGTTAATGATTTAAAACCTCACTTTTAAGGTAGAGCTTCTCAGATGTCTTGTCACAAGAACTAATGCCTAGCGGAGAAAGTATGACATGGCTATTTAAGGTATAATTATACGATGGTTACATAGGCAGCAAATATACCATAAAGCCATATGAAGGGCAAGGAATTTACTATTGGAAATATCTTAGTAGACTTACAACTGGTGTTATATGGAGCTGGACCTTTCTAGTAGCCTGTGTATTCTGCAGTACACACTGTACACATTTGACTTATGTGTCACACTATAGACAGCTTCTTCATCATACCGGAAGTCAAACTATTGACAGTATACCTCCTGCCAATGCATCAAAGTTGCTGAAGAATGAAGATGAGGTCAAAACCTCAGCTAGCATAATGATATCAAATACCAAAACCTAACGTCCGGGCTCTTCCAACAAATCTAGGCGTCCTTCGAATATTCAGGAGCGTGCTTCAATGACATATCATTGAAGGTGGTTTATGTCCCTGAATCTGCTCATGAGGCTTTGCACCAATAGAACTCAAAGGATTCAGAGAGGCCTATACATTTGGCTTGTATGACTGATATTCATATATTTCAGGTCTCTGCTATGAGCCTAGGGTCAAAGCCTTGATGCAGATGTCAAGGGCCTGCCTGGACTAGCTTCAAAAAGTACCCTCAGTTCCGACACCATCCTTCAGATGATGCTGGCAGAGTGGCAGGAGCACTCTGGAGGAGCCATTCAGTCCAAAATACCTGAGGGATATTACATTATCAAAGCCCCAACAGATTGAGTCCCTACCTTTCCTGAAATATGCAGAAACATCTGAATTCAATTGCCACTGCATCAGGTGTCCTCCTCTGAACATGAAGGTAAGGAATGCTTGTCGTTGGTTTGATTACTTGTTTTGATCAGTAGAAAGTGATATTTTGTTGAAAGAGGGGGGTGCATTTTTCTATATAGCGTGACAGGCAATTAGGGGATCTTTCAGGTTTTTTGGGGTTCTTTTTGTAGATCCTTGCCAGAATAGTTTTATAAACGATCCAAATAGCATTTAAAGGGACACGCTTAGTCAGGTGTATGGAAGTTTAAAAAGTTAAATCAGTCGTTTGCCTACAAAGAGAGCTCCCGATGTTGTTGTATCCGAAAAAAAAACAACTAGGATTTTGGATAAACACACCGCTGTTTTTAACCTTCTTTTGGCTGACAATACTTTGTATGGGTGGTCTGGAGTGTCTAGACCTACCCATAGATCTCCATCAAAGCCAAAGCTGTAGAATGCAATAGGCATAAGAGGCATGGGTAGAATGTTTTATTAGTTAAACCTCTTAGCCAGTATCTGGCTCCATCAATGATTCATGTATAGGAAGGCCAGTGTAAATGAAGGGAATTGAGGAGTCCTCCCCTTCCTCCCTCCCCTATAGAGTCTGTCTGTAAGGCTAATGTTAGATGGGGCGCGTCCAATCGGGTAGGATTGGTTTAATGGTGGGTTTAATGGTGGGTTCAATAATGTATGGACTAACAACACTGGGTGGTATGGATGGGACAGGGCATGGCCTGGGTTCCTAACAGAGTTGTTGGGAGTGTGGGACCTGAGTGGGTATTTCGCCCTACAAGGGCTGCACCTTACCTGCAGAACATTCTCTCAGATCACCATGATGCACAGATGCTGGAAAGGCTCATCTATACTCACCTCCATTGCAGTAGTGCAGCATCATAACCCTGTGTGAAATGTATTAACCCAGTATGGTCGGCATGATGCATGAATTATATCCCTGGTGAGTACCTCGCTAGAGCTGCATCCGACCACTATATGCATTTGGTGCTATGGGGCCTCTGAAGGGCCAGCTACAGCTAGGGGTGTAGGGATGGGACGGCTGAAATAATCCTTTCACAATGAACTGGATCTAAGGTCGATATGGCTAACTTGGGGATAAGGACAACTTGGGGAGGATGGTGCAACCACACACAATGTTCCTTTGACAAACACTTGAAAAACGTTATATTGACGTTATACGATCATGGGTGCACACCATGGTATTTTACCTATAATTATTTAAGGGAAATAATAATGTACCTTTATTCCAGATCGAATGATTTGTTTTCGCCTATAGCAAGGGTTCTCAAATAGTATTCTAATCAATCTAATCTTAGCTAGCAATATTAGTTCTATGATCTAGGATTCAATGGATTTTCTAATCATATTTAATATGATAAAGGTGGAAGATCCATCATAGACTAAGAAGGAAGGTCACATCTCAGCCCCAGCGATAGTAGGTAATCACAAGTATAGTAGTTACCCATTTCCACTTCGAATTATTATGAAGATCTATTATCAGTTCAGCCCTTACACACAAAGACATTGTTAGTACCAAACCCGACGCCTATTGATTTTGTCAAACACAACTTCAGGTGGGCTTTATGTGATATCAATAAAAGCATTTGAAAAAAAGAAACAACAGACAACAACTTACATGTTAATACATTCTTCTCCGCAGTCAGAAACAATTGATTTGCTTGTCAGCTCCAGGGTCAGAAATAATAGACTGGGATCAGCTGTTTTGGCTGTTGGTATGGACGTTGTCATCCAGAGGTAAACAGGAGGTAAGGGGAGATGTGTGTCACTGCATTCATTCTTGGCTTCACACAACTTTTGTAAATGTGTGAAGAGAACCTGTCCTAGACTTAACCCTTTATGGATGACATATTGCTTCAAGATCCATGTTCTTATGTCGTCATGATACATCAATGCAGCGCGGTTCTAGGATAGGCTATCTCTCTTCATCAGCCCTCCCCCGGTGAATTCACACCCGGAAATCTCCCAGCTGGAAATTGCACTTTGGCTTAAAACATATCCCCTATCTGAACCTATTAAGTTTTATTGATTACATCAACTAACATTGGTTAGGATGAACTGCAAACAGCAGGTAAAGCCATTACTATCATAGGTAGTCTCATCTGTAGAGGAATCCACTATAGTTGCTTACGGCAAGCATTATAGACAACTTGTTGGAAACTAACTAAATATATTTACTACGGTTGGGAATGTGTGTCCTTTTTACAGCATATAGCAGAGGGCTTGTCAATTCCATATAGGGCCATAACTTACAGGATGTATCTGCATAACCCTAATCTATTACAGGGGGTGGTAGCTGATAGAAGGGAGGAGTCTAAACTCCCAGTTAGTGTCACACCTGTGTACTATGAAGCAGTGCAGAGGTGTCAGCCCATAGTCAGCTACTATCCATACATGGGCTTCCCTAGCCCACTTAAAAGGGTCTACTTCTCATCTTTCCTATCCCCTCAGGATGTGTGTGGTGCACATATGCGCGGGCACTGACACATTCCTCTGTGAAATTGTGTAATGTCGTTCTCGCCATGAATATGACCTTAGCTGTCGAAATGGCGTTAAACATCTATTACTCACTCACTCACTATCCATACCTGGGGGCTATCTAAACCTGGGGGCTTCTTTGACAAGCCACCTCAAGTGTATAGATAAAGGCTGTTGAGGAATGAGGATGAGTTCAACCTGCAGCTGGTCTAAGGACATAAAAGAAAAACTACCTGAATCCCCAGCCAGGGAATCTGTACTTTATTCCCCCTAATAGTGAATCTGTATAGTAGAGACCGATATCCAGAATATCCTTGGCCTAGTGGCATTTCATTCTAAAATTAAATTATCAGCCATGGCAACAGGAACTAAAAATACTGAAAAACGACCAGTCCCATTGAATTCTACCCATTCAATTCTACACCCTCAAATTGATAAAGAGGAATAGTTCCCTAACCTTTAGAATAAATTGCTTCTAGACCCCACTACTGGTGACAAATCCTTGAAAACATTCTAGACTAGTACATTATTTCCTCATTTAGAGCCCATCCCAGCTCTCCCTTGCCTACGGGGCGGATGTGCCATGTCATTGTACCTTTAACCTCCGTCCAACATCACATACCCTTCATTCATTTCTGAAAGTTGCCTGTCATTAGCCTCTGTATGACTGCCATCAAAACATAGTTTGCAGCGGGTACATATAATTATGTGTCTAAGTTGTTATCTCAGCCCCTTGTCTTGATCTAAGACTTGGGAATGGGGAGTCAACAATAGGCATGGGGGAAATTAGCATTCACATCTTTCTCCAACCCCAATACAATTCTCTGGCCGATGGTGTGAGTTACTATCACTTAAACATTACCAGAAGGTTATTTCCCAAATGGAACTGACTCCCCTTGGTGAATTAGTTCTCTGTTGTGTTGGCAAAAGGTCAACAGTGAGAGATGTGGTCCAGAATCGAGGTGTGCTTCCCCAATAGGAACCCTTTCCCATCTACTTCCTTCCGCCAATTCCCTAGACCAAGTGAAATATAATTTGAACCCTGATGTGTTCAGGTGTTACCAATAATGGGACCACTTCCCCCACTTTTCACACCACTGCCTAAATCAGAGGAAGTCAATTCCATTACAGTATAAGGTGGAACATCCCTTCTCAGGGTGGAGAAGAACGGCGAACTGGAAGGTGAGTTAGCTACAGTGAGAATTCAATTCCCAATCTTTTTGAAACCCCCTTCAGTACTAATGATTGATGCCTATAAACTTTGTCAGACACAATAAACTAAATAAATGCTGATCTACAGGTGCCTTCTACAAGTAATTATATATAATTGATTTGAGATCAGAAAATGGACAACGGAAAAGACTGTCTGTTGGCAGTCATGGATATCTTACACTGGGTAAGAACTGATTATGTGTCACTGCATTCATTTTTGGACGTGCACTAGGTTTTCAAAGTTTCACTGTGGTTTGTCGAAAACTTTAAAGTCTAAGATTTTGAATCAATATTAAGCATTCAATTGTTGAATACCGAACATAGCTCTATAGGGTGGTGTGAATATAGCAGTCTGATATGCTAATGAGACTAATGTGGGATCACAGCCCTGGCACAAACTAAAACAACAGATTTAAGCACACTTAAAAACTACCCATTGATTGAAGACTTTCTTTCCTGGAACTTAAGACAAGCCTAATGATTCTTTTTCGATAATCATTAAATGACATTTATTTAATTTGAGGTCTTTAAAAACTCAAAGCCAAATAATAAATCTTTTCTTATGGTTGTTTAAAATTATTACAGTATTAAGATGTCCAATAGTCTATCCAATTGATGTCCAAGGTTGGTGCATCAGCATACATGCATTCTCCACCATGCGGTATCTATCGAGATTGGAATCCACAATTTGTAATAATAAGATATAGACACCAATACGTCTCTTTTTTCAATTAGTAACATTTCTTTTTGCAATTAAAAGCACCATCTACGTCACCCACCTCAACCACTTCCCTCAGCACCTTAAGGTTCTAAACATAAGAACACCAACCCATCATCTTCCTCTCCCTGCTTTCAGAACAGCAATCAATTGTCGACACATGGACCGCTTTTTGCAAAATTAATTAAGCGGCGCATTCTATCAGAAACCAAGGCAGGTTTCTAACACTTCTGTTAACCTAGAAAACATTATTTTAGGCAATGATTACTGCAACTCTGTCCTTGAAAATCATATGAAAGAAGCATATAAATTATGAATATATTATGTGACTCATTCCAGTGCTTTGGGGCGTTGTGGTATCATACATTAGTGATTACTTTCTTTCCTAGTTTTTCATCCATTACTAATCAGTTAAATCATGTGATGAATACGAAATGTTAGTCAATGAAATTTCTTTTTTATCATCATTCTCTACCCAGCTACCCACTGGGTCAGAGTCAGAGGTCAGATGTCTTAGACCTGCCTGGAGGAAAATGATCCACAAATAACCCATCTTCATAGTACTTTCTTAATGCATAACCTTCAAAAATACAAGAAACGAAACTGTAAATATGTATATGTGTGTAGAATGACGTCACGCGAGGCCTTTCTCGGTGCCATACTAATATGGTCTATGCCTTTCTCCATATCAGCAGCAAGCCAATTTGCCAGTTGTTAGTTTCTTTTTGGCATTCCTAATGGAACTGTTGAAAGACTCTATATGGCGATTGAGCATTTGAAGTAAAGTTGTGCCTACTGTGCATTTAGGAATTTTCCATTCCCCTTGGCTATATTGAACTGAAGACACATCTTATCGAATATAATTTGATCAACAATAACGTGACTCTAAGAGTGATTATTACCACTAGTTATATGTCATCGAACACTGACTTTGTGGGTAGGCTTACTGAGGCAGGTCAGGTACGGTGAGATTATCGTCACTTGAACCAGGTCTGTCGTTGGAGACGGATGTCTCAATGAGAGCACGCTGGGCTTATCAAGATGCCAGGGCATGGACAAGCTGGCATGACCAGACCCCCACGCTCCCGGCAGGGGACCGGAGATACCCGGCCATGCACGCCTAAGCAACACATAGGGTACCATGAGCAGCTCGGTTGTCCCCAGAATTGGAAAGCAATGCGACCTGCCACCAGGTGGCAGCGTTCCTCATATGTCGGATTCTTGAGAAAGATAAGTCACAGTGTCCCAATTAGGACATCTGGTGACAAGTGAAGGCATCCCCACGCGATGAGGTAAGTAAGGTGTCTATTGATTGACATGCAGCATGGGGAATGTCAACACAGACCTGTTAATCACAGAAGGGCCTACTTTTTGACCACACCCTAATTGAATCTCATCAGCGTTCTAATTTGCTGAATCCATTTCACCCCATGCCTGGGGGCTTGACCCTAGGGGGCTACTTAACCCATTAAGGGCTGGCTATGAGAGCATTTTGGAAGGCTAGGAGACTGAATTTTGAGCAGTACATTTACCAGGGGGGCGGAATGGTTCAATGTATAATACACTGTCCATGACTTTGATATCATTTTCAACCATTTTACAATGTCATCATCACTGTAGACTTCTCAGATTCGAATTCCTCAGCCCCAAAATAGGTAATAAACATCATCATACCAAAAATAGCAATACACTTAAGTCTATCTCAAATTTCCAAACATGGCTGGCACATAATATATCTATGTCGATTATACTCAACATCAGCCCCTACATGGTGTTGAAAATACTCAACATCCGCCCCTACATGGATGTTGAGTATTCTCAACATCAGGCCTTAATGGGTTAAGTAGCAACAGGTGTCTGTTGTCAACACACTACTGAGCATCTCACAACAGACATGGAGACTCCTGACCTGAGAGCAATATCACCCTCCACACCTCCAAGCACCGCCGGGTGATACACATTATGATGATGGTTCTACCAAAGATGGGCAGTCTCCAGCTAGGAGTGAACCAGTAAACCGCTACTTGCCCTCATCAGACCCACCTTTCATCACACAATACTCGCTTACAAGACCGGATATGAATGGGCTAAAATTTCACACAAATCCTTCTACCTCAAGTGCAGTGAATGAGAGCAGCTCATCTGGAATGGTCTATCACCCTACACCAATTGTGCATAGGTCTCCGCAGCACAAAGCCCCACCAGCATCAATGAAGAGGAAGGCAGATATGCCCAGTCATCTGGCCAAGTGACTGAAAGCTAGATGGCTGATACCCATAACGGTATATAATGGGCCGTCCCAACAAGGTGGTCTATATGACAATTACACTTTTACCAACCTGACCTCAGACCCTATAGCGGTACATTCTCAAGACAGAGATCACCAGCATAGGCTCAGGAGGGGCAGGGGTGAACAACCACTGGCCATACCCCTGTTGTCGACCAACCTGACCGCGGCCTAATGGACGGGGAGAGCTGCAAATCAACAGAGGACCGTGAGGTGGAGCAGGTGTTCCAAAATGCTCGACAGGCTCCTAGGCGAGCAGCTCACACTGTGTCAACAGGCACCAGCCAATACAGTGATCACAGTGCTATGAGTCAAAGCACAGTGATTTACTCCCAGGAATCTGAGAGTTCAGGGTGGTACTCTGACAATAACAGATCTGAATCAAACAGATCCATGACCAGACCTGCACTTAGATGAGATCACGGACCCCCCACCAGGGGAGATCACCCTCCCACAAATTTTGGCCAAAGCGACAGCCGCTTGAGTGGCCGCGGATCCCGTGCATATTGACGCGCACCCGGCTGTGCCCCATGTTGCAAATACAGAAGTACAACAACAGCGCCAACCAGAGGTGATCATACCAGACCAGTACAACTACCCAGCACTGAGAGGCTTGCAGGGTAATCAGCAGCAGGAAAATTCACTACCTGTATATGGACCAGAGCCATTTGACTGCCCTCTAGCTGCAGTAGAGCTGCCATTTACAGTACCACAAGATGTTGAAACTAACAAAACACCAGTGAAGGTTAAAGAATTGGTGGACGCCATTTACCTGAATCCAGCCACTAAGGATCAACTAAAAACACTCTACATAACCTACTTTAGACCCTCCAACCTAGAGGTTCTCCACAAAACAAGGCTCAATGAGGATGTATCTAGGTGCTTACAGTTTGCAGCCAGACCTTTAGTAAATGCACTGGACCACATGGGCAGCAGCGAAACAGTTAATCCCAAACAACTGGTCACAAGCATATCTGATTCTTTGAAACTGATAGCCAAGTCCTCTTGGAAAACCAATGACATTAGGTGCAATAATGTGTATGCAGGTTTAAAGGGTGTGGGGCTAGAGGTAGCACAGAAACCAGAAAACCACAAAAGCTTTAGAGATCTGCTCGGAGAAGATGCCAGAGAGCAGATTGTGGTTAGACATAAAGAGGAAGAAGCCCTATGTGATGTAGTTGCTGCTCCCAGGTCACCAGGGAAACTACAGGGGCAGCCAGGCCCGCATCCGCCACAGCAAGAGTGTGTCCAGCCACAACACACACAGCGGGTCGTTCCAACTATAATCAGGACCACAGCCGCCACCAGGGGTGTCGAACCGCCAGCAGGACTACCGGTCCAGCACCACCACCTCCAGGGGTGGCAAGCGGGGCCAGCAATCCAAACAAAACCACTACAAAGGCAGCAACAAATCCAATAACAAAGACAACAAGAACAAATAAATGTAAGTCTTTTAGTTGTGTATACACCTGATACAGCCAAGCTACCCGTACCTGAAAGAATAAAAAAAAAAACAGGCGTTTTCAGCAGGTGGTTTGGGTAGGCAGTCTAACAAATTGCATACATTCACCAAAGACAGATGGGCGCTGGATATGGTGAAGGGCTTGACCATAGATGTACACACTATCCCTGTACAGTCAGAGATCCCAGGCTCAGCATCTATTAACCCAGTTAAAGGTGCTCAGTTGGATACACAAATACAGGATATGTTGAGTAAAGGCATCATAGAGCCTGCAGAACATAACACGAGGACATTTGTCTTAACACATGTTTTTAAGACCTAAAACAGATGGCACTTTCAGACCTATTTTGAACCTCTCAGAACTAAATGATTTTACAGTTTACAAACACCTCAAAATGGATCATCTTGTGTCTGTCATGCATATTTTGCCTCAACACTCCTTTATGAGTTCTGTAGATATTACATCAGCCTACTTCACCCTATCCATTAACAAAAGGGACAGGGATTTCTTGCAATTCCAGTTCCATGGTAAACGGTATAGGTATACATGCCTACCAAATTGACACTCACCAGGGTCAAGACTGTTTACACATATCAACAAGGCACTGCTTTCATATCTTAGAGTACATTATGGCATAAACTTGGTACTTTACATTGATGACACACTTATTTTTGGAGACACTCCAGAATTAGTGGAACAATCTGTAAAACACACTCTCAGAATCCTACAAGAAGCAGGCTTCACAATTAACTTCAGAAAATCAGTCTTGACCCTGGCATAGTCGCTTGAATACCTGAGTTTCACCATTGACTCAACCACACTGACATTACACATCCCACCCAAGAAAGTGACAATATTGATGGCAATGGCAAGTGACATCCTGGAAGTCAGGAAGCTGTCAATGAGACAGTTCACACAAGTCATAGAAAAACTGGCAGCCACTGAACCTGGAAATGACAGGGCCAAGCTCCATATCAAACTCCTCCAGAGAGTTAAATTTTGGGCCCTCGCCAAATCACGTAACCATGTACCACAGTTCATGATTGCATCAAACAGTGGCTGTCACATCTCCCTATCGCCTCAGCCCTTTATGCATAAATCCGCCCACAGGTGTCAATCTACACAGACTCTTCTAAAACAGGGTGGGGTTGCTATTGGCAACAAGTTGATTTTGAGTATGGGGAAGAATGGCCCATTTAATTACAAGAACTGCATATTAATATTCTCGAATTGAAGGCAGTTCTCATGGCTCTGCAGAAACTTCGATGTTGAGTGAAGGGGCAATGTGTACATTTTGTTCATCAACAACACAACAGCCCTATCCTGTATCAGAAAAGATGGTTCTCTGGGTTTCATACCATGTGATGAGGTCACACAGTGCACTTATGCATGGAAACACAGATTCACCTTCACATTGTCCTACTGCCCTACTAAACTTAATGTGGAGGCAGACAGGGCATCAAGAGCCTTTGCCTCATCGGCAGAGTGATCACTATCCCCTACTATCCAAATAACATCTATATGGCATTTCAAAAACCTAAGGTTGACCTATTTGCCTCATACCAAAATGTGATCTGCCCTAAGTACATTTCACTACATTACGATGCTGATGCTATGGCGACCAATGCAAGAAATTCCCATTGGCAGGCAGATCACACTTAATGATTATCCCTATATGAAAACCATATGGTGTGATCTGCTGGGCTACTCGTTTACTGCATGGAAGATATTGGCCATGGCATAGAGCCCTAATACTGCAGCGGTCTATTAGGGATGTGCAAACCGATGGATGCCATTCACAAGTCTAAGGGACGTGCACCCCACACAACCATCAGTCAGGGACTGCATACAGTTCCTCAGTGAATATCTTGATACTGGGATAGGTCACAGTGCCATCAATACATGCAGGTCATTTCTATCATTTTTATAACCTTTAACGGGAAACCAGCTGGAGAAGAGCCTGCCTTATTGAGGTTTGTCAAAGGGACAAAGGTCCAGAAACCCACAGCCAGCATTATTGACAATGCAGAACTGGGGATACATACAGGGACTAGACTATGAGAAGCTTACCAGACTTACTATGTTACTGGTCTTACTAGCCACTGGACAAATACTGCAAGCACTGCACCTTATGCTCAGAGGAGACTGTGAGTGGAGCGATCATTCAGTCAAGATTACATACTCACTTCACACAAAAACTAACAATCCAACTGACAAGCCGCTGATTGGCCCAGCACTCGTGCCAAAAAGCACTCTTCCCACCACTGAGTCACCAGCGAAATTAAAAGAAGTAAACAACAGATTTCATCATTATAAATCTTATTGCCCTATAAGCGGTAACTGATGATTCCTAACCCGCAACTAAATGACAAGGTACAAATAGTAGGGCAGGGAACATGGTGAGCCATGAGATAAAAACTAGGAAATTAACGCTAGTTCTCGTCTTTGCCTGATAGCCCAATTGAATTTGATTTATGCATTAACACCTGGATGCTGGTCCGGAATGATATGCTTTGCACTAATTGAAGTTAAATATTCACATTTGATAACATAACTCGTGTTTCCGTTCTCAAGAAATAAATCCCTTTGATAAGTATGTATACACCCATGTAAAGGTGACATTTTAATCGAACCAGTCCACTGACTGTTTGAAAGAGGATTTCAAATTGAATTTTTCTCCAAGATATTAGGATAATGCACTTCTACTCATGGAACTCAAGGAGTTCCATTTGAACTTTGTCTCACTGGTCCGTTACAATACTTTTCTAAACCTTGAAAGTAAAGGTTGAATCCTTCATGGCAAAGTAAAGCTTCAATATCTCTGCGATTTTTGTGCTGGCAAATATGACATGACATGGAAATAGATGCGTGCCACGTCAATATCTGTTCCTCAGAAAGGGGTGGCTGGTAAGAAAGGTCATCCAAATGATAATTATATGTAGGGCTCGCTTATTTGGACTTCCATAATCTAGTGGTCGCATGTGTAGCTATATAGTGAACCTTTGGCTTTGATATGATAGCAAACCACATTATCTAGAATGAATGATTTTGCTCTGGGAATATTTACGATTGGGGGCTTTGTAAATGTATAAGTTCTCTTGTCATCTGGTACATGATATAAATAATATCTGTATGATATGATTTTCCCAAATGTCCGACTCCACTCCCGGGACAAAAGCTATTCCACCAGGAAACTAGAAAATGCCAATACCTTGTGCACTGTTGTCGTTAGCACATGCATGGCTGAAAGCACAGAGCATTAAGTTGCTGGTAAAAGCCCTCCCCCTCCCAGTCACACTGTATAAGACGGATGATACTATAGTAATAGCAGTCCCCAAGGGAGGCAATGGTATACGTGGTCCCAGCTGGTGCTACCTTGATGGCCGGAGTGGTCTGCATGAGGATATATCATATATCAGCCAGTTCTATACTGAGTGATGATACACTATAGTTTCAAGATGTATTGGACGCCAGTAGAACCTTAATCTTTCTATAAATGCGTTAGATGAAGTGTAACGATATATATGTATAATGTCAATGTTGTATATTCGTAGAATATATTTCATGTGGTAAAATTTGCTTATCTCTATTATCATTTTCATGTGCTTACTGATGAAAATGGTCACAGGGAATAAAGTTTCAACTTCAGACCCACAACACTCCAGTGCCTTACATCACAGTTGTCTAATTGGAGTGATGTTAAGATTGCAAACTCCCATAATAATAGATTATTGAGCATGCCTTAGGAGCATTTTGAGAAAAGAAAATTACGGAGTCACATCGAATTCTCGCCGTAAGGTAAAAATAAACCTTTTAGTTGGCATTAGAAAAACCTTAAAAGGAAAGTAAAATCCTACCTATCTACCTTAATACTTTTGACCTCCTTACCTGAACACATTTCATTTAGGCCCTATCCATACCCCTACACAGCCAAGCCTAAGCAACTGTTCCCCTTGAGGAATTCTAGCTTTCCAATAGACATGAGTAGACTACTACTGTAGATAGGGCCTAGCAGTAAACACAGGGATGGAACATCAAATGGAAAGGGTAAAAAATCCTATAATTATAAGCAATGGCCTGTCAGTTGACATACAAAACACTCTGTAGTTTTCAAACCATCATCACATCCACACACACTTAAATCTAAGGGAGGCTGCTCTCTCATAATGTCTGTTGTAAAAATCCTAGTCACGCGTCATTATACGGGGTTCAACAGCTTCAGTCTCACATTACCCACTCTGTGAATGCCATTGCAGCCTCCAGTCTATTTGCCTAGAATAAAGATCCTATTAAGGGATTCAAGTCGGCCATATCTTAGTTTAGGTCGCTAAACACAGAAAATAGTGGTTGCTAAAAAGTGGTCTTGATTTTCTGATATGGAATAAGCCACGATTCTGGTCGTCAAAACTGGTCGCTAGTATCAGTGACATTAACTAAGATCATGCCAAGAGGGCCCCACATCTGACTGTTGGAGGACTTAACGGTGAAAGAGCAGTATAACACCGAATGTGTACTCTGCCATCCCCTCTTACTGGGAGCCTGTATGCACATACAGTAGCTCACTGTCTTGTTATCTGTCACACTAATAAACCCCTACAGTCAGCAGTGCCAATTTTGATGTCCAGAAGATTTGATTGATAACCATTCAAGACCATCATTATTTCCAAGATTTTATTTTCTCTCATAGATATAGATACACTTTGTAGCTACCTGATCTGTTATCAGGTAGGCCTAGAATTATCTACCACTACACATTTGGATGGGTAGAAGGCTTACCTTTCTTTATTACCAGGGGAGAGACTATTTATGACACACATACTAAAGGAGCAAATGTAGAAAGGTAGTGTATACCATTATAAATGGTATACACTACTGTTAGGACAGAAGTAGATCTAGTCAACTAGGATAAAGTAAGTCATGTCAATATATTAGAAATGCGGACCACCAAACCAGAGAGTATATCGGTCAAATGAATCTGCGGAAACATTGAATAGAATATTACCATATTAAAGCAAAATATTTATTTTTCAACCTCATCATTGAGTGCATTTCTTTTGTTCCTTCTTTCCACGGACACATGTCAGAAATCGATTGCAAAGGAAGGTTTTGCTGGCATTAAATGAACGACTGACTAGTATTATCCGTATAGCTATATCCAGATAATGAACGGGACTGTAAACTTTTGTTTGTGCCGAATGCACATTGTCCTGATAGTGATGTGACACACATATTAGAGGATCCTATCAAAGTTGACCCATCCATCAGATGCTGGTCGACAGGTGGACCATAAATGTCCTAGTTGCACCTACATATCAAAACCATGCATCAATGAAAAAAACATTCATTCTTTTGTAATACACTGCTGACATCCGACGAATAGCCATTACTATATACTTTTCACCCACTCTAGATCCCATTTGTGTGGGAATAATGCATCTTTCCTGAGAGCCTTTTCATATCCCAATGTTCATATACGCAAGTGCAGTGGTCTATATGGGATTTCTGGCTTGTCAACTGCAGGTATGGGATATATGAGATATATAGCGTAAGGGCTATCACTGGAATCATATCCTGGAAAGGTAATCGATGCCATCTGGTGTGCTGATAGGTTTATGCACCTTCCGACTTGTGGCTTATGACATATTTTACTTCAGAGGGTTTGTACTAGTTAAACTTAAGCCTTTGTAATAGGTGAACTGGCTCAGATTCAACTGAGGCAACCTCCACTCCGATGGCCCTGAAATTAGAACTCACATTTTACAATAATTGTCAGGCTCTTTGAACCAAATTCTCATCTCTGATAAAAATACTTATTTAATAATTAACGACAATAAAACTACAGATATTAAATTTCTTGATAAAACACATTAATTACTATAAAAATATAGATGTATTTTCCCCTGTTACTCTTGGACATCCAATATATAAGAAACTCCACTTTCATTGATAATTGGATTCATTGAGAATCAAGGCCACAACAGTTTGTCACCTGGCATTTGAATGTTCAGGATCTAGTAGTTTACATATCAAGATAAAGTGAAACCTGCCCATGTTGTTATCACATGAATGATGTTCCAATTGCATCCATCCATCGGGGAATGTCAGTTAGTTTCAGAAATTATCAGACAAATTACTGCTATCAGGTACGGTATTTATGATATAGAGTGATCTGACTGTATCTCATCATCATTTCCTGGGCCAAAAAGAGTATACTCATAAATGAAATCAAGTATATGTCAAATCCATTATAATATTTATAATATGGGTAGTGCCCATGCCAAATTGCGACTCGTACCCACAGCTGCCATAAGATCGTGCAATGTGGCCGGTAGAAATGTCTGCCAGGTGTCAAAAGATATCAGAATCCATTGTGTGATCACCATAATATCCTATTGCAGATTGAAGCCATATCTAATAGAGCTTTCACCAAGGGACATCAACCTGTTCCATAAAGTTTACATCGCCACATTCGAGGATGTTTATTCATCCCATATTGGACACATTTCTATCATTGCCAACCGAAATTCAAGTTGTGCTATCGTGAACTGGAGGGTGTCTTATTAGTGTCTCATTCAGGGCTGCTGTTTTATTCACATATTTCTTATGGATATAATCACCTGCAGTATACAGAGTGGGTAAGTAAAGATGAGATGGCAGCTGTTACTAGAGGCTGACCTGCCGTGGTAAGGCCAGAGGTCAGTAGACTTAATTAGGTTAGACTGTGCCTATCTGCTGTCTGAGTATGTAATTGCTGCATCCAGGGCGCCATCCCCAAAAGCAATGGCGTCGGTGGTATTATCAACCAAAGTAGAGTTCAGTTCCCAAACCCCGATTTTTAGTCAGATTTGTGGTCAGATTTTTTGTTGTTTTCATGCCCCCTTTTCCTTTCCCTGTTGAGTTTAACTTGGCAAGTCTTTTTTCTAGATGCTCTACGAAGATACATTTTGCCCAGATGCAAGTGGAGCATACATGTAAATGTCTGTACCCGTTGACTACATGATCCCCTGATGCACTGCATGTACTATTGTTGTATTGTTTGCATGGGGGAGCCTGGTTAGCTGCTAGCAGCTCAGCCGACATTGGGTACGTTGTCTTGCCTTCATTACCACTAGGTGGCTTGTGACTAGGGGGCCTATGAGCAATTTCCCCCTTCATGGCGTCAATTCTATACTTATTTGACCATTTAAGGTTTTCCTCCGCTATCTGGTAACAAACCTCTTCACTCCAATCCCGGACACTCTCCCATTCATAAGTCATTGTCTCATAATTAATCTCTATAATATGCTTGGAGATTCATTTCTTATCCTCCCAACTAAGACCTGACTCCTTGAGCATTCGGTGTAAACCATAATTATATTCAGCCAACTGTATATTACAAGAGTGTGCTCCTTCTTCCAGCTAAATTAAAAGGAATTAACAAATTCCCCTCGATGTATACAGGGTAGACAGTAATGTATACAGAGGGATGGTCTATGGTCGCTAAAACTAGCTTTAGCCTGCAGCATCCTAAATCACCCCCATGAGATTTCACTGATGGTCTGGGGGTGTTTTTTTCAGTCGCTTGCTGTGGTAATTGGGCCATTTATATTTAACCGTGGATGGCCCTTTTGCTGTGTGTTTTATGTCCCATCAAAAAGAGGCTGCAGGCACACTGCCAAAGAACTATTTAAGGTTATAATCATCTACAACATATTTTTAACCAAAAGCCAACCATGCTCCCCCTATAAACACCAATCCTTTTAGATCTGGCAGGGAGAAAGTGTACTCACTAACCCCCTGCCCCCTCCAGCACTGACCCCGGGCTCACCCTTGGGACACAAACTGCAGGACACAAACTCGCTACCTATATTTAGCTCAGCTGCTGCAGCAACTCGCCCTGAAGGGGCAAGGTCCGATTCCTATATCTAGCAACAACCTGCAGGGATCAGCAACACCCCTAGGTATTGCAACACCTGGAGCTGGCTTTGTATCTAAGACATCCAAAGCCAACCCAGGACATCTTATTCTCTCCACACCTACACCCTACAGCACTCCATGTCTTGGCTAAGGGATAGCTTGGTAAGGCTGGCTTAGTTTATCACTGCACCATCTTCATGAAACACCTTGTCACCTATATCAAATAAAACTGGATTCATCAACTGGACTTCTCTGGACTCTGAGTTACTAACTTCATGACTTGTAATGCTCCGTTCACAACACCACATACACACAGAGAATTTTAAAAAGATTATTAAGAAGGCAATTACGGAGGTATATGGGAAATGTCTGTAGGAAAAATATGTGGACTTTAATGAAATAAGTAGATGGAACACACTTAGTGAATCACCTTCTAGCCCCCCCCCCATATCCCCTTTTGATTTGGGCTAATCCTTCCAATGAACTAATCTTTAGATTGTAAATTTAATGGGTTTTTTTTTAACAAAAAGAGTGTTATTACCAGAAGGTAATAAGAAGTCTTACATTTGCAAAGTATATTGGGGCTCGCTTGTATTCCATGGCTCCATATCAAACATTGATGAATAACCAGTAATTCATCATCACTCATATCCAAGGTATCAGCGGAATATTGCTGGTGTAATCACTATAACTATAATATATGCTTCCTGGGAGCTGCATTTTTAGCATTCATATTGATACAGGCTCATCCAGTATTTTGAGTTTGTCAGCTTCAAATGTGGGAGGAAATATCAGAGGTAGAGTGTCATTGTCCTAACACAGAAACTGTGATACTGATGGTTCATTAGCTTGGTTGTCAGCATTGATACACCGATCATCGGACCTGAACAACTGTACAGCTAACCTTAAGGTTGTAACCTGGATGGTAGCTTTGTCTATTTGGATTTAGACATTTTGACACAACTTTCCTCGGTGTAAAAGGTGGGAAATCATTCATATGTATGTCCATGTTTCTGCATGAGTTGCCTTGACGTGTGACTTCAAATGGTAGTTGTATTCTTTAATTGTTCATTTAATTCCTTGGTTCATTATCATGAGGATATGGCTTAGACCTTGAGAATCAAGAGGGATATAACTTTATCTATATGTGCGTCTCGTTCATGACCACCTTGACAAGAGAGAGACAACGTTCCATGTTTAGTTATTTTCAAAATTAAACATGTTGTGCTAGGGTCTGTCCTAATTCTACTAGGTCGGCTTGGTAAGCTGATGCAGGTCCATATTTCACATAGATTCTTTTTAACATAGTGATCTCAAGGAATATAATACTTATAAAGTGTTCTCGTCATTTATCAGCTGGTGACTCTTTAAGTCTATTGTAATGACGATGCAAGGACCATACACTGTAAGAAAAGCATTTAATAATACATACCAAAACTTCTAAATGGCGTGTGATTTCTAAACACTTAGAATATCTGCACACAATTGTCTAAACGCCATACAGATCTAAACACATGTTCCACTATCTAAACACTTGCTTCCTACAAACCTGAACACTTTGTGTACACGTATTTATATACATTCAAATGCAGTCGATATATACACCCTAATGCAGAAAGATGTATTTTAGATGAATTGCGCTAGCAGGGATGCTTTAAAAACGTTGGCCTATCCTCCAACTTTTCTGGCTGAATTTCATATACTGTCAGGTTAGGAATATATTAATCAATTTGTGCAAGGCAATAATGATTTGTGCAAGGAGGTTGACCTCATAGGGGTAGACCTTGTTATTATACAGGTATGTGTATGAATACTTTCAAAACAAAGTTGTATATGATGAGATATGCTACATTTACTTCATTAAAATGGTTTCAAATTATGCATTTTCTGTGGACTCCATACTCCCTCTCTCACCTTCCCACCTGCATTGCCACCACTGTTGGAGGATGGTCCAACACCTGCGCTAACCTCTTATCAGTCATCACTTTGGCAACCAGGAGATAAGAAAACTCACTGGGGGGGGGGCAGTGTCGAACAGTGGGGAGTTGTCCAACAGTGGACCAGGCCCCCATTGTCCACCAGTGGAGAGTTATCCAACAATGGGCCAGGCTCCTTCACATACAGGTTTATTATTGGACATATGGCCAACGTGTTTCTCTAGTCCACTATTGGTGTTGTGTTACCTTTTCCCAAGCCTGCTTAATAGATAAAAACGTGTAAATTCATCAAAACGTTTAAAAACGTGGTTAAAAATTAAATTTAATTGAAAACCATAATCTTACATGCAGAGTTTATAATATTATCATGTTAAAGTTCAAAAGGAATAATATACACCATCAATAATTGACCTCACAATTACTAGAAGATGAGAGGATGTAACCCAATACCACAGCCTTTACTGTTCGTTATATTAGAAATTGGACACATGTGTTACAAGTTTATAGGAGAAAATAATGTTAACGTGCCTTAATTTTACAGCCTGCCGAAGTCATATCATCTGAAGAGTTTGGTTCCAAAACACAATTTTTTCAGCTCTCTTGGTCCTATGATTATATTTTATTAAAGATTTCATCATGTTAGCACTAAAGTTCACTTTAGGGCAGCACTTCAAACATGCGTATAATAATTGCATTTTGGAACCAAACTCCTCTTCTGTTTCCGGAATCATTGTTGCTGAGCTCCATATGTCTATGTGGTGGCTTCACCCCTTTTACCCTTTTCTCCCTGTCAAGGACTGAAACCATACAAAAAAATCTCTAATAATTTAGGTCCACAGTGCTTACACTGGAGGGCATTGCACCATTTGTTTGCACACTTCTCATTTTCCCCATTCTATGAAGTGTACTCACTGTGAGATTCAATGTTTGAATTATTCAAACATTTCCACCATGTCAACCCATATTCACTGTGTTGATGTTCTGTCCTGAAATGTGCCATGTTGCTGATCTGAAACACAGTACCCCTCTATAACACCATAAATTCAAGTCACTTCTGAAAGGCATATTCTTCCAATGAAACACTTTGTCTATATCGATTCATGTATCTCAAAAGTAGTGACCGAGATATCATAGTAGACAAGGTACTACCAAGGCCGAAAAAAGGGCAACAAAGAAACATGCTGGGTGAAGCTCATGAGGATACAACAGGCTCCATCCTTGACAATGTCACAAAAGCAGTAATAAAATTTTATTTTGACAAATGATAAGAATATGTATAGTTACAAATCAGATTGGTATCTAATAACATAAGTGACGGTTTTACCATACTGATGATATGATCAAACTATTTTCATGATATTTTGAATAATTTCTGTGTTTTCCTGAAAAGTTCCCTGTAAATAGAAACAAAATAATCATTTGCCACTTTTTTCTATAGAAATTCTTTAAAAATATAAAGCAGATGAGTACCTGCTTGGAAATGATAGGAAATTTTCCGTAGACATTGATAGACACTTTTTTTGCTATAAATATGTATTCTCTGCATATTTATAAGCTTTTAAAGTCTATGTCAAAAACGACCAAAATGGGGTCATATGTGGCCGTATGAAGTACAGAAAGTTTCAATAAACCTTGACCTAACACAATGGAAGACATACAAGACGAGTATATGAATTTGTCCACAAAGTTTGTAACTAAGTAGCCACCCTTATCTGTTACTAATAACAAAAAAAAAGTGTCCACCATGCCGGCCCAAATGTGAATGAGGGGTAGTGTACCTGTGCTCACGCAGGTGAGATCTTAACCCTTGTAGGAGTGTGCTAACCCTTTAAGGAACCATGACCGGTAGACTTGATAGATATATAATAAGGAATTATATATGCAATAACCTTGACCTTGACCTGGAAGAAATACAAGACAAGTATATGAATTTGTTGACAAAGTTGGTAGCCAAGTAACCACCGGAACCTGGCAATAACTTAGGGCTAAGTCATAGGGTGTGTGGATACCCGAAGGAAATCTACAATAGTCTTGTCTTTTGATATTCTTGTCTGCAACATGTTAGTCAAATACCGGAGGACTGCGAGAGACTTCCAGTCTCCTCTCTCCTTGATATCTATCAAACTACATCCAATCGAATGAAGGTAACTGGCTCCACCTCGTCTAAGAGAATGTGAGTTGATGTTGGTTAGTCCCAACTGTTTGGATAAGTCCTTCAATCTCGAAGAGAATACATAATAAATTTGTTTAAAAAAAGAACTGCCAGAATCATACTGGAACAAGAAATCTGATTTGGTAAGGTGCAGGTGCCTTATAAGGAAGCAAACAAAGGTATGAACACACAAAATTGATCCTGATGCGTAGGTGAAAGGTATCCTTAATGTACGCTGTCCATACTGGATTGTTTTGTTCTATGAAGCGTTAGGAGCATGCCCCATGAATAGAATTTGATATCAGATACCATAATAAATTAGTGGGTCACTGTGACATGCGCCTTGCGCAGGAGGCCTCTAAAGGCAAAAAATGGTGGCTGTCCACCAAGAAAGGTCCTTGGTGTTAGACATGTCCAAGAGGTTGTACATCTTTTCTAGATCCTGTGGGAAGAGGGGGCGAGCCTGGTTGACTCCATCACTCAGAACACGGTGAGCACCAGCCATAGTGCGGGTTATACCATGATTTCGGCACTTCCGGTGGTTTTATATGCGATATATACCTGGTATATTCTGCATATACCACCCTTGTGCATTTTTGAAATTTTTGGTATATACTTTTTCGAGGTCAAGTTGGACTTAGAATATTTTGGGAGACGCTGGCGGACATAGAAATTTAGTCTCGCCATTGTTTCAAGGTGAAAAATCTTCCCAACTCGTATGAGGATTGAACCCCGGCCGCAGTGGTGGTAGGCGAAGGCCTTAGCCATAGCGCCACACTGAACGGTGATGAAACCCAATGCGAAGGTAAATAAGTTCTAACCTGGAGTCCTAGTCGTATGTTTTCTATCAGTTTTCGTCCTGAATCCAACCTTTTCATGTTATAATATCGAAATCCCAAGAAGTTTTCGATCCATAGACGAGGAATGCGTGCTAATTTTCTCCATTTTCTTCGATATAAATAAGAATCCATTGATTTTTCCATGGTAAGCGAGTCGCGGTCCGGCCATTCCCACCCGCCTTCTTTGTTCGGCGAAAGTGTGTCAGGGGCCCGGATGTGGATATAGGTCATCCGCTCGCGGTACGAGGAAGATGCCGAAAATTTCGGACCGTTTTGGAAAATCAATGGATTCTTATTTATTTTGAAGATATCGGACATATCAAGCATGGAGTACTCATCTAGAATGTCTAAGGATATGTATGTTTTAATTTGAAAACTTGTCATGGTTGGATTCCATATGAAAAATGAGTGTGAACACAGCGGTACCTGTCCGGGCAAGGAACAAAAACAATGGCTTCGCGCAGAGCGGCCACGGGCCGTGTCGCTAGCACTTCCAAAATGTCTTCACCTGGCTATATTCTTTGGATTTCAGGTAAGAAATTGATACAAAATGGAGGAAATGGTGGTATAAACCTATTAGGTCATGGATGTTGGAGCCCACGGGGAGTCTATGCTGGATATACCCGAGCCACTCCGCGGCTCGGGTATATCCAGCATAGACTCCCCTAGGGCTCCAACATCCATGATCTATTAGCTTACTACACTAAAATCCTTGGTGGTAACTGGGTCTAGCCCACTCAGCTTCTCACTCTCTTCTACTAAGGCTAATATATAGTTGGTAATTGACGAGTAACAGAATGATCTAGCTATGTAAGCCACATGTAAACACATAGTTCTAGAGTCACATGGAAGGACAGTTAAACCATAGGTCGAACAGAATTCAATATAATGGTTCCATTGCAACCTTCTTGTGAGTTTGGTGGTTTCAGCCAGCGCTTGATCCTGTATGTGCAGCATCTCTCGTTCTGGTGTCGGTCTGTAACAACACAAGGAGATGGGGGGTGTTTAGCAGCTACCTCAGGATAGCCTAGCCTGCAGATGAAGTCAGCTACATAATTTGACTTGGATGGTCGATAGTAACAAATTATTCTTATGTTGAACACAAGACACATACAAAAACAGGCCCAATGCAACAGTGTTCTTGCTTTTACCAGTATATGAAGCGTGCAACACACAGGTGGGTACTATCAGACCACACTAGCTCTGTAGAGTCCCTCATGCAGTCACCCCACTTGGCCCACGCCATTACCACCGGCCAAACCTCTTGAACATTATTGTTCTCCAGAAGGTCGTCGAAGGTTGGCGGCAGTAAATAGTGGTCTTCAAAGAAAGGCAGGTTTTTTCACAAATCTCAGCAGCAAGACACCATATAGCCAGTCATTTACTAGATATGCACCAAAACCCCTTGATGAACTGTCACAGTATACTCGGCAAGAAGGGCAAGAAGGGCGGAGAATAGGAGCTTTACCATTAAAGACGTAGGCAAAGGGTCTCCACCATATCAAGTCAGCTTTGAATAAGGCAGATAACTTAAAACTGTCATGCTGGTTCTCACAGGGTTTTGATTAAATTGAACACACATCTTGAAAATGTCCTCGCCCCATGCACCACAGTTGCACAATGTGATAAGACACCTGCTAGTTGCTGGAGTTCATGTTTGGTAGCTGAAGTTTTCTTCAAAAAGGCACTCAACACTCTGTACAGAACTTGAAGCTTGTCATGAGGCAGGCTCAACTCCATGCCAACTGTATCCATTTGAAGACCAAGACAGGTGACTGACTGGGATGGGCCAATGACCTTTTCTCATTTAATGTCAAAGCTGATTCCGCGCAGGACATTGATGAGAATCACCATATGACTTGGCCACTCATCAAAAGTAGATCCTAATACGGCAAAGTCATCGATCTAATAAGAAATTCACCCCTCCTATGGGCAGCCCTGACTACAAAGTCACCTAACTGAGTGAATGCCCATGGAGCACAGGCGAGGCCAAAACTTAAACAATGATCTTCTTGTACCTGGGGACTTTCCCCAAAGTCCCAGCACAGTCCATGGAATTTGACATGAGTTGGGTCTATGTTCACAGAACGATAGGCTTTAGCCAAGTCTATCAGGGCGACATGATCGCCCACTTCCAGCATGTCACACACATAGTCTACACCTTTGTAAGAAAATTTATCCTTTTTAGTAGCTGAAGTTTTCTTCAAAAAGGCACTCAACACTCTGTACAGAACTTGAAGCTTGTCATGAGGCAGGCTCAACTCCATGCCAACTGTATCTATTTGAAGACCAAGACAGGTGACTGACTGGGATGGGCCAATGACCTTTTCTCATTTAATGTCAAAGCCGCTTCTGCGCAGGACATTGATGAGAATCACCATATGACTTGGCCACTCATCAAAAGTAGATCCTAATACGGCAAAGTCGTCGATCTAATAAGAAATTCACCCCTCCTATGGGCAGCCCTGACAAAGTCACCTAACTGAGTGAATGCCCATGGAGCACAGGCGAGGCCAAAACTTAAACAATGATCTTCTTTTACCTGGGGACTTTCCCCAAAGTCCCAGCACAGTCCATGGAATTTGACATGAGTTGGGTCTATGTTCACAGAACGATAGGCTTTAGCCAAGTCTATCAGGGCGACATGATCGCCCACTTCCAGCATGTCACACACATAGTCTACACCTTTGTAAGAAAATTTATCCTTAGTGGTTGACATAAAGTCATTGATGCTGGATGCTGGACGCTTGCAATCTGTAATGGGGCGAACCCCACCGTCTTTCTTTCTTATAGCACCAAGGCTGCGTATACATTGGGGTTTTACGGTAGCTTTGGTCATTTTGCCAGCGTCCAATTCAGATGTCAACAGGGTGGACATTTGTTCATGAAATTCAGGGTCATTTGTGCTCTGATAATTTCTCCTATCATATTCAGGAATGTCAGCTTTGTCTACTATTTGAAATCATGTACAACTTCTTTTGGAACGAAATCGTCTTTACATGACATTTGATCCTTGTACATGACATAATTATTCTGATGCAATCCTACATGGTTTAAGTTGGGATACTCCAGGTCCCAGAGAAAGAGTACAAGTCCACAAACCTAAAACGCAGATGGAGAATACATCTATAGTCAAGTCGTCAATACAGACTGTTACAATCTTACTGCTACAAGCTTACTGACCCCAAGAGGTATTGTACAATCGGCATTAGACATAAACACAGTATAGAGTTACCGGTACTAACATCATGCCCCAAGGCCATATCGTAGTCAGACCTTTCATTAGTTGAGAAAACTTTGTCTGGACCTAAGTCCTCGCAATTAAAATACACAATCATGAGTGAGTTAACCTAATTTCTTATACAGAATTCAATGGTCTCATTTAAAATACACCATTTTTGGTAGAAATGGCTGATATTTGGATGGTAAAATGAACATTTTTTATGAGAAATCAACCCATATGCCTGTTCCTAGTTACCATGACAACCATTTCAATCATCAAAATTTGCCGATTTCTATGCCAATTTTCAGGGATACTTACCAAAAACCCAAAACTAAAAAACAGGAACGGAAAATTCCCTCTAGATCAAAATCTATGATAAAAATCACCATATTGTTATGTATCTTTTTTTGAAAAAGGCTGATTTATTGTGTTTTTAGACATTATTGTGGTTTATAATGTATTTACAGCTTAATCTCAGATATGAATAACAACCTATGTTTAAGGAGGGGTTCTAAAATAACTACTAGTAATATGTAAGCCAATGATGTCTCATTTTAAAGATCTTGAGATGAACTTGATAATGAATTTCCCTGCAGAGGGGTGCTCTTGCTTGCCTGGTCACATATCATGAAATTTTATGAGCATAGTCCTAAAGACCTATATTTTCAATTGGAATTGATAAATAATCAGGAAAGACAAGTCTATTTGTTGCAAACTCATGAGCAAACTGGTGTGCAATTCGGACACACATTAATTGAATATTCTTTGACAGCTTGCAAAGTATCTTTTAGAGTATGGTAGGTAGGGATATAGAATGGCATCAGGTAAGCCTAACTTGATCTGCTGAGATATTTCAGGCAATGTCTTGCTGAGTGCGAGACAGTACTGCCTTACCCTGTGGTTGTAGTTCGGAAAACCGACTATCTGCTCTTAGTCTTACCAATCTAACACCTCTCCCCTACTGAGGCAGGCTTAAAAAACACTTGGGGAATTCCAGCTTTAAAGGTGATCCATGCACTAAACCTACATCTATTTGTCTGGGAAAGGAAAGTCTAATGTTCGATCCTTAAATCAATAAACCACATGGGTATACAGCTCTATACAGGTAAGTGTGTCTAGAGACACATGTATACAGTCAGGAAATTCCAAATTGCTTGTCTTCCAGATTATATTTGACTGAAACATATGTTGCCAGAAAATTTTAATACTCACACCGTGAAATGTGTGATTAAAGTGGTAGAAAGCAAACACATGCATGATGAGCAAATAGATTCGCTCTTTTGATCATTCTTTTGTTGTCCCTTGAGAAACAGCGATGCTCTTTGTTTTGGGATTTTACATAAGAAAGTTCTCTTTGTGCACAGAATCTGATGCAATTAGCCTTTGAAATGCAAATACAATAGAACCACAGTGCAATTATTTCTGACAACTTGAGGGTAAGATATTATAGTTGGCATTATTAGAGTGTTATTTATCACAGACCTTGAAATACAATAGACCTGTTTTAGTCACCAAGCAAAGGGAAAACAAAAGGTCTCGAAACAATAAAACCGATGAGTGAGAAAGTGATAACCCTAACATTGCAATAGGCATCTGCACTGCTAAACCACCTATCACGTTTTGTTATACCTAGAAAGTTGTGAATGTGATATGGATGATCTAGAGTTCAGAGAGAAGGCTATGTAAAAGTAGTGGGTAAATAATGAGGCTGGTAGGGAAGGAGATGAGGCAAGTTCAGACTGCCTATAGCCGGCTATGTTGTCATTGCCCAGTGGATGTTTCTGCCTTGGCAATCAGTTAAGCTCCTACAGTAGTGAGCGATTCATGAGTGTCTGGGCAGAGAACTAATTTCCTTGGTTGATGATATATGTATGAGCCATATGCCACCAACTAGCCTGCCCCTAGAGAAACCATTGACACATGTTTTCATGAACCACCAGTTTCTGGCTTGACATCAACTTTGTTTCTCAATGGATTCACAGACAGAGGTGATGAAATGTAGAGGTAGCTCGTGATAACCATTTATTTTCCAATCATATAGTAAAAGTGATTTTTTTCCCCTTCTAGCATATGAAAAGAAGAGTTATCTGATACTTTTAAACAGTATCTCCTGACATCCACAAGACTCTTTTTTTTACATTGGGGTTGTTAATCATCAAAACCGTCAGTAATACAGCTGCTGACTCTGGGAAAGCAATCTTCATACCATATTGTTGTCAAGCTACACAGAGGTGATATCAAACCATCAGACAATAAGATGATAGCTTAGATATATAAAGCAAGCATAGCTCTAGTCAGGACACTACCTCGAGCAGTATATAAAGTGTGAGTACACCTCTTCTCCTCAGGCCCCCTTTGCAAGTATTGATGAAAATCTTTTCTCCAATTATATGCAGATATAAGCAACTAGAGAAGCCCACATGGAATACTTGACCATAAAGCTACATGCAATTGGTGATATATGAGAAGAATAGTACCACCACCATCAGGCCTGAAGGTCATAAAGCAAGAATATCATTGGAGCAGCACTGACACATTGTACTCGCCTTTCTGACACCCACCTCACTACAGCTCAGATGTTCATGAAAGATTTAAAAGCAGTTTTTTTACCATTTTACATTTACATTTTCATGAGTTTTGCCATTCATTTCCTGCTAGACCTCTCACATGGGAATAGGCACAGCAGGTCACTTTAGAACCAGATGTAAGCTATCATAAGTCATGATGTTGAGCCAAAACAATTTTATCTATTTTCCACTATCTACCCCCACCCCCTAATTCTTGTATCGGTGTGAAGAAATCAGATCTGGTTGCAATATCAGAAACAATCTGGTGCCATTATATCAGCTGATCAAATCCTCTGAAATTTACATTATTTTGATTTCACCAAGACAGGACCAATAAACATATATGCCAAGAAGCCACAAATATTTTTCAGGATTGCTGTATTATACTTTGCTGTCTTCATAATTCCGAAATGTCCCCAATGTGAAATGGTGGAGTCAGGTGGAACGCCCTCATAAAAAAAGATTACAGAGTGTGATTTTGATCATTGGAGAGCCACGATATCTGGGGACTATCAAGCTGATTTCTTCTAATAATTTATGGTGTCCATGGACGTCATAAGCCATCAGGAGTGGAAACGTACAATTAATTCAATGAAACTTTGATGGGGCACTATGATTTACTCTCAAAATGGTCCTTAATATTTCAATGTTATTATGATGTGTGTTCATTGTATTCTTTTTCATAGAGTTGCATAGTTTACAGCAACTGGGCCTATAAATAAGCAAAGGATTTCTTGAGAACATCAAAATGTCAAACTACATGTTCACAACCAAAGAACTCATGCATTATTCTGATTGATGAAGGTATGCCTTTATAAGCACAGAACACCAACTTTGCGTACAAAGGCTGGTGCAACAACCAATATGCCTGACAGGACTCACCCTTTTCTGCTCTTTAGTCCATGATAACATAGCATTGTAGACTTAGGTTAGACTGTGTCTATAGATCTGCTGTCGGAGTATGTATGTGTATCCAGGGTCTACTCCTAATTCCTCCCTCTCATTTTCTCCCTCCCCTCTATAACACAGTTAGACAGCTGATTACCATTGGGACACCATTCTCAATCAAGGGGTGCACTATTGTAGTCAGATCTTATTAACAACAGTGTCAGTAACTGTGTGTCAGATGCCAAAGGTCAGATGCAGAGAAAGGTTGGCTTTTACCGGAACTCCCTCCCAGTGATCATAAACCAGTCTAATACGTAGTTCTTCCTCCCAGATTCATATTAAGTCCTAAAACACAAAAGCGTGGCAATACGAAATGTATGTACAAGTAGAGGATAAGAGGCTGATGAATACAGATATCATTGGAGGAGGACTTGTTTGAATTTATGTCAACCAGTTAAACATGCTCTCTGATTTCCTTTTTAATATAGCAGTTGTCACCTACAACATCATGCAGTGTGGCTCCATTTTATCAGTTGAGTTTGTCACTGACTGGGAAAGAAGCTAAGTTGATAACACAATATCATTAAAATGTATCCAGCCCACATACCACCCACATTGCATATAATTGTTGGACTTCCTTCTTTACATCGCATGGAGACCTACACAGCTGGAGAATCCATGAGTGCAAGTCCTACTTGTTAATACAATAGTAATTTTGTCCTTCTATATAGTCTTCAGTGTCTTTTTTTTATCAATAATGCAGAATGCAACTCGTTAAACTCTGCTTGGATTCTTGTTCCCCATACCAAAATAAAGAATAAAAGAGGAGAATGATAATTCATATCAGAAAATTTGAAAGGAACGTAAGGAACTGATATCACAAACTATGGAAGGTAAAGCCTTGATTGGCATTCAATGTATACAGGGTAGATAGTGTGGGGGCCAGCTCTAGCCTGTCCCTGTTCTGGTTGTACCAACCCTCAGGGGGTGGTCAGCTAGTGGACGCTGCCCAATGTTGTATCATACCGATCCAGTTGTAGGTGGAAGGTAGAGAACATTAGGCGGGATGTAGCTCAGTGGTAGAGCGCTCCCTTGCAAGTTGAGAGGTCCCGTTTCCAAGTACGTTTTTGCCCACCTCTACAATACTAATGTATACGGAGGGATGGTAGATGACAGGGACCATCGCGAACTACAGAAGATAAAGCCTTGATTGGCATTCAATATATACAGGGTAGATAGTAATGTATACAGAGGGATGGTACATGGTGGCTAAAACTAACTTCAGCCTGCAGCATCCTCAATCACCCACATGGGATTTCACTGATGGTCTGGGGGTGTTTTTTTATCTTTTTCATTTTCTGGCTGTGGTAATTGGGCCATTTATATTTGACCATGGCCAGACCTTTTGCTGTGTGTTTTCTTTCTAATCAAAAAGAGGCTGCAGACACACGTGTACACATTGAGAATTTTAAAAAGATTATTAGGAAGGCAATTATGGAGGCATATGGGAAATGTCTGTGGGAAAAATATGGGTTGGATCTACATGTGGGCTTTAGTGAAATAAATTGATGGATCACAATTAGTGAATCACCTTCTAGTCCCCTCCCAAATATCCCCTTTTGATAAGGGCTAATTATTTAAATACTCCCATAAACTAGACTTTAGATTGTAAATGTTTCTAATTTCAACAAAGAGAGTGTCATAACCAGCAGGTAATAAGAAGTGTTACATTTGCAAAGTATATTATAAAATTTATACTTCAATTGGGATCATCAAGTGCATTTTGACTTTGTAAGCATCAAATGTGGGAGGAAATATCAGAGGTAGAGTGTCATTGTCCTACTAACAGGGAAACTTTGATACTGATGTTTCATTAGCTTGGTTTGTCAGCATTGATACACCGATCATTGGACCTAAGACACTGTACAGGTAAGTTTAAAGGCAGTAACCTGGATGGTAACTTTGTCTCTTTGGACTTAGACACTTTGACACAATTTTCCTTAATGTATAAGGTGGAAAATCATTCATATATATGTCCATGTTTCTGCACAAGTCGCCTAGATGCATGACTTCAAATGGTAGTTGTATTCTTTAATTCTTCATTTAATTCCTTGGTTCATTATCATAAGGATATGGTTCAGACCTTCAGAATCAAGAGGGATATAAATTTATCTCTATGTGCATCTCGTTCATGGCCACCTTGACAAAAGAGAGACAATGTTTCATGAATGATATGCACCATCGATAATGGACCTAACACTTACTAGAAGATGAGAGGATGTAACCCAATGCCACAGCCTTTACTGTTTGTTATTAGACATTGGACGCATTTGATACAGGGTTATTATAAGAGAGTAATGAATGGGCTGTCCTACGGTACACTGAATTCGGTGCCCGTTAGCCCATTTTTTACTGTCTTTATTACACAACTAATCAATAAAAAATCAATAAATGATCAATAGAATATCAATAAATTCAAGTTGAAAACAAAAATAGTTCCCCTCCACCAGAGGCTCGAAGCCTGCCATATTGTGTGTAGATTCGCCCAGACCCGGACTCATCCCGCCTACCTCTAGAAGCTGAGCGCAATGCGCTACCCACTAGACCAACGGGGCTCACACCTCGGCGCGCGGCAGCCGTTGGTTTGGTCTAAACGCATCCAGCAGTCCTATAACCATAATGCCATTCTCACCTTGCACATGTGACAAAGCTAGGAGGGGCACAACCCAGACTGCCGGGGATTTTCACACTTTGAATGTATAGTAGTTATATATGAGTGACCTCCCCGGGCTTTGTATCATATCAAGACCTGGTTCTAGCCAACCACTTCTCGTCAGTCCCTGTGGCACAATGCATAGGGAGTTGGATTTGGGAACAGGAGACTGCAGCTTCGACCCCTATACTGGCAATGAAAATTTCGTAGGTTTTAACATGTAACATATGACATGTTAGAACATGTTAGGACATGTAAGGAGTGCTGATATCCTGGATATCAGCACTAATAGGACCTGCAATATTGAACAAGTAATCAATGGATAACTCATGACGCGTGTGTGTTAGTGAAGGATAATGACACGAGGCCGTAGGCCGAGTGTTATTAGCCTTTGCTAACACACACAAGTCATGAGTTATCCATTGACTACTTATTTTATACCACGAAGCCAATAAATAATCAATATTATACCAATAAATTCAAGTTGAAAACAAAAATTATTCCCCCTCCCCAGGACTCGATGCCAGCCATTGTGTGTACACGATCGGTACATACACCTCGTCGCCCAGCAGCGGACAGTGACAGCACACACAGCGAAAAAAGAAGCTTCTCGCGGTTATGTTTGTGTATAAAATACACCTAGCCCGGCAGCGCGACAGCGGCACACGGTGAAAAAAAAAGATGCTTCTCGCGGTTATGTTTGTGTATAAAATACACCTCGTCGCCCGGCAGTGGACAGCGACAGTGCACACGGCAAAAAAATAAGCACCCAGACCGGGGCTCGAACCGTGTACCTCACGCGGCTGAGCGCAAAGCGCTAACCGCTAGACCACCGCGCCTTCTCCGTTCACTGCGTCTCGCTGTTATATTTGTGTATAATACACCTCCTCGCCCGACAGCGGACAGCGACAGCGCACACGGCTTTGTATCATAGCAAGACCTGGTTCTAACCAAGCTTCTCTCGTCAGTGCTTGTGGCGCAGTGCATAAGGAGTTGGATTTGGGATGTGAGACTGTAGGTTCGAGCCCTGCCCTGGCCTGGAATATTTCGTGGGTTTTAACATGTCACATGTGACATGGAAGGGATGTCACATGTGACATGGAAGGCGTGCTGTTATCCTGGATAACAGCACGCCTTACATGGATAACAGCACGCCTTACATGGATAACAGCACGCCTTACAAAATCGATGGTAAAGCCTACAGGGTGTGCAATATCGACAGATATGTGGATGGGATTAGACCCCAAAAAGCACTGTGTAAGCCAGAAATCGTGGTATAACAAAAGGTATCAGGATGGGAATATCCAGAAAAAGCACCCAAAATCACAGAAGTCGTGCAATAAGAGGTAATAATGTAAACGTGCTTAATCCTACAGGCTGCCAAAGTCATATCATCTGAGGAGTTTGCTTGCAAAACGCTATAAACGCCATTTTTTTACCTAAAAAACAGGCAAATATTTCAAATGCTTACAGGTTAGAGATGGTTAATTGTTATAAATCATTTTCTTTGAAAAATACATTTTTCAGCTGTCTGGGGTCTATGATTATATCATATTAAAGATTTTATTATGATAGCACTAAAATGCACTTTAGGGAGTGCTCCCCTAAAATGAATTTTCTGCATATACATAATGTTACACGATCTGCAAAAAGGGACCTTACTTCAGGGGGGATAAGGTTCCTATTCCCAGTACATGTCACATGTGCTGAAAATGGATGTGTAACGTTTTGGAACTCTCAATGACTAAAACCATACAAAAAACTCAAATAATTTAGATGCACAATGCTTACACTAGAGGACATTGACACCATTTGTTTGCACACTTTTCATTTTCCCCATTCTATGGAGTGTACTTACTCACTGTGAGATTCAATGTTTGAATTATTCAAATGTTTCCACCATGTCAACCTATATTCATTGTGTGGATGTCCTGACCTGAAATGCGGCATGTTGCTGATCTGAGTTGGAAACACAGTAGATCTACCCCTCTATAACACCATTAATTGAAGTCACTTCTGAAAGGCATATTCTTCCAATGAAACACTTTGTCTATATCGATTCATGTATCTCAAAAGTAGTGACCAATATATTGGAGTGGACTAGGTACTACCATTTTATGTGCATACCTTCAAATATGATTCAGTGAGATGAGACCGAAAAAGGGGAAACAAAGAAACATGCTGCACTCTTCGTTCTTTGTACACAGATGCAATCAGCCATTTGAAATGCAAATACAACAGGTCCACAGTGCAATTATTTCTGACAACTGGAGGGAATGATATTACAGTTGGTTAGGAGTGTTATTTATCACAGACTTCGTAATGCAATAGAACTGTTTTAGGCGCCAAACATTGGAAAACAAAAGGTCTAGAAAACACAAAACCAATGAGAGAGAAAGTGATAACCCAAACATTGCAATAGGCATCAGCACTGCCATGCCACCTATCACTTTTTGTCACACCTAGAAAGTTGGAAATGTGGGCGGTTTGGAGTTAAGAGAGAAGGCTGTGTGGTTAAAAAGGGAAAGTAACAGGTAAATGATGAGGATGGTAGGGAATGGAATGAGGCATGTTCAAACTGCCTTGAGCTGGCTATGCCGTCATTACCCTGTGGATGTTTCTGCCTTGGCAATCAGTTTAGCTCCTACAGTTGTCAGCAATTCATGAGTGTCTGGGCAGAGAACTAATTTTCCTGGTTGATGATATATGTATGAGCCATATGCCACCAAATAGCCTGCCCCTAGAGAAACCATTGACATGTCTTTTCATGTACCACCAGTTTCTGGCTTGACACCAACTTTGTTTCTCAATGGATTCACAGACAGAGGTGATGAAATTTAGAGGTAGCTCGTGATAACCACTTATTTCCCATTCATACAGTAATAGTGATTATTTCCTTCAGAGCATATGAAAAGGAGAGTTACCTGATACTTTTAAACAATATCTCCTGACATCCATGACTCATCTCGATTTACATTTGAGTGGTTAATCATCAAATTCATCAGAAATATAGCTGATGACTCTGGGAAAGCAATCTCCATACCATATTTGTGTCAAGCTACACTGAGGTGATATCGAACCACCCATCAGACAATACGATGATAGCCTATACATTAAGCAAGCATAGCTGTAGTCTGGATACTACCTCAAGCAGTATATAAAGTGTAAGTACACCTCTTCCCCTCAGGCCCCCTTTGCCAGTATTGATGAAAATCCTTTCTCCACTTATATGTAGCTATAAGCAACTAGAGAAGCCCAAATGGAATATTTGACTATCAAGCTACATACAATGGGTGATATATGAAAAGGAGAGTACCACCGACATCAGGAATTGGAGGTCATAATACAAGCATATCATTGGAGCAGCACTGAGACATATATTTCTGACACCCACCTCACTACAGCTCCGATGGTCATGAAAGATTTACAAGCAGCTGTATTACCATTTCTGTTTACATTTTCATGAGCATTGCCATTCATTTCCTGCTAGACCTCCCACATGGGTAATAGGCACAGCAGACCACTTTAAAACCAGATGTAAGCTGTTATAACAGTCATGATGTTGAGCCGAAACAATTTGATTTATTTTCCACTATCTAACCCCACCCCCCTCATTCTTGTATTGGTGTAAAGAGATTGTTCTATCTGCTGCCAACATCAGGAACAATCCTATGCCATTATATCAACTGATGAAATCGCCTGAGATCTATATTATCTTGATTTCACGAAGACACATCTGACAAGAAGCCCCAAAGCTTTTTCGAGAATGCTGCATTATACATCTACTTTCCTGTCTTCATGATTCCCGAATGTCCCCGATGTGAAATGGTTGAGTCAGGTGGAACACCTTCATAAAAAAAGATCTACAGAGTGTATTTTTGATCATTGTACAGCCGTATAATCTGGGGAAAATCAAGCTAATTTCTTCCAACAATCCTCAAAACGGTCCTCAGTACTTCAATTTATCATGATGTATGTTCATTGTACTCTTTTCCTTAGAGTTGCATAGTTTACAGCAACTAGGCCTACATAAGTACAAGATCTATTGAGAACACCAAAATGTCACACTACACCTTTACAATCAAAGCGAACATGCATTCTTTTGATTGATGAAGGGATGCCTTGGTAAACACAGAACACTGAATATGTGTATAATGGCTGGTGCTACAACGGATATTCATGACAGGACTCACCTGTTTCTACTCTGTAGTCCATGATAACAAGGGAATATACATGTAATACTATACATTATGTATTGTACTATAGCATTCATATTCTTACATTACATTTGTTGTATGAGGAGCTGTAGAAACCTTTACCTGATCGTACAATAGGACAGAAGGGCCAGGTGATATGGAGGGCATATGTTCCTCATCACATTGTAAAAGCCAATCTAGTCTCATTTTCCCAATGAATACAGATAAATTCATAATCATATCAGATTTATGTTTTCTCTAAGGCCATTGATCCAGCAATGCACATAGGCAACAAACCATGGAACACGTAAATACATGTCCTAACAGTATCTTCAACTCATTTAAGAGAATAATCTTTATATCCATTTGTCAAAAGATATTATCTTCAAGACAGATGGGGACTCTTCGGTCCCGACTTGAATTTGGAAGAGGGAAATGTTTGTTTTTTTTGTTTGTTTTTTTCTGATCATACGGAAAAAAAGTGGTAAATGCATAACAAACGATTCTTTCGTGTTGCAACAACGTTTCCTGGGTCTATAGCTGGTCTAGGTATGCCAGTGCCCTCTCGAATTAAATATTTTGAAACAGTCCATAAAGATCATCCACTGTTGTTGCAACACGAGTGCATCCTGTGCCCTATTTAGATATTCACCTTTTCCCTGCTTGCATTTACCCCCCTTTCATGCCCTTATTAAATGAGAACATGCCATGGCAATAAAAGGAAAATGAAAACAGTCATTTCTTGACTTGTGTGTGGGTGAGGGGATGGCTCCTCCTAAGCTTCTGATTTGGTTATTTTCCCAAACTAATTGCCAAGGAAATAGACTACATTTATTGAATTCTGACCCATACACAGTTGAAAAAAATGGTTTCATACAGTTATCATATTCAAAGAATATGAAATACAACAATGTTGCAAAACTGCTTTGTAATTGTTGTAGTGATATGCTATGATATATTGTATGGTAAAATAGAATTCAGTGTACATGATCTGATGGAGGGTTCCGTTATGAAGCATAAATTGTGGTGCAAATTCCGCCTGATGCCCATTTGACCACTTTGAGGTGGCAGCATGACGTGTCTTATATCATCAGGCATTGCTGATGCCATCAATAATTGAGCTCATTCTTTCTCCAAACCATGACTGGTTCTAATCGATTCCAGGCAACCCCCAACTGTTTTACATTCAACCAATGGTTATCAGAAAACTTTTAGTTTAGTAACTGGGCCAACGTCATTCCTTTCCCTTTAAGTAACGCTCTTTTCACACTAAATCTTCAAGTAGGTTGATTAAGTTGGAAAACAAATGATGGCGGCTTTCTCACAACTGGAGGTTAATTTAAAAGGCTCTGCCATCGCTACCTATGCGATGTTACTGATTTCCCTCCCTTATTCTTTACTGCGATGGTAAGGTCAGCCTGCCTTCCTTTCTGAAAGCCAGCTACTTTTTAGTGAGCGATGTTAGCCTCGGCCCTGCTTTCATTATTCTTAGCAGAACACAGTGTGCACAGTGGCAACAGGTCCACAGAGAAAAGATAGCAGTGGAAGACAAAACATAGCAGTGGAAAGACTTGTTCTCTCAAGAGTGGCTACACTATGGTTCTGCTAATTGTATATACCCTGTAGGGTGCACTTGACCCTGAAATGTCTTCAAGTATATCACCACCTAAAAGAGAGAAGGGAAGCATGAAGTTACTATGCCCTTAAAGCATGAGTAGACTCAAGAGTCCTCAAGGACTCTCAGCAGGTGCTTTCACTCTTGAGAGGAGGAATGTCCCCTCACAGGTGCACAAGTTTGCACTTAGGGAAAACCACTATCCTTTCTCAGACTAACATAAGGGGTGGTGTTAGCACTGGAACTGGAATAGTGAAGGACTGCATGGTACTTGCTATTCCTGACTGGCCTAACACCACTAGAAAATTTAGTGTAGGAAGACTAGGTCTTATATGATGGTATGAGATGTGCCTACACTAACATCACATAGGTAGCGATGGCAGAGCCTTTTGAATTAACCTCCTGGCTGTATTGAGAGTATGAGGGGTTCTGACAAAGTCCCTCTATCAGAAGTGAGTGACTATGACGTAAAACCTCCAATAATAGAGTCTATTTCATAGTCTATTTCTGGTGAGGTGAAATCACAGTCATGATGTGATGGTTAGGATGCCGACTCTTCCAAAGCACAGCATGAACCGGCATAGCATATGGAGATTACCAAAAAGCGACAGGACAAGGCAAACAAAAGGTAGGGTGAGGATCAAGCTAGGCCAACACACAACAAAGTGAATCCTCGATCAAAGGTATAGTCTGCTGGCCTCCTATGCCAAGTCACAGAGTCCGCGTGTACTGTCACTTAAAGGCTATGACATGCGGTGGCTGACATACATACACAAAGAAAGGTGAGTAGGATCAGGAAATTGTGCACATGAGACTGGAACAACAGAATGTCCTTCCTCCTGGGTATTTGCTGCACAATATGCCCATAGAGGGTAGTGTTCATTGATTGTTGGCTATCGATAATAGCCCTTCATATCCACCTATTTGATTTGTTTTTGTTGTTGTCTGTTCACGTTGTTATGGATACAACATTATCTAGATGGGCTGTGAATAATGACTATGAATAAATCTAGCTGTACTTTGTAATGAGCTGCTCTGTAGAACGCTGAATCAATTGATCCAAAGCAACAGAACAGAACATAGCAAAAACATAGGCATAAAATACAGCCATGAATTGATAAAATCAAGTATATTAAAGTCCTGATGTGTAAGTAGTGTCAAACGTTTGTGCTTAGCATGCTCACCCTGTGTATACATGTATATCTTATCCAGAGGGAGAGAAACACTGCTTCTGTTGTAAATATGCTCATGCCTCATACCAGGCTGATGTTACCCCACCGGTTACCCAGGGGTATGGACGGCAGGAGGTCCATATATTTTACCTTTCTAGGATAGGTATGGACAGGGTTAGATCTGGAGGGCTTAGATGCACCTGGGTCCTGTAGAGTAGGGCCCTGGCAATAGAGTTATGCATATTGATAAGGGTGTGGGTGTGAAAACCCTTACGATTCACCATGGACAAAATGACTGCAGAATGTTGCAGCATTTCACTTCCTTTAACTAAAGAGTAAAGGGCAAATAAATGCCTCTTTCCTCTTGGGCAACCTACTATGAAAATATGTGTAATTTACAATAAATAAGGACTTTACAGTGGGTATTGTAAGGAAATGGAATGAAGTGAAAGTGGCAAAACAGAAGAAGAGAGTAGTTTAGAGGTGATAAAAATAGTGGAAGGTGACAGATGCAGCAACATAAGAAAGGAATGGCGGTTTCGAAGAGAGAAGAGTGGGCGAGGACATTAAAGAATGTCCAACAAGGACGGGGCATGATAGAGAAATGGCTGATTTGACCCAATTTGCCCCCTCATGAAGAAAAGTTCTTAGTTACCACACCTACGCAGTGAAGCTAGTGAAGCAACATGGCCATGTGACAAATGTGCGTTGGGGTGGGCGTTAGGCGTCGGCGTGTTCCAGGATCAGTGGGCTCAGCCATCTAAATAGAGCAGGATGGGGCTTACATGTGGGGAGGGGCCTGCTGAGTCATGTACTATGGGGCAGGAGTAAGGCAGAGGCCACCACCAGATACGCCCTTTTAATACCTCCAGCTGCTAGTCAGTGCCTGGAGATCTGGTCCAATTAAACATTCCTTGAGGAATGTGCCCCTAGATTGTTTTCAGAATTTAAGTTGCAGAATGTATTGTTTGGGTGTGCACGCGAAGTACAAACATTACCCATAAAAAGTTAATAAAAAACAACAACAAATAATCATAAAATCAAGTTCAGTCATGGATAGCGCATAGCACTACAACACAGACTATCCCTGCGGGTTCTATTCCCATCACCTGTCAGCTTTTTTTTTTTTTTTTTTTTTTTTTAGCTCTGTGCATGAGTGATGCAGCATTCAATGTCTAACCCACTGTCAAGGCTATATAACTATATGTTTAAGTGTCAACATGCATTCAAGTGTCAACTCAGTGCCTCTATTGTGTACTAAATAGACCCAAATTATCCAATTTCGGGACTGAAAAGGACCAGATGGTGGTATAACAGCAAACAATTATAGTTGTGACTCTGATGCGACCTAGCTTTTATACAATGCATAAGTTTGCAATCCATGAGTTAAAAAATGTAAAAGGTGACAAATTGGAGGGAATGTACCGAATCAGACACTTCAGACATATGGAAAGATTTTAGTTAAAGTCCATGAAGTTTGGATCTCATAGACTTCCAGTGTATGGGGCCATTACACATGATAGTCTCGAAGATACCACTGTGCCTATACCTATACAGTTGCAGAGGTGAGATCTAACAGGCAATATTTCCCCAACTTAGGCTGCAAGCAGACACTTGGTGGCAGGAAATGACAGATAACAGTCATGTGTTGATAGGTATATTCGAAGGGGTCAATTAGGCACAACCAGTTCAAAAAGACTATGTATTGGTGCCAGCCTCGAGGACATAAATGTCAATTCATCATAGCGGACCTTCAAAGCAGACAGAGCAGGCAATTTGGCAGGTAGTATAGGGGGCAGGGAATACACACAAAGGGATGGACAGTGCTGGATGTAGTATTATTATATTGGACAACATGCAAGATGTTTGTGTATAAAACATTGTAGGGTTGGCTTCAGATTTTGTCACAGGCAATCTGTTTTAGCAGCCCCCTGCCTGCAGTAGGCGCCTGCTTCATCATAATTTTAATACAATGGGGAGGGGGGGGAGGGAGGGGAGACATAATGATATCCTAGTCTCTTTCATATTTGACCAGAGAAACATCATGGTAAATCCTCTCCGGAAAATAGGAAACCATAACAAAAAAAAGCATCTCTCAGGTGGGATATAGCTAAAAATTGTTCTTGGTGACTTCAGTGATTTATATTCGAGGAGATTTGCAAGTGGGTATGGCAATAGCCAGAACTCCATTGGGATCACATGCGTGTATGCGTTACCTGCAATACTCTTCAATGCTAGGTGCTTCTTGGATATTTGCTCTTATTTTCTGGGTGATACATTGATGCAATAACTATGTAAAACTGGATCATAAGATGAACAAAAATAAGTAGGACAATGGAGAGAATGTGTTCCACATGTGACGCAGATGCCCGTGTGCCACCAGCGGAGCTCGGATCATTTCCTTCAATTATTTTGTTTATTTTTCTCTGTCCTGATGCCAATGTCCTATCCCTATGTAATCCCATTTCTATGCTGGTTTAAACAAGGAAAAGCTGTCTAATATTTTGTCACTTTGGACAAAATATCTGAAGATCAGGGATGGTGTATTTATGTATGTTTTGCCGTAAATGTCTCCAGGCCTATCCCAAAGGATCATCTAGGTACATACATACACACCATAATGTCCAACATTACTGTGGCGTGCTAAGTTGTTGCGGCTTTCCGAGAACTTAAAGAGCTTCATCTATCTTGCCACTAAACACATAGCCTGTGCACCCTGGAAGATTTTTCCAAAAGGGTGAGATGTGGATTATCATGGTAGGTACCTCACTTCCCACCTCCATGCTTTACCCAACCCTCAGAGGGCACTCACCACCCTCTACTGTAAAGAAGGAACTCTCTCACGAATCAGACTGTGTTGCAAAAAGTGGTTGAAGTGCTTCCTTCTCAGTCAGACTTAAGTGCCTTGCTAGAGGTGGTACATCTGTGTGGAAGTGGCATTTTTCTGCTCCCTCTATACCTAGTGGTTTCCTGGAAAAATGCTTGTTACTTAGTGTTGACCACTTCTGGACCAAGTCCCTTAGGAAGTAGCTTTTGAGGAAACTAGAGAAAAGTGACTACCAAAGGTGAGTTACTTCCTTAATGGACGTTAACCTCTGACAGAAGTGACTTCTAAAGTTTCGATAACAGCCAGGTACTGGTATTGAGCAGAGTGTACACTCGTCCCCTCTACTACACCCACAGGAAGCCTCCAGCAGGCTGGCACTAGGCCCTAGTCATATTTAGAGTGAATAGAACTGTATTCTAATCATATTATAAACCCCGATATAAGTTTTGTTAGATAAATTAGTAGTATTTGAGTCACCGTATTTGTAATATTTATGTACTCAAACGTAATCTATTTCATTAAAGAACTGATGTTGCTTGGGGGCAAGCGCCTCAGTGCGAATAAGATAAGCCCCCAGTGATCAAACCTGAGGCTAGCAACAGAGGCAACACTGAAAATCTGTTTACTCCTATTGCTTTGCTAACCTCCTTTGACCCATAAATGAATGTTCTCCAGGGGGTATGGGTGACATGGGTCCTGGCAGCACGAAACTGCTTTTGATGTTAAGTGCATTGAGATTGTGACTGCACTTCAGGAGTGAACCCAGTTGGTGCTTTCTTGGTATTTGTTTGAAGTTTAAGTATGGGTTACCAGACCAAAGGGAAAATCTGGATGTTTCTTGCTAATGTCACTCTGAATGCAAATGAATCCAAAAATAACGTTTCCCTCTTTTTCTACTCCGTACCAGATACTCAAAAAGGAATGTCACCAGTCAGTTTTGTCCAACGAAAAATACAAAGTAGGCCTCTACATTTTATAATTCATCAATTTACATGCTTAAGATACGGACTTCCTAAGCTGGTTTTCCAACACCATTGATATTTAACAGATGTAACCCAATAGTACTCAGCGACAGATATTGGTCTAAAATCGTTGATTTATTTAAAAGTAAAGCCTCGTTTAATAGCTTCAATGCAAGTAATAACATCTTTTGTAGTTCTAGTACACGTTTTTGGGAAACCATCTAATAACCGGTACAGCCCTACCTGGGAGTACAGCTAGGGTGTTCCATTCACTCACCTGGAAGGGAGAAGTAAACATTATATCATCATATTCAGAATAATCATTTCCACAAAATGCAGAATAATCTGTTTTATGCAGAGAACAAAATAACATACTAAAAGCTCTAATAGAACTAGAAAAAGCATCAACCCTGCTGATAATCATCTGATACTCTCCTACGCTATCCACTGTGACATGGTCAGTCATGCTGTTATGTCAGTTTGTTTTGATTTTGTTCCCCCTGTATTCGTTAGTGACGAACTTTTGCTAATTTCGTAATTAGTTGTACTGAGGCTAGCCCATTAAAAGTTCACAAACATAAAAGGCAGTTGGAGCTACCATCAAGAAGAATACATGTATAACACCTTTGTTTCTTTGATCCATAGTGCATAAAGTATAACAAAAAGAGAACAATGAGTGTCCTTAAGAGGATCAAATAGCTGTCCAACTTCTAATGGTTTTTAACTAGTAATCATCCTCTGTGCTTTTGCTTTGTGAGCTGTCAAAGCATTGCACTTGTGTACCCAGATACCTGAGCATCAACCTAAAATCAATCTAGTGGACATCGCTTCACATATATACATCCTCTTTTTTGTCCTTGTCTTTGTTAATGATATTTTTTCTGTAGAGGTTGTATGGATATGTATATATGAAGAAAATGATCGTAAGCCTACCTGTCTACGAAGGTCTATTTGTCTTCCAAATTGAATAGGTTTCTTTCCCAAAATTGGAATGTTAGAAAGGAGCTGTGATCAAAATCGTCATGTGTGTTACACAGACTTAAGTGTCAACACAAATAAAGATGTTTTTTTTCAGTGAACATTTCTTCACAGTACTTTAGTAAACATGCAAACGGTTCAGGGCATGGTAAGCCTCAATGATCCCCGTAACTTGAATTATGGAGACTGGTTTCCCCTCAGTATCGATGGCTAGATTCCCTCGCTCAGGACCCAGCATTGATTAGGTGGGATGGGAGCCTACCCAAGGGCAAGGTGGTAGCTATTCTCAGACATGACATTGCATACGATATTGTTCCTCAGATTTCCAACACCTAATACATCAATCAATATTCAGTGTCAACGGCATTTGATAGTTATGTACACTATCCAGCCGGTGAGAGCTGATAGATACAAGAGGATATAATCATAAAAGAACGTGGGATAGGTGAAAAGAGAAAGGTACACTTGGGAAGTAGGCCTAGTTGTGACTTTAAAGGGGAAACACTACCCTATTTTCATAAATCCTGCCAAAAGAAATGCTACAAAGAGCATGTGAATGCATCCTATCAGTGCTGAGTATGCACCTCCGGTATGCATTTTTCCCAATGTTGACGTCACGAGGTGCATCAGATAAGACTTCTTTGAAAATTATTTCACAAACTATGCCATAACCTCTTTATTTGATGTAAATGCTATAGAAATACACTATCATGAAAATAGGGCACCGTTTCCCTTTGACCCCTCGCCTTCAATGCATTCTGGGGTCATAATAATAAGTTCCATCTGCTGCTACTTTAGCTCTTATCCAGAACCCACTTCCATTTTTATACACCACTTGCAAGAAGGATGTTGATACTCTACCAAACTGCTGGTAACTAGCACTGAGGCAGTTGCCTGCTAGTGATATCTCAATGAATGGTTATTTAGATAGACAAAGCTTCAGCAATCCCATTAATGCAAAGGAAAAGAATACCATGGACTGTTTTTTCCTCCTTAGTTACTAATCTGTAGAGTGATCCCTCTCTATCCCATGAATAAGTGTAGTATTTTTCACCCCTGATTTCACAGAAAGGGTGACTGGATTATAATGATAATTATCCATGTTTAGGAGTCAATGAATAGCTCTAATCTAATCAAGTTATTTTGCATCCCCCTTAGTGTTCAATATAAAAAAAATA
Organism: Acholoe squamosa; assembly: GCA_949317995.1. Taxonomy (NCBI): domain Eukaryota; kingdom Metazoa; phylum Annelida; class Polychaeta; order Phyllodocida; family Polynoidae; genus Acholoe; species Acholoe squamosa. The sequence goes on from OX439047.1 coordinate 46,615,007, forward strand.
CATTAAAAGTTTAAATGGCAGTCCAGACTCATTCCTAAATGTGAAGAAATGAACCTTTTGTTAGGTCATAAAAAGTGTGTTTTGGGTGATATGACCTAGGAATCGGGACTTAGCAGATCCGGGTTATTATTACTATTGATATAAATTCATTATAACAAAATAATGCAATGGTTGCCGTAAGTACCGCTGTTAATCTTCTTTTTTTAACGTTATGCACTCATAACCATTTATTATCATGATTTTCAGTGCAAATGTGCCAGCTTCAGGGCCAAGTATGATATATGAATGGTAGTATGATGTCATAAGTTTGGGGTGAAGAGTGAGGAGACAGGGGCAGCTGATAAATGCACAGCACTTCTTAAGCTCTACCATCTTGGAGGAGGACCCATCATAGGTTGGTGGATGGGGCACTTATCCCTGGAGTACCAGACATGATCCTGCACTCTCCCAGCCACTCAGGGCCACCCTCTGGTCACCCCTTGGTATGTACAGTCCTGTTTTCCTGTACTACCGGTGCCCTGAGACCTGTTTCACTAGCACTATGTATGAGTGATATTGGTATAGGAGCAATGTCACTCATATGGTCATCCTAAGACCAATCTTTGGGCCATTGCTACCAGTGGAAGTGTTTTAAAAGGAAATGGTGAGTGAAACTTATGAGTGAAGGGCCAGTGTAAGAGTGACATATGACCAACATAAAGTAGCTGATTTACGTGGAAAGTTAAGGGTACATAAATGTGAAAAATCATATCAATAAGTGGAATTCCACAAATCCTTTTAATGTATGATGTCAGGCATATATAAAAATGGGTGACCGATCTTACAAGCTAGATGATTGGCCTATGAGTGACCTTACATCTGATTTTGATAACTGCCCCTATGTCTAATTGACAGCTGTTTCTAAAGGACCAGTCTTATGTCCCAATATGAGTAACAGCTTGTTCTGAAACACTTGTAGTCATTCCCAAAACACTGATCTTAAATGGTCACTCATATAGCCCAAAGATCGATCTTAATTTCAGTCTCCTTGTGAAACAGCTCTCTGTAATGGTTTCGCTATTGGAGCCACAGTCAACCACAGTTCACATATGGAATAAGTAGTATAGTGAAAGTGCAGGTTTGATAAAGGATACCTATGTAAGGAGTTGGCATTGGTAGACCCTGCTGTCAGCTTTTACCTACAAGGTGTGCGGGGCTTAGGCCCTGAGGAATGTAGGCCCTCTGATGATAGGCCCTGTCGATCTTAGGCACCCATGAAGATAGGCCATGCTTCAAACATCCATTCCCATGTCCAATACTCCTGTCTGTGTCATATATTTCACTGTCTCTATATAATCCAACATCAGAGGATTGACAGAAGGGGATGTTTTCCGCATCCATTCACCCAACACCCAAGGATTGACAGAAGGGGTTGTTTTCCAACATCCATTCCCCAATGTCCATGGATAGGCTGTAGGGCTTGCTTTCTAACTTCCATTCCCCCAACATCCAAGCGCAGAAGATAGGGGCAGTTTCCCAGCATCCATTCCCCCAATGTCCGAGTAGACAGACCTGATCATGTTAAGTAGCAGTATCAATGTCTGAGGTTAACCCAATGTCCGAGAACCCAACATCTGAGCACAGGTCTATCCAACGTCCGAGTACCCAATGTCCAAGTACACAACGTCTGAGTACCCAATGTCCGAGTATCCAATGTCCGAGTACACAATGTCTGAAAACCTAACATCCATGTACATCAGAGAACAGACAGTTCAGGAGTGTTTTCCACCATCCATTTCACAAACATCCAAAGTCTACCCATTAACCAGCATCCAAGCATCAAGCCCACATAACATCCATTCCCCCAACATCCGAGCACAGAAGGTATACAATGTTGGAATAGCAGAAGTTTTCCAACATCCATGACCCTAACATCTGATGATAGGACCTGTTTTCCAAATTTCAATCGTCCTGTTATGGCCATTCAAATTGACCTAAATCAGAAACGAACCTTTTTTTTAGAGTTTGGGCTTGTGATTTCTGATACGAGTCCTCGGATGTTGGATACTCAGACATTAGATACTCAGACATTGGATAGACCTGTGCTCGGATGTTAGGTTCTTGGATGTTGGGTTCTTGGATGTTGGGTTCTCGGATGTTGGGTAGGCCTCGGACATTGTTGTTGTTAATTCATTTATTTATACTGTTTATTTTTACACCTGTTGGTATGTCTTGCTTCATGCCAGTTGTAGATTTTGGGAGAAGCTCCCACCAGGGTGGGAACCCCTCTCATCATAGTGCTCCAATGTTATGAGCAGCTATGGCTGATCTTACTACATAGCATACAATATATATATAATAAGTTATAGAAAAGAAAGCAACTATACATGTATAAGTAAACAGATGTCTAGTGGGCTATATCTCAGTTTCTTGGCTAAATCAGTATGCAAAGTTCAAAAGACTGTCACGAATCGTTATAATACATTTACAGGTATGCTCCATATAGAAGTACAGAAAGATAGATAAAGTAATACAACATGAATAATAAGGATAATGATAATGATAATAATAATAATAATAATAATTATTAGGCCTGTTTACAACTAACAGTCGTTCATCATGTGCTCTTGTTCTAATGTGCCTATTGTCTACTTTTTTAATATTTAGTGATTCGACAAAGGCCCTCTTGTATAGATGGTTTCTATGTCTATCTGCCATCAAGTTAAGTCCCGCATATTTTGTCAACATTTTAGTATTAATTGTATTTTTGTGTTTCAATGCACTTCTGAGGCCGATGTTTATGGCTCCTTGGAGTTTCCTAGTGGCAGTGCCAGCAGCACAATCATATAAAATGTCCCCATAGTCTGCGACTGGTACTATCATCACTTTTAGTACTTTTAAGGCTGCTTCCTCAGTGAGGTTCTTTCTTATTTTCCTGAACAAATATAGCTTATGTTCTAAATTACTTTTCAACATAGCTATATGCTTCTTAAAGTTTAAATGGCAGTCCAGACTTATTCCTAAATATAGATAAGTAGGTGCATATTGGATAGGATCCGTTCGTATTGCCAACCTGGGTCTTTTAGCATGCTTTAAGAAGGCCTTGGTACCGAATAATACAGCTTTGGTCTTCTTTGTATTTAAGTAGAGTTTGTTATTACGGTGCCATTGTGCAACATGATCTGAGTCTCTATTTAAAGCTTGCTCAATGTCTTCAGTAGGAAGAAAATCAATTTATAGGACAGTATCATCAGCATAGTGTTGACACTTAAGGACATTGAGGGATTTACTAAGGTCATTGATGTATAATAAAAACAAAAGCAGGGCTAGCACAGACCCTTGCGAGACACCCACATTTAATATTGTGTTTTGTGGATATTGTTCCATTCAATTTTAATCTTTGTGACCTATTTGTTAAGTAATCTTAAATTAAATTTCTGATATCAAGGTTGAAGCCAAATAAATGAAGTTTTTCTAAATGAATTGAATGATTTAATGTGTTGAATGCCTTTTTAAAGTCAAGGAAGATGGCTATTACACAGTGACCTATATTGTAAGCCCTTTGTATGTCATCAGTAAATCTAGTAAGGCTGTCAAGAGTAGAGTGATTGTGCCTATAACCATCCTCTTTGTCTGACAAAAAAATTTCATGCAAAAAAAGTCTAACATTTGCTTATGAATCATTTTCTCTGTTAATTTTGCTGGGAGAAGTAGTATTGATATTGGCCACATGTTTGTTACATCCGTTGTATCACCCCCTTTAGGTAATGGAGTTACTGATGCTTCTTTCCAGTCATCTGGGAATTTGCTACTTCTTAATACTAGATCAGTTATGTGCTGTATATGTACAGGCATGGCAACCATTGCATCCTTTAGTACTTGTGTTGATATGTTTACATGCCTGTACAGGAAGAAAGGTAAGAACCCCCATGGATTTCTACAAAGCTGAAGGTAATGAATCTGGAGAGTTTTGCTGTTGAGTGAATGGTTCACTTTTAAAGTTTCTGAAATACAGGCCTACTTGGAGGGTTTTTGTACACAGGTGATATCCACAACTTTAATTCATCTGTTATGAATACACTGGTGGTTTCAAATGATGTATTGGTTTGTAGAATCCATAATACATTCACAAAAATTGTCCACCAGAAATTGAATTTTGCTGAAGTGTATGTCCTTTCAGGATATCATTACCTAAGATAATGAGTTGAAAGTGGATGTCATCAGAATGGAATGGATGCATGAACATAGTATGGATAGTATGGTGAGTGTGGGTGACAGGCACTGATAATTACTTTACCCAGCAGCATTCCCCCTCATCCAATTGAAAAAAAAAACAGTGCTCAAGGCTATCTCACATAGCGCTATAACAGCCCTCTTCAACTGGTAGTTTGATATTCAAGTATATTGATATCCAAGCAATCAGAACACAGGTAGGTAGAGGTATCTATGCAGAGAATTGGATATTCATGAGCTGAAGGGTTTGGATAGTACAACATGTATATTCAAAGTGCAGTAGGCCTACCACTGCAGTCATGGAACCATTGACTAGTTTATATATTTTGCTCTCCAAGGTCTAAGTTAAGTGTACCTTTGGTGAAGATGAGAACTATGATTTAACCTTCCAAAGCTTTTACTACATTTTCAGCCTATATAATATGAAACATATTTTCTGTCAGTCTCATTTAAAGTTTGAGACAAACAACACTAGCACACTTACTTTATACCCCATGTGCCACTTAGAGGTGGCAATATGACATGTTCTACATCATAAGGCATCCATGGTATCATCAGTGATTGAGCTCATTCTCTCTCCAAACCATGGCTGGTTCCAATCAGTTCCAGGCTGTCCTTCATGGGCGATAGCAGTCCATTCAACCAATGGTTATCATAGCATTTTTATTTACTGCACCAATCTCTTTCCTTTACCCTCCAATATTTCCCTTTCATGCTCAACCTTTAAGGAGGCTAAATTAGTTGGAAGAGAGATAGTATTCTTCTCGGCATTAATTGCATTAGGAGTGTCAGGGATTCAGGTAGGTTGTCATAGAACACCAAATGATAATATTTGGTCTGTCTCAGTGTGTTGAAGATTATCTGGACTAATCTGTTGTGGCACAACAGAGTTAAGTCAGACCATGTCTTGGCAGCGTGAGGACAGTGTCTGTTGTGGGGATCGCATTATTCTGGAATTCTAATGACAGAAAAAAGTAACAGAGAAAATAGAAATGCTGTCAGAATTGCTGGGTATTAAATGTTTTGTATAAATTTGATTTAGTAATCAATGAAGACTTTCACTTTACTTAATCACAAAAGTGGATTGTTGCAGGAACTGATTTCATCTGACAAATTAACAGTCTTCATTAATTATCCAAATGTCAGGTGGCCCAGCTAATTGTCATGTAGGTGAGCACTAGATGGATGTTTGTTTAGCAAGAGCTTCTTACTGCAAGGATACATGTATCGCTAGTACAGTACTCTCTGCAGTATAATCAATGGTAATATTCCAAAAGTGATTGTACCAGACAATATTCATTAAAAACTGCAATGTGTGTTCACAGCTATTGGTGATAAAATACCCCTATGATATACTATGTACTAAGGTGCAAGATGAGCAGATGGTATGTAATTTATATCTACAGGTATAAGCCTCTCATATCGAAGCACCAGGGACTGTGACTACTGATGCTGCTAATGTACATCATGGAATGTCCTCTCTTAGCCTATTTCCTACTGATCTCTATTTCTCTTAAAGGCAAACAGAGGAAAAAAGTGATATGTACATAAAACAAAGATGGGAGACAGGGAACGAAAAGATATGTCCACCTTGGGGAGGGAGGTTCATCTACCCAGAGATAACAAAGGACTGGCGGCTCATGTTTATGAGTTTGCAACAAATGAAAGTAAAACAAAATCATAAAAAAAAACAATCTTTATTCATTACTATTTTCTTGATTGCAATGGAAAATATAGGTCTTTAGGAGCATGCACATAAGAGTTTATGTGGCCTGTATAAGCACCCGGGCGCCAATTAATTTTATTCCCATTGTATCCCCAGCGCTCATACGAAACAGGCGCTTACAGTTTTTAATGCTGAAGCTGTATTTCAACACCCTCCTACCCCCGGCACTTATTACAGTAGCTATGATTCTTTGTGGAAATTATTATAATGAAAATACCTTGTAAAATCCTAGTTTTTCTTCATTGCCACTAGAATTGGCATATTTTTAAATAAAAGGGCTCTTTGCTAAGCAACCATTTTGTATAGAACAAAATTGACCATTAGGTTCCTTGATATAAATCTAGGGGGGGGGTAGGTCAGCTCGAATTTCTATAGGACAAATTTTGCTGAAGCTATTGTCCATCATATATCAAAATGTCCTCCATTTAATATGCAGAAAATGCATATTTTCAGGCCTTAAAAATGTTTATTTACATCTACAGAAGGTTCTCAATCGTCCAATAAGTATTTTCAAGCATGTCTCTACCTAATTTTTATTTTTTTAGATTATTTTCTAAGAAGAAAAAGTAATGGATAATCATTTTATTTGAATTTGTAAAGGAGTTTTCTAGAAGACACAGAAAAGTAGAAAAAAATATTATAAAAACTCTTCAATTGTAATGGTAATGACACCAATACCGTTTTGCATGTGAAGCTGATTTATAAATTCACTTATTCTCTTTGCATCTTCACAAAGATATTTAAGTAGTCCTTTTGTGACATCCTCTAGTATGTGGTCTGTTGTATCCTCATGAACTTGACCCAGGGTGAAAAGCAGAAGACATAATTCTAAAAGCCCATTTTCACCTGTCATGGAAAAAACGCATTGACCACACCCAAGAAGCTAAGTGAATTGCCTTGACCACTTGACAGATGGGTCTTTTGTGGTCACTGGGTTTTATGCTATTCGGGGATCAGTGAACATGGTCATCAGCAAAGGGCAGTAGAGGTCAGAGGTGTCAGGGCTGGTTCATGTGTGATGGACAGGAGTATGGGAGAGGGCAACACTAGTCATGCACCTTTAATACCTCCAGCTGCCAGTCAGTAACTGGAGACGATATCTCAGCTAACACAATACCACTTGCAGGACATTGTACACTTTGCTGGTAGACTATGTACATTTTTTAAGTTGAGAAATTCCTTGTTGGAATTAGAATGTAAAGCACAATTTACAGGGTGGTCAATTTCCAATATGAATATATCTATATGCTAGTTACTTGCAATATTGCGTGCACAATTTTCGGAGATATCTTAGTTTTCTGAGTGATGGGATATTGATCATGCAAGATGCAATTTTGAAGACCACAGGCACAGCATTGGCAATCAATTTGAAATCAGGGATTTACAGGCAACAGTCATTTGTTCATGGGCAAATATCCTAATATGAATTAGGGAGAGGTAGTTCAAAGTATGCATGATTAGTCTTGACAGTATTGACATAGAAATAATGGTGATTCATCAATGGTCAGGAAAACACAGACAGTGCATGCAATTTAGGAGGGCTAGCTGGAAAATGTGTATAAAGGGTTGGGAATTGTGAAATTAAGTTTTATAGGAGACAACAAACACTACTATGCATAAAGTAAATTTGACAGTTTCACTTACAGTCACTTCCCTAATTATAATACATAAATGGCTCAAATTTGATATTCCTGCAAGCAAATCGAACACTTGATATGAGAGATTAAGTCTAAATGTCCATGAAGGATATAAATCATTGGAAGGGTGATGATAACTATGATATTTGTCAACATCAGTAAATCACCTTCTCTGAAGCCTTTGATAGCTGAGGCATATCCTTCTTTAGGTCAGCGCTAGGCCACTTTTTTCTAAAAGCCAATTTGGTTGTTTTGTATTGATTATAATTAGCCAATTTTATTGTCACTTAGGCAAGGTCTTGTAATCTTGCAAGAATTATACTTATCGTTATGAAACCAGCTGGTATGTATGGCAGCTTTAGTAATTAAGGATAGACTACTTTTTTACAATCTCTAAATATTCAAGTGCATATAATTTTGTGAATACAGGGTGATAAGCCTTGTGGTGGAGTAGCCATTTATATAAGAAACGACTTGCTGTTTTCATTGACATGTTACGCTCTTTGATTGATGATGCCAATTTAAGACACAAAGATCTTGTAGTAATAGGAGATTTTAATGTTGATAATCTCAATACAAATATGGTCTCTACTAAATTGATGAAGATCTGTATCAACATTCTAGGACTCAAACAAATGATAAATGAGTATACCTAAAGTAATGAGGAGTCCAACACTTGTATTGATTGGGTCATCACAAACACAACCAAATTGTATGAGGCCTTTTTAAGAAAAAGGAATTTTAGTGGTCATTGTAAGGTTGGTATCACTTTCATTGACCACTATGTAACTAATGAGAGGACAGAATTCTCTAGTCGCTGTAATGCTGAGTTGTTTAAGGCTTGTATGAAAGATGCTGACTGGGGTCCTTATGATGTGAATGAATGTGTGAATGAACGCTGTAATTTTATATTGAATGTATGACCAATTGTCATGAATCATCCAGAAGTAGGCTGGCAGGGGGGTCCAAAATCAAATCAGGACCAGCCTAAAAAGTTTTTGGGTACATATGGTATAGGTGTTGGGGCTTAGGCTCCATATATTTGGGTAGGTTAAATATCGTTTTGTGATCCAGGGTAGAGCGGCGAAGTTGCTAGGGTATCTGACGGGTGCCGGGTCTCTGACGGGAGCCGCCAGCGCCACTAGGTGATGTTGGCATAGCTCTGTCCAATGGTGGAGGATGGGGTTGATCCTTACTGTGTGAAATACCTTGGTAACAAGGTCATTTATCATATATAACACATTAGTTAAATATGTTATATATATTATGGAGAGATGGACTGCTAGTAGGGTCTCTGACGGGAGCCATAGGGTCTCTGACGGGTGCCGCAAAAAAAACTACCCCAAATGTATCATTGGAGCACCCAAGGTAGGATATTAGAGATAGGCCCAATTTTTTTTTGTATGCATATATAGACATGTTAAGGCTTTGCATGGTATATCTCTCTCATACCCCTGCTATATTTAAAATAGAGTAAGGGAGCCATCTTAGGGTCTCTGACGGGAGCCACGCGAAACTGCCCAAATACATTTCTGGCCCCAGTATAAAACATTATTTGGCTACATACACCTTTATGGTCTTAAAATTTTCCATTTGCTATGGGGGAAATACCAAAACAAATTAGAGAACCCAGTGACCTTTAATTTTTATTTTTTGCAACTTTGCAGTACAGATTTTTATTTTTTCTTATTGAAAAACCCTCATTTTGGGCAGTTTTAGGCCCCCAGCTCTCTAAATATGCATCGTAGATAGGCAAAACCCATATACCACTTGTAGCTCTATCACATCCTGACCAGAATAAATGATAAAGACACATATATAACTTTGTTTGAAGAATTTATCAAAAGGGGAACAAGAACAGCCCACTTCTGGAAGATTCATGACAAATGGTCGTATTATCAAAGAATCTGGATGATATGTATCCCATGAAGAGGTTTTCTGTCAAAAAGGATAAAGCACCGTGGGTGACTGATTATATATTGGAACTTATAAGGGACAAGGATAATGCTCTTAGTAGAGTGATAAGAACTAAAAATGTTGAAGATTGGGTTGTAGCACAGTGGTTACGTAACAATTGCACTAAATAAATTAGAAAGACCAAAGCTGCCTATGTCAAGGCTTGTTTGAAAGGCTATAAGAATTTGGAGAGAGATAAATGGCTTGATTAAGGGTGATGGTAATAAAACCAGATGTCATCTTAGGGATACTGATACAAATACTATGGTCCCTGACGCTAAGATACCTGAATTGTTAATGATTTTTTTCTTAATATAGGCCCAACCTTAGCATGTGACATAAATGATATCTGGACTTATGAAGGAGCTGAGATTAATTGTATGCTGACAGAGATACACACTGATGTCAATGAGGTATTAAAGCTAATAATTAAGGAATTGGATATTAATAAATCATCATGTATTGACAATGTATCATCCAAGGTACTTAAAGATGTGTTGTTGGCCATTCCAGAGAGAATTGCTGACCTGTTTAACCTGTCACTTTCATCATGTGTTATTCCAACGGGGTGGCAGATAGGCGCGATAGTACTTTTACAAAAGGAGGGTGACAAATCTAATGTATCAAACCTGGGACCAGTAACGTTACTCCCAGTCATTGGTAAACTACTTAAGAAGACCGTTAACAATAGGTTAATGAATTACCTTGAAGTTAATAAAATTTTAGATAATAGACAACATGGTTTCAGGTCTGGACATTTGACTATTGGTACAGTGGCCTAATACACAGATGAAATTTATAAAGGGATAAATGAAGGTTTTTACACTGTATCTACTTTTGTGGACCTGAAGAAGACACAGTAAATCACACTATATTGTTAGAAAAATTAGGAGAAATGGGTGTCGGGGGTCTTCTTCACAGGTGGTTAAGAAACTACCTTGTCGACAAGAGACAGAGATCTTTGGTCAATGGTACAATGTCTGAGGAGGATTTGGTGCAGTGTGGAGTCCCACAGGGCTCCATACTGGGCCCGACCTAATTTTTGGTTTATATAAATGATCTGGCCAGAGTTATTAAAAATGGTACAGTGTATTTATATGCTGATGATACAGTAGTGTCTGTACAGGGGGTGATCTACATCACATTACCATGAAGCGACAAGAAAATTTATCAGCATTAGAGGGTTGGTTTCACAGGAATTAACACACATTGAATGCTAAAAAAACAAATTATATGATATTTGGGTTGAGACCATGGTTAAAAAAGATTGAGAATCACAATCTTATGTTTGGCAACACTCAAATTGACAGGGTATTGAGCCTCAGGTACCTGGATGTGTACCTAAACCCTGTGTTGAATTTCAATAAGCATGCAGAGGAAATGAGTCATAAAATGTTGCGTAAGGTATTCTTGATGTCTAAACTTAGAACGCTTTTAGACAATGACTCATTAATAAAAATTTATAGATCTATGGTATTACCTATGGGGATATATTGTATGATGTAGCTGGTACACATTATACTGGATAAAATTCAGGTAACACAAAATAAGGCATAAAGAACTGCCCTTGGTTTGAATAATAGATACTCTACTTACCTGACACACCAAACAGGCAATGATATCTCCCCTGGCTCCTCATAGGGAGATGCATTTATCAAACTTTATGTATAAACAGCAAACCAATGTCTCTCTATTAAACAAAAGAGAAGTATATACCAAAGGTCACGATGCCACTGTTTTTCTCACCATTAAGCCTAAATATGAAACCAGTCTTAAAAGCACACTGTCTCCTACCAACCCCTCTGAATATGTAATAAGTGGTATTCAAATAAACATCAAATTTTGAATCATGCAATAAGAGAGTTGATGCGACAGGTAGGGGTCCCCGCCCCCAGATTCATGATGCTATCTATATTATGTATTATATACGGTCATAGTGAGGTTGTTTACGCGATATAATTATGAGAATTTGGTATAAATATATGTTTATGTTTAATTATTGATAATGTATTGATGAGTATTGATTCTAGTTAGCAAGTGACACTGCAATGGACTCATCATTATATATTGTAGCGGCGGGGCGGGAAGCGCTAGGCTTTCCGCGGGACTCTGCGGGTTGGGCTGGTTCGGTCCCGCACCACGAGGGGGCGCGGTGCCCGCGGTTGCTATATAAGGCCCGCGGGGGCCGCTGCCCCTTCAGTCTATGACTCACAGCTGTCTGGTGCGGACGTGACCCAGCCTCCCCAGCAGAGTCCTATGTAGACTTTAGGAACGACGTTGGCTATGTAACTGATGAGATCTGATTAATAGAAGAGACACGCCTTGATATTTGTACACCTTTATTCACACAATATACGGGTTGAGTTTTCCCCAAGCTTAATTGAACAACTTACTCCTGTGTTCGCCTAATTCGCTACATTGGTGACAGCGGTGGTTCTTGAGCGGAACCCACGATTACGGCTAATTTAGGCGGCGCAGGTGGTGAAATATGTCCAGTGACGGCTTAACTAGGGAAGAGAGAGAAGAAATGATGGCAGGGGTGAGGGGGAACCTCGTGCAGATAGATGAAGACGTGATGATTCGTCTGGGTCCCGAGAACCGACTCTCGTCTCGGAGTCCCGCAGTCCTGCAAGGTCCCGCAGTCCCGCAAGGGCCCGCAGTCCCGCAAGGTCCCGCAGTCCCGCAAGGTCCCGCAGTTCCGCAAGGTCCCGCAGAAGCGTTGGGCGCCCTGTTTCGTCGCCGAGAGGAATTGCATGATCGTCTGGACCACTCACGGCTGCCGCGGGCCCAGTTTTCGGGAGGAGAATCCACTATGCGGATCTCTGGGGAGCCAGGAGGGGCTTGGGGGGGACTGCCCTCCGAGCCACCGAGTCCGGGCCCCTAGCCGGGTAGCGCCGAATCAGGATCCTTGGGCGTGCCACCCGATCGGCCGCGACCATCCGTTACGACTTTGGCCGATCGCCTGGGCCAAATTGACGTTTACCCATCTCCGGTGATCACCGGGGAGGGTGCTCTTACCTACCGTCCTATCGGCGGCCGGGGGGATCCGTCGGCGTCGTTGGATTGGCGGGACGACCGGCCCTGCCGGGAATCGGTTCGCCCCTCCCTTCCCAATTCATCTCCGTGGTCTTCCACGTCATTGCCGGAGGCCAGAGTGCCGTCAGGAGACAGCGTAGTTTCCTTCAGAGGCGACTTAGCACCGGACGCCTCGTATCCCCTCCCCATCCCCAGTTCGGAGGAGGAGAGACCATTGGAAAGCATGCGGGCCATGCGGGAGGAAGAGCAGAGACAGGCCGAGTGGGTACGAGAATGGCGGAGAAGGGAGGAGGCTCGGAGACAAGAGGCTCGAGCTCCTCCGAGGTCCGAGAGTATGACGGCTTCACCACACCATGGCCGGGATACGGTTATTTCGGCTCCACAACCGTTATCTAGCCACCCGCAAAGCAGCCCCGCCCCACCACCGACTTTACTACCACGGGCGGAGGGGATAACGCACCCAGGGCTGGTGAGGCCAGAATATGGGGAGGTTAGGCCCCGAGTCGACTTGATGATCACCAGACCGCCCGCGCCTGCAGGGGAGGGGATGACCACCCACCATCCCGGGGGGGAACTGGTCCCAGAAGGAGGACCCGCCTTGGCGGACTGGAAAAGATCCATCTCGGCACACAGCTCACTTCCCACCCCCGAGCGTGGGATTCCATCGGGGACAGGGGGGCGACCACCACACCCGCCCCGAGTGACCGACTGCGTCAGGCAGTGGGGGGAATGATCGGAGATCCCCGGGGAGGGGTTTCCGCAAGGGATCGGCTCTCAGGCAGCTCCTTGGAATGGGGTCCCGGTGACCGGCTGACGAAACCCATTTTTATGCCGGGCAAGTTCGATGGCTCCGGCCATCTTCTCGAATATCTGTCTCACTTCGACCTTTGTCGACGGGCCAACGGATGGGGAAACGCGGACGCTGGCGTCTTTCTAGGGTTGTCCCTCACCGGCATCGCACGTCGCCTCTTGGCGGGTATCGACCCCGGCACAGAAACCGGCTACCTGCGCCTGCGTGATGCCCTCATAGCCCGGTTCCAGCCACCCAACCAGAGCGCAGTCTATAAATCCAAACTAAAGGCCTTGGAACGGGCGAAGGGCGCTTGCCTTCAAGCCCATGCCGAAGAGATACAGCGATACATGCGTCTGGCCTACCCGGGCGCCGACGAAGCTACAATTGATGTCATGTCCAGAGACCGCTTCGTCGAGAGCCTACCTGATGAGCGACTCCGTCAGTGGATTCATCAGACGATGCCCGACGACCTGGCGGGGGCCGTTCAGGTAGGCCTCCACGCAGAAGCGTGCCTGCGCTCCGGCGAAGGTGATCGGGGGGCGGCGGCAGCCAGGGTCTCCTCGACTACAATGGCGGAGGAATTGGCAGCCCTGCGCAAGAAGGTAGAAGAGGGACAGGTACAGTCCGAAGCCGTGATGGCGCGAACAGACGCGGCTTTCAAGAAGCTGGATAGGCCATCTGAGGGCAGGAGGAGAGAGCGACCGAGGGGCGATCGGCCTGGGGGCCGCCCCCCCCTCCGATGTTTCCATTGCGCTAAGGAGGGCCACATGCGCATCGACTGCCCGGAGTGGCAATCCAAGGTCCGGGAAGCGGAATCAGCAGAATCCCGCACGACGAAGGAACCATCGGAAAACTAGACTCGGTCCTGTCTGACTCCCAGGTCAGGGCCGACGCGAGGAGGCCGCCGTCGCGGACGACGGATCACCTAGAAATACAGGGGAGACTCGAGATGGGGGGTGCGGGCCTCTTGGTCGAGGGGCGGATTGAGGGGGAGCCGGTGCAGTGCTTGGTAGACACCGGGGCGACCATCAATCTCGTCTCGTTGGCCTGGTGGCACAAGAACGGAGGTAGCAGGGAGCTGCCTCCATCCCAAGAAAGAGTCTTTTCTGTAGAGGGACTACCGCTCCGGCTGATGGGGGAGTGGGTAACCTCCCTGGAGTTGGGCCCATACACGTGGCCCATAGTATTACAAGTGGCGGATATGCCGACGGAGGTCATCTTGGGCTCCAATTTCTTGAGGAACACTAGAATGATGGTGGACATGGCGGGGAAGAGGCTCCTCATGGCGCCGGAGGCTTCGCCTTCCCTACCGACTAGCGCGTCCTGCCGGATCGTAAGCCGATACACCACGGTGTTGGCCCCGGGATCGGAAACGGTGGTGGATGGCTATGTGGTGGGAGAATGGGAGACTGATAACTTGGGCCTGGTAGAAGGACTCCGAGAGAAGGAGACCAAGAGAGGGCTGCTGGTGGCCCGCGGCTTAATTGACCCCCGGGTGAAGGAGGCTCCCCTGCGACTGTTGAACCCCGGGCAAGACCCCCTTGTCGTCTATCGAGAGATGGAGTTGGCGACAGTAGAAGAAATATGCGGTCCTTCCGCAGAGAGCGACACCCTAGACGCGGGCTGCTGTCGGGTGGTGTCGCCTGGGGACCCCCGGGTAGAAGAGGTAGTGGAGGGCCTGGTAAGCGGACTGACGGGGAATCGCCGGGAGGAGATGTCCTCGCTCTTAAGGAAGCATGCCGGGGCCTTCCAATTGGAACCGGGGGACATCGGCAGGGCAACTATGGTGGAGCACCGCATCCGGACGGGTGGCCATTCCCCATTGAAACAGCCGCCGAGACGTCTGGCACCCCACCGCAGATCGCTCGTAGACCAGGAGGTGGATAAAATGTTGAAGGCAGGGATGATTGAGCCGGCGGAGGGACCCTGGGCCTCCCCGGTCGTGTTGGTCAAGAAAAAGGACGGATCCATGCGGTTCTGTGTGGATTATCATCGGCTGAACAAAATCACCGTGAAGGACGCGTACCCCCTTCCGCGCATTGATGACAGCCTCGATACCCTGTCCGGGTCCGAGTGGTTCTCTACGATGGATCTGGTCAGTGGCTATTGGCAGGTCGCCATGGCGCCAGAGGATAGAGAGAAGACGGCTTTCACCACGCACCGCGGCCTCTACCAGTTCACTGTCATGCCGTTCGGGCTCTGCAACGCCCCGGGCACCTTCGAACGGCTTATGGAGGTGGCCATGCGTGGCTTGCAGTGGAGCTCGTGCTTGGTGTACTTGGATGATATCGTAGTTTTCTCTCGTACGTTCGAGGAACACGTTGCGCGTCTGGGGGAGGTCTTGGCTCGTCTGGAGGCCGCCGGCTTGAAGGTCAAGCCAGGCAAGTGCCAATTGGCCAAGCAGGAGGTGGCATTCCTGGGCCACGTGGTCAATCGCAATGGGGTAGCCACCGATCCCGGCAAGGTTTCTATGGTGCGAGACTGGCCTACGCCGGAAACCTTGACAGAAGTGAGGAGCTTCCTCGGCTTAGCCGGCTATTATCGCGCCTTTATTCCCCAGTTCGCCACACGGGCCAAGCCGCTGACTACACTCGCTGACAAGGGGAGGACCTTTACCTGGACAGATGCCTGTGACGCCGCCTTCCGCGAGATCAAGCAATGTCTGGTAGAGTCACCCATATTAGGTTATCCCCAAGAGGAGGGCCAGATCGTCCTGGACACGGACGCTTCGGACACCGGCTTAGGAGCAGTCTTGTCGCAAATGCAGGATGACCGCGAGATCGTCTTGTCATACGGCAGCCGGACCCTAACAAAAGCGGAGAGAAATTATTGCGTCACGCGTCGCGAGCTCTTGGCAGTCATCTTTGGGTTGAAAAAATTTCGGCACTACCTCCTGGGTCGGCATGTGCTCATCCGCACGGATCATGCAGCGCTAAAGTGGGTGATGTCATTTAAGGAACCGGAGGGGCAGATAGCTAGGTGGCTGCAAGTGATGGACATGTTCGACTTTACGGTCGAACATAGGCCCGGTAGTCGCCATGGTAACGCCGACGGTCTCTCCCGTATCCCCTGTCGTCAATGCGGACTCGCTGGGGAAGGGGATGAGTCCACCTCCCCCGTGACTGGACACGTCTGCGCCCTCACCCGCTTGGGCTCCTCCGACCCAGATCGGGCTTCCGAAGTGAGAGAGGAATGGCGGCGCGACCAAGAGGAGGATCCGCTGCTTTCGCCAGTTCTTGCTTGGATTCGGGAGGGCATCACACCCACGTGCGACGAACTCCGGGACAAGCCGTACGCCCTGCGGTCGCTCGCGGCCCAGCTCCAGCGTCTAGAAATAAAAGAGGGCCTCCTGGGTCGTTGGTGGTTCGTTCCTGGCAGCGCCCGCCACTTCCAATTACTAGTGCCGCAAAAGAGGAAGCGGGAGGTGTGGGAGTCTTGCCACGGGCAAGGCATAGTGGGCCACTTTGGCAGAACCCGAACACTCCGGAAGTGCTTGGAGAGATGGTACTGGCCCGACTATAGGAAAGAGATCACCTACTGGGTGGCCTCGTGCCCGGTTTGCCTGGAAAGGAAGCCCCCACCCGGTCCTCACCGCGCCCGCATGGGCCACGTCCCGGTGGGGCTACCCATGGAAAGGATGGCTGTGGACCTAATGGGGCCCTTCCCTATCACACCGGAGCCCCGAGAGAACCGGTACATCTTAGTTATTGTGGACTACCTCACCAAGTGGGCAGAGGCGGTGGCCCTGCCCGACCAGGAGGCGGCCACGGTCGGGAGGGCATTTGTGGAAACGGTGGTCTGCCGCCTGGGGCCGCCCGCCACCCTACACTCTGATCAAGGTCGGAATTTCCAGAGTCGCCTTTTTCGGGAAGTGGTAAGCCTGTTGGGCATTCAGCAGACGCGGACTTGTGCGTTCAATCCGAAATCGGACGGATTGGTGGAACGCTGCAACCGCACCATTGAGGCCCTCCTCTCCGCTGTGGTCGCCAAGGACCAGTCCGACTGGGACCTACAACTGCCGTTTGTCATGGCCGCCTATCGAGCGTCGGCCCACTCGTCCACCGGCGTCTCCCCGAATATGATGATGCTGGGGCGAGAGACCATGGTACCGCTGACCGTCCTCTATCCCATGGAGGAGGAGAGGGTGGGAGAGGGCGCCGTCGGCTACGTAGCTAAACTCCAGACCTCATTGGCACGAGCTCACGAGACTGCACGCGACCATCTGGGCACCTCGGTTGCTCGTCAGGAGCGCAACTACAATCTCCATGCCCGGGATAGGACCATCGAGGTGGGGGCCCTGGTGTACTATTTACACCCCATCCATAAGAAAGGGGTCTGCCCTAAGATGCAACGTTTCTGGACAGGACCGTGGGTGGTGACCAGGTTCCTATCGGGGCACGTCTATGAAATAAAGATGGATCGTAAAGTCAAAGTAGTACACTGTGACTCAATCAAGGTTGTTCCCACCCCCCCAGCCGGAGTGGGGGCCCTCCCCCCCCG
Source organism: Acholoe squamosa (assembly GCA_949317995.1). Taxonomy (NCBI): domain Eukaryota; kingdom Metazoa; phylum Annelida; class Polychaeta; order Phyllodocida; family Polynoidae; genus Acholoe; species Acholoe squamosa. Next base: position 46,632,867 of record OX439047.1, read on the forward strand.
GCCACCGGCCCCGCCAGAGGTGGGGACCGAGAGGGAGGATGCTTGCGGCGTAGTCAGAATGGTGGCAACAACTAACTGGGTAGAGCTGCACACCCAGGGCGATGGGTCGGGATCAGCCTGGAAAAATGGTGGGGAAGAGATCGGGTGCCGCGGCGACTGGTCAGGGACGGCCAGGCGGGAAGCCATGGACGGCGTCGGGTCCCGCGGATTACGTAGCGTTCCGCGGCGGGACGCGGGGTGTGACGTCGGTTCCCAACAGCAGACTTTCCTTCAAGTAATGTCCGTTTGGAGCAGGCTAGGATTAACGCCCGAAATGCCACAAAGGAGCAGAAAATTGGCGTCTTACGTTGTCCCCAAGGTGAGAGGGGACGCCAGGGAAGCTATAGGGAAGGGGGATACCACCCCAATCGGGTCCCGCGGCCGTAGGAGAGGCAGAACCGCGGGTACTGCGTCCCGCGGCGGATCAGAAGGGAGGAAACCGGAAGAGCCAACCCGCAATAGTCCCAGGTTAGCCACCTGGAGGGCGCCCCCCAGAAAAGCTTCGCCCAGGAGGTCTCGGGGCAAGTCCAGCGAGAGAAGCGACCGCTTCTCACCCAGGAGAGGCCGTAGGAAGCCCTCAGCGAGCCCCAGGCAGAGTCGCACCCCGCCGCGGGACAGCTGGAGGGGGGCCCCTGGAAGAGCCAGGTCCCGCAGCCCCCGCGGAAGGTCCCGCAGTCCCGCAGAAACGTGTTCACATGGTGTGATGGCGTCGTCGCGGATCCCCTGTGACATTTGCGGGGTGGATTTCTCCCGCCGGCAAGCCCTGAAACGCCACCAGAGCCGGCAACATCCGACAAGGGAGTTGAAGGGGTGGTTCTGCCCCTTTCGAACCAAGGGGTGCCTGTATGCCTCGGACAGGGCGGAGGACGTGCTGCGGCACATCAGGACCCGCCACAGGTCGGAGGGGGGAGGAGATCACCCGTGGGTGCGGGACCACAAGAGGATGCCGGCTGCTCGTCCGCTCCCAGGGCTGTCCGCCCAATCCCCATCCCCTAGGAAGCGTGTGGCCATCCCGGTGGAGGCTGAGTCCTCGGAAGGGTCCGAGGAGAGCTCCGGAGAGGAGTCGGACGGCTCAGCCCCCTCCTCCCCCGAGGAGAGCCCGAGTCCCGCGGCGCGGGTGACCGCCCCGGCGGGCCGTCCCGCCAAGGAGGGCCGACAACAACGGCAGTCTAAGGCCTCGTCCCCCTCCCGGTCCCGCGGCGGGACCTCGACCAAGCGGACACCATCCAAGTCGCCTAGGGGGAAGGGGGAGGCCCCCGCCGCCACGGTTACCTCCAGTGGCCGTCCACGTAAGGATCGGCAGGCCTCGCCCTCCCGCTCGCGGCCCCGGAGCCGTACAGACACCAGAGCCACCGACTTGGGAAGCAGCCCCACCTTCAGTCTGGGCGCCGTCTCGCCTCTCCAGCCTGCCGCTGAGGGGAGCGGGTCCCCGCCCCCCACCCTCCAGCCCGGAGGTAAGAGGAGGAGGGCCTCCGTGAGGAGCGCCTCCGCCTCCCCCAAGTCGCCCCCCCTCACCAAGGCTCAGAGGCGGTCGGCTACCCCCGCCTCCCCCAAGCCGTCTTCCACGGTTACCTCGGTGACCCCCGCCGTACCCCCCTCTGGAGGACTGGGAGTCACCTCCCCGGCTGCGACACCGGCGGTAACTACGACCGTGGCGTGGGGGACACCGGGAGCCTTTACCGGAGTCTCGGCAGGCGTTCCCCTGGACCGCGAGGCCTTGATGGCTATGGGATCGGCCTACGTGGCGGGAGGCGCCAACCAGGAGGAGATGGCACGCCGGATGACGGACCTCCTCACCATGTGGGGCCTACCTCCCCCAGGAGCACCGGTGGTGACCCCCCTGGCGGCCTCTACGCGGTCTACGGAGAGTGCCCCAGTTAAAGCGGCCGTGGCCTCGGATGCCCTTTCTTCCCCGACCACGACGGGCGCGGTAACTACCGGGAGTACCCCCGCCCCGGAGTCGGTCATTAGGTACCAGTCGGTACCACTCTCCTCTGAGGAAGAGGAGGTGGTAGAGCTGAGGGGGGAGGAGACCGTTAAGAGGTCAGTGCCCCCCACCTCTTACACCACTGGGGAAGCGACGGCGGACCAGGAGAAGGGAGAGGCTAGTGCCAAGCCAGTGCTCCCCACCGCGTCCACCGCTCCCCCCACGGGAACCGACTCACCTTCACCGGTGGAGTTCCCTGCCGGAGAGACCCCCGGTGGGGAAGTGGAGACTCCGGAGGCAGCAGCCTTGCCTCAGGACGGGGAGGGGGAGGTCGCTACCCGACCAGTGCCCTCACCCGCCCAGGCCCCACACGAGAGACCGAGGGAAAAGGACCAGCTGGACCTGCAGCCCTTGTGCCAGGCCCTACCCACACTACCGTCTCGCCCTGGCACTTCGGACGAGGGGGCTCGTACTGAGCCAGCGCCTCCCCAGGAGGAGCTCGCAGCCGGAGGGGCCCCCGGGGACCCAGGCCTGACCGGCGCTCCCGCCCGGGTTGAGACCGTGTCCTCCGGAGACCCTGCCCCCACCTGTGAGCCCGAGTCTCCTACGGCCGCAGAGGGGGTGGCACTCACGGCCTGCACCCCCCCGCGGCTAAGTGAGGCTGCGCTGGCACCCAACCTCACTCAGGCAAGAGACAGCGGCGACTCGCGCACCTTCGGGGGCGTGCGGCTGGACAACGTCGGCGAGGACGAGGCAGCGACCGCCATGCGTAACCTGCTCGCCAGTAGCACCCCAGTCGGCACGGCGGAAACCCTCCCCGTTACCATCACTCTCACGGCGGAGGATATGGTGACCTTAAACCGGGAGTGGGACGGAGCGAGCCCCATCCAGCTGATCCGCATGACCCCGGTAGCCAGCACCCCCACGCAGACCGATCGGTCAGAGCCGGTACGGGCTTGGCCCGGAGGGGCCGTCACCCCGGAGGAAAGGGCCGCCTTGGACGCTGTGGCCACGGCCACACCCAGTACCAGGCTATGTCCCTCGGATGACGAGACGGGGCGTCCTCTTCCCGTGGAGTGGCAGTCGCCACCGCCTTCCCCCCCTCGTCGCCCGAAGGTACCCTCCAGGGACCCGGCAAAGGATAGGGACACCACCGCTGACCTGCCGCCCGCGCCGGAGTTACCGGCGTGGACCTCCTTCCGGCATACACCGCCGAGTGCCCGTCGTCGGCGCCGAGCCCCGGCCCCCTCGGCCAGACCCACAGGGGCGGCGTCCTTTGTGCCTCCTTGGTGGCACGTGCGGGGGAGGGATCCAGACCCGCTGGAGCGGTATGCGGCTTACTTGGTTCCCCCCCGCGACTTTGGACCTGGGTACGGGGCACTCACCGGGGACATCAGTAGCCGCGTCCACTTCCACGACAGGGCCAATTTCACGGTGTCCAACACCACGGCCACCATGTACCGGCGGGTGGTCCCAGGTCGCCGGGCACCAGCGGCCGCCCAGGGAGCACCCCCAGCAGGACCCGAGCGGGCGCCGCCACCGCAGGAGGACTCCCCGGCTCCGGTAAGTCCGCCTGACACTACTCCACGTCTAGACCGAGTGCCCCCTTTCGGGCAGAGCCCCCTCCCCCGCCAGTAATTGAGGCGGGGAAGGGGAGAAGTGGTGGTCATCATGAATGTAATAACCGTCTTGTTCGTACCCGTCTCAGTTCGTCTATAGCTGTAAGCAAACTTCATCCTTTGACTGTAATTCGGGCCCCCAGTACTGAGAAGGTTCAGGAAAAGCCCACTCCAAGCCTCCCCCAGATGCGAGAGGGGAGCACACTGGACACCCGCATAGCTGTTGCAGACCACCTAATCACCTATTGTTTCTCGTCTGTTGCAGCACGCGCCTACTACTGGCGAGTAGTCGGGCCGGTGCGGGGTCCTCCGAGCCGCGGCGGTCGGCTCCTCCGGAGGGGGGCTGGGCTTGTTGGCCCCAGCTCCCACCGGGACTTGTTGAGGTTGGGACCCAGCAAGGTAGGCACGAGGGCGGGCCCGAGCTCCCAGGGCGAGGTTGAGCTCAGGAGTACGGAGGTGTTGGGGCCGTTGCCCCCTACGAGTTGTTGGGATTGCTGTTCCCCCCGGGTCGGGACCGTTGTCCCCCCCATGTGTCAGGACTGTGTAACCACCCTACGGATGGGACCGTGGTTCAGGGTTCCGGCTTCGTTTATGTGTTGCGGTTGCTAGGTCACCGAGTTGTTACCGTCCAAGCTGTTGACGAGATTCGTGTGGAAGCTATTACGACTGTTGATTTATATTTGAGCCTGAGTGCGCTTGATGTCGCAGGGCCAGTAATAGTAGTACTTATTATTCTATATCACATTAGTAACTGTTTGTCTATAATTCTAGTAACCCTACCTGGTAGAGGGCGTATGGGGGCGCCATTTTGCGATGTCATAGCCGCTTTACTTTGTACACCTTCCCATAGTTCTTTTATGTATAGTGTTTAAAGTAAGGAGGGAAGAGTGTAGCGGCGGGGCGGGAAGCGCTAGGCTTTCCGCGGGACTCTGCGGGTTGGGCTGGTTCGGTCCCGCACCACGAGGGGGCGCGGTGCCCGCGGTTGCTATATAAGGCCCGCGGGGGCCGCTGCCCCTTCAGTCTATGACTCACAGCTGTCTGGTGCGGACGTGACCCAGCCTCCCCAGCAGAGTCCTATGTAGACTTTAGGAACGACGTTGGCTATGTAACTGATGAGATCTGATTAATAGAAGAGACACGCCTTGATATTTGTACACCTTTATTCACACAATATACGGGTTGAGTTTTCCCCAAGCTTAATTGAACGACTTACTCCTGTGTTCGCCTAATTCGCTACAATATGTTATATACCACTTGAATTACTGAATCTATTCACTGGTTGCAAGGATTTCTTTTCAAGCTGAATAAGCTTTTATCTCTGTAACCAGTTTAATATAAAAATAAATGGGCTGGTGCTTTGCATCACTACCCATACTCAAAAAGAAAAGGTCTTTCATTTCGTGAATTTTCCAATCATTAAGGCCTACAGAGAATGTTAAAGTCGAAAAATAGGTAAAAAGAAGAGAAAGTTCACCAAATCCCGAAAAAATAGAGATTTTCTTTGCTTAGCAACCTCTCTAGACCTTAATAATTGGAATATCCACTAAATGAGAGACCGTTCCCTCCTAAATTATCTCTAAATTATATTTAAATCATAAGAATAGTCAATATTAATGATATTCCATCCAATATGGCCGTCCGGAAAAAAGTAACACGAAAAAGTACATTTTTGTTCCATTAGCATTCCATCCCTAGCAACCGGCCCTCCAATGCCATAAAATTGAAAGAGACAAAATGTGTGGTTAAAATTAGGTATAATATGTGGATCTCTGATGCATATTGACAAAATTATATTGACAAAATCGCTAGAGGTTTTCCAAAAGGCCCCCTCCCAAATACTACATGTGGATATATATTTATCACTGCTACTTTATCATCTTAGAGCAGCTGATAAAATATATTGTATTTAGTGTGATTCGATTCTCAATTAAATTTTCTTTTGCAATGATATATTAATTGGCTATAATTATTGGCATGGTAGAATGGTAAAACCTCATCCTTCATTGGCCCTTAGGATTAAAAAATTGGCCAGTTTTCATGGAATGTTCTTAGCCAACATGCAGTTTGATTTGCTACTGGCAATTTGGCAAATGGCTAGTGCGAACCTAACTATCACAACATTGATAGTAAATGTATGAAGTTGGTCGGTGGTGCTATACACACCATGGACACAGTGGAATTCACACCATTAGGTGTTTTTTAAATTAATGATACTGAATTCAGGTTTGACACTTCAGGGTTCTTCTCCCACTATAGTGGCCAAAGAAGGATTGAGTATGGTGAGGTTTGGGCCCGGGGAGTTAATTCTTTGTTTATGCTACAGCTCCCAAGGTAAAATAAACAACTACACAAATCTTAATGATCACCAATTGTTATTGATCCTGATTTGCAGGGCTCATCATCATCTGACTCACTCTGTCTGCAGAGAGATGCCAGGGGGTTTTAATGCTTTTTAATGTACAAACTTTTGCGATATGATTTATAGACCTTTATGGACATCATCTCTGAAATCTCACCTGACTTGAAGGTTCTTAGGGGAATGTGGAAAAGTACTTTCATCTACTGGCAAGATTCAGTCAGCCCACAATGAGTTTAACAATTATACCACCTAGGAGTCCTCTATTGCAACCTGTAGTACCCCCCCCCCGCCATTGTACATCACACCCATTGAATGGAACTAAATGTGTTAATAAATAAAGAGGTGTGGAGTGATTACACAGCTCTATTTGATTCCCATTGTCTGAATAAGTGATGCAGAGCCTTGCTGCCTTCTGCCTCAGGCAATGGTTTCTAGGTTCATTGGATTTCCTACATTAGATCTATAAAGAAGAAGGTGAGCGGTTTGGAAGGTGGGTGCCAAGGAGAGTTGCAGATATCAGGATATGGCTTCTTAGTACAAAATGTGCATACTTACAGTTTATAAACAAGACAGGAAAGTTTTCTAGAGCTTATGATTTCCAGACATGTATACTGGTATACAGCAATAAGAGAATCCCTTATAGTAATACCCCATTACAGAAAGCATTCAGACAGCAGTGTGTCCACTATGGTTACTACTGTAAACCCTGCATATTTGCCTTCGATAAAGCTGGCAGTAAACAATGGTTTTCTAAGTGCCCATACTCTAATAAAGCAGAGAACTGAAAGAGTGCCCACCCTCACCTCATCAATAGTATACCTGACTCTGTCTGGACCAACCTAATCTGTTTTAGAAGTACTGCCGTATTACCTAAAATATATGGCGCAACCCATATATAGGATGCATCCAGATTGTATGGATTAGCTAGAAAAATTCAAAATAAAGTACATTTTGTGCTACTCAATGGATTTTCAAAAGAACGAAAAGCTATGGACAGTTAAGAGTCCCCCAGAATGCTTGAAACCACTTTTAAATTTATAGAAGTCATTGGGAAGATTTTACCCTTAGCTTTTTCTCATCCTGTAAGGTGCACTAAGGGCCTATTCTCATATATTTATATAAGCCGGGGTATTTCGGTACTACCGTACCCAAGCACACATCATACATTTTACAATACATTAACCTATATAAAACCATAAAATTCAATTAGGAGATCTTCTGTGAAGCCTAATGCAAGACTAGAAAATGGAACAGGCAGATATTCAAAGAGAAAATTGACATTTTCAAAACTGTGAATCCACTTGAAACTCCACTCAATCACTCTTAGTCGGTCTTGTGTCCTTTGCACACTCCCTAGCTATGTCATTATTTTTTTTTCACCACAGTAGTCTGCAGTTGGTTGCTGGTGATCCTCTACTGATGATAGGACACCAGGTGCTTCCAAATATCACAACTCTACGGCTAGGACTGCCTCCTGTTCTAACTTCCTGTAAGGTAATTGTTCACTATACAGTTCCAGAAACACAGGCCTACTTGGAAGATAATTCTTCACAGGTCCTATCCACAACTTTAATTAATCTGTTTTAATACACCACTGGTTTCATATGATGCGAGGGTTTTTAGAATAAATGATACATTCACAAAAATTGCAGTCCACTAAAAGGTTGAATTTTGCTGCAGCATATGTCCTTTCAGGATATCATTACCCAAGATAATGAGTTGAAAGTGGCTGTCACTAAAATGGAATGGAAGTGCAGATGCTATCAGATAGATAAGGACGCAGTATGGATGATACGGTCAGTGTGGGTAACAGGCACTGATAATTATTTTGCCCAGTAGTATTCCCACTCATCCAATTGAAAAAGCAGTGCTCAAGGCTATCTCACATGGTGCTATAACAGCCCTCTTCAATGGCTAGTATGATATTAAAGTATATTGATATCCTAGCAATGAGGAGACTGGTAGGCAGAGGTATCTATGCAGTGAAGTGGGTATTTATCAGCTGCAGGGTTTATAGTACATGTATTCAAAGTACAGTATGTCTACCACTGCTGCCACAGTAGGACACATTTTATATATGGTGTTCCCCCAGGTCTAGGTTTAGTGTGACTTTGGTGAAAATGAGAACTATTTGATTGATTCATTGATGTTTTTATTTACTTTTTATACTTACGTAGTACATATCCTATATATGGTCAATTGCACTGAAATGGGGACAAACCCATTTTTCACCATGGGAAGGGGGTAAATGTGACTAAAGATTGAACGTTTTAAATATTTTTCATTTCCATTAAGTGGGTAAGGTCAGGATCTTGCTTGGAAACTATGGTGTTGCCCATGTATCATTAATATTTAAAGCAGCAGACTACAAAATATAAGCTTTTATGGGGTATTTTAAATGTTTTTTCATAGTGCTCCCACTGGTATTTGGCAAAGTAAAGAGAAAATGCATTGGAAATGTATACATTCTTTTATATTTCCATTAGCCCCTAATATTTAGCATTATATATAATCACTTCAAAAACTATTCCCCTTATCTACCTGGAGTTATTGCTAAAAAGCTTGTGGTGTAGGTAAAGTGGAACCATATGTGCCTCATTCTTTAATACATGATAGTGGGGAGAAATAAATAATATTTATCAAATGCAAAAATATAATTAGAAAGCCTTAGGTGTCAACTATCAGTCATTAGGTAAAAAATTTTAGAATCATTAACATTATAACTCAGTTTTGCCATATTTAGAATTGCAATGTGATTTGGTGTAGTTTTAGGGGAACCATACGTGCCACATGAAATGATTCCTCCAGTGCATAGTTATGGGAATTCCTAGAGATACATTGTCATAAAGATTAACTACTTATGCACCAATCTACATGTAAATATTACAGTTCCATTATACAACTTAATGGAAATCTATGGCAGTTTTTCCATGTCAGTAACCATATGTGCCACATGGAACCATATGTGCCACAATATGTTTTATGCCAGAAATATCATGAATTAAGAAGTTTTGTTGTTATGACAGATTACATTCATAAAAGGACAAGGCCCAGCATCATGCAAACCCACTTAAAAGGGTCTATATCTCCTCTTTCCTATCCCCTCAGGATGTGTGTGGTGCACATATGCGCGGGCACTGACACATTCCTCTGTTAAATTATCAACCTGTGAAGCACGGGATAGCCACTTAGTGCCGCTAAAGTGCTGTAAAACACAAATCAATCAATCAAGCATCATGCAAAAATGATATCATATGAATCTGTTCACGTGATGGTGGAAAAATTAACTCTCTAAAATTGAGCCTATTTGGACCGGAATCCCATAGGAACTAATGCTAAATAATGGAATTGACTCTAAAATTGGCAATTTTTTATATTAGTGTTCCCAATTGTCAGGGTAGGTGCCTCAGTGCATCAGTATTTTGGACACAAAATTTCAAAACAAAACCCCATAGTGAGCCCTGTGTGACCCCAACTCAGTGCAATTGACCATATATATATATATATATATATATATATATATATATATATATATTTATATATATATATATATATATATATATATATATATATATATATATATATATTAGTACATTTTCAGCCTATGTATTTTCCTTCAGCCTCATAAAAGTGTGAGACAAACAACACTGGCACACTCCCCTAATACCCCACATGCCACTTAGAGGTGGCAATATGACATGTTCTACATCATAAGGCATTGATGGTATCATCAATGATTGAGCTCATTCTTTCTCCAAACCATGGCTGGTTCCAATCAACTCTAGGCTGTCCCTATTCCATTCAAACAATAGTTATCATAACATTTTATTTACTGCACCAATATCTTTCCTTTCCCCTCCATACATTCCCTTTCATGCTCAACCTTTGAGGAGGCCAAATTATTTGGAAGAGAGATGGGACTCTTCTCAGCATTGATTGCATTAGGAGTCTCAGAGATTCAGGGAGTGCAGTTATCCAGCATTCAAAACCATCCTTCAACAGTGGGCCAGTAGGTTGTCATAAAACACCAAATAACTTGGTCTGTCTCAGTTTGTTGAGGATTATCTGGACTAATCTGTTGTGGCACAACAGAGTTAAATGAGACCATGTCTTGACAGCAAGAGGACAGGGTCTGATGTGGGGATTGCATTATTCTGGGATTCTAATGAAAGTAAAAGTAACAGAGTGCTGCATAACATTACGCTGTAGTGGTCTACAAAACTGCAATTGTCGGCCATCCCGAAAATCTTCTGTATAAATTTGATCTAGTAATCATTGTCAATGGATTGTTTCAGTAACTGATTTCATCTGTCAAGTTAACAGTCTTCATCAACTACCCAAATGTTAAGTGGCCCAGCTTATTGTCGTATAGGTGAGTCCTATAAGGATGGTTATTAACCTAGAGAGTACTATACCTTAATCTTTTACCGCAGGTCTGTTTTCACTAAAGGAGTGCACGGACCCTAGAAGGGGGAATTTTGGAAAAGGTTGGAGGACAGTTCTAAAACCTTTTGTGGGGAAAGAACATGGGTTGGTCTACAAAATCCCACGTTGATTTAATCCAGATATAGAAATGGTCACCATGGCAAAATCTCTAGTTTTTTTTCATAATATGGGCGTTTTTTTGAAGAAAAAGATTATTATTTCCTGGTTGTTTTTTTGTAGGTTATTGAATGGATTACACATGGATGACATAATTTTGGCCCCTTTTGGAGCATGGAAATATGTTTTATCCAAGAAATTTGAAGAAAGTGCAAGGAAGTCAGCCTTAAAAAAATGGAGTTTTTATCAGGGCACTAAATTTTGGTTAATTTTCAACCTTCAACCTGTGTAATTCTTTTCAGAAGTTAGTCCCCCTCTGTTCATTATTCCAGCATAATACCCCAAAGATTCCTCTTTAACCTGGTATATGGTACTGGTGCTGTAAAAATCTGAGAAATGGCCCACAAGGGCATTGTGACAATGTGTACCTTGGTTACTCGGGCGGACAAAAATATTTAATTTTATTCATTTCATTTATGATTTGTGAGTGAATAGATTATTGTTACCTGAAGTAACAAAGGACTTATCTATGTAGATGTAGTCTCATAGCCATCTATTTTCATATGGTGAAAAAATGGAGTAAATCGGTCAATTATGAGAGGTGCACTGTCAAATTAAAGGTGTAAAAGTGAAAAATACAATGAGTTTTTGGACCCAGATATACCACCTATTGGCTTTGTTTCTGGGTGACTCGGGCAGACAGGACAACTTTTAAGGGTTTTTGGTCTCTCAGAAGTAAAATATAGGAATAGAGGCCTAAGTTCTGGACCAGAATTACAGTAAAAACTACTAGACTTTGGGGTGAAATGATTAAAGGTGGTTACTCGGGAGGACAAGCCTATATGGACCCCATATCCCCACCCTGGCTATGCTATTTGATATAGGGCTCCAATCATTTTTTTATTCAATGACACACATGTATTGCTATTTCTTAGTAAAGAAATGAAAGATTTATGTGCGATGATTTTTTTTCTATTAGGGATAATGTGTCGTGGTTACTCGCCTGGACAACCCACTTCCCCACCAGTTTTTGTGGATCTCAAAGGTAAATAATTGGGCTAGAGAGCTGGTTTTGGGCTCAAAACCAGCTCTCTAGCCCAAAACCATAGGTTTTGAGGAGAAATAGTGAAGCTTGTATACCTATATGTGTTTCCTCATGGTCCATCAAAAACTACCTATTTTAAGACATCAAATGCCATTTTTTGGCCATTTTCGAACCTTTGGAGGCTCCTGTGAGGCAAAAATAAAAAGATTCCAACATGGAACAATGTAAGTTTTGTCCGTGCCAACCTTTGGTGAAAAGAGACCGGCAATGATACAGGTATACAGCTATATCTGTCAAAATACTTATTTCATAGTTCATGAGATATGATACTAAGGCCTCCGGCTCAGGTAAAATACATGATCTCTCTTGTAATCATTGGCAATATCCCAAAATTGATTGTACCAGACAATATTTATTAAAGAATGCAATATGTGTTCACACCTCTTGAAGATAACATACACCTATGATATACTATTTACCGAGATGAGCTGATGCTATGTAATTTACAATTACAGGTGTAGGCCTCTGATAAAACAGCATCCAAGAACTTGACTACTGGTGCTGCTAATGTATATTATGGAATGCCCTCTCTTAGTATATATCCTACTGAGGAGGGAGGGGCCTTACTCTTAAAGGCCATAACATGATATTGGATAGAGTGACATGTACATAAAACAAAGAGGGGAGGCAGGGATCAGAAAGGTATATCCACATTGGAGAGAATCATGTGTCGTCGAGTATTGTTGGGGTGGAGGGTCATCCATCCAGAGATAAGAAAGGACTTGGGGCAAAAGCAGAGGACAAAATTCCAGTGGACTCGGCAGGGAGTATGCAAAAGGACATAAACCACAGGCTCACTATAGACTAGGTGGATGATGTTTAGAAAGCCAGGGACAGAAAACAGGTGGAAGACCCCTTTGGGGTTTTGAAAAGGGGATAGGCATTGGAGAATTGATAGAACGTGACCCATTTCACACCTCTCATGGAAAAAAATGCACTGACTACACCCAGGTAGTGGATCGCATTGGCCATGTGACAGATGGGTCTCTTGTGGTCACTGGGTGTTATGCTATTCAGGGATCAGTGGACATGGTCATAAGCAAAGGGCAGTAGAGGCCATGGGTCTGAGTGCCTGGGCATGCTGGTTCATGTGTGATGGACAGGAGTATGGGAGAGAGCAACGCTAGCCATGCCCCTTTAATACCTCCAGCTGCTAGTCATTGGCTGGAGATGCCTCAGCTAGCACAATGCCACTTTAAGGATTTGCTACTTAACTGTTTACAGATTTAAAGTTGAGAAATGCCTCATTTGAATTAGAGTGTAAAGCACATGTTTGTTTATTGCCACTATAAATATGTGTTAGTTACATGTAACATTGTATTTATAATGTTCACAGATAGGCTAGTTTTATGAGTGATGGGGTATCAATCATGCAATATCCTTTATGAAGACCACAGGCACGAATTTGAAAGCAGGGAGTCACAGGCAACAGTCATGTGTTCATCGGCAAATATCCTAAGAGGAATTAGAGACAGACAGCTCAAAATATTCACAATACGTTTTGACAGTATTGACCTAAATTCATTGGTGTTTCATCAATGGCTAGTAGGATGTACACAGAGTATGTAATTGGGCAGGGCTAGATGGAGAATATGACAAAGGGATGGACATTGTGAGATGGACTTTTATAGAATACAACAAACACCACTATGCACAAGTTGATTGGATATATTCACTCACAGTCGCTTACTTAATACATCCGTAAATGGCTCAAATTCAATATTCCTACAAGAAAATCAAACACTTGATTTGAGAGATTAAGTCTGAATGTCTTTGAAGGATGTGAAACAATGGAAGAGTGATGACTATTATAGTCCAGTAGCCAGATGCCCAAATATGGCGCCACCTTGCACTAAGGTACGGCAAAGGTTTTTTGATTGATTTCGGAAAATCAGGGTATGACAATTTCAAAAGAAATGAAGGCTTTGTGATACATATTACATGATAAAATGAAAGAAAGTGTAGAAAATTATCACCTCGGAGTCCTCTATTGAAATGGGACTAAAAGATTAATGTGTAAATAAATGAAGAGGTGACACAGACCCTTGCTGCCTTCTGCCTCAGGCAACTATTTCCTGGTTCATCAGATTTTCTGTCTTAGAATTACAAAGGAGTAGGTGAGCATTTGGGAAGATTGGGTGTCTAGGAGAGTGGGAATAATGGGCGTGTGCATGTCCTGTGAGTCTCCTTTTGTTTTATGATAGCTTAACTCTGCTTACTGCACATAGGTTTATCCCATAGAAAGTATATGTCACGAAATTCATGTAATATTAAGAGAAAAAACGTTAATCGATCAGCTACACTCAATGATTTTAGATCTAACGAAACCAACTCTGGTTTTGTATAATATTAGTCGTTCTAGTTAGCCTGCATGGCTATTGAATTTAGGTTATTTTCTGAGGTATATGAGTCTATAAGAAACAGTTCCTTCATTAGTGAAAGTTCAAAACTTTATTTAAAAATCATGTGGCATATCTTCCAAACCTCCGTTTACCAGGTGCTGTAATCATTTCCTGGCGATCCAAGAAAAACTCACCTTCCAATTCATAAAAGTCTTATGCTGTCCCGCTAAGGCAAGTAAACGCTGTGTGCAGGCCGATAGAATATTTTAATAACGGATTTTTATAGGTGTATATGATCGATAAAGCAAGAAGAATCTAGAGTCTGTATTACAAAAGTCTGTATGGAATCCATACCCCTACGGCATCATCAACAGAGGCCATGTAATCACGATAATGGCTTTATATGGGCCTTATTTACGAGATTATGCTCTTCATCTATGGGCTCAAAATGCCATTCATGACGAAGGCATTGGCGCCCGGCCGTTAGTGCAATCTTCTTCAAGAGTCGCTGACAATAAGTCATTGGCTCTGTTAGTAGTAAAACATATATCCTAGTCCCAGATGTTGCTTCAAATGGAGAGGCATGGGCACACGAAAGCCTGTCTGATATCACGATGTGGGTCAGCATTCTAGATAGTGCCCTTACCAGACGTCCATTCTCTATTCCTAAGCTACAAGCATTGCAAGGCTACAGTATTCCCATTCCTTAATCATACCAACACATACCAACTACCAACTACAAAGTCCCATTCCCTATATCTCAGCTTGCACCGTGGCTTTCATACCACACCATTAAGCTCTTAGTGTGATATTTGTCGAATTTGCTACATCACCTGTATATGACAATTTTTAAAGACGCTGACTGCTCAGTAAACAGTCATCATCTGCATGAGAAAACAGGCCCACATTGAATTAACTAATCAACTAGTCATTAGGACTCGGAAACTATAGTTCTTTGGTAATCAGAACAAATGAAATAGTAAACCATTTTTCAAAACGATAATTGAGCTAACCTCTCTGGACACAAACAACAATACAGTCATGTAATTCTGGTTATAACACGGTTTGATCATTTCGAATGCCTTTTGGGGATATCAAGCATGCCTTACCACTGGACATACGAACAGTTTTTAATTTTGAGTGCGTTTTTTTATATACTTTTTCAATTTCAAATGCTCTCTATGCCATATTTCACATGTTAAAACCAAGAAATGTATTGCCTGAGATGGATTCATTCTTTGAACATTTGCATTCAAAGTGCAACGCGCTAACCACCCCAGCAAATTGTCGTGACTCCTCGTCAACCTGTGTGAAGTGGCTCACACATGTCGCTAGATGGAACACGACATCGCTATAGCACAAGATCACCAGGAATAGCAATGGTGGTGATCACATGGCCTCACCTCAGATGGCAAGGATGGTGATCACTCAGACTCACCAGGGATGGCGACGCGGGTGATCACTCACCTCGCTAGATGAAACACGCACCTCGTCATAGCACATGTTCACCAGAGATGGTGAGGATTGTGATCACTCATCCTCACCAGGGATGGCGACATGAGTGATCACTCATCCTCACCAGGGATGGCGACATGAGTGATCACTCACTTCGCTAGATGAGACGCACACCACGTCATAATACACATTCATCACGGATGGCAAGGATTGTGATCAGTCACCTCACTACGATCTTAGTGAAAGAATTGCATAGTGGTTTCACCTGAGTACAAGAGAACTTTCAGGGAACACTCCTGGAGCTTAATTCAAAAGATCATGGGACTGCACCACCAGCGATCTTAGGAAGAAATCAGCCTTATTCTATTAAGCGATCTTAAGAGTAGACTGCTTTTACATATCATAGCCAGCACTAAAATCGCATCAATCTTAGCCTCAGCCCTCCTACCCTATTACAAGAGGAACTGACTAGGCACAGGGGTAAGACTCCCAAAATAAAGGAATAGCTGTGGAGTCACTCTTCTTCACAAGAGTGCTTATACCATCGTTCCCCGTCAACATATGGTCTAATAAAAGAGCCCAGGGTGCAGTTGACCCCGTACGGTAATCAAGGGTTGCTCAAGTGAACAGATTAAGATCTGTACTTGACAAGGAAGGGTCAGGCGAGCAGAAAAGGCCTATACATGGACAGTCAGACAAGACATTTTTGCAGGTAAGCAACCTATAAGCAGACACATTTACATGAAATTTTTTTAGGTTTTGCGAATATCTTTTCTTGTTGAATGAGGTTCATAAAATTTCCAATCTATTTTTATTTCTAGGCCATGCAGTCTTTAAAGTGCCATTTGTAATGAGAATAGAGATTATAAGCCTATATGAATTTCAATCGGGAGTATATGTCTGGCTATAATGGGGTTTATTCGGGTAACCTCTTCAGAAATATATATCTTCCATTCCTTGTCTTATTCGTTTCAATATACCCAGTTCACCTACTTGCAGCAAGAGGATACCAAAGGGAGTGGAGTAGGCCTTCACTTCACAACTAAAGAAGGAACAATTACCTTTGAGTGGCCTTAACGCATGAGTAGGCCTAAGGGCCCTCAAGCTCCCCTGTTTATGTAATCAGCAGGCTGTTCCCTCTTTCGATCTGGAGTGTTGCCTGTAAGTGCACTTGTACTCAGGTCAAACCACTATGCTTTTCTTTCACTAAGATCGCAGTGATCTTAGTGGTGGAAATGGAATAGTGGAGTGATCCCAGGACTAGCTATTCTGGACAGGCCTGCAACCACTGCATTACATAGGGTAGACCAGCCAGGTCTTATGATATGTGCCTACACTAAGATCGCTGGGGTCGGGATCCCAGGATCTTTTGAATTAAGCTCCAGATCGAAAGACTGAATAGCCTGCTGCATACATATAGTGGGGAGGGAGGACGTTTGCTGAGTGTCCTTGAGGGCTCTTAGGGCTACTCATGCGTTAAGTGCACTGTAAGGTAATTCCTCCCTTCTCTCTCTTTGTCCTGGGGGGAGGGGACAATGCTTCTAATAGGCAAGCATAAATCATACATTCATGGGAACAACTCTTGAATACTGTACGGGGGGTCAACTGCACGTTTTAGCTTTGTCAGTATTAGAGTAACTCAGTCTGTTTACAACAAAAAGTACTAGGGTATTATTATTATTTCCCTTTACTGATGTTCTTTTGGCAAAAAAGGTTACCGGTAATTACTGGTAGACCATAAATAATTCGCCCCAGCGTCAGGGACAAAAACCTGTCTCACCCACAACAATTACCAGGGTAACTTCATCAGGAGTTACCCTAGTTTTAGTTTTGGCTGATTTCTATGTAATCGAAGTAATATAGTAACTCCAGGCCTCATCTCCATAAGTATTTATGGCCTAGCCACGATTCTGTAGTACTATTATGAAGTAAAATAGCAGTCTCGTCCAGTAGGGATTCAGGGAATACCCTCTGTCGTGTTTGGGGATTGTGGGTCCCCTTTTTCTGGGGAATATTACTATGCATGGTACCTGCCTACATATCACCACTACAGCAGCCAGCGGCCAGAACTACTTTTACTCATAGGGTAGATTAACCTAAAGATGACCGTTCCTGTGCATGTTTCAATAAGGGAAATGCAGTAGCTAATATCTTTGAGCCTAATAGGTCCTTAGGGTCCCCCAAGGTACTAAGCGTAAGAAAATTATTTGGGCTTTTTGACCAATTACCTTTCTCAAATCCATGTGTAAAGTTTATCTATTGTTTTTCATCATTTCTAAGACCATCTTAGTTAGTCTATTTTCACCTTGAGATGACCACCTTGCACCTTGAGTGGACTACTTAATAACGACCCTTTTAATGGCGCTATGATCATTAAACTATTATTTGAAAAAAAAGTGTCTTCTATAGATATGCAGTAAAATGATGTAATTAAACTATTGCATCATAAGAAAATGTATGTTAGAATGGAAATTGGAGACAATTTTATGGCCATTGATATTGTAAATCTCATCAAAATAGAAGTGGTATTTCCAACCCTGCATTATAGAGGCTTTTTAAGGTTCTTTTATAGACCTTCAATATGGACTATAATAATTCATTCCTTAACATTATCATCACAATCTCAGTATGTAATACTTCCTCTACACAGTAATAACCATATCATTACAGTAAAGATTGAAATGTATGCACCAGAGCATAATCCATTGAAGATTTCTATCCCAAACTAGTCTGGCCATGAATCTTGTGATGTAATCCTAGATAATCATTGGTTTCTATTCGATTAAATGTACAAATAGGTGTATAATGAGTGGTCAACTCAAGGTGAAATGGTGGTCATCTCGTCATCTCAAGGTGAAATCAGTATGTTTTAGGAAATAAGTCCTATACAGAAAGTATTTAACTTTTCGGGACTTTTCCTTATGCTATAATTTAGCAAATATATTTATCAATTCCCAGAGCCAAAATGTTGTATATATGAGCACTTGTCATCTTCAAATTATCAAACCAAAGTTAGAGAATTCTGATGAAATGGCAAGCTTGTAATGGTAAAAACCATTCAAACTTGGGAACTTCAGTGTATTATCATGCAATGACAATTACTTCATATATTTCAGGACATCATTCTATGGGGTACTATAACACCAAAGCATTACATGTGAGAGTGAGAAAATCTAGCTGACAGGTGGTCAACTCTATGTATGTGGTCGTCTTAAGGTTTATCTACCCTAAACGCTGGTTGCCAGAGATGACTCATGCTAGTGGTTGAGCTGGAGCCAGATTGGTAAAATAGTGTATTAGCAGCATGGAATCAGGAAAAGTGTTTACCCTTATACTGGATGGGGTAACTCACAGTTACCCTGGTACTTTCTGCTCTGTGATCATAGAGGTTTCAGCCTTTCACATGCAGTGGCCACATCATTAGTATAGGCACTTACATAAACCAGCAGCTGGCTGCACTGCAGTGGTCATGCAAAGGTCCTGTTTTTTTTTGTTATGTAATCCAAGGCTCTAGGCAGAGGGCCTGTTGGAGGGGCTGTTATTCACTGGCCTCTCCTGACCTTATTTCTCAACATAGAAGAGTGGTTGGGGGCTCATTTTAACCACAAGAGAATGATGGTTAAGATGAATGGACCTATGCATAGAGGAAATTAAGAAATCATCCCATACTATTGGCATGAAAATATTTTTTGCCTAAATGTGATTGCATAGAGGAAATTAAGAAATCCTCCCAAACTATTGGCATGAAAATATTTTTTGCCTAAATATGATTGAAATAGTATGAAGGAGTGTGATTTGTAAATATTTGACAAGTATGCTTATTGTGTTGTTAATAAACCCTATTAATGGCTTTCCTGTAGCTCAATGAGGACCATTGCCCAAATGTAATTATGTTCGGTCAGTATGAACAGGTCTGTGGTAGGACATCCAGTTACTGCTCTGGCTACCTCCCCGTCACCCTCTCCCACATTCCCTGCATATGCCCTCTGCCCCTATTATACATCCAGCCCCCTACCATGCCCCTTACCCCTTCTTTTGTCCCCTGCTGCATCCCCTGCCCCTGCAATGCCCCTTACCCCTTTCTTTGCCCCCTGCTGTATCCCCTTCTCATCCCAGTGCATAATAATGACCTCTCCCATGCCCCCTGCCACACCCCCTCTCCCTACCATGCTAAATGCACCCTCCCATGCCCAGTGATCCTATAGACCACAGCCATGCTAAATGCCCCCTCCCACTGACATGCTAAATGCCCCCTCCCGTGTCCAATGCCCTGGCCATGTTTAATGCCCCCTCCCATCAAAGGTCATCTGTGGAAGGTCAAGGTTCAGTTCAGTTTTGAAGAAGTAACCTGGTTCTTAGTACTTTGTGATCACAATTTCTGATCCATGTTAACCTTTGGGTGAATGGAGATCAGTTTTTCATACATCGATCACAATATCTCCGGAACTAGATAAGATAGGAAGACAATTCAAAAAGATCTGAAAAGATCTCAAACATATCTATATGGCTGAAATAATACCTTCCTAATTAAACTGTTTTTTTGTAAGTGCCTTGGGGTGTAGCACTCAAACCTAGAGAAACTTTTTCAGGCCTGCCATCGAGTCCCAATGGTAGTAAACCCCTTTCTTTTCACCTTGAATTTTTATTGAATTTCTTTGATTCTTGAGGGGTAAATCGAGTTATAAATGCAGGCCGTAAGTCCAGGGCTATGGGCACAAGTCAAAGGAAAGTGTCCCACAGACATACAACACTTGTGCGAGAATATCAAGCCATTATTCCATTGCTATTTGAGACTGAGTTCTACAATGTAACCCCACAAAGAAATACACTAATCACTCCACCAATCGGCTAGATCACTGCTTGACAGCAGTATGAAATATAAAGAGTGGCGGGTGCAAAAATCTATCTTTCTTTCCCCATTCATTCCAATCCTACATGGTTCATTATATTGCCATGAGTGGCAATACTAGCACGATTACTCAGACCAATCTGATTCCAAACACGAGTAAACATGAGTTGCAATTGCTGAGAAGGCGGCTGAGCAGCTGCTGGGGGGGTGAGGCTCATGCATGACACTTTTTAAGCTAGTCTATCATTTTGAAGGGGACGGGGCACTGATTTCTGGAGGACTAGACATGATCCTGCATTCCTCCAGTCTGCCTGGGCTATGGCTACTCCTTGCTATCCTCTAACCCTAGTCCCCGCATCTTAACCAATATTCCTTCACCTCTATAATAATCTCTATGATGGTCTCACCGTACACCAACTACAGCTAAAACATGACTTGAACATTGAAATAGGGGGAAGGATAGCAGTGGACAGGTTGCGTTTAGGAACTAAATGAATTACAAAAGATCCAGTATCATATCATAATCACATGGTTTTGGCCTGTTGAATTCTCTACAATGGTCTACTTTATCTATAGATAAAGTACATATAAATTTAAAACTAGCCTAACACTACCCTTAATAGTTTTCTACCATTCCCCAGTGTAAGATGGCAAGAGGGTCATGGAACCTCTGTAGGATTGATATATACGGGGTGGGGCAAAGGGCTTACAACTACCTTGATCCATGTATAGCCAATGGATATGACTGGCATATATATGCTGCAGGGTGTGGGCGGAGCCCCTTACAATCCAGTATAGAAACGACTGTCGTCATACGGACAACTTAGGTTATATGGGTGACAACCTAAAGTCATCATTTTGACCACCTAAAGTTGTAGATTTAGGTATCGTCAATCTGAGGACCTAAAATCGTCATCATTGATGAGTTTCCGAACCTCAAAGGTTTTCAGTGTGGAGTGGGGGGA
Organism: Acholoe squamosa; assembly: GCA_949317995.1. Taxonomy (NCBI): domain Eukaryota; kingdom Metazoa; phylum Annelida; class Polychaeta; order Phyllodocida; family Polynoidae; genus Acholoe; species Acholoe squamosa. Next base: position 46,654,069 of record OX439047.1, read on the forward strand.
TTTCCAGGAAACATTCGAGCAGGTGTGAGAGATGTGGGACTCAGGTGTGCCAGCTCATGTTCTTTGAGCCAGGAGAAGGTTGGAAGGTACCACCTACATACCGTAGTGGCCAGGTCTTTGAATAAGCACCGGTCTTGAATAAGTGACGGGGGAAAATGATAATGAAATTGGATAATATAATCTAAGTCTCGAATCTAAGTCTTGAATAAGTGCCTGTCTTGTATGAGCAGGGGGGTAGAGGGGTATTGGAATCTATGAGCACTGGGGCATTTAAACAGGCCACTATGGTACTACCCCCCATTTACAGCTCAGTTATATGGGTAGCCTCCACAACTTGTCTATTTCAGGTGGAGTTCTGTAGTGAGCTATTAATATAAAAGGTCTGATTTCTTGAACAAATGGTAAACCTCTGTATTTTTAAGATTTCTAATCGACTGTCTGTCTTCGTTGAGGAGGATCAAGACTTTGAAATATACAACCCTAAGTGATGCGTAAAAATATGTTCATGGTTTCAAAAAGGAAACTGGTATGTAATATACAATGCCAGAACAAGCCTCTCCATCTTAAGCTTCTCTAAATTTGGGTTAATCTGCCTTTTCTCGGGTAGAACTGTTCCATCAGAGATGCCACCACTAGCGATAATAGAAAGGCTTTTTACCTTCCTCTTTATAACCATTCATATTACAATGAACTCTTCTAAATCAATCAAGAAGCAGTAACATCACAGAAATAAGCCTCCTGCTGAATGGAACATGATTTATCTTTTCGTCTCCTGAACTGCTCACCTTCCCTCATATTGCTTATTGCCATAAATGAATCTAAATCCAGCGGGAACAAAACTTGATTGAATGTTCAACGTTGGGAAACTATATTAGTAGGTTTGATACCTGACCAGTGGGACATTATTTCCATGATAAAGCCGTATGTCCCAAGTCTATCTCTAAGGTATTTCCCTTTCATTGATGTATGACATTGTATACATACATATAACTGGTTGCATCGAGACCAAAGAACATCAGTCCCTACCACTGGATTTGGCACGAATAAATTCCAAAATGCTACTCACCAAAAAAGGGATGATAATTTGATGAATTCTCAATTTTACCCTGAAACCATTCTTCTTACAAATGGGCTCTTCCCAGTATAAAACATACTACAGATATAAATCTAGTACCGAGAAAAATGCTTATTCTGTGAAGAACCTTTGTTCTATCACCCACACCTGCATCACACACACGAGTTACCTGTAAAACCTGAGGTGTACCTGAGTGAGCACCTGATGACACCGTGAGGTAATATTTATAAAGGTATAAGTAATAGCTCTTGTGTTTCTTGGATCCTCAGTAAATGCCATACTTCATAGATATGGTATGGGCAGGTAAGTTCTTTTAGGACATAGGGTAGAGGCACCATGAGCCGGACAGACACCTAAAGTCGGACACCTTTTGCATTGAATTACACAATAGATATGAAAAATTCAGCTATCATTTGAATCATACATGAAAACTCAGGTATCATACTCTCTAACAAATGGGGAATAACATGTAAATCCCCTGTTATACATAGTTTTACAACTGTACAAATCCAGGGTGTTTTTGTTATACTCTGAGGATGAAGAATAGTGAGTGAATGGAGATCCTGGTTTGATTTGTCAATTTGTCATGTCTTAACCTCCATGTTTATAGGTTTTTATACATTTTAATGGCAATATACATGTTTTTACTAATTATTTGACTAGATAAACCTAAATACATCCCTCATGTTACAGTATGGGAGTTATTCTTCTATGACTTTCATATTACACCTACAGTCAGACACAAATTACACCCCACCTGGGACACAATTATATCATGATTTCAATACTTATATAATGGACATTTCACTACAAACAGAACCCTTCATAATATGCCTGTACTCCCAGATCTGAATATTTAATCTGTGTTTGGTTTACCTACTATCTAACACCTAAACCTAAGCGCTACTCCATCTGCCCATAGAAGTCACGCTCATCTGGGCCTGTAGACTGACCTGTTATAGGTATGCAAACTTAAACATCTGAGAGTATCCCAGAGAGGAGTATTGAATTAGCTTGGATTCCTTAATGTCATATGCTATGTGCCTTTATAGAATATTTCAGATGCAGTGACCCATTGTGCCTATATCAATTAGATAACATAGTGTCTGACTCTAGGGTCACCTCTGGCATGAGCTGTCTAACTTGAGATGCAATTTGATGTTTTGGAGACTAAAATTAATATGTACAGCTCATTCATTCATATGTATTGGAGAGTTTCATGGAAAATTTCTTCAAGAATCTTGAGAGTAAAGTATTGTGTATCAACTGGTGAAATGGAAGGTAGAATTCACCACTTTTAAAGGTACAAGATTTAAGCACCAAATATGGTCACCGTCTGTGTGGTCAGGAGCGTCCCAAATGGGTGCCTCTACCCTACACCAATGATGGTAGTTATCTGTTTACTGTCCTCGTCGCCTTTGTTTTATAAGGGCGATTCATGTCCCCCAATACTTTTGACTGTCATGAAGATATAAAACGTGCTGGTAGATATGTTAGTCTTATTCATTACTACAGGTAAAATATGTAAGAGTTTATGCACCTCTCTCCACTGTTATCTGCCATATACACATTCTTCACTATGTATATGTTTCATAACAGATTTGTGGGTTGTAATGTTGATTGTGCCCATCCTTTACCGATTCCATGGCTTTAATGAGGTGTTGTCTAAGGGGTCTTGTGTCTGTGTATGTTTTTTTTTCACTCTCTGATTTCGTATAAGCATAATATATTATATGTATATTCATATCGAATTTGAGATAATTGTAGATGCCCTCCATTACACATGGCGCACCATTCCTTTCTAGATTCCTGTCTGACAATGTATACTGGGCAGTCAAAAATTACAGATCTAGACCCTAAAGAAAACTGACTTTGAGTACCCTATTGTATAGCGGACGCCCATGATGCCAGTTAGACAGTTTTGGGTTATAGAGATAAATATAGACTAGTAGACAGAAGGACTAAACAATGCCCGACACAGATGTATGACGTACCTTGTTCCGATAAGTCCTGCACCTCAGAAACAAGGTGAAACTGAAAGTAAAAAGACCACTTGGAGACATACTTTAGGAGCCCTTTCTACGCTGTCAATATCTAGGTAAGGCAATGGCTGCTATGTCCCAATAAAACAACAGTATAGGGCCTTGGAACCACTATTAAACATGATGATGCTTACCCATCCATATTAGATCTTGATGTCAATAACCTTGAGATTCATGTCCATCACAGCAGTACCAGCAAGGGTGACATCATTACAGTTTATTTCTCATCGGTTGATTGGGCTTTCTCTTGGGCAAGACTGGGCTTTGATTGGGCATGACGTAAATATATGTGCAATCAGGCAAACATGTGGAATGACCTACAGAGGCCGCATAGCTCGTCTGGGGTTCACTTTAAAGGTAAGACATGTATAACATTTAGGGTCATGTCTATCAAATTTCTAATTAAGGTCCCGTTGCTTCGGCGTTGATTTACTCTGGATACAACTGTCATATTTCCACTAAGGAAGCCAAGTAGGATTCTATTCTTAGTCCTTCAATATTTCCACTGATATCCATATCCTATCTCACTTTCATTCATGACATCTGAATGATCTACTTGAATATCCAGCTGAAAGCAGTCCTTAACCTATAGTTGAGTTGCATAGATTGGGAAAGCGAAACAGTCTTTGGAGAGGTCTTTATTATTTTCATAATCATACTGATTTAAGGTAGCACCACATCGTGTACAATGTAATTCGATGAAAATTAATGTCCTGAGCTGCTATTTCCTTGGGGATTAGATCATTTTCCTAGTAGCATTTCGGCTTAACTGCCTCGTGAATACTTATTTTCACCCCTCATGTTATGGACTGGTGGCTTAACCACACTGGTGATTAACCATGGTTATGGGGCAATAAACAAAGCTAATCTCACTCAACTAATTTGCTCTCACCCATGGTAGGAATCCAAATGGTGACACAGCTCAACTAGCAGTGTGCTGAAGAAGTGTCTCTAGAGTTTTAAGTGCTGTGTTCCAGTGTTCCTAAGCGGCCATTTAATGGGTGTTAAATCGCTTTCTAATCCCTTTAGTCAGTGAATTATGAGAAATGACATTCTGTAAATTCCATGTAATATCCAGTATTTGTGTGGTGATCAGGATGATGAGATAATGGGATTGCAGTACATCACCTGGTCATCTATTATTAGAGAGTACACAGATAGATACACATATCTATAGACTGAGGTTTTGATACTAAATGTATCAGGATTGGAAATAAATGCATCAGACACCAAATCTAATTAAACACTAGGTAGAGAAGGAGACCACTAGGGTGTTTCAAAGCAGTGCTGAAATATCACTGTTTTTGAAATAACCTCTAAAGCGAACATATTAGAATACACTAGGTCATGATTAACTTTACTATTTTTTACATTACATTCCCTCCAAACAGTACAAGTACTTTGGTGTAAATAAGGTTTTATCTAAACTACTTGAGCAATCTATGGTAATTTTCTACTTAATCCAGCACTCAGAATAAGAGCAGAAGTAAAATAAATCAAATTGTCTAGGACTCTGTGCGCTGTCTATTCTCTGAATAAATAAGCCAGACTCCTGAGACCCACAGCATGATGTTGATTTACAGGACAGACTTCCCTCTACCTCAGGCTGAGTTTCAATTAGCCAATATCAATCACATTTGGTAAGGGGACATTGTCAGTAAAATATATATAACATAATCACATTGATGGCTTTAAGGGTCCAGATTGGCGACAATCAACAACTTTAATGACTTTCCTGATCGCATGCTAGGAAGGCCAGAAAATAAAAAAGCTGGGACAATGAGAAAGGCCTGCCTATAATATCTTAGCTGCGAGATAAAATGGACCTTCGTTTTATGGTTCTGTTCTCAATTTTTCTATTGAATTCCAGATATTTCTGTTGATAAGGGATTGTATACCATATTCATCCTCAACTACAGCAAACTCGTCATCTCTTATCCACTTTTAAAGACGCAAGAATGAATAGATCATAACATTGAAAATTGTTTAAGATTATCATCTTCACAGAGAGACCATTAATTGATTTGAAGCAGACCGTACACATTAGGATGACAGGGATTATTCTGTGATCATTGTGCAAGGGTTAAGAGCAGTCAGTGACTACGTGTAAGTGCTACGTGTAAGTGGTACAATAAGTGGTACAATAAGTGGTACTAAGATTCTGATACCATGCACAGTCTTCTGGTCTTAGGATGTACTGGGATCTTAAAACCCTTGTGTGTGCACTGGACCATGACACTCACCTCTACAGGTGTATGGGCCAATCAGAGCCCTGGTCACTGGACCATGACACCTACCTATGCATACATTATTGGGGGCAAAGGTGGGATGGTGAAACCACTCCAATATTTGAAGAGTTTGGTTCCAAAACGCAATAAATCCATTTAAGATTTTCACCATATACCCATTTCCGTAGTGCTCCCCAGAAGTTGATTTAAGTGTTATCAAGATAAAATCTTTACTTAACAAAATCTGTACAACCGAAAAATATATTTTTCAAAAAAAATAGTTTTTGTATTACATTCAAGTATCTCTAATCTATAGACTTTTGAAATATTGATCTCTTTTTTCAAAATGGCGTTTATTGCGTTTTGGAACCAAACTCTTCATTTGGTACTTATGTTTACATGAAATGATACATTAACTCCCTTATTAAACAGCACTTAGCTAAAATGAAAACGTCAGTTTGTAGGCATTTATCTATTCTTTAATCTTGTGGATTCATATTTATTAGCAAATTAAACAAATCATTAGCAAATCAATTTTAGTATAGCATGACTGGGGTAAGATTGTAAATATAGCCATTTCTCAGAAGATATTCTGATTTTAGTTCACTAAAAAGGTGTATATGTAAAATATAGACCTTTGCTACCTATGGTGACATCAGAATTATGTATTTTGATAAGAAAGTAAGCTAAATTTGAAGATAAATAAGGGTACTAAGTTCTTAGAACACACCATGATCCAGGGACTATCATTCAATCTTAGGGCGTACTAAGAAACAGGTTAGTCCTGAACCTGAGTAGGGTGAGACAGTCAAAGTACCCCATATAATGGTTGGATCTGCAATCTGTGGGCATTATGAATGGATATGTATGCAATAACATGTCACATTCTCATCAATATCATAGATAGATAGTATTCTGAATATCCATGACTCCCCATAAATATGTCATAAATACTTATTTTGTCTCTCCTCTCCTCTCTAAAAATATTGCTGCAGTACTCAAAGTAAATAGCTCTGTGTACTGGACAGGGGAGTACACCTGACCTACCTGCCACTTTAGCAGTCACCTCATGCAGTGATCACTTGGACTGACTGCTGCACATAGGGACGATCAGCATGGCAGCATAGTGGGAAGCCTTCCTCACTTGCATATAAATCAACAACAGAACTATACATATAGCTGTCACTACTCTTCTTGTCATTTATCACCCATATTCATATCCTACTGTTTTGGTGTTTACATTGAGTGTGAAGGACTCATTAGGACTCAGAAAAATATAACTAATTCATTCGTGATCAGAATAAATGAAATGAAATACCATTTTTCAGAAAGATAAGTTGGGCAACCCCACATGATACATACAACAATACAGTCATGTAATTTTGTCTACAACACAATTTGGTCTATTTGAGGGGGGGGGTTAAGCTAAGGTGTGACACTTTTTAAGCTAGTCCATCATTATGAAGGGGATGGAGCACTGATTTCTGGAGGACCAGACATGATCCTGCACTCCTGCAGTCTGTCTGTCCTATGGCTACTCCCTACTACCCTCTACTCCTAGTCCCCAATCTTAACCAATATTCCTTCGCCTCTATAATGATCTCTATGATGGTCTCGCCATACACCAACTACAATTAAAAAATGACTTAAATGTTGAAATAAAGGGAGGGATAGCAGTGGACAGGTCAGGTTGAGGAACTAAATGAATTACAAAAGATCCAGTATCATTTTGCAATCACATGGTTTTTGCCTGTTGATTTCTCATAGACTATACAATGGTCTACTTTATCTCTAAAGCAAATACATACAAATTAGCCACTAATAGCCTAACACTACTCTGAATAGTTTTCTACCGTTCTCCAGTGGAAGATGATAAGAGGGTCTTGGTACCCCTGTAGGATTGATATATAGGGGGTGGGGCATAGGGCTTACAACTACCTTGGTCCATGTATAGCCGAGGGACATGACTGGTATATATATGGTGCAGGGTGTGGGCAGAGCCTCTTACAATCCAGTCTAGTAACGTCAGTATGTGGCAGTATCTCACCTCACCTTTCTAGGCCAAAGCCTCTTGGGGCGAATCAATCTATCATTCAGAATGTTGACTTAGAATTCACAATGGTTGTTCGCTGATCAAACATATGGTATTGTATAATACTTGAACGGGTACAAGGGTAAGGAAAGAATATAGCAGTTGTGAAAAACACAGCAAATGATATATGACCTTTTGGTCATTCCCTAGTCAGCTGAGGAGTGACAAAATGATAGAAAGAGGGCACAACAGTAAAGCAGAAAGGGTATAGAGAGGTGTAGGGACTTTGAGAGAGGCAGACACAGAACAAGGGGAAATAGAAAAGACTGACAACAGAGTAGGCAAGGGACGGGACAGACAAAAGAATAAGTAAAAGGCAGAGGACATTGAGATGACATAAAGATTTGACTTTTTTTGTAGATGGATTTTGTGAAAAGGTAGGCTATGAAAGTGAGTCATATTGCTGATTTGACTTCTACTGCAGAAGCCTTGTGGCATTATTCAGTGGTAGATTCAGGGCTCCTGACAGAAATAAAAGAGGGACATAAAGGGATGAATCAATGAGGAGGGGAAAGAGGGGGAAGGCGGGCATTAAGATGTGGTGTTAAAGAGGGTCTTAATAGGTTTCTAATTTGGTAAGTTAAAATACTCCAAAACACAAGATTTCAAGTCTGAAATATAATCCCACTCACTAAACTGGATCAGCAACTGGAAGGTGAAAGGATTGGAAGTGAGTTCTGTCAGAGTTGCTATTCCCTAAACAGAACTCACTGACCTCAGGAAATCAATTTTCTGTTGTGTTGCCAAAAGGTAAATGGTCATAGAGGTGGTTCAGGGGTGGTCCTGAAATGGTGAATACTTCCAAAGTGAGAAGTGATTCCCAACTAGTTCCTTCCTCCAATTCCCTGGCCCACCTATGGGAACCATGGACAAATCATGGAACCAGTTTTTCCAAATATTTGCAACACAGTGGGAATTCAATTCCTAATCTTTTCCCAACAGGCTTCTAGTGTCTCCACATGGTTTTGACTTTGGCCGCATGACAGATGTGTTGCAGTGGGGGCTAGGCATTGCACAGAAAGACTGCCGCTGCTAGAAACTCGTCAATACAGAAGAGTTTAGGATGGTCAATCGCTGATGATGAGCTAAACTATTTATACTGAAAGGAAAAGTTGTCATACTGATTACAGAAAGTCCTCCTACTGAAAACTTAGGTCATAGGTTGACAACCTAAAGATGTCATTTTGACCACCTGAAGTTGTAGATTTAGGTATTGTCAATCCGAGGACCTAAAGTCTTCATCACTTCATATGTATACATATATATATAAAACTACAATCTAAGTCTTAAATAATTGCCTGTCTTGTATAAGCAAGGTGGGTAGAGGGGTATTGGAATCTATGAGCGCCGGGGTGTTTAAACGGGCCACTATGGTAATACACCTCATTTACAGCCAAGTAAAAAGGGTCCCCTAGGAAATGAGCTTTCCAATGATAGATGATATCAGAAAATATCTCTGTTAGATTTAGAGTTATGATGTTGTGAACTTGGGTGGTTATTGACCTATCCAAAACCGAAATAAGCTCTAACTTGCATATTTATCTAGATATCTTAGATGATAAGTATAATTAGGCATAATTATGCAAATTATGAAAATTATCATATTCTCCACATTCCTTTTCTCATAAAATTTGATCTGATAATCAGATTTTTACCATTTTTTCAGCACATTGATCATTGTGGGTGTGGCTAACAATGGGCTTATTGGATTCATCAGTTTTGAGTGAAAATAGTGTTTCCATGGCAACAAATATCAACAAAAGCACTGATTTCTGCCCTTACATTCCAAAATTGGAGCGTTTTCCTCAAAAATGGAAATCAAAATTTCCCGTTAGGACTACTGTAATCTACATGGAAAAGTAGTTTGTATCACTTTTTGGTCCATTTTCCCCATTGTAGGCCTTAGTGGCGCCCCCTGGTGGCCAGAATTGGTACAAATCCCCCTCAGACGGTCCTTTTAACTCCTCACTACAGCTCACTTTTTGGCCAACGTCAAACAAAGGCAGAGGCAGAAGGATGTGCCCATAGTAAGCAATATATGGTTGATTATGACAATCACAGGCGTACATTGTAAATGCAAAGTAAAGTTAACGGTTACGTTTTGTTTTACTGCATGCACCTTTACGCTGCTGTTTTAATCTGCATGTCAAGTTGCTTAAAGTTGCATAATGGCCTTAGTTTTTCAGCTTTAATGAGCTCTGACTTTGACAGGTATTGAGAGCTAGCATCAACTATAGTCGACACCATGGTAGGCCTAGCATCGACTATACCCAGCAAATTGTCGTGAGTCCTCGTCAACCTGTGTGAAGTGGCTCACACATGTCGCTAGATGGAACATGACGTCATTATAGCACAAGATCACCAGGAATAGCAATTGCTATCCCATGTGAGTCTAACACACAGTGGCGAAAGATGACGGAATGAGTTATCACTCAAAAAGGAGTCACCATTGATGACCAATCATGGCGACAGATGACGACAATTTGCTGGGTAGTTGATGCCCATTACATAGGATTTGTATAGGAATTAAAAATAGGCTCGTCCTCTAGGAACTATACCTTTTTTCAGAGGCCGTCCCCATAGCCAGGCCGACCATTGTTGCTCTGTCCTTAAAGGGTTAAACAACTTTAAGCAACTTCCTACTTTGAGTCGATTAAAAGCTGAAGAATTACGGCCATAATGCAACTTTAAACAACTTTACAATGCTCAAATCTGAAGATTCATACAGTGTTTGTTTTTAAGGGAAAAACAACAAAACAAATCAAGGGTATGGCTTTTAGTGTATCCGGCAAAGCAAAATAGCAAAGATTCATTCATCTTTCTCTTATACCCTTTGGAGACATTTCAATCAGCCATGTGTTGAAGCCAATGAGGGAAAATCAGTGGAAAGAACTTACCCTGTAGATTGGTATTAGTATCTATACACCTTTCGTAAAATGGCAATTCAGATAACACAGAGTGGACGACCTGGCTGTGAGTGCAGGGAATAAAAACAGAAACAGCAGATGGCTGTTTCCAAAATGTTGCAGTTTTAAGAGTTTTAAGTGCAGTGTTCCAATGTTCCTAAGCGGCCATTTGATGGGTGTTAAATCGGTTTCTAACCACTTTAGTCAGTAAATTATGAGAATTGACATCCTGTAAATTTCATGTAATATCCAGTATTTGTGTGGTGATCGTTAGGTAATTGGAATGCAGTACATCACTTGGTCATCTATTATTAGAAAGTTCACAGATTGATACACATAATTTATATCTATAGACTGAGGTTTTGATACTAAATGTATCAGGATCTGAAATAAACGCATCACACACCAAATCTAATGAAACATTAAGTAGAGAAGGAGACCACTAGGGTATTTCAAAACACAAGTGAATTATTACTGTTTTAGAAACAACATCCAAAGCGAACATATTAGAATAAACTATGTCATGATTAACTTTTATATAAATTACATGACATTCCCTCCCTTGGCAATCTATGGTAATTTTCTACTAGATCCAGCACTCAGAAGTACAGCAGAAGTAAATTAAATGAAAAAGTATTGGCTTATCACAAACTCTGTGTGCTCCCTATTCTCTGAATAAATAGGCCAGACTCCTGAGACCCACAGCATGCTGTTGATTAACAGGCCAGACTTTCCTCTACCTCAGGCTGAGTTTCAATTAACCAATATCAATCACATTTGGTCAGGGATAATGTCGGTAAAATATGTATAACATAATCAACAACCTAAATGACTATTCCTAGTCAGATGCAGGAAGGCCAGGTAATAAAAAGCTGGAACAATGAGAAAGGACTGCCTATTAATATCTTAGCTGTGAGAAAAGTGGACCTTTGTTCAATGCTCCTTTTTTCAATTTTTCTTACTGAATTCCAGATATTCCTGTTGATAAGGAAATTGTATACCATGATCATCCTCAACTACAGCAAACTAATCATCTCTTATCCACTAGACACTAGGATGAATAGATCAAAATACTGTTTAAGATTACCACCTTCACATAGAGAACATTGATAGCTTTAACGCATACAGCACACATCAGGATGTGTCTCCCACATGACATATATGAAGGCATGTCAAGTGAGGTTGAGGCTCTCACATTTTGTATGTTAACTTCATTTGACATGCTTAGTGAAGACATGTCACATAATCCTGGTCCATGTACTCGAGTGCCAGGTATTGCTCTGTGATTATTGTGCAAGGGTTAAGAACAGTCAATGACTACGTATAAGTGGTACAATTAGGGTATAGTAGCAGGCAGGGGATACAATCTCATGCATCATAGTCCCACAGTTCTGCAACCACAAGGCATTTCTTCTCCTATCTACATAACGTCTTTAGTCTGGAGACCTCTATCTCTATGCAGTCTATAAGCAGCGAGGTACCTGGCAATGTCACACATGTGTCTCCTTGTACTGTATGTGCTGACACTATGTACTATATATTGGGGGTTAGCATACAATCCTTTGGTCTTTTCCCTGGCTGACACATAAGGTGCCTTATCTCTCCTGTTGAAGTATGCAGGATTTAGGATATTTATTTCAATATTCAATAATAAGTGCAAACTTCACAATGAAATAGATTTCACTCCCATTCATTGATAATACCAGTGAACCTTAGTGATGTATCCAACATAAACTGATGAAAATAGTATGACACAGATACAGCAAATGTCTCAGGTACAGGTAGTATCTCTTAGTAGTGATAATCCTGGTACTAAAATGGTGGTTTGCCCGCTCTAGTGGTATATCCTAAAATAGTTTGCATGTCAAACATGTCCCAGACATGATTGTGACCACTGGTAACCCATGTGATCTCACAAATGACATGGCTTTTTAAAGCATATCAAATCATATCAGGTCGTAATGTCCTAATGACCTGTGCTCTCTTTGTCAAACCTAAGTTGACGGTGATACACGCATCATTTTGTCGGGAAATGTTTCTTCAGTCTTCTAAGGGAGTACAGTCTCTCCATATAGCACGCTGTTTCATCCGCATTCAATTCTGATTTGTATGTTGTTTTTCAAAGTGCTGATACAAAGTAAAGGAACTAAAGAGGCAGCATTACCTTTACTTTCCCAAGCCCTTCTCTTCCAACAGTTGGTCTGGTGCGAGTATGAGATTGAATCATTTGAGTAGATAGATAAATTGCCCCTAGGCTCCAACTCCAGGGTACTAACAGATTCGACACTGAAATCCTCTTTGTACTTCACCGTGTGACTAACCTCCTTTGACCCATAAATGAAATACTCCAGAGGATATCGGCCCATGGTAGAGGAGGATCTCTAAACCCCTTTTGATGTTGAGTATTGAATTATGAGCCCACTCCTTTGGGCATATGCCTGGGCGCTGAAGTGGACCTCAGAATTGCCTTAACCTTACTGAGTGGATTTTGTTGAAAAATATTCTAGTCCACAAAAAGGAAAACTCACATAATGCAGTCGTAGGTGCCATTTCAAGAATCAGTAATGTTAAGGGCTGGGTGATCAGACTGAGGATATTCTTAGGTCTATTCTAATTGGTATACATAGGTAAGTACAACATGTCATAGGAGAGTTCCTATTGGTACAACAATCCTTTTACCTTCTAAAGGGTCTGAATTATGAGAGTCCTAAAACCCTGGTCCCTTTAACAGCAATAACTTTCACATTTAGCAATACCGATATAGGTCAAATCCCACATGGCGAAAAATGCCTTAAACATCCTTGCGATTTTGAATCTGTTGCAATTTTGGGGTCTACCTCAAAATTTACAATGGATGGGACTGCAATAGAGTACATAGAACACAAGGATACTGTTATGCTCTATTGTGAAGAATTTGTGATTTTTTGTCCTGGTTATTGGGTATATCTGTGTCTGACATGTTTGGAATCCTAAAATCACAAAGATATAAAACCTTAGCACAGTCTGTGGTGTGACTTTGATATTGCACAATGCTCCTAGCACTCCTTGTGATTTAAGACATCAGGAAGACCATAAAACCCAGCTGACAAATTCGCAGAGCTATTTGAGGCATTTTTTGCCATGTGGAATTCGACTTAAAGGCCAAATCCCACAACGTGAAAATGACCATAGAATCCTTGTGATTTATGCACGCAGTGTTCCTTAGCCGATATTGGAGGGTAATATTGTCTAAGGAGGGCCTATAACGGCTAAGGAGCCTTGCCAAAGTCTTGATTTTTATAGAGTAGAACATATCAAATATTTTTGATATTTTCTTCAGAAAAGGTCAGAAATGCTTTACTGCCCAATAACAGCAATTGAATCAAAATCACAGAGATCCAGCGGTCAAAAGCAGCAATAGAATCAAAATCACAGAGATGTACTGCTCAATATTGGCTAGCAGTGGGACTTAGAGTAAGGAGTAGTGGGATGAGAACCCTTGTGATTTAGGAAATTGACAACAGTCCATGACTGCCTATGTCCAGAATCACAAACATGTCAGACCCATTTTTCATGTAGTGTGATTTGCCCTTAAAGTGGTTATACTTCTATCTGTGCAGAGAACCCTTAGTGGCTGCTACTAAATAACGGGCCTTTGCTCTTCTCTTAGATTACAGGACTTCCCAGGTATGTTATGATGTATAGTAACTTATATCACCCTAAGATCAAAACAGCAAAATAAGCCTCCAATGTCGTATGCAATGTATGCCACTCTGGTAATGTAAGCACGAATCACGTAATATCAGTGATCTCCTTATATTGGTAGGTCATGCCAGAGCATGCTCAGTTCCTAGAAGGTGAAATGTTATTCAGAACAGAACCATTGCCGACCGGTCTCTAAACGCAATCTCCTTTAAAAGTATCCAACAATAAGTCAATGGTCCTGTTGACGGTCGTCATAAATACCCTAGCATTGAGTGGGAAGGAGCCGCAGGAGGAACATAAGTGGTGTTTTCTAGAATTCCATTTGCTGCGAGTCTCCAAAAGTGCTGAATTAACATACCATCACTGCAATTCCCCATGCATGTACCTCGCAGAGACAGCCCATCTTATTCCATATCCAGCTCCATTATGAAATACTATACAGCCTTTTCCATAACATAATACACCCGTCAATCTTGTATATTTTTCAATGTGAAGGATTTTATTGTTTTCTTCCCATGTTTGACAAGTAGAATTCCGCACAGTTGAGTAAGCTTTAATCTGCATTTTCCTCATCGTATACAAAGTAAACTCACAATTTTTGCCGTAGACCTCCACAAGCAGGCTATTTACTTGATGCTTTGCGGGTGTACAATATGAAGCTGAAGCATGCAGGCTATGTTAATTCATGGCATTATCTACTCGATGGATATCTTGACAGGCAGTATGGTGATCCATCATTATGTGGCACCGATCCTTAGAGGACATGACATGATCGTGCACTCCTCCAGTCACCTAGACCTACCCTTTGGTCATTGGTTCCTTGATGATAGCCTTCTGTTATCATTGATACTGCTGCTTGTCATTTGTAAATGTTAGGGGTATATCTATCCTCCTGTGATTGCTAACTCTGTATACATGGAGTATGATAAAAAGGTTTGTCCATCAACAATAATTGGTTTGAATTGACTCTGGTAAGAATCAAAATACTTCCTTTAAAATCTATTTTCATCAATGCAAACACATTTCATTTTGTTCATGAAACACGCTTAAACTGTCCCACTTCCAAAATTAATGACCCGACCCAAAAAGGAGGAGTGGATGTAGGGACATCATTTATCCATTTCATTGAAAATCCTAAGCGGCCGACAGACATGACGCAGAATCAGGTTACAAAGAAATGATTAATCCATTGGCCAGACATTAAAGTTTTACGTTGATTTATAATTTCGCTTAGCTAATTATTGTATTTTGGATAATAAGCTAGTGCACACAGTAGTAACATGAGATTAATGTGTATAAAATGAGGACATTTTGACTAACTTCACAACGTCATGTGCCTCCCAGACACTGAATGAATAAAAACATACTACTTATGCCTGCTGCCTTCAGCAATCAAATGATTTGTAACATTTGCAGATGCCATTTTCTAAATTCGCAAATTCAAACTGATGGTGTTGTTTGGCAAGACTACACATCTACATCAGGAGGAATGATAGACGTTGGATGCTCAGTCCTCAGTGTTAGCTTAGCTGTAACCGTCATTTTGTCACCTGTTGTAATGTGATGCTCCTATAGGTGCTTTTCACATCTATTATGACGTTAAGATATAACTAATCCTCATCTTATGTATACCATCTTTAATCCTTAAGGAATGGCGCCTCAGATACATAGAACGTACATACGATACATTTACAATCCATTTATTTTTAATGGAATTAAACACTCATTCAATGTAAACCATATAAATGCTGATACAGAGAGACCGGATACTGAATAGGAAGAGCTGCATACATTTGCACTTTAAATATGGTCACACCTATATTCTTTCCACCTGGCAAATCAGATAAGGTGCTTTTGACTCAAGCGGTTCCTCTATTAGAGCCGATTTTGGGACGATTTCAAATCCGGAACCATCGCCGACAATCGTGGTTACCTCCCAGGAATATCTAGCATGATAGATATGTTCTAGCATGCTAGATATGTTCTAGCATGCTAGATATGTTCTAGCATGCTAGATATATTCGGGCGTTAAATAACCGTTTTTTTTATTTATTTATTTTTTTTGCGAAAGATCGTGAACGATTTTTTACCCATTTTTTTAATCGGCTATAGTGGAGGGCCCACTCTAATAATGTATTTCAATTTGGCCTGCAGAAACAATAGCCCTAGACCAAGACAGGATTGCACTATATGGCATGCAATCTATGCATTTATGCATTTATAATCCCATAATCATCATAAGCACTCAAATGTGTATTTCTTAATAACAAGTCAATATAATCATAATCATCAGGATGTTAGGTGCCTACTAAGTTATCATTCATCAACTGTAGCGACGTTGTAAAAAAAGGTAATGAATGTGGTGTTGGTTTGAATGTCATAACATAACCTAATATCAAAAACGAATCTATGCCGTGTAGGCTCCTCACAATCCTGGACTGATGAGGGAGGGGAAAAGGGAAATTAATTAGGAACGCTCAATCAGCAGAAACTCATTAAAGAGGGATACCTTGATTGATGCAAGAATATAAAGCTCAACCCACTGATACACATTGTAATACAGTTAGACCTCACAAGATGAACAGTCCTTTGCTATAGGCGTGTTTATGTGCGACAGCGCCATGCATTTCTGTTCTGTTTGCAACAACCCACCGCCTAGTTCTGTTTGCAACAACCCACCGCCTAGTTCTGTTTGCAACAACCCACCGCCTAGTGGGAAAACAGAAATTCCAAGGTCTTCCACCTTTGACCTAATACTAGAAATATTTAGAATTCTCACAGTACTTAGTGACCTACAATATACTTTAGCTTATGAAATAGAAGGGGAAAAAAGATTTAGTGCAAATTGCCATGGTAAACAGGTGATTTTGAGGCTTGATCAGCGCATGAATACATAGCAAGGCCATTCCACCACTATAAACTTCCACTGATTTTATAATTTGAACAAAACATATTCTTGAAAGCACTCCTCCTGAACAGTCTGATGCTAAATAACCATGGATCTGGCCCCTCTTTCTCACCCTCATGGGCCGAATTCCTTAAACAGCAAAGTTCAAAAGGGGCTATATATGGCCAGTTAACCGGGAAGTGGCCCAATTTAGGGTGGTGACACCTTATAGCTATGACCAGCTGTCAACAGCATGAAATCAATTGTGTTTATTTACTTTTTGCTATTATCATTTCTCACTGAGTTATGTACAGCTGTATAGTCAGTATAATTCATAGAATGTGCACGTTATTGTGCTGAGTTATGAACAGCTGTATAGTCAGTATGATTCATAGAATGTGCACGTTATTGTGCTGAGTTATGAACAGCTGTATAGTCAGTATGATTCATAGAATGTGCACGTTATTGTGCTGAGTTATGAACAGCTGTATAGTCAGTATGATTCATAGAATGTGCACGTTATTGTGCTGAGTTATGAACAGCTGTATAGTCAGTATGATTCATAGAATGTGCACGTTATTGTGCTGAGTTATGAACAGCTGTATAGTCAGTATAATTCATAGAATGTGCACGTTATTGTGCTGAGTTATGAACAGCTGTATAGTCAGTATAATTCATAGAATGTGCACGTTATTGTGCTGAGTTATGAACAGCTGTATAGTCAGTATGATTCATAGAATGTGCACGTTATTGTGCTGAGTTATGAACAGCTGTATAGTCAGTATGATTTATAGAATGTGTACATTATTGTAAGCCTACCGGTCAAAACATCGGAATGCTGATAAAGACTGTAAGCCGAGCTTCCCCTCCTCTCTATGCTTCTCGTTCTTCACTGTCTAACTATGAGAAGTAGTTTATGCTGTTCCCTTCTGCTACAGCCAACGATTTGCACGGGATCTGATTTCCTGCCTTTGAAATGCATGACTGGAAATTATCATGACTAGATCACCACTTGCAAGATATTATTGTAGGTAGGCCTACTGTGCATTTCCTACTGAATCACCCACACATAAGCACGCATTATATTTCAGAATAGCCTCTATGAGTGGCTCTCTGCTTATTCAAAAAATTGGCAGCCCAAATCTTTTCATTGACACAATATCCAAACATTTAGTTCCATTCTTCAGTTGAATGCTATAGGCGAATAATTGCACTACTGAAGGTATCACACCATCGAGGTTCTGTCATTTCATGTCTGGGCAGTAAATTATATCATCAGCACAATAGATCCTATTGGCCAAATCAAATGAAGAAGTAAAAGTCAGGACCTTGTTTTAATAGATTCTACGACTAGAGATAGGCCAAATCTTACCAGCTGATCTTAGGATTTTGGCCATAGTGACCAAATAGCTGGCTTCATTACATGGTGATCGTACTGCCTGCTGGCTAAATAGCCACCAGCTAGGTATTTCTCAAACGCTACGAATTGAGACTGGTCACTACGAATTGTACACCCCTTACGATCCAGTACACTTGTAGTGATTGACCCTGGGTGATCATGTAATACCTACAATTGGCTATTCAGATGCATGCCTTTTCCCTCTATATCTGCACCACTCGTAGTGATTGACCCAGTGTAACCAAGAATACCCTTCCGATCCAGGCCAGGTTGGTACGATTTGGGAGGGCTGTAATCTTTGGGTTTGAGAAATGACTTCCTGAGTAGTGACTTAATAATGGGTGCTGGTATGACAGCCTTCTATATGAATAATAAGTGGGTAGTCTTAGCTGCTGCCCTCTGCACTCCTTTGCTCAAATGCAGCTAATCTTTGCTCTTTGCTTTGTAATCATATAATTATTCTCCCTTTATAGACTAATGATCCGAAAGGTCTTGACCCGGGGCCATTCACAGAAGTCGAGGAGCCTTCCTATATATAGCATACCTGGCCTCAATCATCCTGTGAGAGATTGTGGGATCATAAAATCTATGCATTTTTTATCTAGCCTATGCATTGATTTTATAAGATTATCCCAAGTAAAGGTGGGATCAGCTTTATATAGTTAGGGACAAGTCATTTATTGCCAGGTGGAGGGCTTGAAGGATTTTGGCGGATTGGCAGATTTATTTCCAACAAAAATGATTGTGACCCCTCCCCCATCAAAAACTGATTATGCAAAATGACCAACTTATCAGATAAGTGGAATGATGCGTTGCCCCATATTTAGTTTTGACCCCATCCCCCAGTGTGAAGGTTTATTGGGTTTACCCCCCCCCCAGCCCCCCTATAATTATTTAACGAGCCCCCCCCCCCACCTGGCAATAAATGACTCATCCCTTACTGCAGCCCTATGCTCATTTGAACACAGGAGTGCATGCTAGATCATGAACGAGGTATGACTGGTCACTATGTAGCCAATAGTGGCTCCTACGACTGGGTGCTATGACTTCATAGTGGTGGGTATTGAGTATTGAGTCAGTAGTTGAATAAATAGCAGCTGCTATTTTGAGGCCTGTACTGAAGCTCACTATGTAGTCACTGCTATGAAGTCACTTCTTGTACCTCCCACTACATTGAATCCTGTCGTGGAAACTATTGAAACACGATCCTGGTTCAGTTGTATTCAACTTTTGCTACCACAAGAAACTAGAGAGAAAATAAAAGTGATATATATTTACCCCTACTTTCTGTGCGATAAGGACACTGAGACCACTCACCTGGAAAAAAAAGAATAGAAATACATGTATTATCTTTGACAATAGGCTTATTGTTTTATTTGAAAGGTTGATAGTCGTGTTCATTTTCAATTCAACATATAATTATGTATGTATACATGGATGCCTATGTCAAACAGAATTGATGAGCTTCTTGTCTTACAAAGTCATTGTGTTCGTCCAGTGGGTCTCGGTTCTTCCCCAATATAGCTTAGGACCAAGTATTGATTAGATAGGGTGGGACTGTACCCAAGAGGTGGGATGGCTATTCTCAGACATGATATCGCATGCATACTGTCTATCGGGTTCTGAACACTTATAGAAACCCATCAATAATCATTGTCGATGGAATCCAACAGCCCTGCGCACTTCTCAGCCGATGTGGGACAGCACAGAATGAATATAATGTAATAATCACATAATGTGTGATAGAGAAAATAGGACTCGAGTGGGGTGTTTCAGAAGCCGGACATGATAATGAACATTAAATATCTGTTTCTAAAACTGTTATTCTAAACTTACAACTGCAACCATTATCATCTCTCGCCAGTCATATAGTTATAGACACAGTAAGATAATGGGAATGCTTTAGAAACACATGCAGTATAAGCCTACAATCACATTTAAAACTGCTGTCATATCTCCTTATGACCGGTTGTAAACATTACGCGCTTCTGAAACACCCCACATGTGGTCATTTAGCTTTGTGTTCTGTGTGGTGTTTCACAAGTTGGCAATATTTACAACCGGTCATAACAAGATGTGATAGCAATTTTAGGATTGGTTGTAAGCTTGCAATGGCAGGTGTTTCTATAAAAGTCATCAGTATGTTCTAATGTATTTCTCTGTATGACCATGCCAAGATAAAAGTGGTTGCAACTTTGCAACAGTCATAATTTGGTTTTAGAAATGAATATTTTATGACCATTATTATCTTTGGCTTGTAAAACACCCCACAGGTCTTTATTGTTAGCTATGGTGAAGGTTGGGTGTAGACTTAGTTAATGTCTATGTTTGAGAACCTTTAACTCCTGGCCATTTGGGCCAGCGATATATGTGCGTGCAGGCCTACTGTATGCACGAGGAATAGCGATCACAGGACACACTAGGAAGGGTATGTCACAGGACAGCACATGGGGAATGGCAGATCACAGGACACACTAGGGAGGGTATGTCACAGGACAGCACATGGGGAATGGCAGGTCACAGGACACACGCATGAGGACAGGACACAGGACAGCACGAGGGGAACGGCAGGTCATAAAACACACGAGGGAGGGCAGGTCAAAGGACAGTATGAGGGGAATGGCAGGTCACTGGACACATGAGGGAGGACAGGTCACAGGACAGCACGAGGGAGGGCAGGTCACACCTCCCTTTCCTCGTGCATTTGTGCCACTCCACGCACGAGGATAAGTAAGTATTCTTTTATTTATACTGGATAAGGAGCTCTTTCATATATCATCAGCCCCGAATTTGCATGCACACAGAGGACGTCGACGAATCAGGTCTCTAATATCTGGTATTATGGGTCAATGGTCATCATCTGCATTTAGATTAGATAAACCTCCCAGCAAATTGTCGTGACTCCTCATCAACCTGTGTGAAGTGGATCACACATGTCGCTAGATGGTACACAATGCCGCTATAACACAAGATCACCAGGAATAGCAATGGTGGTGATCACATCAGCTCACCTCAGATGGCGAGGATGGTGATCACTCATACTCACCAGTGGGGTGTTTCAGAAGCAGGTAATGTTTACAACCGGTTATAAGAGGATATGATAGCAGTTTTAATAGTGATTGTAGGCTTATAACTGCATGTGTTTCTAAAGCATTACCATTACCTTACTGTGTCTATAACTATATGACTGGTGAGAGATGATAATGGTTGCAGTTGTAAGTTTAGAATCTAACAGTTTTAGAAACAGATATTTAATGTTCATTATCATGTCCGGCTTCTGAAACGCCCCACTGGGATGGCGACGCGGGTGATCACTCACCTCGCTAGATGAAACACGCACCCCGTCATAGCGCATGTTCACCAGCGATGGCGAGGATCATGATCACTCATCCTCACCAGGGATGGCGACATGAGTGATCACTCATCCTCACCAGAGATGGCGACGTGAGTGATCACTCACTAGATGAGACGCACACCACATCATAACGCACATTCACCATGGATGGCAAGGATCGTGATCACTCACACTCAGGGGGGATGGTAACTCAGGTGATCACTCACCTCGCTAGATGAAACACGTACCTCGTGATAGCACAGATTCACCACATATGGTGAGGATCTTGGTCACCCACACTCACCAGGGATGGTGACACGAGTGATCACTCACCTCACTAGATGAAATGCACACCATGCCATAGCGCAGGTTCACCATGGATGGCAAGAGTGGTGATCGATAAGACTCACCAGTGATGGTGATCACTCAGACTCACCAGTGATGGTGACACTGGTGATCACTCACCTTGTTAGATGAAAAGCTCATGATCATCGACATTGGTAATCATGCAGCCTTACATCTGCCAGATCAAAGTATGTTTTGCCAGAGAAGGTATTGCTATATGTATCTTCCCTCTAACCACAGACAAGGTGATGAATGTAGATATTTCCCTATGTATTTTTCCTGTAACCAGAGAAAAGATGTTTATGGATAGTTGCTTTCATTTTAGAGTTACTTCTATCTAAATTCAAATGATATTTTCTCTATATATTCTTGTTTGATTCAACTCTGAAGTATTACGTGGAAATCAGTGTAAAACAAAGCACATTTGATATGTATGGGACTTATACTTCATGCCCACACTTCCTAGATAGGCTACATGTTGAACAGTGGTGCTGTCTCAACAACTTTGGCAATGGCGGTGATAAGTTGCCATTCTGAGTGAGAGTGAGTGACAGATGATGCAATCCTCAGTGACAGATGATGCAATCCTCAGAGAGCATTGACTTGGAGTGACACAAATTCATGCATTGAGTGAGACCACTGTTGGCAATGGTGGTGATAGGTTGCCATTTTGTGTGAGAGTTGATGACAGTCACACACGTGTACTCGCACAGCGAGTGACATGGTTGTGATAAGCCGCCATTCTAAGTGAGAACTGACAGACAGTGGCACATACTCACACAGTGATTTAGATCCATGTTGGTGATGGTGGTGATAAGTCACCATGCTTTGTTAGGGATGACAAGGGGTGGCACATACTCACGCAGTGAGTGAGATCATGTTTGTGTCTGTTGTGATAATTCGCCATACCATGTGAGACTGACACACAGTGGCGAAAGATGACGCAGTGAGTTATCACTCAAAAAGGAGTCACCATTGATGACCAATCATGGCGACAGATAACGACAATTTGCTGGGCTATATAGTGGGATCCTAATTCATCCTTTTAAATCTGTCACCATTTATATTTAGTTGTTGAAATGGGCGTTGTACGACTTCCTCTGATTATCTAGGATGTCCCATATTGAGAGAAGTAAAAAAAAGAAAAGTTTATATGGTTTTTGATGCCATGCAACCACATTTTGTCAAATAAGCTTATTTGTTATTTGTCTCTATTTGTAAGGTACGTTCAACTCTTACATGGTCAAATGTCAAGGGGTTACTTTGGCAAAGTCACCACTTACCTCTGTAATCAAGGTATGTGTATAGCAAATAAAAGCACCAGAGGGCAGCACTGTTCCCTTTAGTTTCTCACCCTTCTATAGCATATATATAAATAACACCTACACAGACTAAACCTAGTAACCAGTCCATGCCCGTGGAGTCGCTAGAGATCCATTGTTATTTTCAAGGAGATTCACTGTACCACAGTATGTATTGTACTGATCGATTAGAGAAATTACCCTGCTTCACTGCAATGCAAGTTATAACAATGTTCAGTTTTATGAGGATCCCTGGTAGATTCAACAGTTATTTCTTAGAGTGTAGGTATCAAGGTGACTGGCGTATTGGTCTGGTGTTTGGTGTACAGGTTTGTGAGCCTGAAGGGTAACCCCTTGTTATTGTATTATTGTATACCACAGAGGAGTATGTGTAAAATAAAACAAACTATAATTCTTAGGGCGATGGCTTTACCTATCAATTTCTATAGATTGCAATTGACTACATATGCAGGTGATGCAAACAATACACTGTCCCTTTGAACAGAGATCCTGCAGATTTCAAACGCTAATTAATACAACACAGATGTAATGGTTTACGAACTCTTATTGAAATGCTGGGATATAAGTGTTGGGTTTCAAAACGACGTGCTGACCACACCACGGCTCGGTAGATTCTCTAGCAACTCCCTAGGTATAATTTTCTTTATGGCAGAGGAAAGGTTCCAGACCTCAAAACGTGACCCTGATCACACCTAAACTGTAACAACTCCCCACTTAGAGAAAAACAATGAGGACACTAATCGATTAGCAGAAGAGGCCTTTTAGCAAAAACTGATTAAGAGAGGTTTCTTGATTGGAAAAACATCCAGACCTTTCTTTGTATGTATACCTACGGCCAACGCACCCTTTAATTGTCACATAGTGTAAGTATCATGAACCCATTTGCCATATTGATGCATCGGTTCATTGACAGTTCATTGACAAAGAAAAGCACTAGACTTCATAAAACATGTACATCAGTGGCGACACCCATAAAGAGACTGACAGCTATCAGGTTTATATCTTAGAAACGAGCACCTTTGTTTTCCTTTACCTACATCGTAAGCTTTCTGTTCTAGGTGGTCTGTAGGATTGTGTCTTGCTATGATATGAAATAGGTGAAAAAGTGGCGATCTAAGAGGGGAACTGAAAAGGTGATAGATCTACTTGGTATTGGACCATGATTCCTTCCTTTTTGGTCTCTCTTTTAGTAATTCATCTTTTTTGTATCTGTCTTAATCATTCTGCACGTTTTTATCTTCCTCTGTCCATCTTTTCTACACTTCTCTCACTCTATACCCTACATGTTATCCTGTCGTATTTGTTGTTAATACATGACCTCTGTGATTTTGGGTGCCTTTTCTGGATATTCCTGTTCTGATACCTGTCGATATAGCAGGTCTTAGGAGTGCTGATATCCTGGATATCAGCACTCCTTACATGCCACATGTCACATGTCCTAACATGTCATATGTTACATGTTAAAACCCACAAAATTTTCATGGCCAGGGTAGGGGTCGAACCTGCAGTCTCAGATTCCAAATCCAACTTCCTATGCATTGCGCCACAGGGACTGACGAGAAACGGTGTGTGCTTGCTTGGTTAGAATGCCACTAGTAGCTGACTGCCTTCTCGCCTACCCCTCCCCACCACTACTGCTGCTGCTCCCATAATAGCATTGACTGCAGGAGGCATTCAAACGAAACCAAGCCAAGGCGGGCGCCGAGGTGTGCGGCCCAGTGGTCTAGTGGGTAGCGCATTGCGCTCAGCTGCTACAGGTAGGCGGGATGAGTCCCGATCGGGCGAACATTTTTTTCGCGTTCAGACCAAACCAACAACTCTCACATGTGCAAGGTTAGAATAGCATTATAATTATAGACGACTGCTGGACGCCTTCAAACCAAGCCAGTAATAAAGACAGTAAGGAATGGGCTAATGGGCACCTCATTCAGTGTATCGTAGGATATTGTAACTCGTGGCCTAGGGCAACTTGTTGCGATATCCTACTAAATTAAGTGCCCGTTAGCCCATTCATTACTCTCTTAATAGTCGTGATAGATGAGCACGTGAAGAGTTTCATCCACAGTTGAGTGCCACTGTAAAAAATAACAATTGAATCTATAGGAGATCCTTGTTAAACTGAGCAGTGAACCACTGTAATTAGATAACAGGGTACCAGTGTAGTTTTACAAGAAACAACAGGTGGCAGTGCAGTGGTACAAGGAATCTCTGTGAAAATAATGACATCTCTGTGAAAAATAACGATGGATCTCTGGCAACTTTGGGACGCAAGATTATTCGTCATTTCAACATTTTTTTTACAGTGCGGCTTGCTGGCAGTATCCTCAAGACACTCACTCCTATCTGCCAATATAACGTCATCTTCCTATCTCCTTAAACATGTGAGGTGGGCATTTGGAATTCATACCCCTAAAGTAAAGGAAATAAGCTGCAATGCCATTTAACCCATTTAAATGACTGCAGCCCACGCGAGAAGTTCATAGTGTCATCGGATGGGTTGATGTCTTATGCTAACCTATCGGCTTATTCACTTCTGCACGGTTGTCACTGATGTAGCGAAAGCAAGGCACTGTTTAACTCTAAGTTGTAGCATTTATTAGGCAAAGAAGCAGAGATTCTTGGGGCAGCACCCCATCCTAAAGGGGTTGAAGGAACCTCCTGCCAAAATTACAAACATGTAACGCTCACAATGGCCCTGGCTACCCATAGCCTGGTCCACAGCTGAATTATTCAGCAGCAATAACCCGACGTGTAAAATATGGGGATAATTACTGGTGAGCCCTGGCCTTGGGAGGTGGCTAGGGGAGGCTTCTATGGACCAGTAGTCAATCATAGTAGCTGGCTGGCCAGCCATTCACCACCTTGCTCAGAATAAACTACGTACTGACAGCCACACCCCCACTCCCCATCTGCTCTCCCTTAGAATTCACACCATATACTGCTTCTCCAGCTCCTTTTGTGGTATGGCCGTCCAAGGTACCTCTATGTTAGAAATCAGATGCGAATGCCTCTCCTATATAGGCCAACGTAAAACAAGTACCATAACAGTAAACCATTAATTTATGATATCTACTCTATTGAGATGTATAAATAGAATATATAGGCTGTAAGGCATGTGCAGTTTAACAATGTGATTCAAGAGGAAGAGAGGACAGCAGGGCAATGATTGAATGTGATCTCTCCTTGAAAGGCAAGATTCGGTAAAGCATCATGGAATACGCTCACCATGTTGTATTCACTGAACTACAATAATTCCCCATCATCTGGATCGAGACTTATTGGCATTATTATTTTACAGATCCAAAGGCCAGCCGTAGCTTTGACGCTTTGTTCGATTGGCATGCATGCAGGTCTGCGTACATGACGACCAGTGATCAAGCATGATGCATTAATCAGCGGACCTTTACTGGTCAACAATCTTATACAGATAACAGTCCTGTGTTGATAATATTAAGGATATATAGATCATTTATTATGTAAACAGCCAAACCTTATCAACATAATGGCGTGTCTTAAATGTTAAATATATGGACTTTCCAAGACAGACAAACAGAATAATGTAAAGTAACAATGCAAAGACAGACACAGTTCTACACTATGTGACTTATTATTCCAGTCACGCCATGGAGCTATATGGATCGTTTCAGCTGACAATACATTGTATATACACAAAATCCCTTGGCAACCTATAAATCTTCTCTTTGATAAAAAAAAAACCCCAAAGTATTCCCAGTGTAAATAACATCACCAAGACACTGCCAATTCACTATCCACAAGAAATGGCGCCTGTGTGTGTTCGCCTGGGCTTATCTTTCATGATGTTTTGTAATCATCCGCCTTGGTTGTGGTAAATCCCTTTTGGCCCACATTAGGCGGACCCTTAGACCACACCCTGCCTTTGTGCAGTTTTTCTATAGCCTCTAATGTAAGAAAACATGCAATGCCTTCAGGATATGTATACATGATACCGGCAACAACATGAACGCCGACTGGTGATATGCTGAGCATATTTGGTAATTTGGTGCTTTCCTTGAAGGTAGCAGATTGCATGGCAGTATCAAAACCCACTTTATTTTAAGGGTTTACTGCAATTTAATAAATTGATTCCTTGTTGTATGAAATGCTCTTCTGTGGTGATTGCTTGAAAACCCATCCCAGTAGTAAACTAGGCTAGCTGTATGAAGGACCAATATCAATCCATGGGCTAATGGATACATGATATGTAAAAAATTGTATGTCGCAAACACCCCCAATAAAAGGAGATATCCAGAAGTAACTCCTGTGGTCTAGCCATATTGTATTCTATACGAATAAAGCCAGGAAGTACTGTGTTTGACTGAGGTCATTGTGCTTTGTTAGAAGTGAGATATCCATGTGTAAAGTCATGGTCAACAACCTAAACCTGTGTCAATATGTAATACACAGACACAGATGGGACTCACTCTATGATGTATCTTATCATCTATCCATATCTGTCAGGCCTGAATATGAAATAACATCACAAAGGCAATCACAAGGGTGAGGTGTACAGGAGTTCTATAAACTAATGTAACAAATATTCTGAATGGGTGTACCATAACTTCCACAATAGTCTGCATACAGCGATAGTCCACTAGGCCTCTGTCGAAGAAATCTATATAGGAAATGTATGGTTCAATCACGCAATGGAGGCCAAGTGGACTATGTACTTTATGAGGCACAATTTATACACGAGTGTAAAGGTTCTCCTTGGATCCACAAGGGGACAACAATTCTTTTCATTTGATATGTTACATTCCCTCAAAACTGCTACATCAGTATAATAGGGATGGATCTACAGGGCTCTAGATATGCCTTATACGTGGGTGCACCTTATACGTGAGGTATAACGGTGTAGATCCAATTCATTAAATAGAATCACTTGCTTCAAATCTTTATTGGACTACTGCAATATACTTGGTCTGAATAAATATCATGATGAAGATGTTAAACTAAACAATGTATCTGTCATTTTGATGACACCTCAAGGGAAATCATCTTTGTTAATGATAATTGCATAAAGCACCTGCCTTCACTCAGTTTAATGAGCTTTTATTGAGGTAATATCCATACTGCCTGAGACCGAACATTGGATTTTGGTTTCAGACTTAACATCCGATTTTGGCGGTGATCTTTTAAAAGATTGTAATGGTGGTATTCCACCAAAACCGATGATATTGCTGGGCCGATTAGGGTTTTTCCTCATCTGCGATTGTCATCGTGTATGAATCTGGGATCAAAATTGTCGACCCGATTAGCCCACAGGGACAACCAGATGCCCATTTCTGCCCATTTTCATTGGTCTTTCACCGAGGACAGGGCGACCACTGGGTATCGTTGGCAATAAAGGTGTTTTAATATATTTCTTTTAAATATAAAATGGGTGTTAGAGAGTGTTGTAGTGCATAAGTAGTAATGTCACAGGATTTTCCTGTTTAATTTATAATATCCTTTTATTGCTGGCATTGTGTGTGTGTCTATTATTAAGAGAAAATGTGATTTAGAACAACACTGAACAACATTATATGCTCCAAGAATGACAGATGATTATGAATAATAATTCACTTTTGCAATGGTACTGCCACCTGGCAAATAATACACATTACATACATAGGTCTTAGGAACCCATTAAGTTCCCTCGATATCATGCATGAATATTAAAAGTATGGGACTATCATGCAAGCGAGTATCCTACCATATCATGCTATAGAGGGAACTGTAAAATATAAATAACAAGCCATTTTTGCGGTACCCAGCCCAGCAGGTAAACATCCTGCAAAAAGGTGCCACTACCCCCATAGTCTACATATCTTCATGTGAGATGATCGATTAGCTTTTCAATGTAACACCTTACTTTGGTGGTATCGTTGGTCGATAGAGTGTTCATATCGGGTAGTGGAAAGTCTGCCATACCTAAACAGTATAACCCCAATAGAGCTTTCTCTTCCCCACCTAACAAAGATGCAGGGTAGATTATAAAGTGGATCCTATGTCTGCCATTAGTGGCTTCACTGTTGGCTTTGTGGTTTGGGACGATCAGGGAGGTGTGTGCCCATGGATGTAGACTATACGTGCTGGGGGCGCTAGTTGGAGGCAGAATCCTCCCCAATCCAGACTTATCATAGAGCCTTCATCTGACTAATTAATTCCCTGTCTAGTCGGCCGTGTCTGAGAGGCTGGCCCTAAGGGAGATCGTAGGGGGAATCAGGAGGGCCCATGTCCAAATATCAATATTAATGCTTGCCTGGCTAGAGCCACTCGTCAATCTACAGTTGGCCCATGCTGAGGCATGCATGTAGAGGCACCTGCCATCTTCTCTCCATTCGTCACACTATAGCTCCCTAGCAGTACACTAGAGCACTGTGCGAGATAGGCTGTCTTATTTTTGTGTTGAAATATTATTTGATATACATTTGAAATGGAGGCATCATACTATATCACACACTATATAAAACACATTATGTATCAATGAGGTCTAGTTGTTATGATTACTACATGTATTACCAGTTCGGCCCATCATGGTGTGCCTCGTTTTTGAAACAACCGCAAAATTAGCAATCTGTATCGAGATTCTTAATTATATGAAATGATTTATTCATCCAGCCAAGTTTATCTACATCTGCATAGATACACGACCATCACCAAACCAAATCGAACAATCCTGATCCATCTTTGGCTTGAGTATAAAAAGGGAAATGCCAGCAACGTGTGAGAACAACTGAAGCCACAGGAATAGGGCACTGTGCCCCGAGCTGGAAGCGGTGGAGCCACATATTGTGGCTTCTGTTATCGATAGGCCTGCATCCTCCAATATGCTGGGCATCAAGCTAATTGATGTATTTTCTGAGGAACATCTCCTTATCCGTCCTCACTACCCCATTTCTAAGCACATCTTCCTGCTTGAGCTTTGCCATTGAAATCGATCTGGTTGAATTATGCATCAAGGCGGCTTACACTTGGAGTGTGTAGAGAGTGAAGGAATGTCCTTTACATTTGTTGATAGCCTTTGCCAATCGACTCTGTCAACGACCCAGTTGTACTTAAGGTG
Source organism: Acholoe squamosa (assembly GCA_949317995.1). NCBI lineage: Eukaryota > Metazoa > Annelida > Polychaeta > Phyllodocida > Polynoidae > Acholoe > Acholoe squamosa. Next base: position 46,684,449 of record OX439047.1, read on the forward strand.
CTTAAGAATAAGGAATCCAGATTAAGGCTCTGCCATTTGAAGCGTGGTGACAGCGCCGAGAAGGCTTGAGATCATTATGCATCGATTTTTCAGGAAGGATTGGATTTTCCACTACCTATCAGAAATGCCTAATTGAAGCCATGTGTAAATCATCTAATGTCAATGTTGCTCCTTAGAAGATAAATGGAACAGTGCTCACTAGTTGAGCATTTCCCTAAAGTATGGCATTTGGGCTAGGTGAGTAAGGACATATAGGCCCTGTTGCAGGACAGTTGGATTATATGCAACGTCATTGTATCCTATAATTTATAAGATAGTACTCCATTCAAGATGTAGGCCTTTAAATCTCTCCAAACTCCATGGCAGACAATTGTAGGTATACAAACCCTCAATATCATTGTAACTGAAAATTCGCCATTACGTCTGAGCCTTTCGATTTCTTCACAATAGCCTTGGCCATGTCTCATTCGTAGATTTCTCCACTCTCTCCCTACCATTCCCATCTGTACCCTGTAAACAGCCTTTAAGGTGAGACTGGGCGTCGGCCTCCCATATTGGTGTTGATTTAGGGGTGACACGAAACGCGCAGATTAAGAGACCCAGATCACTGTTACTTGATATTTATGACAAGCCCCACTGAAAGGTCGGATTAATGCAATTCGAAGAGAACCGGAAATAGCTGACGTAATTGGCTTTTACTGTGGAAGGGATCAATAAAACAATAAGGCGTAATTTCTTCTTCTCCTTTTTCTTTTTTTATGGATTTGGACGATGTAGAACTTTAACGGGAAGAGAAAGGGAAATGGGATGCTTTCGAAAATAATTGGACTTGTCTAAAATCATCCACGTTTCCAGTGATGAGTATGCATTGGGGATAACTCTGGTACTGTCACAATGTCAGAGGAGATCGGTTTGAATGATGAGTTGAGTTTAGCTTCTTTGGATTGATTTCAGGCTCAGAGAAAGTGAAGATACACCTGGTCATCATTTGCTGGTCACACCATTGAGCAATTTGTCAGATGCCCAACACCCACCACCCCCTCCCCTATACCTATGTTCATGGTTCAGACTGGAGCATTCGAGCCAACCTCTCTCATCCCCTGCCCCATTCCCTGATATTATAGTCATCTGTACCAAAACGGTACTTTGGTTTACGCCCAGTCAACACATGTATTAGGTACATATGGGCCAATTTTTTTTTAAAATGGTACTTTTAGCATTTTACAGGGTTTTTAAGCTTTACCTACCAATAGGGTTAAAACCTATGCACTTGCCTGGTGTATTTTGGTTTCATTCAAGAGAAAAAACATCCTAAGCATTCAAATGAGTGTAAACTTAAGCGCAATGGACCATAAATTTTTGAGTTATGGGTCTACAGAGTTGAAAAAAGACCAGAAAGTGTGTACTTTGCTGAAAAAAATACAATTTTCACACCCCCCACATACTGCTTATACTGTACAACACCCCTAAAAATCACTTTTGGAATTCAATACATATGTTAACTCTGAGATCCAAAGGGTTTTAACCTGATGTACATGATAGATTTTTTTTCTCCCCCTTCATACTGAATAAAGGCAGCATTATGTTACTCCCTGCTCAAAAATAAACCTCCTCAAAATACCAATGAAATATTCTGCTTCTACCATCCATGTTACGCTTAATTTTGAGGGGCATTTGAGGGGTTTATATGGTATAAAAAATGTGAGGGAACCCAATATTTTTTAGTCCTGGGCTTAAAGTGTATTTGCATACAAATTTTTGAGCAGGGAGTAACATTTAACATTTTGGTTAATGAATCAAATTCTACTGCTTCCATACAGTAAATGTTTCCTTTGCATAGTGTATTGGCACCTCCTAATTAATCATGAACAAAAATTGGTCCAACATTGACTCATTGTGCCATTTGTAGACCATAAAATATGATTGGGTGTTACTCTCTGCTCAAAATTCTAAGTTCTTTGGCACTAAACCAGATGATGTCTCTGGCATCCCTCTCATGGCGCATCCATATGGGTCTTTTCGAATCATAACAAGGACACTTCCGGCTATCGTTTGATGCAGTTTTTGTCCAATTTTACTGACAATAGTTATTCCTACAGCAAAAAAAAAGTAAGGGATCAGCCAAAGTTTCACCATAATAAGATGTACAAAGGTCTAGGGCACATGCTGATGTACTTTGTTGCGGTCCAAATGCTTTTATTTTGACGAGAACCCATGTTGTCCATCAGGGAGTGTTGAAATTATGCCACTGTTTCTAAATGACTGGGCATTATATGGGGTTGAAGCATGTCAACTGCCTGGGCCCAATGTGTGTTACTCCCTGCTCAAAAATAGATTGTGCCGCTAAATCTCACTCTCCTGTCCCTCAGTTATCAAAATGTGTATATATGATATCCTGATGATAGATTATACACTCCTGCATCTTCCTGGAGTATTTGGTTATGATCCCAATACTTTAAGTGTCTGTTTGAGTGTGGAAATTCCAAAAATCTGCATCGGACCCAAAGATTTATCCCACTTTTTGTTAAGATTACTTTTTTGTGGCTTTTATGATAGATGCACCTCTCACTTATTCAAAATATGTGTAATATGTTACCTACATGCAGTTATTTCGCCCCACTAACCCAATCAATGGTGGAATTTGAATTTTGAGCAGAGAGTAACACGCAATAGGAAATTTTATCACAGAATATCCATCAAACTCCACCTACTACTGTTTCATTTGCTTGTTATGGAGTCTCCCTAACCTATTTATGCGTTACTCCCTGCTCAAATTGGGGTCCAACTTGTGACCAGTTCTATCACAAACTACTGCTAGATATGGAACATATGGTAGTTGCATATTAAAGTATACATATTGTAGTTAATATAGATGAATTTTGGTATATATACGTGTAGCAGTTTTAGAGTATATGACATTGAAGACGTTTTTTCAAAATATACCCTTTTTAAAACAATAGGAATAATTCCTCTTAGGGTATATTGAGGTCAAAGGGGCATTTCCCAGCAATACTTAACTGTTGATAAAATCCCTTCTGTTAGCCAATAACTATTATTATGCTGGGAGTACATAAATGACATTGACTAGTAAGAAACTAATACTAGCTGGACGAAGGTCAATTCATGAGGATTACAACCTTTCAATGACTGAACTAGAAAGATACTTAATGAATTGTTTGCACAACAGTACACATTTTCCCAATCCATCTAGTGGTAAAAAATCACCGGTAAGGTAATTCTTTTGAACCTGGAAATAGGAGTCACGGCCACACAGGGCAGCCCTGATCGGGCAAACTGACGTGAACCTGTTGGGCTCCCACTGGTTTTTGTCCTTAGCATATGGTTTGGGCCACATCGGGCTGCTGATTTGGGCACCGGTGAGCATTGAAATGGGTAATCACATTGGGCCCAGGTTGGTTTCGAAATTGGCATTTCAAAATCCTATCTATCCTCTACCCTACCGTTACATAAAGGGGCCCCCTGGTTTGACACCAGGGGGCCACTTTATGTAACAGGCAGAGTGTTACTCCCCACACAAAACTTATTTGTTTTAAATATGGGATAACTGGACTACTGGACTACTATATATAATCAAACATAGAATAATGATGCAGACGTTCTAATAGGTTGGAGATACTTGGATGTTCCTGGTCAAATGTGCAGATCAAGGCCACCCCAGTAGTTTTGAAGTGGCAACACCACAAGAGAAGATATGTTACATATATTCACTATAATCCTGAAAGCCCTCCTCCCTGCACCTGCATGGGTAAATTGTGGAGGGAGATTAAGGCCAGTATGCCACGTCACTGAATCAAAGTACCTTCTCTAGGCTGAATGAGTTTGATTCAAATCGATGCCAATCCAATGAAGTAGATGATTATTCTTGGATGTTGGAATAACTAGCAGAGGAGGGGGAGGGGGTAGCAGCAAAGTTTGTAATTATGGAATTTTCAATGTGTCACCATTATTTTTTGGTCAAATCAGGCATTCCATTTGGGCTAGACAAGGAACCCATGTTGAACTCAATTCGAGCCCAAATTGGTTAACCCACTTTTGAACAGTTCTATGCCCGAATCAGTTAACCCAGTGTTCTTGTTTTTTTAAACAATTTAATTTTATTTGGTCTTTATTTTATCACAGTTACATTATCATTGTTGGTAGAAAAATGTCATTTGCAGTACAATTCTACAGTTTGAATATTTCTTGAGAACAAAATCTCACATATGTGTCGACACACCCTATGATCAAATAAGTTCCATTTGAAAGTGTACAAATGAAAACCAAAAGGCAAATACCATTTTCGTAGGACCAACATAGCAAAATATAAACAATAGCACTCGACCAAACAAGTCAGGATGGGACTTCAGCATGGCTGATGTTATGTATCACCCTTGTGTATTATCACAGTTGATTTATGTTGTATAATTGAAATTTATAAGACAAGATTGGTTCCCACAATTCATATATGAAATTATTACTTCACTTATAGAAACAGACCAAATACTTGTATACCGTTACCGGATTAAAATTGGTACATAATTTCAATTTGACAACAGTATACTTGAATCAACAATTGCCGAATAGTTATCACAAACATGTTTAGTCAGTAAGATCACATAAACTTAGAGAATATTCTAAAAGATAGATAATCACCTTATTAGCATTAAGCATTAAAAAGGGATCAGAGCACCATATAGCTTACATCACAGCTTCAACAATTGTATAGCACTAGGACTAGATTGCATACAAATTCACAGCATTTTTAGAAATTGTATTTTGCAGTTTTACCTTCATTTTTCTCTCGTCTACCGTCAGAGTGTTCCACAATTGTGCTACATATACCTCAATAGAACGAGCATACGATGCTGTATATATATTCTCATATTGTAAAACAGGTCCATCAAAACGTGTTGTTCTATAGTTTCCTTCTATACAGTATTTAGGTAATATAGATCTTTTAAAACCATTAATCCTAGCGTGATAATCTCTTCTTTCAGCTAACATAGGTAAGTCATCCTCCTGATGAATTTAATCAGTAGATGTTAATATGGGTAATTTAAAACAAAATTTAAGGCATCTATTTTGAACTCGGTGTAGATCATCTAATATTGTTTGATTGGCATCATGGTACAAGATATCAGCATAATCTATGACTGGTAAAGTGAAGACTTTATACATTTTCAATAGTAGTCAGTTAGTACATAAAAGCGCAACTTATTCAATAAATACGACTTGTATGCTAATCTTTTCTTGAGATCTTTAACATGTGCAATAAAATTCAATTCAAAATCAGTATTACTCCTAGGTATTTGAAAGTAGGAACAAACTGCAACGGGCCTCCCTAGCCCACTTAAAAGGGTCTATTTCTCCTCTTTCCTATCCCCTCAGGATGTGTGTGGTGCACATATGCATGGGCACTGACACATTTCTCTGTGAAATTGTGTAATGTAGTTCTCACTGTGAATATGACCTTAGCTATGGAAATGGTGTTAAACACCTATTACTGACTCACTCACAAACTGCAATCTCTTGTTGTTTACATCGATGTTGATATTCATTAAATTTAACCTTTTATACCTAATATTAGAGGTAAAATACACAAGTTTGGTTTTGCTTTCACTAAGGGTAAGCTTATTAATACTCGACCATTAAAATTAATTGTTTAGACCACTTTGTAAAACCGGTACAATGTCAATAGGTTGTTCACCTTGAGCGTATAACACAGTATCATCCGCATAAAGGTGCAGGTTTGATATTTTTGCCTCTAGCCATAATTTTCCATTTGATCAGTCATTACTATGATTTCTTTGGCAGCTTCTGTGTCACCAATCTTTAATGCTTTCTGGTGTTGGAATGCTTGCTCAATGCTGTTATACACATTCCCATCTACCTCAATCCGACATGGGTAGAGGTTAGATAGTGGTTGATGTGTTGATTTGAAGACGATTCCATCTTTTGTCTTGAATGTCATGGCAGCTTGGAGTGTCAGTCCATGTTGGGATATCCTTGTTTTTGCAGGCCTTGTTATTTATTACCAAAGCCCTCTGCTTCAGTTTGACATTTTGAATCTTCCTGCGCTTTGCTAGGAAATATAAACTTCTCAGCTCGTTGTACTCCTTTATTTCATTAGGAGACAGCTCGTCCTGTAGAGATACTCTATTCCAATGGTGAAGAACCCCACCCAGTTTGGCAATGTTTTTGTAGATGTCAGATTTGAAACAATTTAAAACTTTATTTAGCCTAAGGATAATTACATCACATACGATTTCCATAGAGAGTTGAAAATTTCCTGGATCGAGTAAGAAGCTTTTTTTTACATACCATAATACCAATTTACTAAATTGATGATTTATAACATCAGGAAAAACTCGCTTCATTAAGGCTATCAAGTTAATGACTGGCCATCATCCTTAGGATGTTGTCCCGGCCAAGCCATAAAAATATATATACCATTCATAAGATTCACAGATGACATAATAACAATATATTTAAGAACAGCAGCATTATTCTATACTTTAAATATTATAACATAACAAGTTCCCTCCCATATAACAATATCGTAGAGTTATAAATTTGTAATAAATACAGAGGGTATACATCACGCATAGACACTAAACTTTTACAAAATTGGTTGATATTAAAAAATAGACGCTATACTTTACAAAATTGATTGATACTATAAAGATTATTAATTTATAACAATTCCTTTTTACACTCCAGTTTAAATTTATCCCTGTCTTTAATATTTCTTATTTCTACAGGTAATTTGTTCCAAGTTTGAGCACATTTGACTTCTGGTAAAGTTTCATATGCTTTACAATTGATTTTTTGATATTTTAATACCGGTGCAGCAGCTAACCGTGTAACTCTTGTCTTTGGTTCTGTAAAATTATAGGCCGCAAGTTTAATATGATAGACTCTCCTAGATATTAACATTGGTAAATTAGCCTTATTATGTACCGTATGAGTTGGTGTTAATATATGATAGTCGAAGCAAGTTTTCAAGCATTTACTTTGTATACGCTGTAATTCTAGTAGGTAATCTGACTTAGACTCATTGTACAATATATCAATAATCTATAAGAGGTAGTATATGCATTTTATACATTCTTAATCTAGCTTCTTGAGACATGTATTTCCGAGTTTTATATAATATTAGCGACTTATATCTTACATTATTAATCACTGTGCGTAAGTACATATTAAATTTCAATTCAGGGTCAAGGGTAACACCTAGATATTTATAGGAAGATACATTCATGAGTGTTTTATTATTGATGGTAATATTGGGTTTTCTCAGATTTTTCAGTTTTATTGAAGAGGCAAAGGTCATGATTTTGGTTTTATTTTCATTCATGGTTAATTTATTACTAGTAGACCAAGAATAAAATTTTTTTAAAGCATTTTCTAGTTGAATTTGTAAGTTATCAATTTCTTTGCCTGATACATATAGAACTGAGTCGTCTGCATACAGCATTGTTTTATGGGTATCATCTTCAGAGATGCAGTCATTAATATATAATAGAAAAAATAATGGACCCAAAATTGACCCTTGTGGTACCCCGCATGATAAATTTTTATACCCTGACCTAACATGGTTTGCCACGGAACACTGTTGTCTCCTAGAAAGGTAATTTTCTATTAGCGTAAGGTTTCTATTTCTTATACCGTATTGTTCCAGTTTGTTCAAGAGGATATTATGATTTACAGAATCGAAAGTTTTTTTTTATATCAATAAATGCTGCAAGAGTGATATTATTCTGATTTCGATTTTTTAATATATCATCAACTAGGATAGTTATGGTGTCTAAGGTCGATTTGTTTTTTTGATATCCTCCTTGAAATTTTAACAGTATATTATGTAAAGTTAAATGAGTGCTAATCTTTGTATGTATCAGACGTTCCAGTATTTTACCAGGTATAGGTAATACACTGATAGGTCTTAAATTTGAAACGTTGGATGGATCTCCCCCTTTTGGTAGAGGGGTGACTGTAGCAATTTTCCAACTGTCAGGTATAACCCCAGTTTCTGTAATCAAATTTATAATTTTGATAAATTTATCAGAGAATTTAATAACTGCAAGTTTGAAGATATGAGTAGGTAGATATTCTATAGAAGATGATTTTGATACATCTATATCTTCAAGACATTTAATAATGTCTTCATCTGTAAACGACATATCAGGCATATCTATTACACATCTTTGTCCCTTAAATATGAATTCAGTATCGTGAAGTCTGGCAAGCCTAGGCCCTATATCAGCAAAGAAATTATTAATATACGTGGATGTATCTTCTAGGGTAATAGTTTGTCCAGTATCATCTACTAAATTGATAGTTTTTAATTTTCCTTTGCTATTTGGTAATATTTCTTTCATGGTAGTCCAAAATTTCTTAGAGTCTTTCTTATAGACTTCAGACAGATTATTATAATATTCTTCTTTTGCTTGCTCGACCTCACGATTTACAATATTTCGGGATACTCTGGCATGGTGCCATGATATTATGTCTAAATTTCGTCTAGCCTCTTTCAATAGTACATTTTTGTCATTAATACGTTCCAATAATTCATTAGTCATCCAGGGGCTCGATTTATCTTTTATTTTAAATTTCTTTACTGGGCATTGGATATCTAACATATAAGTTAATATGTTCGTTGGGAATAATAACAATAATAAATATCATAATAAATATTATAGCAATATCACAAGTGGAATAAGGAAGGAGACAATGGGTTTGGTGAGAATTGATCTGGTCAGTACCAATTCTATACATGCCTTTATTAATCAGACAATAATTTAATAAATATCACATAAATACAATATAACAATATAATACAATATACAATAATAGATACAATACAACAATGTAAATACAATATATACAAGATAAGATAAAAGTTAAAATTTCCGGCACCACCCAGCGTGGTGTGTGCCGCTCTGAGGAAACACGCCAACTGACGGTTAATTTGGATCCCGCAGCTTATATAGGCGCTGGATGTTTACGGTGACGTCACACATACTAATGCGCGCACTGGAGGAAAAGTAGATCCAACCACTGCACATATTAATTATATATATACACGGGTGTATATAGTCCCATAAGTTAATATGTTCGTTGGGAATAATAACAATAATAAATATCATAATAAATATTATAGCAATATCACAAGTGGAATAAGGAAGGAGACAATGGGTTTGGTGAGAATTGATCTGGTCAGTACCAATTCTATACATGCCAACAACCGCCAAACACAATGGATACACCATTCCACACTATAACATCACATCAAGAGCTAGCAGGTCTTGCTTAGAATCATGTAAATAATTATATACCACATTAGATTTCCAATTTGCTCTCTTTTTATATCATCGACCCTTAACCCAGAGTTCTTTAGAAGTGTTGCTCCACCATGTCGGAGTGAATGAGTTGAAACTCTGTGGAGAATATCACATTCCATAGATATAGCCTTCAACCTGGTATTAATATAATTATAAGTTAATGGTTTGTTACATATATTGAACAACAATTTACCTTTAGACTTCTTACAAATTTCCAAGTACCTAGCTGGACACAGACTAGAACAATCATTTCTCTTCAAATATACCACGTAAGGTTTCCTACCATACTGGTCAGTTTTAGAAGACCTAACATCAATGCGAATGCAGTCAACAGACAAAGAAATATCTCTGGATAAAAAGTTATGAGGGGAGTCCACTACATGACCCACTCTAAACACACCTCGGTAACATAACAGTATAGCTGACCAGAAGACTACATCCTCATACACAGACAAATCCAACTTAGATTTGATCTTCAGCATATCACCTGGAGTCAAAGGATTCGTTTTAATAGAAGAACATTTATAATTACGTTCAATACCATCCAGTGTCTTTTTTACAATAAAATTACCACTATAATCAGAATAACCTTTTAATTTCTGATAATACCATAAGGCGGACAAATAGTTCCGAACAGATACAGGTTTCATTTTATCTGATAAATATACACTATACAACGAAGCTTGAGAAGGAGAACAAGGTAGGGGATTAAAATTAAATTTTTTACAAAGTTTTTTGTACCTGCCAAACTGCTGTTTGCGAACCTTACGTGTGGACTCAGCCACGCCCCTGTACAAAAACCTTCTCCTTCTCCGCTCTAGCTCCCTCAGATCTGGAAGCATAGCAACACATGTTATAACTAGTTAAAACATTTTTACATTTCAGAGGAACACCTTTGTAATCTAGTCTAGACAAATGGTCTGCTAAAACATTCTCCTCAGATTTAATATATGTCGCATATATTTCAATATTATGTATAAAACATAGCCAAAAAATTTCCCTCAACCAGGACATACACAATTTATTCCTGGATCTACCAGTGTTCAACATGGCCAAGACCTGCATGTTGTCCGTAATACAATGAACTCTAGTGTTGGAGAACTTCTTCACCCAGCGTTTAAGACCTACCATTACCGGGTAGAGCTCATACACATTAATATTTCTATGGTGAACTTTCAGATTATCAATTTTTGGGGCATGAACAAAATGACCCACACAGTCCAACATAGGGTTTGAATCGTCCCAAGTACCATACAAATAATCCTTATCAAACCAGGCTCCAAAACCCCGTATAGACGAATCAGAATACATAGGGGTACATTCGTTATCATTCAAAATGATATTTTTGCAATTGAAAATTCTACAGAAATCCCTCCACCACAGCAGGTCATTTTGGGTTTCCTCATTAAGTTTAATAACACCCCTATTCCTGGCCCTTGCACAAAGATCAAATAATCTCCTGCTGAAGGTTCTACCACCACGTACTACCTGGGAACAAAAAGACATTAAACCACCAATCTTCTGCAATGTCTTCTTAGATACGAATTTTCTACCCAAACACTCGTCTATAGCTGTAGTCATTTTATCTAACTTACTCTGTGGGAGTGACAACTCCATAACAGTAGAATCAATGGTTATACCTAGAAAAGTACACACCTGGCTGGGCTCAGTCACCTTTTCTTTAGATACCACAAACCCTAAATATTCCATACATTCAATCAGGATGTTCCTTTTACGTAAACAATCCTCTTCAGTCTTAGCTATGATAATAAAATCATCCAGGTAATTTACTATCCTATCTACACCATAAAATTTTGCAATAATAGTCAAAAAATCAGATATTCTACTAAATATATATGGAGCACACTTTAGACCAAATGTCAAACGGTTACTCTCAAAAAACTCGTCTCCACTACCAAAATTCCACCTGAAACCCTGATAGCATACGTGCGGGCCATAAACATTAATACTTCTATAAGCAGATTTTAAATCTACTACACACATAAAGTCACCTCTATCAAGTTGACAAGTAACAGTGTTAATGGAGTTATACGAGAAGCTTTTGGACGTTGTACTCATAAAGTTGTTAATAGAAATATCTGCTGGCATACTACAGTCAGTGATAGGTCTCAATCTACCATTAGATTTTTCCACACCCCCTAAGGAGTTAATACATTTGGGTTTAAACTCAGTTTTTGTAACTAGACCTTGGTCCACCTCCTCAAGAATAATACCACACATTTCATTATAAAACTTTCCTTCTAGAATAGATTAATAATTTTTACAGTCATACGAAGTGTCACAGCATTGGTCAACAATTTTGAAGCCTTCAGTAAACCCACACCATAGAAAATCAGACTCAATCTGATTGATATTAATAAGGTCTGACTGCCTAAGAAAACTAGCCAGCCGACACGGGAGTATCTGAGCCTTTCTACCATAAATGAAGTGCTCACACCTACATACTCCATTTACACAACTGTCATAGACCCTGATGCTGGGTCTATTTAAACATTCCACCGTAAAAAGTGGTTCAACCTCGCCCTGTACTGGGCAGCTATGGGAAATAAATAAATTCTTTGACAAATCACAAGAATTATAAGTATTTTCATTATCATTATTAACATTACCACCCGGAATGATAGAAACGGGGGGCTTAGGAGGGTCTACCGTACATACTAAATTAAAATCAGGCATCAAATTTTCAGATTTTAAAGTAGGACCCTGCCTAAGAGCTACACACTAATCCTTTTTGTTCTTTTGGCATTTTTCCTTGCCATGGGTAGGAGAAGTACATACATCACAAACATGACGGTATTTACAGGGATCCTCCCTACAGCCTTCAGCTCTATTAAAAGCAAAACAAGTACGAACTGACCTAGATTTGAAAGATTTGGGCTTTGCCACCTGTCCTTTCTGGGCCTGAACGGTCCCGTCATAAGATAAATATCTCAGGATATCAGAGTTGTCTACCCTCTCGAATGCCTTCAAACCGTTCTTGTTTGCCCTGTCCTTTACAGACTTGTCATATTTAGATAAAGCTGACACCGTATAGATTCTTGTACTCGACTTTTCGACTAACATTTCAAGGTGGTCATGCAAATGGAAAATATCCTCGCCCTCCTCATACTTGTCTTTCGCAAGACGTACATTTACCAGCACTAACCGTTCGATACAATCAATTTTAGACTTCTTATCTAGGTAATTCTTCTGATCGAACTCACCCCGATGTTTTTTCCGTGTAGAATGGGTAGTATCAGTAGAGGAACTTCTAGAAAAGGATGAATCTTTATCCGAATCCGACGAAGAAGAACGGTCCCGTCGCCATCTTGGATTCCTGTTGTCATGGCTTCCCCGGTCACTAGGCGAGCGCTGCCTACGTCTACCCCGTTGCTTGGTTACTGCGCCTTTCGATCCCCCGTCAAAACACCACCACGTGAATCCGCTCGACACGCCCCTTCTACCGGATTGTTCTGTTTAGCCGCTATGGTTTCAAGTAAACCCTTGATATCAGCAAGCTGGTCTTCCATTACCGTAGTCCTCTCCTCCAGATTGATGAACGTCTGGTCAGCAGCTAAACCCAAACTTACTCCTGGAGCTTTCGGAGCAGGTGACACCGGGTCAACCCTGTTTGGATCCGAGCTGCTCGAAGTCCTAGAGTTGGCCTTATTCCTCGTATTTTTCGTAATTTTCTTAGTAAAAGGCTTGGCATTAGCCCCACCTGTCGATTTCCTACCCATATTGCAGGGTATTGTACCGTAGAATTCGAAAAAACAAAGAATAAAGTTAAAATTTCCGGCACCACCCAGCGTGGTGTGTGCCGCTCTGAGGAAACACGCCAACTGACGATTAATTTGGATCCCGCAGCTTATATAGGCGCTGGATGTTTACGGTGACGTCACACATACTAATGCGCGCACTGGAGGAAAAGTAGATCCAACCACTGCACATATTAATTATATATATATACACGGGTGTATATAGTCCCATATTTCATATGATTAACCAGAATATTCCAGCATTCTGAGGGATCATTACTATTATCAAAGTAAGCCCAATTACAATTTGTAAGGTCTAATAAATATTTTTCCTTATTAAAATTTCTATACAATCTTCCTAAGAAACTCCTATACCCTTGCTTGACATATTGGTTTCCTTTTAGTATATGTACAGGAAGATGATCAGAAAGGTGAATATTGAGAGGGCCAGACGACGTAATGCCTGAGCAGTTTGTGAAAATTAAGTCGATGCATGTATTCGAACCTGAGGACGTCGTTACCTGGTTTACTATTTGGGTTAGATGAAAATTATCAAAGGTTTCATACAGTTGTACCTTTTCTCTAGTATTACCAATAATATTAACATTGAAATCTCCTAGTACATAAATTTCATATGAATCTGGATTTTCAATCTGTAAGAATAATGCTTGAATTATATTACAAAAATTAGTCAGGTTTCCAGAGGGTGGTCTGTAAATGTTACAAATTATAGCCTTTTTGCTTGAACCTTTTACAGAAAATAACCATTGTATTTCGATATCATTATTAGTCCGGTTTAAAAAGCCAAATTTCTCATTTGTACATGATATGGTCTCATCTACGTGTGCACAGAGTCCTCCCCCCCCTAAATATACTTATTCTATCGAGTCTAAATAAATTATACCTTGGAAACATATACATATCTGAGCAATCTGTTGAGTTTAACCAGGTCTCAGAGAAAAGTACAATGTCAATATTACAATCTGATAATTCTTCTTTTATACCTGTAAATTTATTCCTTATGCTGCGAGCATTTAGGTGTACAATGGAGAAGCCTTTCTCAAACTTAGATTTAAGTTCCTTGTTTATCTGTATATTTGTACGATTCTACTTATTATTGACCAGGATAGTAGAAAGACAGGTATAACGGTACAATGTTTCCATGTATGAAAGTACTCCTCTATAATCAGAATTTTAATATCCCATCTTATGTCATACAAAAAATAGTCTGACCCCCCTCCCATCATAGGTTTACAGCACTTATGGCTACCTACAAGTATAAAATATTACGGTTATAGCAGATATCACTGTAGGGTTTAGCATTTTCCCATTTGTACAGTTATAATTAAACTATTTGAACAATGATTAATATCAATAGAACACTAGAAAATATTAGTTCATTTTCCTTTTCTTGGTCTGTCAGTTCTGTTCATACAGATTGTTCATCATCTTTGCCTGTGAGCTCGTTAATGATCTTATCACGTACTCTGGTGAGGATGAACCCCAGTACATTTTCTCCTTTGATATTGTCTCTTTTACACAAGTTCGCCTGCCCAAAATGGTACTTGACGCCCCAGATCGGATGAGAGCTGGCTTCGTATAATGTCATACCTTAAGTGGTGACTATGTAGTCCCTCAGGTGTTTGTTGGAGAATTTTGCCATAATTATTACTTTGTAGTAGGATTGATTCCCACCCGAACTGTGTCATCTGGCATATTGGTTGCACTTCTGAACCCGTACAATGACAGATTATGCAGCCGATTTTGACATGTACCCGAATAATCGGCCAGTTTTACAATCGTCTAATGGGTTTAGGCCCTTAGCTCCATCGTATCCATATTAGCTTCTGCTTGCGAGAGTCTGAATTCTGAGGCATTTATAAATGTAGTCAATCAACTCAGCCTGTGATGATTTTGACAGAATTTGCCGTTTGCCTTCTTTGTCCGCAATCATTGTTGTTGTGGCTGCAGCGACGTCAGTGTGGCCCAGACACTTTGGTGAGGACAAAAAACCATCAAGGGCTCAGTGTGTTAATCCGGTGTGGCCCGCATCATGTTCAATGAGGCCCAGACTGGGATCACACCATGTGTGCTACCTGGGTTCATTCATCAAAACCCAAAAAGGGTTGATATGAAATAAAACATGTGGGTTAGCCTATAAACTGTCGCATAAAACTACACTCATCTTAGAAATATCATTGTTCAGCATTTAAATACATGTAGGATACCCGAAAATGGAACCTGACCACATGTGGCTCACACATTCCTGATGGTCTCCTACCCACCAGGAACAGGCTAGAATCTCACATGCGAACAAAATTTAAAAGCGGGAAAACAGGAAAGCATGGCTCAGTGGGACTAGAGTGTAATCGGGTCCGACTGGTCGTCAGTCATGGGAGAGAGATAAACATGGAAGAATCGGCTGATGATGTTAAGGGTAGCTAGCTGCAGTCATGAAAAAACGTGATTTGTCAATTTGCAACTAAATGATAGCCACATTCCTGTCAGAAATATAAAAATTGGATGGTGGGCTCCTTAATGGTAAATTAAGAGAATTTGAAGTGGTACTTGATCAATTAAAGACCAATGTGAGCATCCGTTCTGCGTGCACGCTAGGTATTGGACGTTGGCATGGCAGGGCCTGGGAAAATAGTATCAATATCCCTCGGCTTGGGAATTAGTTTTAGACGAGGCAACGTTAAAATGGAGGTATTTTTGATGAGGAATATCTGAACAAACATTATTGGAGTTGATTGGGTGTGTAATAATAAGCAATTTCATTGTCCTAATAGAAATAGCAAGAACCGTCACCCTATGTACATATATAAGAGTAACCCGATATATCAAATCCCTAATCTCCTCTCACTTGCAATAGACATCTTTTCAATCTTGTCAGATTTATCATGACATGTACTTGGTTCGAGAAATAGAGTCAGGTAGGCCAGGGTATAGCTTTGCACTCAATATTCATTTGTTGTATCTCATGCTGAATAGTTCGCCATTCAGAAACTTCGGCCTATAACACAGCTGACTAAATTGTACTTTCTCACTAACCCTTCATGTGTCATAAAATGCCTTATCGGATAAGTACCATTTCCATCTGTCTTCATGCTGCATGAATTGTGACTCCCATGGAACCCCAGCAAGTCCACTGATATGTGACAAAACTTGGGAAATCATAAAATTAGGGGAAACCCCCTTTCTTCAAATCCATGTTTTCAGCTACATTTTGGTGCTTTGCATGATAAAATATTTCTAATAGCTACAGAAATATAAGAATTCAAACACGGGATGTCAGCAACATGAAGAAATTCAGGATAGCCCCTAACTTATCTGTGTATCGAAATATTGAGGCACAACACATAAGAATGCCATTATTGGGAAAACAATAACAATTTTTAAACATAATCATCCATAATTTTGGTTCTCAAATGGATAATTGAATTCTGTTTTCAGTTATGTAAACCTTATGGACAGGTTAATAAGATATAGTAAGTTTTTATTCAAAAAGAACAAAATTATGGTTTCCATGGCATGCTTAATTTTTTACTCTTTACTATTTTGATCACATCTCCTTAAATATTATATTTAGAGTATTTGTGGATATTTCCCTTAATGTTATGATTTTCCCCATTTCGTCACAATTATTCACACAGACGGCATTCATATATCATGCCAAATCTCTGGGGTAAATAATTCGATCACTGCATCAGGAGGACAAATGACCATGTCTTACATCACTATGCTGCCGTTACAGGTTTAACACAAACCAGACCTCTGCTCGCTGATTAATCCTCTCGCGTAATGTGCAAATGCAGTTCATGGCAAGAATACTGCTCTGTCTCATGAATGTCTGGAACAATTCACGCTTGAAGAACTTAATGAGCGAATTAAGATTTAAAGAAAAGGAGACACTAATCATGGGATTTGATGTTCTTTTGTGTGTGTGTGTGTTTTTTTCTCTTCCTCTAATCTCACAGCGAGGTATTATTCACCCACATGACACTGCTTTTTGCTGTTTGAATTGGCTTCCGAGTGTGATAGGGACTGCGTTTTTCATATTAATTAATGAATTGACGAAGTCAGTAAGGATCGAGTCCTGGAGTATAAGTGCCACTCATGATTACATTCTACCATTTCGTTGTTATTTGAAGCAGAGCGGTATAAGAGTGCATCCAGCTCAACAAATGAACAATATTTATACATAGAACAAAATTCTGTTCAACCTCTCGTCCATACAGTGATTGATACACTTTTTGAAATGTGAGGTAACCTAACTGGGATATTTATCAGTTATTGCAAACAATGAATAATCTGAACCTTTCTAATAACTCGCACAGTCTTCTACAAGTCCTTTTGAATTCTATCAGAAGCAATGTGCTCTCCATTTTAATTGGATATGGAGTAATCAGGGCTTAGATGAGCGCACTGGTAGCTTTTTTCCCTAAACCTGCAAGAAAATGAACACCGACCATGTCTACATTTAATCACTCTAGAATAATTCAATGCCTGCATCCCCCAAAGGGATGCCCACCAGAAGACCACCAATGCCCTGGGGGCTAATTGGATGATGTTTGGAATCAATTACAACCAAAACCTGCCATCGGTTATACATATTTCAGAACCCATCTCCAAGGCATCTGCCAGGAATCATCTGGTCTTTCCTGACAGTGTAGAAGGAGGGGAACGTCATTGTCTCGCCCAACTTCTCGCCTCCCTACCTTAGTGTCACCAACATTTTATATATAGACGTCTCCATTTAAAGTAGAGTCATGATGTCCTGGGAGATCTCTGCCCACCACAGGTCGCTATAGGCCAAATCCCACTACATGGAAAATGGGTCTAAAACGGCTGTGATTCTGGCTATTGGCAGCCTTGGAGTCTTGTCAAAAACAAAATTCAGAAGGGTTCCCATGCCACCCCTACACTGCAAAAATGGTGTTTAGATTTTAAACATGTTTAGGTCTAAACATGTTTAAAACCTAAACATATATGTCAGTTAGGTGTCTCATCGACTTCACATTTAGGAAATGAACACTTTTATTCTAACTACATAAACATTTATGCTAAACATGTTTAGATGTTTAGAGTTGAAACAGTTGAATAATAGGTGTTTAGATTTAAACATCAATATGTTTAGATACTTGGATGTTGAATCCACACCAGGTAGCAGCACTACCTTTGAATGGACTATCAGCACATAGTTATAATCAATTGTTGTGACAAATGTCCCCAAATCCCATGTTTATTATGGTTTCATTTCATAGAATGTCATGTGAATAGAAAGGGCAATAGAAAATTGACTAGATTCACCTTATACCACCATCATTAGCATAAAATAATCAATAAGCTCTATGCCTGATACCTATTTGATGTTATTCTGGAATAGATAAAGGCAATGTCCTTCCTGCCAAGCTGTTGTACTTTCTCAAGTCTCTCATTCTGATGCAGTGTGTAATACATGTACATGTATATAGCTGTGGCTGACATCTTTGGAGACTTTGACAAGTAAATGCCTGCTGATGTCCCCCCCCCCAGTAAATGAGAAAACAAACAAAATATATCTCTTTTTCTTAATGCATACATGTCTGCAAACCTTAACTCTCCATCAAATCATTTAAACATCTAAACACAAAAATTCATAAACACCTAAACACAAAAATTCATAGATATCTAAACACAAAGTTTTAAGCTAAACACCTACATTTCTAAACACTTGAGCTAAGCACATTGTTTGGCTAAACATGTTTAAGAAATTAATGTGATTACAAAAACGTTGCAAGAATATGTTTAGAATTGTGTTTAGGATCTAAACATCATTTTTGCAGTGTACATTTATCAAACCCCACTACTAGCCAATATTGGAAGGGAAATGTCTGTGAAAATTATCACTGTACTGAATAGTTGTTACTTTGAATCACAAGTCCAACATTCTTATGACTATAGTGTGTGGAACTTGGGTCCTGATTTATGAAAAGATAACACACCTCTTGTGATTTACTAGAGATTTTTGTTTTCCTCTAAATCACAGGGAATTTCCGTATATTACAGAGATTTCTGGCCTCTTGTGAGGAAATTATCAAAAGCTTTTGATGTATTCCACTTCTGAAATAACAACTTTTTGGCAAGGATTCTTAGCCATCATAGGACTTCCTTAGACGATATTACCACCCCAATATTGGCTAAGTAACCACATATCCTATATCACAAGGATTTTCTGTCTATTTTCGCGTTGTGGGATTTGGCCTTATCACCACACTACTTCCTTTTCTTCCTCTTCAACACAGGTCGTTTGGGATTCGACCTTAAAATGGCTGTTTTGATAGCCACATTCTTGACAACATAACCGTTTAAGGGCAGCACTTCTCTGTTGAGTCTGTTAAGTAAATGTACGTCTGCCCTTTAGACAGGTAAATTCAATCAATAGACTGTACATTTAGTCTGGGGGTGGCTTACACATCAGAAAACGAAGACACTGAGTCTCCATCCCCTAGTTATCTCTTCATGTGATACATACATTCCGGCGACAAGCCTTTTTCCATAATGGCATCATTACAGACAAAGAGGTGAAACTGCTGACTCAAGCTTACAAAGATAAGGTAATGGTCAACCATATTTGTACTCCTTCAAAGCGTAAAGTATTGCAAGGTTTTGTTTTATGCTATGTGCTCACCCACACATAGACTCTCTCTGTGATACCTTATATAGGCATAGGAAACAATGTATGAACAATAGTACAGCAATACTGCCCTATATAAAAGTGGTGTAGCACGTACATCTGAGTCCCTATTACCCTCATATTTCCAATTTTTATTACGTGATACAAAAGCTATTGAATCTCCTTTGGACTACAATATTCCTATAAGTATCGTTCCTGTAATTCCTGTCCGTGAACGATCTGAGAATCTAAGTAAGAAGCAGAGAAACACTCTGTGCCGTAACAATGGGGTTTCCCTATTTACCTAGAAGTCTCTACTTCAGACAGTACCCAAAATTTAAGGGCAGTTTTCTTTGTATTTGCTGGTATTTTTAATCATTCATTGGAGTAGGCTGAAACATGTTGTAGTATCTTTATACTGCCCGCCAAGGGATTATACCACAACTGGGCCAATTCACACAAATACCTCAATGCTGAGACTCAGTGTTATACCTGGCACACAACTGGATAATTTATCACTAAGCATTACTAGTATCCATCATCACGACGTTATCCAAAAAAAAAGCATCTTTGCAATTCATACAAATCCATTATGCTCCCTACAAAGAAAGAATCCAAGAGTTTCCTGTGGTGCTATACTTTCAGATATATCATAAGAATAGTTGCTACTATTCTTTCAACTACCGTTGGAACTAAATGGGATTGGTAATTTTCTTTGACATTGCTCATTTAAGTTGCTTAACATTCATGAGACTAGTGATTGATAGGACCAGAATGATAAATATCTTATATCCATCAAACTCATCCAGCTGACCTTCAGTTAAAATGTTGATACATGGATGTTCACTGTATGTTCACTGTATGTTTTTATGAAACAAAAATAATGGTCTTCTTCGGATAACATCGCAAACCTATTTAGTAGGACTGACACATGACATCTGGTAACTCTTGACCATTCTTGCACAGAATGTTAATCAAAGGCTTCCTTGATGGTAATATGAGAATTTCATCTGGAGATGTAGGTACTGGAAAGACCATGCATCTGTCTACACATTTCTATATTGATAGATGCCATCAATGGCATACAAGCTCCAGTGTTTTCTTATGCCAAGGGTAAATGCTGCCGGCTGCTATCCCAAGGGGTTACTTCAATACAGGATTAGGAGGTTTAGTGCTTTACTGTTAGGAATAACACATGTTGTAAAACCTGCCTTAGGGCCTATAAACAGTTCATCAGAGGGCCACTTACACTGAAGACACTTTCATGTACTTTAAGAAGGAATGTTGTGAAAAATGTGGCCAAATGGAAGCCCTTAGCATGTGAACTCTTCACATATAATGAACTGGTCAGCTTGTCCATATAGCGATCATTTCTCGATTCATAAACACTGTTACCTTTTCAGAGCAAGTATATATGGTGTCAGAAAACGGTAAAGCCCTATCAAATAATGCTGTATGAGGAAGGAAAGCTAAAACGGTTTATTGGTATGTATCTGAGGTAGCACCATAAAAAACCGAAAGCCACACTGTAGATACAATGTAGGTAATTGCCTGATTCAATGTATGCCATGGGACCTGCCCTCCACTTTCTATCTGTGTATCTAACCATCACACTGCATATAGATGTTCAGATGTCTGTGGTATATGCTAAAACAGGGCCCAGTGGAGGTATGACCTCTACAGTGGGCCTGACTTATTGGCAGATTCCTGATGTTGCTCATACTGCTAAGAGGGTCCTTCCTATTCATAACCCTCCCAAGGAGTAACTCATAAAGGGGAGCACCTCGCGAGCAGCTCCGGCAATGAAACCAGGACCTGATCCTGGAGAGTGAATAGGGCAATTTGTGTATGAACCTTGACTGGTGAGCAATGGCTCTGGGGTGAGAGGGCACCTCAGTATGCTTACACTAATGCCCCTAGACAGCAACATGGTCCACATGTCTGAATTAGAAGTATGAACTGCTCGCAACAGCTCACATACATGTCTATTACCACTTGTTCTGCTCACAGAGACAAGGGTAACACCAGGTCTCATGACAGCCGATTACTTTAGCTGCTGTGCAAATGATGAAGGCAAGCAGTTCTCCCAACGGCAGTAATTACCATGGCCTTGGACTGGAGGAGAGAGGCTCTGTAGACCATCTTCAATACCAATGATTGCTTTAGTGGCAAACACAATTCATTCGGCCATAATTGCGGCTAATACCAGGCTCTGCAATTCGCCCTATATACCAACAACGACTCCCTAGATGAATTAATTATTGAGCACTAGCAATAGTCGCAGCAAGAAAATAGATGCAGAAGATGGCTTTTCTGCCGAATGGATGCTCGCCTCAGAGTTGTTAACTTCCGAGAATAGTGTGAATGTTTCATTGGCATCTCCTCAGCTCTGGCTCCCAGGCGTGGATGTTTTACTTTGGGAGTTCACATGTTGGTTTGTGGCACATTCGTGGAATAGTGTAGCGTCTTGCCTCTCCACCATCACAGTTCTGACTCGTACCTGTATGTTACAACACCGGTACATCAAAGTGACGAGGAGCTGGTTTTGGAGATGAATTCAGGGAAAGGAACCTTGCTGCTGTCAACTTGTGTTATGTAAGATTGTTCCAACTCATCCTTTTTTCAAAGGGACACCGAAGGGAGGCGATGTCAAGTCCTTTATTTTAATTCACTTGCCAGATGCTCCAGGCTATCGATTTCTTCAACAGAATGTATCTATGTCTGAGTGGCTGTCTGCTTCTGTCTTCTATCTGTCTCTCTCCTATCCTCTCTCTAACAGCTGTCTTACTCTCTACTCCTTTATCTAAGCGGGAGCTGAGCTAGACCTAGTCAAGATAGAAGTTAGTTCTCTGTATCAACATTAGGATCGAAGCACCAGGTAAAATGAAAGACCCATCCCATC
This sequence comes from Acholoe squamosa, assembly GCA_949317995.1. Classification (NCBI taxonomy): domain Eukaryota; kingdom Metazoa; phylum Annelida; class Polychaeta; order Phyllodocida; family Polynoidae; genus Acholoe; species Acholoe squamosa. Next base: position 46,707,108 of record OX439047.1, read on the forward strand.
CTTACTGACAGATTGAATGTAATTCTTTAGTACAGCGCTAACCACAGCTTGTATAAACAAGCGGAATGCAGTCACGCTGGACATTAAGAGAATTAAATGCCAGAGTTTAAGAGAACCAATGCTATACAAGCTTGTTGGGTGGTTAGATATAGGTTGGAAACACGCACAGTCTCGATTACTGTTGCCGTCCTGGCTGGAGCAAAGTTCAAGGCTAAACCAAGTAGTTTCCTAGAATTAATCTGTGAGGAGGATGTTGTCTGACAGCATGACTACACTGATATAGTCCTTGTGTATATATGATACATAGACAAAGGTGCACGAGAATCGGTCAGCAGTGAGGGTCATCACACGAGGCGAAGGCTGAGCCCATCCATTTGAAGCTTACCTGGGTCATAAGAAAAGTGTTTTTTTTATCATGTGAATAACAACTTCCCATATATATATATATATATATAAGTGTGTATATATATATATATATATATATATATATATATACACACACTTATATACACCCGTGTATATATATATAATTAATATGTGCAGCGGTTGGTACTACTTTCCTCCAGGGCGCGCATTGGTATGGATGACGTCATGGAAAAACAATTAGCGCCTATATAAGCTGCGGGATCCAAATTAACCGTCAGTTGGCGTATATCCTTCGAGCGGCACACACCACGCTGGGTGGTGCTGGAAATTTTAACTTTTTCTTTGTTTTTCGTATACTACGGTATAATACCCTGCAATATGGGTAGGAAATCGACGGGTGGTGTTAATGCCAAGCCTGGTACTAAGAAAACTACAAAGAATACGAGGAGTAAGGCCAACTCTAGGACTTCGAGCAGCTCTGATCCAAATATGGTTGACCCGGTGTCACCTATCCCAAAAGCTTCAGGAGTTAATTTGGGCTTATCTGCTGACCAGACGTTCATCAATCTAGAGGAAAGGACTACGGTAATGGAGGACCAGCTTGCTGATATCAAAGATCTTCTCGAGACCATAGCAGCTAAACAGAGCAATCCGGTAGAAGGGGCGTGTCGAGCAGACTCACGTGGTGGTGTTTTGACGCAGGATTCCAAAGGCGCTGTAACCAAGCAACGGGGGAGACGTAGGCAGCGCTCGCCTAGTGACCGGGGAGGCCATGATGACAGGAATCCAAGATGGCGACGGGACCGTTCTCCTTCTTCGGATTCGGATAAAGATTCATCATTTTCAAGAAGTTCCTCTACTGAGACTACCCATTCTACACGGAAAAGACATCGGGGTGAGTTCGATCAGAAGAATTATCTAGAGAAAAATTCCAAGATTGATTGTATTGAACGTTTAATGCTGGTGAATGTACGTCTTGCTAAGGACAAGTATGAGGAAGGCGAGGATATTTTCCATTTGCTTGGCCATCTTGAAATGTTAGTCGAAAAGTCGAGTACAAAAATTTATACGGTGGCGGCTTTATCCAGGTATGATAAGTCTGTAAAAGATAGGGCGAACAAGAACGGGTTGAAAGCATTCGAAAGGGTAGACAACTCTGATATCCTTAGATATTTATCTTACGACGGGACCGTTCAGGCCCAGAAAGGACAGGTGGCAAAGCCCAAATCTTTCAAATCTAGGTCAGCTCGTACTTGTTTTGCTTTTAATAGAGCTGAGGGTTGTAGGGAGGATCCCTGTAAATACTGTCACGTTTGTGATGTGTGTGGTTCCCCTAGCCATGGCAAGGATAAATGCCAAAAGAACAAAAAGGATTAGTGTGTTGCTCTTAGGCAGGGTCCTACTTTAAAATCTGAAAATTTGATGCCTGATTTTAATTTAGTATGTACGGTAGACCCTCCTAAGCCTCCCGTTTCTATCATTCCGGGTGATAATGTTAATAATGATAATGTAAATATACTTATAATTCTTGTGATTTATCAAAGAATTTATTTATTTCTCATAGTTGCCCGGTACAGGGCGAGATTGAACCACTTTTTGCGGTGGAATGTTTAAATAGACCCAGCATCAGGGTCTATGACAGTTGTGTAAATGGGGTATGTATGTGTGAACACTTCATTTATGGTAGGAGGGCTCAGATACTCCCGTGTCGACTAGCTAGTTTTCTTAGGCAGTCAGACCTAATTAATATCAATCAGGTTGAATCTGATTTTCTATGGTGTGGTTTTACCGAGGGGTTCAAAATAGTTGACCCAGGGTGTGATACAACATATGATTGTAAAAATTATAAGTCTATTTTGGAAGATAGATTTTATAACGAGATGTGTGGTATTATTGAGGAGGAGCTAGTCCAGGGCTTGGTTACAAAGTCAGTTGTCAAGCCCAGATGCATACATTCTCTAGGCGGTGTAGAGAAATCAAATGGTAAATTAAGACCTATCACTGACTGTAGCATGCCAGCGGATATTTCTATTAATAACTTTATGAGCACAACGTCCAAAAGCTTCTCGTATAACTCTATTAACACTGTTACTTGCCAACTTGATAGAAATGACTTTATGTGTGTGGTGGATTTAAAATCTGCTTATAGAAGTATTAATGTTTATGGCCCACATGTGGGCTATCAAGGTTTCAGGTGGAATTTTGGTAATGGAGATGAGTTTTTTGAGAGTAAACGTTTGACATTTGGTCTAAAGTGTGCTCCATATATATTTAGTAGAATATCTGATTTTTTGACTATTATTGCTAAATTTTATGGTGTAGATAGGATAGTAAACTACCTAGACGATTTTATTATCATAGCTCAGACTGAAAAGGAATGTTTACGTAAGAGGAACATCCTCATTGAGTGTATGGAATATTTAGGGTTCGTTGTGTCGAAAGAGAAGGTGACGGAGCCCAGCCAGATGTGTATTTTTCTGGGTATAACCATTGATTCTAGGTGTATGGAGTTGTCGCTGCCACAGAAGAAGCTAGATAAAATGAGCCTAGCAATAGACGAATGCTTGGGTAAAAAATTTGTATCTAAAAAGACTTTACAGAAAATTGGTGGTTTGATGTCTTTTTGTTCCCAGGTGGTACATGGTGGTAGAACTTTCAGCAGGAGATTGTTCGATCTTTGTGCAAAAGCCAGGAATAAGGGTGTTATTAAACTTAATGAGGAAACCCAGAATGACCTATTGTGGTGGAGGGATTTTTGTAGGATTTTTAATTGTAAAAATATCATTTTGAATGATAATGAATGTACTCCTATGTATTCCGATTCCTCTATACAGGGCTTTGGGGCCTGGTTTGATAAAGACTATTTTTATGGTACTTGGGACGACTCTAATCCTATGTTAGACTGTGTAGGTCATTTCGTTCAGGCCCCTAAACATGATAATCTCAAAATTCACCACAGGAACATAAATGTGTATGAACTCTATCCGGTAATGGTAGGTCTTAAACGCTGGGTGAAGAAGTTTTCTAACACTAGGGTTCATTGTATTACGGACAACATGCAGGTCTTGGCCATGTTAAATACTGGTAGATCCAAGAATAAATTGTGTATGTCCTGGTTGAGAGAAATTTTTTGGCTATGTTTTATACATAATATTGAAATATATTCAACATATATTAAATTTGAGGAAAATATTCTAGCTGATCATTTGTCTAGACTGAATTACAGGGGTGTTCCTCAGAAATGTAAAAATGTTTTAACTAGGTATAACATGTGTTGCTATGCTTCCAGATCTGAGGGAGCTGGAGCGGAGAAGGAGAAGGTTTTTGTACAGGGGCGTGGCTGAGTCCACACGTAAGGTTTTAATTTCAATCCCCTACCTTGTTCTCCTTCTCAGGCTTCGTTGTATAGTGTATATTTATCAGATAAAATGAAACCTATATCTGTTAGGAACTATTTGTCTGCAGTGTGGTATTATCAGAAATTAAAAGGTTATTCTGATTATAGTAGTAATTTTATTGTAAAAAAGACACTGGATGGTATTGAACATAGTTATAAATGTTCTTCTATTAAAACATATCCTTTAACTCCCAGTGATATGTTAAATATCAAATCTAATCTGGATTTGTCTGTGTATGAGGATGTAGTCTTCTGGTCAGCTATCTTAGTGTGTTACCGAGGTGTATTCAGGGTGGGTCATGTGGTGGACTCCCCCTATAACCTTAAATCTAAAAATGTGTCTTTGTCTGTTGACTGTATTCGCATTGATGTTAAATCTTCTAAGACTGACCAATTTGGTAGGGAACCTTACGTGGTATATTTAAAGCGTAATGATTATTCTGGTCTTTGTCCAGCTAGGTATTTGAAAATTTGTAAGGGTTCTAAGAATAGATTATTGTTCACTATATGTAACAAACCATTGACTTATAGCTATGTTAATACCAGGTTGAAGGCTATTGCTATAAAATGTGATATTTCCCACAAAGTTTCAACCCATTCACTCCGTCATGGTGGGGTGACTCTGTTAAAAGATTCTGGTTTAAAGGTCGATGATATTAAAAAGAGAGCAAATTGGAAATCTAATGTTGTATATAATTATTTACATGACTCAAAGCAGGACTTATTAGCTCTAGATGTGATGTTATAGTGTGGAATGGTGTATCCATTGTGTTTGGCGGTTTTGGTTTTTTGGCATGTACAGAATTGATATTGACTAAGTCAATTCTCACCAAACCCATTGTCTCCTTCCTTATTCCACTTGTGATATTATTATAATATTATTATAATATTTATTATTGTTATTATATTCCCAAGCGAACATAATTAACTTATGGGACTATATACACCCGTGTATATATATATAATTAATATGTGCAGCGGTTGGTACTACTTTCCTCCAGGGCGCGCATTGGTATGGATGACGTCATGGAAAAACAATTAGTGCCTATATAAGCTGCGGGATCCAAATTAACCGTCAGTTGGCGTATATCCTTCGAGCGGCACACACCACGCTGGGTGGTGCTGGAAATTTTAACTTTTAAATCTATTGTTATATTGTATATATTGTATTATATTGTGTTATATTGTATTATTGTATTGTATTAAATTATTGTCTTATTAATAAAGGCATGTACAGAATTGATATTGACTAAGTCAATTCTCACCAAACCCATTGTCTCCTTCCTTATTCCACTTGTGATATAATTATAATATTATTATAATATTTATTATTGTTATTATATTCCCAAGCGAACATAATTAATTATATATATATATATATAAATATATACATACATATTAAACGTTACAGGGCCGCCGCCACACCTCCAATGGCATGAAATATCTCCATCCACACAGCTGGTTACGCGATTAATTAAGATGCTTAATCATGTGGATTCAAGCGCTTTTCAATCAAAAATAACATGAAATAAATGCAGAACTAAACTCCCTGGTAAACATTGTCATCATTCCGACCCTCGGGGGACCTATGGGAATGTATACCTAGGTCGCTCAGTTCTATGACTTCAACTTGTAATTCTCTTTACATCATCGAAGACAGATTCAACTGTACATACTGTCTTGTTCAGTCTAAATTTCTTACCTTTAGCGCATTCTACTAATTGCCACCAATACTTTTGGCCTTTCATGGCAAACAATCTGAACATTTCCCATAACAGCAATGAGTGGCCGCATAATGCCACATGACTTCGGTTTATTTAATCCAAGTCAAATTGTGCTCTTGGGAATTAAAATAAAGGTAATCAGTCGATCAAAAACCAGCCAAGTTCTTGGGACAAAACAGTTTTCCTTGGATCATAGGGATTCGTTGTATTAAGTCAACGGAGAAGTCGTAATGGAGCACTATGCAGTAATCCGGAAGAAAATTAATATCCACATTTTAGCCGTCCCTGACATTACATGGTGGATTAAGCACTAGGGACTGTAATCTGGAATCTAAAAAGGTCATCATGAAGGCAGAGACTATGAAATCAATACAATCCAAGGCTTTTCTGGAATCTCAAATAAAAGTTACTGGAACCCACTCAGCACATTCCCTTGCAATGTAGCCAAAATAACTTGGCTAAGTGCTCTGAAAGGGTTTTTTACATTTAGACAAGAGCTCCCATTAGCAGGTGTCCTCAAGAAAGACTGGAAAACTGGCTGAAAATGTGGTAAGACATGAAAAAGTAAAGTTGAGAATCTCCTAGAACAAGGTGTTCTCTTAAGTTTTCTCTTTTTCCATCTCGAAAACCACTCCCATGGTTGACACAATTGGGTCATTGTGACGTCAACATGAATCTGAAAGACCGAGAGAGTGCTTTTTCCTCGACTTTAAAAGAATCACATGAATTGTCCAACACTATTGTTTCCTATCAAAAGTTTCAGGGGATTAAAATGCGATCATTTTCAATAGAACGGGTGGGGGTTATGTCCAAAATGGCTGCGATCAGGTTGTGTTGATTTATTTGTAAGTTTTTTTTTTCTACTAAACTGAATTATTTAAACGTGCTAAGCTCCTGATTCATTGCACCCATTTTAACCAATAAACCTCTTACTCACAATTCCATATACGAGTCCTCCTTGTCCATTACCAGCGATATCTGGGGCAAGTTATTATACCATTTTCACAATAAAATCCCAAACGTTAATTACAACTCACAGTATTGATAAAAAAATCCAATTATGCGATAGCATTATATCCAATAATAGAGTCCGAAGCACTACTACGAGCTTCAGAGGCATACGTCATAAGACAGCATTCCGTGATGGTATCACCCATCCCTCCCATAAGAACCAAAATTAATCCCTAGAGGCCGTCTGAGAAAAGGAAAGGTGAAGAAACTGCCTGCGGGCAAAGTATTAAAGGCGAATGTTTGAGAGGAGTGGCTTTTGAAAGTTGGGGTTACTGTCTCATGTAATATTCAGTGCCAAGTTCCAATACCAGAAACACAGAGTCACCGGGGAGCAGCGGGAACAGTACGCTGGTCACGTGAGACTGACGAGGATCTGCGAGAAATGAGCTGGTACCCCAATGCCGTGGTACTATCATACTCTAGCCCATGTGCTCTATTCAAGGAAATGTTTATAGGCGGACTTTAACTTATCATGGCCATTTTTCTTCTGAATCTCTAGTCATTCTTAGAGCAATATTATACCAGCATTTGTGCTACCAAGCCTAACCATGTGCGAGGTTTTTTTATGAAGGACGTCGTTTACGATATTCAATATAGCATTTTTATCCTCACTAGAAAACTCCTTTATAAGATAGACCACTGGTTTTGTATGGCCTACGTTCTTATGTAGGCCTTTATGGTATGGTATGAGGTATGCCTAAGATGTTCATCGATTGGCATGTATAATGGCCTATTGTGGCCATAGTTTATGGCCTGTATAACGTTCACCAGGCATTGACCCTTGGTGTTTTGACAAAGGCATGGACTTCTTCATTGCGACAGCTACACTAGAGCTATTGTAGCTCCTAATGTCCTTGACTTAGTGGAATATTGAGCCACTGGAGGCCATTTCCTAACAGACTACGACTGCACCCTCCAAATCAAACTAAATTTCCCATTGGGATAGCATTAAGATTTGAAGTCGTAGTGCTGTGTACGACTTAAGAAATGGCCTCCTGATCTGGCTGAATGTGCAGCTTACTGCTAGACCATAAATGCTATCGATGAAAAATCCTCCAACCGTTAAGCAGTTAGGACACAATACATGAAGGCAATCCTAAAGGCCTACATGAAAGGTCTATAGTAGATCTTTTGGTCTAAAGAAAGATCCCAAAGCCCCCACTACCACAAAGCAAGGTTTTGTATGACATTGTAGTATGTCTACGTTTGTACGACAACCATGTACATGTAGTATCAATAATACTACATGCGTAAATCACAAATACCCTTCATTCACAAGTCATAGAATGGTATATTAACTTAGAGGACCATTGTTTGTTATGATTGGATCATGTTAATTCATCTTTCAAGTTGTTAATTTCAAAGTAATTAGGGCACGTACATCATTCCTGGTAGTGATATAGTTTCTAGTCCCCCCTCAACCAAATTTCCATTGGAGAGTTAAAGTAGACTGATCAATCATACATGAGTGGCTCTCAGGTAGAAAGTATCCAGACCCCTGCCTAAGTAGAAAATCACAGATTGATGATGTCACAGGTTTCTATGCACAAAAACAAAGAGCCCATGTTTGCTGGATGCTTTTACTGAGAGGAGACAGTGAAACATCAGGACATTTATAATCAGGCTTAATCTTGACCCCATCTTGTTCATCCATCTGTACTGATCATGTCCGACAATTAAGAGATAGGTAAGTCATCTATGTATCATCATATTGTGTGATTATTATAGTGATTCAATTGGTATTTTCAGTTTCAACTGGGCATCATTGGGAAGGCATACAGCAGTCATCTTGGATGGATATTGGTCATGCTGACTATATATATATTAGTCACAGTGACTAGGTACCTGATGCTAAGCATCAAGGCATGACTATATGGTGACTATATGACTAAGTTAAGTTAGTAACCAGGGACTATAGCAAGTATAGTCGTGAGAGATACATTCACTTGACTATAGAAAAACAGTTCGTACTGACTAACAATTCCAGGCCTGTTTTATCAGTGTACCTTCTTGATTGTATGATGTGAGTATGTGAGAAACCAAGTCGTGCAGCATTCAAGTGTGGTACATACCCGAAATATCAGCATGGTTCCCACAAGAGTGCAAGCAATTCACTTATTCTCACTGTGGTTTTGTCTTATGATAAACTATGTGCTGGAGGCTTTGAGCTTATAATGTATAATGTCCTGAAATGTCTTTAGATATTGGTCATATACCATATAATATGCAAATGTGCTACCATTCTAAGTACATAACTATTATTGCTCATACTGTACTGTCTTGTATGTCATTGCTCATAACAACCCTTAAATGCTACAGCCTTGTATCTAAATCTGGGATCTATAAGTTGTTATAATTGACGATTAACACTATCAGTATCAATACAAGTGCTAATATATCATTCTCAGCATAGATGTCAGAACAAATTATAGCAGACCCATTCATTTGCCTACCGTTGTGCTGCAGTTATATAATACTGATTAAGCGAAATGAAAAGAGTGGGTTGCATTCTCCAGGGTGTCTTTGTTAGCTTAAAAGATGACATTGGATGTCGCCATGAATTTATGAATTTAGGCCGTTCACAAGAGTTAAGAATAAGCACCATTAAGACTGATCACAGGAGTTAAAAATAAATACCATTAAGACATCCGGATGTGTGGTTGTCTACTAGAAGTATGAAGGTGTTCTATAATTCAAAGCACAAGAGTTTTTCATAAAGCAAAAGTGCTCTAAATCAAGAGCCGCATAAAGCAGTATAGCTATAATGGCTCTGCCAACAATACTGCCAGTGTCGAAATAGCCTGTGTCTACACATATTCCACTTCTATGATAGAAGCCACAGTAGTGGAGGGAGGCAACCTATTGCTGATATTGAATTATAAATAGCAATGTATATGTAAACAATGGCATGTAGAACATGAAACAATTTGATTGCAATTTTACCAGCTATTTCCTCATCTAATTGATGAAAAGCTCATGTTCATGTCTTTATAATTTATCCTCGATAAGGTTACCTCCATACTGAGCACTCTATTTCATATCACGATCTTATGATTAAATCCAGTTATAGGTCCACATTCCATGGTACTGGGTATATAACATATTCCCCTATTATGTCAAATGCATTAACATAGAACAGATCGGTGCACTATTTAAGACTACGTACATCCAGCAGAATCAGGCCATTAATCAAACCTTGGCATCTGCAATGTATTTGTCAACTGATGATGTTCATACACGCATTAGTGGATGCTATTGTTATGTTTTATATTGATTTATGTCAGTCCCCAATGTACTGAACAAAGAAACTGCTTATTAGGCATTTTTCAACCAACGTGTGTTTTCTGCATGTATTTTTTTTTCATCTGACTTTGTTGTCATAGAGCTATGTGACTGGCCCCTGAGCAAGCTTTTAAGCCATTACTTGTTTTGCGAGGGGAAATACTACCTATCCAGATACCCTGCTTCTTTTAGAATGATTCCTGTTTCTGCACCTGCACGTATTCATGATGTATGGGGTGTTTCTGTGGCCAATACTACCTGTAACAACTGTTGAGTGCAGCACAGGTAATCGAGAGACTCTCCAAACATGTCTGCATTCAAGTATTATGTCAACCCTTTGAGGTCGATAATGAAGGGTAGGAGGAAAGCATAGTCAGCAATATTGTATTGCTTTCCCAAAAGGTTACACTCAATCAAATAGTGCTGCCGGTTTCTCTGGGTTTTTGCTTTATTTATTTTCCAATGTCCTGATTCGATTATCTAAAAACACAGTACATACTGTATCAATGTAATGTAAAGTTACAGTGTACGTCGAAAAAGACTGCAATATTAGAGTGCACAAGCCACCTCACCTTGTCCTATGGGGTGGCAGCGGGAGTGGAGCTGGGTCTGGGGACATCTACTAATACGCTGAAAAGATGGGAACCAGCATGTCCCTGGAAGTAGATGTTATCCAGGAACAAGGCACCCATCATAACAATGCATTATCAGTGTGTTCTACCACTTTTGACATAACCAGCGAAATTCAAAATGGTGGACCCACTGGATATGGGTCATTATTTATTAATGGGGGAGGGCATGCTGGGTTTGAGAGGGGCGTAAAAAATCAGACTGCTCCTGAGGGGGAGGCATAAAATATTTTGAACCCCCTTGAGGGGGACTTAAAAATTTACCCTCCTTTTAGCAAAAAAAGCCTGTGCGCTACTATAGATTAAAGGGGGGCATAAAAATTCTGACGTCCCCTGAGGGAGAGGGGCATAAAAGATTTTCATGCGTCCGCATGAAAAGCCACCACCCCCTCCCTGTAGATAAATAATGCATGACCACTCCCTAAGCTTCTATACAGTGCATTTGTGCCATAAAACATATCATCTTATCATATATAAGAAGAACTTCTTACAGTCGAGAAGAAAGGCTAGGTAATGGTATCACATCAAGGAAGGAACAGTGAGGTCTTTAAGGTATTTACATTTATATGAGGAAAAGGAAGCTATCAACAGTATATAACCTTCTTCTCCGCCCACGTACTTAGACAAAGAATGATCGAAGCCATAAAGGACGGTCGTGGGCCAGGGTGTTCCGTGGTTGGAGGAACAGGGGTATCGGCTCTCAAAGTTCTGAAAATGTAGGGCAGTGGTTGGCAGGCTTTCGGGATGAATCACTTCTAATCATGGTTTATGCAAGAGCTATTGACAACCAGCTTTGGGTGCACGCAGTATTACACTTAATGGTATTGTCCTCAAAGAGATCTAAGTTAGTCTTCAAATTTCATTTTGAATTTGATAAAGTATGTTGTGAATAGCATGGGAATTATCGTCTGTCATTTTTGGTCACCTGGCTCTTGATCATGAAAATATCCCTGTTCATTATCAAAACGTATGAATCACCATCCAGAAATTATTGGGCACTAAAAACACTAATATCTATATTATCGTCTCTCAACCTACTCCGTTAAAGTAATGTAGCTTCACTCACATCATGAATAGATAAACTAAAAAGCACAATAAAATAACCGATCATTTTTTTAAATTGACTGAAGATTTCGAGGATAGCCTTTGTTTTGCTAGATGGGGTCTAGTAACCTGAAAGTCAAAATTTTCTGTTCCTTGCCCAGATCCCTCTTACATACCCAGACAACAAGGTAATGGGCAATCTGGAAGACTGCAGGCATGATAGGCCTATTTTTCTGAGCTGCTCTCCATCCTCCTGGAGCAGATTTCTGCTACCAATTACACCTCTGCTCACGACTTGAACACTCGTTATTAAGCCCACACTACATCGACAAGGTACTCGCCACGTTCCATGAGAGGAAGACTATTTCATATGCTTAGATTCTCTGGGTTAGTGAGCAGACTCATTAGCACGTAATTGGTGTATCATGACAACACAGAAACCTGCACCTGGAGGCACCATGCACTCTTTAAAGGGTTAAAATGAACGTAGAGCCTCATCCTGAATCCAAGCCATGCATAATAGACATGTGTGCCATTTATCTCTACATTCTAGGAGCGAGCTTCAAGAGCTTTCATTTGTTGGTGTCACACGTAAAGTGGGGTTGTGCAAGGGTCCCATACATTTATCATATCATACAACCTCTATACATATCATGTATATTTCTAACTTTTCCCTCAGCCCAGGGTCAAGACTATGGAACTATATTGTAATGAAATACCGAAGATAGAAGATTGAAAACAACTTTCGTCACATCGAGACTGTCTGTTGTCCTATAATGCATGAATGTGTCTGAGTGCATTATAGGACAACAGGCATTTAAAATGTGAAGAAGTACTTGTCTATTGACTTCATAAAACGTTGTACATTACCGTCCAAACAATTAATAACCCAATGAAGGTATGTCTAGACCAATTAATGCCCCTCAACTTGTTTACAGCTACTGTGACCTTGCTCAACTGTGCACTACACTGCTATAATGCACTCAAGGTCACTTCTAAAGTGCATTAGAGCACTGCCCGGCGGTTTATAATATGTTCTAGAGGGAGGACACAATTTCTCTTCATTTTAGCTATATGAGAGAGAGAGCAAACCGGGTTCACAGAAACTTATCAACCCTGGCTTTTCAAACCTAAAAAGTATTTTGTTCCATTTTAAACAGCCCCTGCCGTGATGGTCTTTTTATGTTCTCGATTGTATAGGGACATCGACATTTGTACTCCAATGATATGTCATGGGAACTCCTCTTTTTCTTTCAAATGTGTCTCAGCACTACACTACGCCAAATGCACTATAATGCAATTAACAATATAATACACATCTCTTAGTTTAGGTACAAATCGATACCGTTGTAGTCATGTTCAAAGTATAAAGGTTCACAGGGCACTGATATGGGACATCACACCTACTGATTAGAAAGTGGATTTAGATGCACTAAGTGTCTACTGAGTTTATGAAGGTATTTCAAATGTTTTTTTTTTCTTTTATCACTCTGACTTGCATATCTTCCACAATATCATATTTATAAAGGGAAATGGAAGAGCATAGATATTGATTCACTTATTGGTGATCTAACAATACGAGCCCCCAAGGAATAATTTTGGGTGTGAAATTTCCATCCGTCCTTCGATCGTCTGGGAATATTGCGGATACAAACTATCCCCCTCTGCAATGCCTTGTATGAGACCTTGCAGTACACCTTACAACCTGGGCCAAATTAATGTGGATCAACACGGTAAAAAGTACGCCCGCGAGGGGGTGCGCGGGCGTACCTTTTACCATGTTGATCCACTAATCCTCAGCTTGGAGGCCATCGGCTTATCACTCTTATCAGCAGGGTATTGTCAGCAGGGAGCACTGCTCCCCCATATCACCATCCCAGTGTGCTCATGCAAGGTCCAGCCGGAATTGGAGACGCCTACGGCCACTGGGGATGCTCCCAATAGAGATATGTCGTGTTTAAGAGCCGTATAACTGACATCCACCTGGCGTACTACATACCGGAAATGGGTATTTTTGGATGACTTGGTTTTGTGAAGTGCAGCTATGGATTGAAGTACAGCGGTGAGAATGTATCTACAGGGGAACGGGTATTGAAAAGAAACAGAGGCGGGGCGAGAAAGGATTCGCGAGAAAAACTAGAGTGGTTCTTCTATTGAAGATCGTCCATGGAAGTGTCAAAAACAGAGGCATCAATGACGGGAAAGGAGGGTGTTGAGAAAGGTATGTGTTCCGTAGAGCTTATAGCTGGTATTTGAGTTTTTCAATATTTTGGGTGGAGTTCTAAAGTGTTGGGTGGGGTCAATCAATATAAATGATGTGTGGGCCGTGGCAAATGTGTTATAATGTGTACCACATTATGGTCGGCATGTTAAAGCTAGCTACTATGCATCATTATCACATTTTCTATCAATAATTTGACAAAATATTGAAATGAATAATTCTATTGCAAAACGTTCATCCAAGAAGATTGGTGAAAGAAAACCTGATATAGACCAATCCTTCTTCAGATTCACAGCACAATATCCTACCACACACCTTTTGGTTGTGCCTTGTCGCTGAGCTACTCTGTGTAAAGGTGATGGGGGACACTGTGACAGTGCTAGGGTCTGTGTGGTAAATGGTAGATGGGCATGTCATACCACACTTACAGACTGCTCACCTAACCAACTGGGACAACCAGCAAAGTGTAGCCAAGGGGTAAGGGACCCTCCCTAGTCCAGGTCATGAATCTATAATGTTGACGAGGCAATTATAGACAGGGCCTGTTCTTTGGAATATAGCTAATTCTCGTCTTAAGGAGACCTTTTCTGAAGGGGTCGAGATGTTCTACTGTCATTTAGTCCGACACAGCATAACCTCTATTCCATCATTAGAGCGATGATTGTAACATATTGTGGCTGGTTTTCAATATGCCACTATGGTTTACAATTTATGATAATTAAATTTGATATACTAATACAATATTTATACTTGCACGGAGCACTATCTCTACAACATCAAACCATATTATAATGCAAAGTAGCGGTACATTGAAACTGAGGACAGACTCTTTAGTTTGTTATAGTTTCAGTGTAAAATCACATTGAATCACCTAGATGAAAGTTTGCCTCACCTTCGTTGACCTGCAGAAGGCATTTGATTCAATAAATCGCCATCTTTTAGTCAGGAAGCTTAGGGAACAGCATCTAGACGACAACACAGCAGACTGGATGAGTGATTATCTTACAAACAGGGTTGAGAACACAACAGTCAATTGTCCAAAATCTGTAAACCTGGATGTAAATATGGTGTACTGGCAGGTAGTGTGTTGGGACCTCTTCTATTCATTTGCTTCAGAGTGAATGAGTTAACAATAAACGCGAAGAAAACTGAAATAATGTGGTGTCATTCAAGAAGGAAATCAATGGACAACCATGACACTTCTATCTACCTACAAGGGAAAAGACTCATGAAGGTAAAAACCTTCAACTACTTGGGAGGGGACTATAGATAAGTACATAATGCTCGTCCCACATGCGAGAAAGATCATCAGTCTGTTGGAGAGGGATATCACCCAACTAAGGAACATCAGACGCAATACTGAAGGTGCAACTACAGTAAATGTATACGGTGATTAGACCAATCATGGAGTACTGTGGCTTTATACTAGGAGGAGCGCCGGAGTTGGTATGCCTTAAATTGCAAACATTTCAAAATGATTGTCTCAGGGTGGCAGAAAAATACTGGACTGAAGAGATGTGCGGGTAGATGATTTGCATGAATGTACAAGCTAAAAAAGCTAGCCCCACACTGCGATAGACTACTATTGGCTGTCACGTATGAGTATGCTCAAGAGGAGAAAAACCTAATTGTCCCAGTTAGACACCTAAGAAACAATGCCAAGAAACAACTCAAGGTGGACTGGATTTATAAAGATATATATCGGAAGTCACCTATCATGCAAGGAAAGGTATTGTGGGATACCCTGAATGTGGCAACTCAACACATTGAAACAAAGCACCAATTCAAAAGTTACAAAGACCTGATTTCTTTGGGTCATGATTAGTAGTGTTACAATAGGTTGATACTGAGTACACATTGGTCTGGTTATTGTATGCTCCACACACTCTGAATATGAATATTATTAGTTACATACCGGTATAAATGAACAAAATCATTGGGTTTGGCTATACTGGGAAAAACTTGCTATATCTATGTAAGAAAAATATGGCCAATAAATTTTCACAACAACAACAACTTTGCCAGGTGAAATGCTTTCATAGATAATAAAACCAACTGGCTATCCTACTAAAGGACCCAGTGACTAGGTGGATAAAACTAGGAAAATATTGTATACTTTCAAGCATCGTTGCAAATCATGAGCCTCTCGTCATCACAGATATAATTATACATGCCTCCTCCATGCGACCGCTGTTAGTACTACTATATACACTGAAAAAACTGTATCTGACAAAATGACATGTATACGGTCAATTGCAGTGAGATGGGGTCAAACCCATTTTTTCCCGTGGGAAGGAGGTAAAGGTGACTAAAAAATGAAGTTCATGGGCATTTTATCTTTCCACTAGGTGGGTATGGTCAGGATCTTGCTTGCAAGCTGTAGTTTTGCCAGTGTATAGTTAATATATGCAGCAGACTGAAATATAAGGGCCTTTATAGGGGTATTTTGAACGTTTTTCATAGGGTCCCCAATGTTATGAAGCAAAATAAAAAGAAATATTATTCGAAATCAATAGTGAATTGAATTTACCATCGGCCCATGATATTTAGCATTGTATATATTCATTTTTAGATTTATTTCCCCTATCTGCCAGGAATTATTGCTTAAAACCTTGTGGTGTAGGTACAGTGGAACCGTATGTGCCTCATTTTTCTCTCTACCCTAGAGCATAAATAATATTACATATATCTGATTCAAATGGATATTAGAAATAACTATTGTGTCTATAATATGGCAGTACATAAGAAAAATCATATTATTGAATGTGTTGGACAGTAATTCCATCTATGTAAATCAAAATGGAGATGGAGTAGTTTTAGAGGAACCATACGTGCCACATGTTTGGCCTGATTTTGAAGTGACCTTTGGGATGTCTGGAAAAAGATTAGGCCCATTAAAAGCTACTTGTATTAAGATTGTACAACTTACTCAAAGTATATCATAACTTTTCTTGTTCAAAATGTGCCCAGAACCGTATGTGCCACACAATCTATTATTTCTTTAACATCCAGATTTAGACAATATTGAGGCTATAATTGATTACTAATGTAGAAAGACAAGGCCCAGCATCATGGATAAGAAATGAAATCTGAATACGGCTACATTAAATTGGATAAACCATGCTCCAAAGAATGAGCCTATTTGGACCAGAATCCCATAGGATTCAGTGTTATAAAATTGAATTACAGCTGAAATTGGCAATTATTCATATTAGTGTTCCCAATTTTCAGGTTATAACCCTGAATGTATCAGTAATGTACACAAAAGATTTCAGCACATTCCAAGCATTTATAATTTTTTCATAAAATATCCCTCTGTGACCCAATTTCGGTGCATTTGACCATACCCATGTCAAGTTAGATTTGACGTGGAGAGCATGTGTCATATGTCCAAATGACACCTGTAGCATGCCTTACACCTCCTACAATTTTACATACCTTGAAACGCCATGTCACTTGTGATTTGACAAGGGACACAGCAATGTCAAAGTTGTGTTGACATGTGATAATATGTCAGGTTTGACATGCATAATTGTTGTAGGATATACCACTAGATGGGGCAAACAGCCATTTTGGTACTAGGATTATCCACTACCAAATAGTACTACCAATACCTGAGACATTTGCTGTAGCTCTGTGTCATTTTGTTCTCAGTATATATGGATCACTAAAATGTATTGGTATTTTCACTCAAGGGTAGTGAAAACCATTTCATTGTTAAGATTGCATGTATCATTTGATAATAAAATGAAATCCCTAAATCCTGAATACTTCAACAGGGGAGATTGGACACCTTATCTGTTGGCCAGAAAGAATAAAGGTTTTATGCTAACACCCATAGTGTGTGTACACGATCAGTACACACACCTCAGCGCCCGGCAGCCATTGGCTTGGTTTGGATGCGAAAAAAAAATGATTTGCCGGGACCGGGACTCATCCCACCTACCTCTAGAGGCTGAGCGCAATGCGCTACCCACTAGACTACCGGGCCGCCGTCTCAGTGCCCGGCTTGGCTTGCTTTGGTTTGAATGCGTCCCACGTCTCGCAGTTATGGCAGCGGACAGCCTGGACCAGGACTTGTCCTGCCTATCATATCAAGACCTGGTTCTAGCCAACCACTTCTCATCAGTCCCTGTGGCGCAATGCATAGGGAGTTAGATTTGGGATCTGAGACTGCAGGTTCGACCCCTACCCTGGCCATGAAAATGTCATGGGTTTTAACATGTGACATGTGACATGTAAGGAGTGCTGATATCCTTGGATATCAGCACTCCTAGGACCAGCAATATCAACAGGTATCAGAACCGGAATATCCAGAAAAAGCACCCAAAATCACAGAAGTCGTGTAATAAATAGGGATATAGGCCTTGTTATTGCAGGCCTGTGGCACCATAATATCCCCTACCTCATATGTGTATACCTTAATTGTACCACTGGTACACAGCTATTAACTGCTGTTGACCCTTGCATAATTGTTACACAGTACTACCTGGCACTCAGGTGTATGAACCAGGAATATGTGACATGTGTTCGCTACGCATGTGAAATGGAATTGACATACAAAATGTGCGAGCCTCAACCTGGCTTGACGTGCCTTCATTCATGTCATGTAGGAGACAAATCCTGACATGTGCAGTATATGTCAAAGCGATCAGTCTTCTTCTCTCTGCATAGAAAAAGTAATTATTTTTTCAGAATGGGTACAAATACAACAGATGTGTAAAGCAGCCTATGTCTGGATTCTGATTGCAGATTTTAGTATAGCATTGTCCGTATGCATTCTATATTCTAAGCTTATGGTGATAGCAACAGCTATTGGAAATAGTCTCCATCAAGATATCAAGGTGCTGATGGACATCCCCAGTGTTATCGTCCATCATGCTGTCACGATAGCTGGTGAGAGTACGCCAATGGCTAGGGTCTGTGATGCCAATTTGGTGACCATCCTCCCAAATAACCAATAAGGGCAGAAATGACGAGAGGTTAATGTGCTTTTTAGGCAGGAGGCAATGTTATTGGAGAAGCATGAAAAGAGGATGGACCAAAATAAGTCCAGCAGAAAAGGTAAAAATTGCCCTACCATTACCACAGTAATAATTCCTTTATGACTGCACTAGGCAATGGCCTTAACGGCCCATGGCGGAAATACTGGGGTACTTCCAATGTCCTAGAGTGCCTGCAGTATTTGCAAATAGCGGAGAAAGCGTTTACTGCCTTCACAGACCTGTATCCTTCACATACTGGAATATCTCAATTTGTTTTTGCCCCTTACGTTGGATGACCCCTTATATTACCACATTCAGGAAGATACAATTGTAGTGGATGTGAGGGCCTAAGTCAGAAATTGCTCTAGTCTTACTACACCTCGGACCCACTTGTGACAAAGGCACCATAGGTCGAATTCCACATTGCAATCTATCCCTGGAAAGTTCTTGCAATTTTGGAACTTGGACAAATAGGGGGTCTTGCCTTTACTGTAAATTGCAAGTCTTCTAACATGCCAAAACATTTTCCAAATCCCATATTTGCATCCGAAATGACCTCTCAGTCTGGCAATGTAGACTTTATGAAAACGTGTTTTAAATCACAATGCATTTATCATTGATAATGAATTTGAAAGCTATTGTGTGCAAACAGAGTGTAAAATAATACCAAGATTGAACTCTGTGTATGGGCTCAGAATAGACAAAATTGCAATGTATGGTAAAAGATCAGACTGCATAGTCGGACTTTGGTTGCAAGTTTAGATGAACACATATACCTATTTGTCTATGATTTTATCCACCTTTCTGTAAATTGCAAAAGAATCGTGAATGTTTTCACTTAAGCAAGGGAAAATATCTAAATAATAAGGTCGAATCCCACAATGCAATCTAACCCTGGAAAGTTCTTGCAATTTGGGAACTCTTGCAGATAGGGGGACTTGCCTTTACTGCAAATTGCAAGGCTTTTAACATGCCATTGCATTTTACAAATCTGACCCCTCACCCTTGCAATGTAGATCTGTTAGATGCGTTAAAATGCAATGCCATTCTGCTTGATATTGAATTTGAAAGCTGTTGTAGGTAAGCACAGTGCAGAATGAGACCAGAATTGAACTCTGTGTGTAATTTATACAGACATTTTGCATACAAATTGCAGGGTATGGGACAAGTTTAGATTGCATAGTGGGTCTTCGTTTGCAAGTTGAAGTGAACACACATCCTTATTTGTCAATGACTTTATCCACATTTCTGTAAATTGCAAGCGGATTGTGTAAAATGCAGAAACTTTTCACTTAAGCAAAGCAAAATATCTAAATATAAAGATCTTAACTTCAGTGCAAATCTACAAGGGATTCCTTGTCATTAAAGCCTCACGTAGCCATTATAGGTCTTGCAATATAAGGAGAGAGCCCCAAATTGCAACAGGTGACTAAATTGCAGAAACCTTTCAGCCAAAATTGCATTGTGGGATTCGACCTATAAAGATTTTAACTTGTGTCCAAATCTGCAAGACTTTCATTGCGAATAAAGTCCCCTGTAGTTGTTATAGGTCTTGTAATATGGGGAGAGCCCATATTGCAACAGATTGCAGAAACTTTTTAGCCAAAATTGCATTGTGGGATTCGACCCTTTGTACCTTCTATCTGGCAAGATTTAATGGCCCATAGGGCTGTCTCACATTTTTAACCACACAGAAACCACATAAAAAGTCTCTTCTCTTCCCATTCATCCATACTTTCTCTTAGATACCATACCTATCAAGTGCATCATATTGATAATGTAAGTCTAAATGTAAGGCTTCTTACTCGACTAGTCGGAGTTCACGTCATTACTTACTGATATAGCCAGGACGTGTTTAACCCTTTAAGGGCAGAGCAAAAGTTGTTGCCCTGGCTATGGGGACGGCCTCTTAAAAAAGTATAGTTCCTAGAGGACGAGCCTATTTTTAATTCCTATACTAATCCTATATAAAGGGGGTCGACTATAGTCAACGCTAGGCCTGCCATGGTGTCGGCTATAGTCGATGCTAGGCCTACCATGGTGTTGACTATAGTCGATGCTAGCCCTCAATGGGTGCATAATTCTTGGATAAGGAGAACTAGATCGTGCAGTCTACAGATGTCATCCCTCCAAGTCTACATCCTGTAGTTAAGCCTGTCAGCAGCTGCTGAGAGACCATAATAGTGGATCTGCCTCCCACACCGATAGCTAAGGTCATAGATATATGTGGCCCAATTATCCTCCACCCACGTCTCCATTAACGTACACGCCAAATATGTAATTATCCTAGTTTCTAATTAGTTTTCTTGATTAGAGCCCCGTGTTGTTAGAAGTCACCCATGTGAAGAGATAGGAATAGTGACTATCAGTTAAATCTGTGTACTGGATCGTGTTTCAATAGTTTCCATGACAGGATGGCCTCAAATCATAGTGGGAGGTATATTAAATGACTCCTCACCAGTGACTACATAGTGAGCTACAGTGCAGGCCTCAAAATAGCAGCTGCTATTTATTCAACAACCAATGCAATAGCCACCACTATGAAGTCATAGAACCCAGTCATAGGAGCCACTATTGGCTACATAGTGACCAGTTATACCTCCTTCATGATCTAGTATGCACTCCTGTGTTCAAATGAGCATAGGGCTACAGTAAGGGACAAGTGGGCGGGGGGCTAGTTAAATTAAAGGGGGTTAATTTTGAAAAAGACTCCCTTGATGGGGAGGGGAGTCATTTTGCAAAATCAGTTTTTAGGGAGGGTCGCAATCATTTTTGTCAGAAAAAAAAATCTGCCCATCTGCCAAAACCCATCAAGCCCTCTCCCACTGGCAATAAATGACTCATCCCTATCTATATAAAGGTGATCCCACCTGGTTACAAGGCCACACAAAGTCAATTCTCATGAAAATGGATCATACTTTTAAATAAGGTCAATGGTCATGATTCTGAATACTGCTTATTTTTTTTTCTGGGAGCCCATATATATAATATATATATATATATATATATATATATATATATATATATATATATAGAGAGAGAGAGAGAGAGAGAGAGAGAGAGAGAGAGAGAGAGAGAGAATACTTATATGATTACAAATCAAAGAGCACAGATTGGCTAAATTTGAGCAAAGGAGTGCAGAAGACAGCAGGTAAGACTACCCACTAATTATTCTCATAGAGCGCTATCATACAAGAACCCCTTATTGAGTCACTGTTCTAGTGGCTGTTTAGCCAGTAGGCAGTATGATAACCCTGTGATGTAGCCAGCTATTTGGTCACTATGGAAAATCCTAAGATCATCTGGTAAAATCTGGCCCATCTCCAGTCGTAGCTGGCTGAACCTGTCATAGAATCTATTGAAACAAGGTCTTGATGTGCTGTACTTGAGTTTGAAAAAAAGTAATAGTGTGAAATACGGCAGCTAATCTTGATATCCTAGTCATTTCATTTTTGATTCTCAGTGAAGTGTTACTTGTTGTAAAGGTACATATCCTAATGCAAGAGTCTGTTCTCACTTGATGAAATAGTGTAATGTACGACTGTCGATTTACTCAACAGTCAAACAGTACTAGACATAAAAGTGTCCCTTGAAAGCTACTCTTCAATACTGGTGCCTTGGTTATTTTAGTAGAACCGTAACAAACAGTGTATGCAGGGAAGAGTTGCCTGTAGCCCATTCGATATAACCATTGCATAGACTGCTCCTAGGGTGTTCCTTTTATATGTATGACACGCACAGCCTCTGAGTAGCAACTCACCGTGATGTATGAGTAATTATAGAACTTTGAAGGAAATTTCTTAAATTTGTGTCAACTTCTATTGACAAGTTGTATATAAGTAAACTCTTATTCTAGCATTCTTAGTACCTAGGTTTTACAGCATATAGTCAGCCCATATGGAGCAGTAATAGGCGTTGATCTGCAAGACCCTGCTATCAAGTACAGGTGTCAATAATACAGCGGTGCAATTTCTAGTTACATAGAGATATCAGCGTTATGAGCTGCTTACAAATTGTGACTCGTAATGCACTGAAATCATGAAGAGTAGCTTCCAGAGCATTCCCAGGTTGTTACATTCTGAGGTGCTTCGGGAGCAGCACGTAGATTGTTTCTGCTCCTGGAGCACCTCATCTATACCCCACACCTTATCGTCTAGTGCCAGCAACTTCCGCCACCGACGCCTCCTGCTCCCCCTGAGGCGCTGCTTATTGTTTCCGCTAATTAAGCGTCCATTAAGGACCTGGAGTAAAGGGAGGCAGCTCGCCAGGTCAGCCGGGTTAAGTGATCAGGTTGGCAAGCCTCTCCCATCTAGTGCTAAACACTAACACCTCCCTCTGCAGGGACGGTGGATAGTGCTGCCCTTTAGCTTGCCACTCTCCAGATGCACCAAGTGCACTTTCCAAGTATTAGGTTTCAAGAGTCATAGGCTATATATTGGGGGTTGGTGAATGAGGATACAGCTTATTGTATAAACTCTGATATAATGCTAATGATGAGGGCTAACATAAGTGATTAGTTATTGACTGATATAGGCTTCTACCTGTAAATGTGTTTTAACTCCATATATTCCTATATTAGGCAGAGCAGTGCAATATCCAAGTTATCAGAAGATGTGCTTAACCAGAGTAAAACATTATCTGCACTGAAAAATGTAATATTGGTTCGGGGAGGCACAGAGTATGAACAGACAATTATATGGACTTGGGCTTGCTGTCCTAAGACACGGCCTATTTATTGAATAAAGAAACATAGAAAAGAAAATTTAAGTCCAGCCAACATCATAACAGCCCCAACCGTCATTAACTGCTCACAGCATACTTGAAACAGTGTGTGACAATACAAACATGTGACCTGAGGAGCCAAGGCATAACACCAGGTGTAGTGTCAGTGCCGAGCCCAGATGTCCCCCACACTCACCAATATACAACACTGATATACCATTCAACCAATGTTGTTGAATGGTAACATTTTACTTGCAGCCAAATGAGTTTTGCTGTTTTTGTTTTTCTTTTGGCACAGGGGCAAGAATGCGTGAGAAGTCCTATTCCATTCTAATCATTATCTCAGGTATAGAAAGAACGCTCCATCGCCGTTCCCAAAATTGACTCCTTTTTGTTTGGTTTCACATGAACATTTTATTCTAATGTGTGAAGCTTGAAATATAAAATATGCTGCGTTCCAACATGACACATGGATACAAAAAGAGGGCAATCAGGAGAGGGAGAGTCTGACATGTATAACAGTATGAAATATGTCTTTATTGTCATACAAGAATGCCATAGAAGGATCTTTCTGTGCATTTCTGCTGACTGTGCAAATAATACTACAACTAAAACACTCATCTGCTTATCTTTTTATGATCTCCTGCAGAGAAAATATCTTCATCATCACATCATAATGATATTTCCATCCGGTTTAAGGAGATTATAAGATTGATGCGCCCATATAGCATTGTAATGCCTTGTTTTATTATTTCAATAGGAATGACTGAATCAGCTGTAAATGATATCCTGATCATATCCGGCACACATGGTATTTCAATGCTGTAATAAATGATACATCATAAGCTCCATAATCATACTTTTTTGTTTTGTTTTTTCTTATCCAGATTTTGAAAAGATAACGCTTCCAATGCCCTGTCCCTGCAGCAATGGCGAGTCCTATGTTTAGAGACATTGGTCTCTGTTCCTCCTCTCTCTCTCTCTCTCTCTCTCTCTCTCTCTCTCTCTCTCTCTCTCTCTCTCTCTCATCAGATTGGGGTTCAGTACAACAAAAAGATGTGCAGAATAACAGGACCGAGCTGCATTTCCGCCCGTCTTCACCTGAATGAGCCACCCTCTCCAGCCACAACACAAAAACAGATGCTATACCATTGAGGCCATCGTTTTACCACAGGAATATAGATTACAAGGATTGTGAGAAGGTATATGGGGAACATATGCACATTGTCTGCATTGGTGATGTATAATCATTGTATGCCACTTTTCTTTCTCCCTTTTTTTATGTATGAAGAGAGCTTCTAGGTTCAACTTCTTTTTGGGATATGCATAATCGTCATAGGCTTGTAGGTGCGTACAAGGAATTTGTATGATTTAAATTTCATCTCTTTTACACGTTGGAAAAGCTGTTGACGATTAATTGCAATTGAATCAGTTTACCTTAATTATAGATGTTTGATGTCATTTCGACAGCTAAGGTAATAGTCATGGCAAGAACTACATCACACAATTTCATGTAGGAATGTGTTGGTGCCCGGGCATACGTGCACCACACACATCTGAGGGGATACGAAAGAGGAGATATAGACCCTTTAAGTGGGCTAGGGTAGGCCGATTGTGTTCATGACGAGTAGTTCTGAAATTAAGTTAAAAATGTGCCCTCCTGCACAGTTCGCAAAATATTCAACCTAAAGAATAGCTCTCTGAGAAATCAATGGTTCTAAAGGCGTGTGTTAAGGTGGGACCGTTTCAATACCTGGAAACAAGCTAGGAAGGATTTTAGTGCCCATGTACGGAGTTAACTCTTGGGACCGAGTCTTTAAGGGGGGTTTATCTGGCTAAATGTTATTGTCAAACCAGCAGTGGATCTGTGCTGTCTTGTGATCTCGGCAGGGGCTGAGAGGGTAACAGATCCCGGAAAATCAATGTGCTTTTAAGCTAGATGGGTAGTTGGGGCTTAAAATTAAAGGGACCTCTCTGCAAGACTGGCAAGCAGCGGTCATTTCCACTATAAAACCCTTATCAAAATACATGT
This sequence comes from Acholoe squamosa, assembly GCA_949317995.1. Lineage (NCBI taxonomy): Eukaryota > Metazoa > Annelida > Polychaeta > Phyllodocida > Polynoidae > Acholoe > Acholoe squamosa. The sequence goes on from OX439047.1 coordinate 46,732,521, forward strand.
CCATATTCTTCTGTATATATTTCACCTACCCACCTATACACCCATCCCCAGCTCCTAACTAAAGCCTCTGCTCTCGTCAAAATAACTTTTAAGAAAATGGAAGTACAGACCATCCCCCAATTGCTCATATATATATACGAGGTGGGACCCAACGTCTATATCTATCCACAGACCTGCGCCTCCGAGAGAGGCCATGACCACGTTTCATCATCCACATTAGATTTTCATAATATGTAAACCTCCCTAAGGGCGTGCTTCTAGGGAAAGGTTGCAAGCCTGGCGAGGGTCACTGCCCATATGATGTGATGATGGAATGAGACAACGAGGGATGTTTATATAAGATGCATAGGCAGTGGACAGTAGATGACGTAGCGATTGCAAAGCTCTGAACCATATAATCGCACAATGTCCAGGCTGAATATATATATGACTGTAGGTAGTCTACACTGGCGCCCTGAAGTCCCTAGATAGAGATTGGCTGTAGCTATGCTGCGACCTCTTATCCAACCATCCCCCTATAGGCCTGATCCCATCTCATTCTCTAAAATATTTAACACCAGTCCGTTCCCGTGGAGCCCAACATGGCTGTAACGTTAAACAGTGGAGCTTGATATGGGAGCTGTGCCAACGTAGCTCGTGTTGTATAGAAGTGAGATAAATGCATGGGTTTAGGATGACAATAGGGAAGCATACAGCCACAGTGAGCTGAAGGTCCCATGTGCAGGGATTGCAAGAACCCTTCCTTGATCTCACATAGAAGTCTGACATGTGGCCTTATCTAAAGCTATACAGGCAATAGTCTTCCAAGCTTGTATGAACTTATAAAGTGGACACTCTGTAAGTAGTATACAATGCTTTATGATACATGTATTTATGGAGATTTGCATGGTGGGTAATAGAAACGCTGGTGCATCATTTTATTATGGTCTTTTCCCACTTGTTTGTGTCTATTTCTTTGAGGTCAGAATGTGGAGGTCTTATGTCGAGTTTGTCTTTTTCTTCTATGCAACAGACCCCAAAACCTTATTATACTCCCACACTGAAAACCTGGAAGATCCGGAACTCGTCAGTATAGTGACGACTGTATGTTCTATGATTGACAATACCAAAACTACAACTTTAGGTGATCAAAATGACGACTTTAGGTCGTCATCCTGACAAGCTATGTCAGGATGACGACCTAAAGTCAGCAATACTGACAATACAGAGTCCTCATACTGACAACTTAGGTCATTAGGATACCGACCTAAAGTTGTTATTTTGACCAACTGAAGTTGTAGTTTCAGGGATTGTCAATCTGAGGACCTAAAGTTGTCACCACTGACGAGTTTCGGACCTTCCAGGTTTACGGCGCACTCTGAAAAAGCTGTATTGAAGAATATTTAATAATCATTTCTGATTTGAAAATAGAGGTCAAGGACGTTTTGTTGCAATAAACGTAGTGTATTAGGAATGTAGGTTTTAGACTTTATGGGCCAACCAGCAGCAATCATAATAATAATATTATTATGTTCCCTGATATTACAAAGCTGTTGATCTAAGTGGGAATCTAAGTTATTTTATGTCAACTCTTCCTCTAGCCGCAATAGCTTGCATTTATCTGAGACGTCTGTATATAGATATCAAATTAATATCAAATTGTGATTGATACGGCCGAAAACACTCTCGGGGGTTTGTAACATAACCAAACTTGAAAACTGTCTAGGAGTCAATTTGCTTTGCCTGAAATAGATTCTTTCACAAGAGCCTAAAGAGGTACTCTGGCTTATATCGAATTGCATGACAGGGCATCAAAATCTGCTACTCGTCAACACTGCTTAGTCTAAGAAGTTGTTTTCCTAGAGTGATCTAATTCGTTGAAGAGATATCACTTTCCAGTGAGAATAATAAGGTTGCAAAGCTATCCCTTCCCAAAAGCACCCTGTAAGCCTGGAGGGTGTTGCTCCTATTGTAAAAGGAGCTGTGAGTCTGTGCCCTCTTTTCTAAACAAGTCATGCACTGCTTCACCATTCAACTTGCACTCACCACATTAGTCTAAAAAGTCACCTGCCTTTTTAAAATAGAGAGAGCTGTACTACCAGGTACCTACTTATGTCACACGCTCTATAGTTTATCATACTGACTGACTTCTCCCAACTTGTTACCTACTCAAATCCCCCTTTTTTAGCACCGTACTTGAATGACCTCTTGTGAGCAACAAAAGGGACAAGTTATAGGACTGGAAATGAGGGCATTTTTAGCCAGCTCTTTCTTTGACTATAGGAGCAACACCCTCCAAGTGACATTACAACACACGATGTATCGGTGCACTGAAGCCTTAGAAGGTTAACTGCCGCTAGACTATTTGAAACCAAAGGTCAGAGAACTAGTTACCTGTGCAGTGCTATAAGGTCTGAATGGTAAATTTCAAGCCATGTGAACCTTGTCCAATGGAAGGTTGCATGCCTTTCTACATAATTGATTCACCTCCTGGTCCCAGTGTCCATACATGATTGATACAGCCTACCTGATCGCTACTACATATACATTATATACTATTCTTATGTGTGTCTAAGGCAGGCTACCCCTATCAGCTAGATGCAGCGTTAAGGGCTGATACCCACACCGAATTGACAATTAATCAATCGGCGTGTTGTAATATTGATGGTCAATGGCGGTTTGACCCAGCAATCTCCATTCATCCCCCACCTACATCTCTCATCCTCTACGCATGGCTTGGAACTAGTCTTGGGCTCATTTGCGTTACATTCTAGAATGGAAGAATGAAGGTAGGCTGGCATTTTATTGTTGAATGCCCGGGTACTGGTCTGGAAGGACCCCTGCTGGGTAGAGCAAACTCACTGAGGTTATAGGAGGTTGATACCTCTAGGCAGGGGTAGTGTAAAATGCCGCCCATGATTGAGGAAGTGTTTTCCTGTGCTAGCAGCTTGCCATATAAACTGTGCACTTTCATTAGCTTCAGCCATTTTGGATTTCTTTATGGGTGTTTAAGTAAGGATTTAGTATGATTAAGGCATCAATAATTTAAGGCAATTGTCAGGAGCCACAGGAAGCTGAAACCAGTGAGTTCCCTATACTGTCTTTCAAATTATGCGAAAAAGCAATGCATTCATGCTTTGAAATTAAAGCAAATATATGTGTCTCTGATACCAAATATGGTTTGATGGTAGTGTATACATGGATTCCATATCATTATAGCCAATTCTGACGTCCATTTTCTGAAGGGTAAACCTGAAGTTACCTTTGAATATAGTTTCCAGTCATTCACTATGTAGAATATAAAACAAAGGTGCTCAAGAGATTGGACGGTGCAGCTTGGAATTGACAGTACAAGAGAAAAAGTGGGGTTGGGAAATGGAAGGTTTTATATCGTCTACTTACACTCCTTTCCACACTTGTCTTCTTATTCCTCTCTTTCCCTTCACTCAACTTTATTTTCTCTTTCCTCATCTCTTTCAGCCTTATTGCCTTTCTCATTGCCTCCACCCCTCTCCCCTTTTCCCTTATTCAGTTTCCGCTGGCACGCTACACCTCCATTTATTAATTCACTGCATTTACTCTCTTGTTGTTTTTCTTGCAGCATACCATAATGGCCTGTTTAAGCGCCGGTCTTGAATAAGCGCCAGGGGTATAAGGGTATTGAAATCAACCTTAAGCGGGATTTAAAATCATGAGCGCCCGGGCACTTATACGGGCCACTACGGTAGCTTTCATAGCACACTGGGGAAAGGGGGTAGGTATGGGTAAGGTATGAGGTAGGGTAGACAGGAGACACATCACCAAGGGTGTGCTGGTGTATGATAGTCAGAGCCTACCCACCTTAGGCATGACTATGTAGTTGTACGTATACCCCAGTTCTCTGTCCCCCGACTGACGTCCAACCGCCGGAGGGGAGGGTACAAGGTAACCGCAGCGACCCACCTGGCGAATACAAATCAGCCAATCAGAATTAACCTCTCCCTTCACCCCGGCAGCTTCCGAAGCACGGCCGCCATATTTGTTTTGGTCGTCATACCCTGCATCCCTTCAGAGCAGCGTCAGTTGCGCCACATATAACATGGAAGGGCTTTTCATTATGAAGGTGGGGGATAAATCACAGCTAGTAATTCTAGTGGTGTTATTGGGTATAGACAGGCGGTGGACAAATTTGGAAAGCCAGTTTTATCACTGTGGTTATTAGTTGTGTTAGAGAAGGTAGGAATAGTTAGAGAGAGTGAAGTAATGGATGGGGAGAGGGCCTTGTGCGACACGACCATAAACAAACATGGCTGTTAAAACAACAGTTCCCATCAGTGAAGCTAAAAAAAGAACATAACAAACGGTATTAGCCCACGCTAAGACAGCAGGAAATAACAATTAGCATGCACAATCAAACACTATATTTAAGTATATAAGTAGTTCATTACAACAGCTATACATGACAGAAATAGTTCACACACGCAATCAATAGTATGTATCATGCCTTGTCATAGGAGGAGATCATTCAGCATGCATTGACCTTTATTCACTGTTGTATTTACAAAAGGTACACCTAGAACAACATCTGTTTGGATCTATACTGTTAGTATGTGTCTCAATGGTACTTTGACAGCACGAATATAACTAAAGTAAATACCAGCTGAATACAGAAAGAAAGGGAATATATCTTTTGCTTTTTCATATCCTTTAGTATATGCTATTGTACAATGGGATCAAGAGGTTACCTGTCATATGTGATCCCACAAAATGTACTTTGAGTGAATGAGAGTGAGTAATAGATGTTTAACGCCTTTGTCGATAGCTAAGGTCATATTCATGGCGAGAACTACATTACACAACTTTACAGAGGAATGTGTCAGTGCCCGCACATATTGCACCACACACATCCGATGGGATAGGAAAAAGGAGAACTAGACCCTTTTAAGTGGGCTATAGGGAATCCCGAAAATGTACTTTGACAAAGGGTGTATGGATACGACTGTGTCTATGTATAAAGGGAGTTTATACACACTAAGTTACATTTCATTATACAGCTGCGCCTTGAGGCCTATCTTTGATGATACATAGCACTATAACCGGATGATGGATTATTGTCTGTATATCGAACTGTTTTATACAGATGTGCAAAGTATACAATCGAAAAGAGGTACTTTTAACCTATGTAGATGGTATAGCTGCACACATGATTCTATAATTAGAGGAAGAGTTGGTCAATGCAATTCTACAGCCACTATGGAATGTTACTAGTAAAGGCAGAATTGATTAATACAAACAAGGTTCCGCCTGAAAATATGCATATCTAAAGTATATGAAAAATATAATGCATCAGAAGGTGGCTAATTTCTCATGCTAGTGGTTTATATCTCCAATGGAATAAGGGACAAAAGCTCTACTATCTAGATCCTTTTGTGATTGCTTTATGAAAGTATGTTATCAGAGCTTGCCTGATATCATAGTCAGCGCGAAGGCCTATGGTAAGTTTGCATGACTTACCTCTCATCATCTGAAAGATTATGTCATCCTCAGAAGTCTCCATCATTGTTGTGGACGTTCAGCCTTATTCATCCTACCCTGGGGCATATAACCCTCATAACCCACCTGTATCCAAGCCCTACATGCGTGCTTTATAATGAATTCATGAGCCATGATAGACCTATTACCACATCAGTGCTGGAAATGAGAAATCTGACAGCCTTTATGTATGTAATATGACTTTAATGAACTCCATGTGATTAGGAAGTGATGTGTCATCTTATGATTAATAGCAATCATACGAGCAGCTAAGAATAGCCTTTAAGAGAAAAAATTCTTTTCCTATTTTATCAGCCCCTGGATCATGGATCACCAAACAACTGATACATGTAATGGCAGTGGGAGATGTCTAATTTATTTTGGATGGAATCTGTCCTGCACATAGCTAAAAGGCAATAATAGTACAGCTACATGCAGGAAAGCCTAAAACCTAAATGGCGAAGGGTGTAACACATGATACAAACATGAACAGACTATTTCCAACCTCTTATTTGCTAAACCCCACAGGAGGCCTCCCAATGAGACCGGGATTAAGAAAAGCTACCGATGAGAGAGGCACACAGATCCTATTTTGTGGCTAATGGTGATGCTGGGAATCAGATTTGACTGCTCAGATAGTGAAGACGGCGAAACTAAGGGCGTTGGGCTGCGCACTTCTTCATCCTTGCAACCCACTCTTCTCACAGCCCTGAGTCTACATATTACATGAAACATCGGTGCTATAGTTGTAGCTTCATGCATTTGAACAGTGAGGTGAATACTGTTAATTTCCGGTACTCTCACTTTTATATACTCAACCAAAAGTATGTTAAGTCATTAAGTCATTATCAACAGATTATTTTTTTTTCCGAATTCTCAAAAGCTGATGCTACTGCTCAACTCCGCTGCTGCAATTGAAATGGGAAAGTATCGTTGGTGGGGATCATTTTAAAGTTGAATGTAAAGAAACGGCCACTGAACTGCCTTCATAAATAAGTGGGCTCCAAACCCTGATAGAGCCCTCTTACTATTAGGGTGTTAACTAAATTATTCTGAGCAGCAGTGTCAATGGCACCAGACGTTTTCGGAAAAAGTAAACTGACTACTAATCACACACTTTCCTATGCCATGTCTAGATTTTAATCAACATTGATCTTCTTTCAAATTCTAAATAAATTCAATTTATTTTATTTTCTGCATCATCTGAAGATGTGTCGGAATGGGGCTGCCGCAGGCCATATTCCTTGCATCAACATGTCATTTCTGGTACCTCACCATAGCTCTATAACCATTGTGCTCTCTCTTGTACATATATAACCCTCCTCTCCATTACCAGTACCCAGGGATCGTTGTCCATTTGTTTAAGGTGAATTATAAACAAGGTGGAAAATAAACTCGTTTCGCTTCCTGGGGCAGGCGAGTATGTCGTAGACTTAAATAGACTTGAAACTGAATATGTATTTAAAAAAAAGTGCTACTCATGTAAAATAACATAATTTGGTGTCTTTCAAACCGATAAAAATAAGTGGGGTCATCTGTACAGATCCAGCACTGGTAATTGCTAACCTTTAAAAACAGCAGCAACCTAATACATGTAGATCTATACCTGATCGAAAATTATTCGACCGGCGACTTCAACATCAACACTGTGTCCTTGGGTCTTTCCATCACACATAGTGCCATTTGGAAAGAAGTTTATCAATTTCAGATTTCTGACAGGCTGTAAGTGACTATAGACACGTAAGCGGCAACCCTTTAAATTTATGATGTTTTCATTAGCAACTTTTGCAACAAAAATGCAATATGTTGCAACTGCAGTAAATACCGCAAAACTGCATGTCTTGCAGCAGAAATAGAAAAAAAGACCGATTTCTGCTGATATGCAGCAAGCTTAAAATATGTTGTAAACACACATTTGCAGCACCGTATCCCCTTGCATATTATTTATGCCTCAAGTGTAACACCCCAGTACCCTTTTCATCATTATTGTGATGATTTTGAGAACCGTCTCCAAGTAGCTCCCCGACACTTCTCCAAGGAATGAAGAGGCTGGGTGAAAAGTGAAGATATGGATATACGGAAGCAATGGTCATGTGACCTATGATTATGAGACCTGAGATCGGATGGCAGCTTTGGGTGAATTACCCTGTAGATGCGGCTCAGGGATATGTGGTCTATGGGGCATTACGGAGGTGAGGTATGTACAGATCAGAGGATGCAGTGGCTCGTATTGGGGATGAATGGTGAACAGTTTGTAACTGCTTCACTGATACTAGATGATTGTATTTAATATAAAACCCTGATTGGATGGGTATTTTCTCTTTCGTATGCCATTATGACATTTGCCTACAGCACGGACTGATTTCACTACCTGAAATTCCGAACGATCACTGTGGTTTACAGTGGTATTTGTATTAGAAATGTGCTAGATTCAGGATGTATACACTATTTGTCATTAGGGTGGTAGCTGCATCTTAATATGGAGATTTTTCTCGGAACTTGACTGTGCTCTGAGCCACCAATGTTGTACGTAAGGAATATCTATGTCAAGGTCACCCAACTGTAGTATAGGCCTGTATGTACCACAACTTCAGAGGATTTTCCCAAAGGCTCGTGGTAAACTTTTACTTCCCTCCATGTTCAAGGTCGTGTCATTCTTAGAAGTCCCTGTCTTTGTTACATGCTTCCGACCTCATCAGTGTAACCCTGGAGCACCTTAGCCTTCGATCCCACCTGAGCCTGAGAGTATTGCTGGGTGTTTACATGTGTATAAGATCAATGATTGTTGTCACGGGGGGGGGGGGGTTATCCCATTAAAGGGTACAACTGCCTTGCCATTGCACCACACTTCTAGCACTATGTATGACTTGAGTAGGATATTATGCCCTACATGCACTTGCCATATTATAATGGCACTATTGACCATTAGAATGACCCTGAACCTGACACAATTCAAACATTGTGTTTCAGACTAAAAAAATGCAACCTATGCCTGAAGAGTGAGTAGCATTTCCCGTTTCTGGCTATAAAGAGTGAGGCATAGTTGGAGTAAAATATAGTTAACTCCCACTATGCTTTGTTTCTTCCTGTACGGTGGTGCCCTGAGGTAACCCCTCAGGGCACCAGAGTAGATATACACTGGCCACCTGTGCTATATACCACAAGCAGCCATCAGAAGCCCAAAAACAGCCATATGAAGAGTGATGCGTATAATTATTCAGAGCTTTCTTGACAGATTGGTGCATCAGTAAAGACTAATGGCATAGGAGATAGAGTCTAAATGGCCTTGGATTATCTTGTCTTGACTATAGGGGCTTGGATATGTAGTCAAAAGAGGAAACAAACCCGGACAGAAGTTCACACAACAGGGAGTAGATAGATATTGGTCCCGAGGCACACTATTATGAAATCACAAATACGTGGTCGAAGCAAAATTCCGAGCAAGCATCCTCAAAGTATTCCTAGCCTTATTAGCCGGCAAACTCCAGGCAGGAGACACTACCGATAAGAAAGGCACACAGATCCATTCTTGTGGCTAATGGTGATGCTAAGGATCAGATCTGACTGCTTGAGGAGCGAAGGAAGGTGATGAAAGCCCACACCATAACTTCTTTCACCAAGGAGGTGTCAGACATCACTATGGCTTGAATAGATATACTTGCCCTGCTGAGGGGCAGAAGGTTGGAGTAAACGCTGTACTCATCTTTAAATTGACCTCTCTACTGCTTCATCAGAGGCACCAATACTACAAGCTTTGATCTGTGTTTGACAGTATTATAATGCATGGGAAACTAAGTCGCTCCCTTTAACCTATACTATAGACCGCTGCCTTTAAATTAATGCCAGCACTCTCTAGTATTCACTGCAAGCAAATTCAGTTTTCCTCTCCCTTCTCTAAGATTATTGTGGTTTCTACGAGAGGAGAGGTGTTCCAGGCCCTTCTATACCTTACTGTTCCATCAGCAGGTTACTTCCAAGGTGTTTCTATAATAGCTGCTAAAAGGCACGACGTTGGATACCTTGTAATTACACTTTGTTACCTCAAGTAGTTCTCTTTTGTCTCCTAACTCGGACTTGGGCACTCTTATTGCAGTCAAAACCCAGATATTGTGCTTTTTTTGGAATATTCTAAGTAGCAACACTGTCGTCTGTAATTCTGTCACCATAGCCTCTGGCTGATTTGGCTCCTCAAGCTGTCTTAGTTTTCTCACTTTCATTCAGAATTATGATGACAAAGAGTTTGGGTACTTTCGGCCCTCCTTTTACCATATTGTGGCCTGTTTTTTACACAGGTCCTCAAATTAGCAAAGGTCCCTATTTAACACAGGGTAGGAAGGGCTCTTATATTTCCAAATCCCTAAGCATTCACATTTGCGTAGTTCATGCAGGGTGCATCAGAGGCTGAAATACGTTAGTACAGACGCCCTAAAACGAGCCAATATGGTAGATTCAAGTGGTCTAACTGCTAATCCATACTGCCTAGGGCTTATCAAACCTAAAAATCACTCCACATCATTCTCCATTTCAGATTCCCATTAACTTCTTGTATCTATCCCACATTCACAGTGAAATCTGTCAGAAAGACATTTCTGCAGAGGCCTTATTCTTCATTGACATGGAGCTTGTGGTACCTCGCTAATCAATCTATATCCAGCAGCTGTAGAACATGCCATACCAACCTCCATTACCGATATCACCGCAGGGATTATTGGCATGTAGTTTAAGGTAACTGCCATGCACGGCCAACCCATATGCTTTCACTACGGCTGCTCATCTGTGTTTGAAACCGCCCAATATGATACGCATAAGATTTATCCTGTGCATAAAATGGAGGGAATAAATAGGCCCATCTCATCTTCGACTATAAATGACAGAGTTTAAGAAGTGTATCGGCCATAACTCATGAAATAGGTGGAGTGGGCTGCCAGAATGAAATAAGAGGTAATCCAGATGATTGTGCTTGATAAAATGATAAAAATTACTGTGCCCTGTTTTTTGTAACTTGTATCCTGAAGCCTTTTGCAAGTAGGGCTCACACAATGTGGTGTAATTTGAAATGAATAGCAACCTTTTATAGAGGAAGGTATCCTATATAAACTGCAGTTACATGCCACAGTTGAGCCATAAAGCATGTACTAGTAGGCAGTATTAAAAGTAATACAATCATGGTTGTTTTCATGCTAATGTGTAGAGCCATATATAAGGATTAGGCCTAGATGGTATGGTGATAACACATGCATGATTGCAAAGTGGTATGGCCATTCTTGATTCCTATGGACCATAATGCCCATTAGATAGATCTTCTAAGTCACAACATGTATTGTAGCAAGATACATAATGTGTGCAGGGTGCACACTAGTGAATGTATGGTTTGCAACAAATTGCCCATTTTCTGGATATATAAGGCAGTGACAAAGGAACAGAAGCTTGATTACTAATAAAGCAAAGAGACACTGTAGACTTATTTCCGGATCATCTAGGAGAGATAATTGTAAGTGACAACCATAACTCTCAGGAATAAAGTAGCCTGTAAAAAGGTGAGAAATATGGAGTAGCCGGAAGTAACGGTCATGTGGCCTGTGATTGGGAGACCTAGGGTCAGATTGTGCCATCTTGTGGATTGACCTTATGCACTCCTCCTCGGGGCAGGTCTTGTGACCCCTGGATATTGGGAAATATTTATAAATGATATGGCTAATGTAAGGGCCTGGGGGAGGAAGCAGTGGGAATAACACGGAATGGAATTGCAGTGGGAATAACACGGAATGGAATTGCAAATGGATTATAGACACAGGATTCCCGCAGAATGATATTACATATATATCTTCATGTTTGTAATGATAGGCCTATATGTCTTCTTAATTCGCTGCACATAGAGCATTGTTAGGATGTAGGGTCAAGTAAAGGGAATCAAGTTGATAATTTGATTTCTCTCAGACATCCAGAAAGCATGGATCGATAAACATTTCATGGTGGCCTATGACTATCTAATACATTATTTACATTCCAGAAATGGATAGAATTTACTGGAAAAAGATAGGATCCATGGGTCTATATCAGCTGGATCCCCTTTGGATTCTCACAGGGAAAGATAGGGTCAGCCAGACTGCCAGAACCCTGAGACCTGCCAATTAACACCGCATTGTTACCATGCCGACCATGAATACAAATGGTGGGAATCTTGCCAGGGGCAGAGGTCACGGGAGAGGCTCTCCACAAGGATAGGTCGGTGGTGGGGCGGAGGCAAGTGAAAAGGTGAAGGGTAGGAAAAGGCGATAAGATACGTGGGGCCCACTCAGTGTAAGAGGTAAGAGAGGGTAGGTCGGGCAATGATTGATTTTTACCTTAAGCTCAAGATCGTAATGTAGGAAGCTTAAAAAAGAATGTCCAAGAATGGAAGCAATATCTATAGGCCGGTGATTTCACCAGATATCACCAGCAGAGAAGTGTAGAGAGATGGTTCTCAGGGATGGCATAGGGAGCACGTACAGATCAACTAAATAGACCGTAATCTATGGCCATCACGAAGGCCCGCCCCCCCTTGTTGTATGGACAGTGTTTGTGTTAAGAATTGGTTTGCAATTCATTCTCCAATAGGTCAGTTAAGCCAGGGTGTATATTTATGTCCTAGATACATGCCCTATTGATCTGCAACCCATACTGCCAGCCATTTCATCACAGCGCATCAGCTAGAGAACCAGCATATATGTGGGTTTGACGCAAGGGCGTAAAAGAATCAGTGGAGGTAAAGGTGTAGGCACTTGGGGATTCCAAGTACGTAAATAAGGAATGCAAAGTGAATTAGGCTGTGGACTGATGCCCACCAAACGGCTTAGCAAGGAGGCAAACATTATTAGGGACCATGGAATTCAGAAAAAAAGGGATCAGAGATAGAGTAGAGGAATGATTCTGTATAAATTCTTAATATAAAACTATCATACTAGTTGTTTAACGTTGATAAAAAAAGTATATAAAACGTAAATGACAGAGATTAAAGAGCAAGAGGTCATCAGGTCAATGGAGAGTTTAAAAAAAGAGATTGACTTCACCACGCACACCAACCTAATTCTATTGGAATAAACCTGATTTTCCTGGTCAGACAGGCTTCCTCCAGCATTCCCCCTGTAAAGCCAGGAGGCCGTTGCGAAAAGATTTGGAATTAATAATGTCGGAGGTGCTATTCCCAGAACGGAACTCACTCAGCTCAGGAAATTGATTCCCTTGTGTGTTGCGAAAAGGGAATCGGCCAGTGGAATGGTACAGAAGTGGTCCAGAGTCAGGGTGTAATTCTCAAGTAGGTACTAATTCTTTGGGGAAGTCGATTCTCTGTGTGCGGAAGAGCAGAAAATTGGAAGATCAAATAGCTAGGGTGAGAACTTGGTTCCAATTGTTTTTGCAACAGCCTCCTGAGCTGTGTATCACAGGCCCCCGATATGAAGGAATCAGCTGAATATGCTGACAACTACAAGCTTGATGTCAGACTGCCGTTTAGTCTGATGATTGATGGAAAGGGAATTTTGGAGCAATTTGCTTCTGTAAGCATTGCCTCCTCAGCAAATACTGCCCTGTATTCAGCCTTGGTGAAACCGTTTACACAATCAGCCATTGGCCTAGCAACCCCTGCCCTTGAATTGCTCCAAGACCTAATTTAGTTTAATAGAAGAATGGATTCATATTTGACACTGGAACCACTGAGGGCTCTTTCAAATGCATCCTCCCTTTTTTTGTAAGGTATACACATACAGTCTATAAACCATTGGAAGTAGGATACCAGACAGCCTAGACATGAAAGTTGCTTTTGCGCAAATGGAATTGGTCAGCCAGATGGAGATGGAGGAGGAAGGAGGTTGGAAGGTCGAGGCTTTAGTGGAGTGCCTGAAAGCCTACTCTACACATACATATATACATACATATATAGTGTCTTGTGTGGGGAGTGGTAGTAACTGTTCTGATGGACCCCATACAGAATGGTCAATGGAGACACACTGCTTTACTTATCTCTTTAGAGTGCTGTTGGCGTTCTGTGGGCTCTGTGGGCTAAGGGCGCTGTACCCACCTCACAAACAACAATGGTACTACTCGTAGAATTTCCACAGGCAGCATCTCCTGCAGGGTGACCAGTCTGCCCCCTCCACCCCTGCATACACTCTTGCTCTGTCTCCAGTCAATGACACTCACCTGAGCCTCAACCCCCCCCCCCCCCCACCCCAACCACCTCTCCTTTACAGATCGTGCCTACGAAGCCCAGTCCCTTGAGTAAGTAGATATTTGTTATTCAGCTCAGTTGTGAAGACGAAAAGGCCTGGTCCGGTCCCACCACCTCTCCAGCCCCCACACCAATTGCCTCCCGCTCTACTTATGGCCCGATGTCTCTAATGGCCATTTGATATTTCTTAAATCACAGATTTATGCTGGACGCGCCGTTTGCCCCGCCACTTCCTACCCCAGGAGGAGCAGTGAAGGGAGCAGCTCGAGGGCGGGAAGGAGACATCTGATCGAACAGAGATGCATCCTACATGTGCTAAAAAACCCTCTTAATGTGCAGAGACGAGCGCTGAGCCTTTGGGTGCAAGGTGGAGTGCCGCCATGAGCAGCTCATAGTAGGGGCTGGGGAAAGGAGCTGCTCACCACAGCGGGGGCAATAGGACCCCTCCTGACTCTCCCCCAGCGGTGCATCTTCATAAGCACTGCGCGTACGTACAAAGTGCGCTGGAAGTCCTGCGATGGATACAGAGGACAGGAAGTAGGTTTGAGGGGCGGGAAAAGGGGCTCAAGAGCAGGCATCAGAGGATGAATGGGTATAAGAGAGGTACTGGACACTTGCAGGTTATTCCCTGAGATTTATGCAAAGTGGGTGGAGTGCGCAAGTTCAGTTTTGTAAATGGCCAAGTTACTCCTTCAGGACGAATACAGTATTAGAATAAGTGCCTCTTGGACTGAATTTTAAGGCGTGTATTGTTATATAGTTTCCTCTATCATGCTCCGGTAAATAGGATATAAACTGGCCTATTCATTACACTTAGATATCTCTAACTAAAAGTGGCAGAGTTACACATGTATTAGTCCAGTCGAATCACCAACATCGCTAACCAGCAATCTGAGATAAAAACAATAAGCAATAGGTGAGTAGCTCATCTTTATTGACCATAGCAGTGAGCTGCTCCTCTCATTTCATGTATCACTACCATAAGCTGCTATTTGGAGCCGCTCTGAACAGCTCTACAACTAGGTAGGGGAAACTCTGTACCACCTGTCCCACAGCCATATGGATTATGATGATCACTACGCCGAGCGCTACAAAAAGCACCATGCCATTACTCAGAAATACCCCCCAGGTTGTTGACGGCACTGGGAGGGTAGGCATACACATTGCATGATTTAATGTGATGGATTACTGTGGTATTTCTTAAAGCTGCCTTTGGTGTTTGTGTCTTCCCCTGTTTTTAGTATCGGTTATCTCTTGTTTCAGTCCTCAAGCAGGTGTGGTTGGGGTGTATAGAAAGCATGAAGATTGAAAGCTGTGGGGAGGTGGGTGTATTCGTAAAGTAGCTCTGTATCGTAATGCTGAGCATAAAGGCTTTATGGAGCGGATAAACATTACAGCATGACCTGCTTTCCCCAGCGGGCCAAGGCTAAATTAAGGCAATATGCTTGCACACGCATGTATGTATACGGTATGGATATAACCTTCAGTTGTAGGCAGGTTCATGTGCATACATGTAGGTTTAGGATTATATGTATAATATAAAGAGCCGACATGGACTATTTTGAATGTTTATCTGGATCATAGTTCATACTCAAACATAATGGTCTACGGTCAAGGTTCTATCTGGCACAGATGTTATCTTCACTACAAAGTATGTGGCTGTAATGGCAGCCGCAGTTGCTTTTGTTTAGCAGTGTTCAGGATCGCCATCTGCATGTGTTGTGCAAATGAAAAAAAAATAAAAACTCAACATTCACTCATTGCAAAATCAATATTATATCCATCAGGTCGCGGTCAATACAATATGAGCTGAAAATAAAATGGGTTGGGCCATTCACTGACTGGTCGCTAGTTCAATGTAACTACACAAAACCTAGTTAAGTATCCCTGGATAGATACTCAAATATTCATTGGTGAGACAGCTTACTCTGTGTGCTGGTAGCACATGATGGAGATATTTCAGGATGCTGTAGACTTCAACCATAGGGGAGATTGTTGTCAGGTAATATAGCTTGTCATCAATGTGAATCAAAAAGTAATGATGAATGGACGAGCCTGTAGTCTATGATTAGAGAAGCAAATTTGAATCCTACACGAGATGGGCAACAAGAGTTGAATGTTAGCATGGCTCCATTTCAAAGCCACAACATAGCTAGACTTTGAAAGATCTTTTATGTTCAACTTGAAACATCACTCACATATCCTTATTTTCCAAATCGATGATTTGATATGCTTAAAGCTGAATATCTTTCTGTTTTTTTTGAAAATATCGTGGAGGTTAAATCGACCAAACTAAACCAAGTCCAGAAGAACAATATTACAATTCATTGGCGTATCATAACTACAAGTAGTGATTCTAAAATCTGTCTAGGTATCAAGCCCAGATATCAGAAATGATAGGCTTATTTTTCTCATTCTAGCTTAATCTATTGTAGTACATGAATCTCCCTTCCCTCGTGCTGAAGAAAGGTCATAGATTACTCAAAGGACACCTGTCCACCCCAGGCACACCTAGTCCTCCAGGGGGTGATCCACTCTCCACACCGAACAACCTCTGATTAATGTTTAAGACAATAAAATAATACTGATGATGATGATGATGATGATGATGATGATGATGATGATGATGATGATGATGATTAACCCGATTAACCCCACTACCTACTGATTTAAACTAAATTTGTCATGTCATCCATTAAGCAGCATCAGTTAACCATTGCTGCGGCACTCACTTTAGCTTTCCTTAAAGAAAGACATCATCACTATGGAAATCAACCAATGTTCTCATTATAGTACACTTTAAAGGACGCCAAATCCTAAAGATGAAAGACTAGTGATTTAGCCCTTAACAGTTCAATACTGGGATAAGGGCAGTCGATACATATATACATTCATTTTTAAGGGATCCGGTGTTTGAACCTGGGTATCTGTTGTTTTCTTTTTTTTCAGTACATTAACTCCCCATCGATCGGTATCCTACAATTGTAGTATATAGGGGTATTGACTTTGTGCATGCGCAGGTTAAATTCAAAATAGCGGACAGCGAAACATTTGACTTTTAAGGACAGGGGTAAGTGATGGAGTGCTGGGTATGGTGATGGTTGCTGGTAGAGGTTGTTTACCAGTACCATTGGTGATGGAAGGTTTTTTTCTTCTTCATATTTAGCATATAAACCATATGCAATCTTTTACAGGCCACATGAATAAGTCTCCTGCCGGCAGTGTAAGGTAATTTACAGGTTGGCATAATTTCAAACACTCACCTTGGGCTGTGAAATATGAGGGAAACACAGGAGGCACATGAACAGCTAACTTTTGTATTTCCCTACATGCATTACTGCTTACTCCCTGCTTCTTCCTTTACTCACAGCGAAAAAAATGGATGCACATACAACACTCCAACTCACAGGATCACATTTACAACCATAGGACTTTCTTTAAAGCTAACTACGGTGTTTTATTCACCAAACTGTCTCAGACATTGTTATCTGAACATAATTATGGTCTATCCTAGGGGCATCCCCTAGTATTATTCACTTTGCTTACACTGACCAGTCACGTGGAATTTAGATATCATGTGACCGAGACCATATTTAACCAAAGGTTCCAGCCAGCAACACTCCCAATGGTACCTGTGTTCCAGGATCAAAATCAGTCGTCAGATTTTACCCCTATCATAGCATTCTTTCACCACAATGTTAAGTCTATGGCCCCCCACTGCATATTCAAACCCTATGTTAACTCTATGGTATTAACTCCATACTGGACGCTATTGTACATTTATGGGGACTACTTTTTTATCCAACACAAAGTTAAGACTATGTCGGCCACTGTTTACCCACTGAAAAAAAGCAGACATGGACGTGTGCTACATCATTCATGATTCACTTTTGATGTTTAAGCTAAGATACTTGAACATTTTTGTAAATTTTCATAAAATTTTGGTAAAATGTTACATTTCTTTTTCATTTGTAAATACATAGGTTAAAGCTGTGTTTCAACATGTACTCTGTGTTGTACATAGCAACATCTTGTATATAAAAAGAAAAATTTTACAAAACTTTTTTGGTCAATTTGTGGAAATTTGTAGAATTTTTAAACAACCCAAAAGCTGTCCATCATAATTTTCAAGCTCACATGACAGCCCCAATCCCCAATATAATCAAACCCATCTTACGCAATTCTTATATACTGATAACAGGTCACCATCTGTCCTACAGCGTACCAATTCAGGGCAAGTAGAAGTGAAAAAATGCAACCTATTCTACACTATTTGTACCGTGTTTGTGCTCACTCAAAAAGCGGTGGTATGATAATGTCAATTCCAGCCTTGTATTCGAAACATCACATTAAAACCCAATAGCCCAAGTAGCTTTCAACTTACCACTATGGCAACATTTTGGAAACCCGCCCACCAATGTTTCAGGAGTAACCATAGCAACCACATCTTCCACCCTGAACCTATCAAATTTTCAATGTCTTAAAGAACTACACAACCAGAAAATTCTACCCATAATTAAAGACCTACTCATGCTTAGAAGTGCTGCGGTAAACCTCCAATTAGAAACCAACAGAAGACCAGGAACATCTGTACCACCGAATTACAGAAATTATAACAACAACTTCAGCACTCCAATTCAAGGTCAGATTTTAGCGACAGCACTGTGCCAACCATGCTACTACAAGTCACATGGTTTTCCCTTGTGTCTTCAGCAAGACTCTCTTCCCCTGGCTGTCTGCCCCCAACACTTTTCTATCCCCTTCCAACCATCAATGTGTCAACCATGCCACCAAGCAATCAGTGCACTTCTGAAACTGGAGACCTGAACTCTGTGGATCAAAATTTCAACAACCTCTCAGTTTCCAGCTGAGGACCAGTGAGAAGGCGATCAAAAGCCAGGAGAAAGACTGGTGACTGCTAGGAAATAATTGATTCATTTGCACCTATGGCATATAGGTTTACTATCTATGTACAAACTTACTTACACCCGGCTTTGTGATCGCATAGCTAGGGGCTAAAAGCACAAATTAAATATGCCATAAGAGTGACTCACTACAAAAATAATCACTCTGCTCACATGGGTTTTGTTTACCATGGGACCAAGCCTGCATTTAATCAAAACGCCTCGTTTATTGAAAGTTCTTAGGTGCTACCTGACTCTCCACTCTACACACCAAGCTCTTCTCATTACTGACTCTCCACTCTACACAGCAAGCTCTAGGTAAATTTGTAAAAAGCAATTTAACATTTTTGCTAAAATAAGGAAATTTTGTTTGTAAAATGTGGACATTTTTGTAACATTTAGGTAATTTGTAAACTTTTTGCTAAAATGTTAGATATCTTTCATCTTGTAGAAAGAATGCATAGGTTAAAGGTGTGTTTTAACATGTATCCTCTGTGAAATATCAAAAAAAGATTGTTAGCATGATGTCTGCAGTTGACATGTCAGTCATTGCATGCGTCGTTACTGTGGTGTCCCTCATCCATACCCTACATAAATTGTTTGTTATTCATCCATGAACCAGTGAGAAGCAATGGGTGTGCAATGGTGGTGGTGATGGGGGTGGTGGTAGGGGGAAAATGTTATGATAAGGGTAGGCGTGCTATGGTAGGGTGCAGCATGTAAAAGGTTAATTGGAACATGTTGATAGGGTCATTTAATTTTGTAATGTTACGGTAGGAGAATGTTATAATGTAGGGGGACAAAAAAACATGATGGTTACTGAATAGAATAGAATAGGTTAGGTAGGTAGGTAGGTAGGTAGGTAGGTAGGTAGGGTAAGGTAAGGTAAGGTAAGGTAGGGTAAGGTAGGGTAGGGTAGGGTAGGGTAGGCTATGGGGTGGGGGGCACCCCTTAAGTATTTTGTGGGGGGAAAGGTCACAGAAGCGTGTGTATAACACACGCACACCCTATATAAACCGACCTACCCTACCTACTCCTAACTACCCCTACCTACCTACCCCCCTGTTGTTGATAACAAATGCTCCCTAACATTTGTCCACCATTTTGAATTTTGCCTATCTCTGCGCATGAGCAAAGTCGATGACAACATAAGTCAAACATTTCACTATTCACCATTGTAAATTTAACCTGCACATGTGCAAAGTCGAGGTTAAAAGGTCACTTCCGGTTCGTAAGTAGGTCAAATCGATTTCAGTAGCTGTTCCTATGCGCTGAGTTTACCCATATATACTACTCCTGGAAACTTCCAGGTATTAGTGGGATAGTTTTTTTTTTATTTCTAGGTCGAGTTAATAAGTGTGCCATTTCGTTAAGGTGTAACTGTGTTGGAAAACCCGTTGGCATACAATTTATTCACTGATTCATTTTTGAGAGAGAGAGTGAGAGAGGGAGAGAGAGAGAGAGGGAGGGCAGACAACCTGAGAGAGACCTCTCCAGACACCGCCCTTCACTAGGGCATGGAGCACGTTCGTTTCATGATAATAAGGAAAAGAGGCCCTTTGGCGTCATGCCTTGACTCATGGGCTTATTATCACTAAAAAGCACCATCCAACCTCAACTTCCCCCCATGTACTGCTGCAGTCCCACCTCTCCGACTAAGATCAAAGTGAGTTACTTGTGGCCCCGTGACCGAGCAGCTCCCCTCTTGACCCCATCCTGCGTGCTGGTGTTGGAACAGTTTCAGAACCAAAACTCACCCAGCCAGAGAAGCGATTAGCTGTGTACAGGTATCAGGCTAACAGCGGCCAGCACACGCTAAGAGCTTCCCATCCTACAAATACCAATCAATAGCTGAACCCCTCACTTTGCCTAAAAATAACACCAGCAATAACGATAACAGGGTGGAGAAATTCGAGTAAGGCTTTTTAAGAGAAAAAGTCTGCAATTTTCCCCGTAATACTCCTTATGTTACAAGGGAAAGTGGTAGCTTTAGCCAGAAATATATGGACCCTATGTGGAATGTGGTTCTGTATGGGAGCTGAGAGTGAAAAGTACTAGGATTGCAGGCCAACAGGCCACTACTCAGTCTAAGAAAGAAACTGCAAGTGGAGTCTGGTCTAGGGGGAAGGCTGTGGGAAGAAGGAAAATCGTATATACAGACATCAGAAGATTGTATTGACAAGTCAATGCCCATAACTAAGAAGGTACACATATCATGAAGAGAACTATTAGAGGTATATAAAAAAAAAGAAGCTATATAGAGAACAGTTGGTCCAAATGCAAAGTTCGCGGAGGCAAGGAAAATGTACATTACACTATATGCAGTGGTCGTGGAAGATGATGGGTGAAAATGAGGACGAAGTTGTTCTTATGACATATAATGGGGGAAATGAGGTACTATAAGATAACGACATTATTGATAGCTTGTAAAGGAAATTTGAGTCGAAACTGAACAGATGGTGACCGCCAGCCTAGAAATCTGAATGCAAAGTGAATGTTGCAATGAGAAATGATGAGAGATGAGAAAGCATCAGAGGTGGATTATGTGAATAAACTAATCCCAACTGCAAGGTACACAAGGAAAGAGTCCAAGTGGCTACAGTGGTGAGATCCTCTGAGGCCAAGCGCAAAGGTAGCAGACTTAAAGAGTCGTTTAGACATTACTGTGGCACAAGCTGGCACAAAGCTTTGCAGTAAGTAAATTATGTGACTGCACATGCTCAGAATTCCCACTGGTGACTCAGTGGAGGAATTAGTAGAGGAGAGGGTTTGGGATGGGGTAGAGGGGATGGGAAGTTTCATGAGGACAAACTGTGCAGATAACAGCGACTGTCAGGCATACACTAAGAACCACCTTGAATACCCATGAGATAATCGACTAGTTTCTTTTTATATGGGTAACCTTGCCAATGAGGCACCTGCTTTTACATCTTAGAGTGGCAGTAAGCATGCTAAATGCCAATTAGTGCTCTTCACCTTTTGACACATGTTTAATTGCAGCACACATGGGTCACATAATCTATGCTAGGTTTGTTTGACAAGATGAATGTGGGTGGCAGATGTGGATAGTGGGGGCATATCTAAATTGATTGCGAACTTAATACATTCATTATATATGAGTGATGAAAGCGGCATTCTATGCATTTAGTAAGATAATATGGGGGCAAGACATTATGTCTGCAGAGAACATATGTGGGATGTGAATGCTATCAGACTTTCAAGCTACATGCTATTCGATTAGCACAATGTTTCCTTGAGGAAGAAGGAAGAAGTCTTGTATTTCCTCAACTATAGGATTTACCAGAATTAGATATTTATATCATATCTATGATTTATAGAAAGGTTTCCTTTCTGTATAATATATTGATTTTAAAGCATTTCCTCTACTTATTCCTGACCCTGTCTCATCGATAGAATTCCCTTGCCAGGTCTCCATAACTTAATCCATGACTAATCACGGTTTTCCAACTTTTCAATAAATTCTACATGACACAAAGTACAACAGGTTATAAAATTTACAGTATGAGATGGAAAAATATAACAAGGTCATCAATGCATTATACATGTACCGTCTCCCAAGGCTGTTTTGATTTTAAACAGAAGAGTAAAGGTCCTGTCAAGATGCCTGGTTAACCACTGTCTCATTAGCACATTCAGTGATATACCGAATAGGAATCCATTCCATACCTCCTGGTTAGCCTCATCGATTAAAAGCATATAGAAAGTATCGGTAAAGAAATGTGAATACACATTCCTTTGGCAAGCCTGAGTCTGCCTCGGGTTGTATCAATACAAGAGTGTGAACAGATGAAATGCAACATGGACTGATTATGTTATATATGTCGAAGCCTGAGGGATAATTTTCCATTTTGATTAGTCTCTTCATTTGAAGGGAACAGTAACATAATAGACCCCTAATGTTACTTTCCTTCCGAAGAGAAGAGATTATTCTGAGTTTGTTTTCAATATTACGTGCCATTCTTTGAAGAGCAATGCTTAGACTAGGACGTTTCCTTTGTTGGGGGAAGAGGCTTCTACTTTCAAAGAAATGGATAATGAAGTATACATATAACCAAGTCTATGTCTAGCGGTTCTGTATTGTCTGTCTCCGGGCTTCCTCCTTTTGCATCATAGTCTTTCAAGTCCTTATGGTTCTATGGCTTTTAAATCCAGACATATTAATCACCTAATAAATATCTTGGCGCACAGTAAAAATATATCCCTAAAAAATTGTGATTCATTAGCAATGGTAGGTGCTGGTGGTTGCCCATTATTCTAGGATTAACCGTTGCAAATTGCACCCAGATTCACTGTAAAATTAAGGAGAATTCTCCATAGATTTTCAATGGGAATTCACAACATGTATACGGTTATTCACCGTTTCTTTGGCATGATGTTAGGTTTGTTTAGGCAACCTCTCATGTAACCTTACATTACTCAACAGTTAAGTGATGATTCATGATTCAAGTGATTTGTTTGAATTTCACAAATACTCTCTACATTCAGATATTGCTGTAGAGATAAAACATAATATGTTTTATGCATATTATGCACATTTTGCTCATACTCAGTTCCTCATACATTGGAGTGTCCAGGTCTATACATTGTCCATCATTAGAAAAATGTTACTGTCTAAATTAAAGACCACTGATTACAGACTTGTCTGAGCGTATACTTATAAATGGGTGTGGTGTTTAAACTTTACATTTCGAAATACTTGGTATGTGTCCACTATGTAATCATATTTGTAAGTCTACAAAGGTCGCATATCCGTAAAGGAAAAAAGGCTTTATATACCATTGGTGAAGTTTTATCCTACCCATTTTCAATTTAATTACATCCTATCAGAGAATTGACATATGTAATACATAGCCATGTGCTCATAGTGTGCCATCTAGTGGCATGCATACAAGTTACAATTTAGGGGGTTTCACTGTCAGCCTAACTCATAAAGTTACACCATAAAGAGATGTCAGTGAACCACCTTAGTGGGAAACACTGTTATCACCATGTCACTTTAGGGGATATCGCTATTCTTGCAGTTAGAGCGAATCACCATAAAATTTTACAGACTTTCTATGTCAAACTTAGGCATTTTTGTGACAGAATGTGCATGATAATTGGGTTGGCAGCATCAGTTCCAATTAGGCAAGACAGAATCCTAGTATAGCAGGGATGTACCCCCTCCAAATACTTGGTACTTGATCCGATCCATGCCCTTACCCCCTTTCTACAGACTCCCTACCATAAAACCCTATACCTAGATTCTATATTCCAGCCACTTTCCCTCATTATCCACTGGACATCAGAGGACTGCAAAGTGCTAACCACCATAAGATGAAGAGCCTTTCAACAAAGCGGATGCTCTGGCTTTTAGCGATCAACAAGAGCAAATGCTGTATCTCCATTACAAGTTAAGGTAAGTAGGGGCAGTAAATGAGGCAATGGGGGAGTTTGAGCCCCCTGTCTGGTTTGATACTAAACCTACTAACCCACTCCCTGTCCTTGCCTCCATATCCCTGCAATATTCCTATTGCCCCTTAAGCAGAAAAGTGGCTAGAAGTGGCTGGGAGAGACACTCGCTCCTCGACTCATCAATTGCTCCCTCTGCATGTCACTGGGTGGTTGGCCATCCACAAATCTCTTAATGCCTGTCAGGCGTCCTGGCAGCCAGTTATGGAACCATGACAGGCGGCTTTCTCTGAGACATACCTCCCCTGGGCAGGTTTAGCAGCAGTTTCTCACCTGCCTACTACATTAATACTACCCCAGCTCCAGGATAAGGCAGTGGTGGAGTCTTCACATAACTTGTAAAAGAAAAAGGCCAAAAGAAGAGAAATGGATAGCCTGAGGTGATGGCTGTGTTTAGGTGAGGGATAAAGGGATGGTTAGTGGTGGCAAAGTGAGGTATAGTGGGAAAGACATGGTTTCTAAGATGTTATCTCTGTATGTCCCCATCTTGTAGGAATGACATCTCACTTTTGTATCATATTCATAAGCAGTATAAAGAATATTAATTGATCAATAGTTTGAATATTAATTTTTGGAATCACTTGGTGTGACAATCACAGCCATAGGTAAATTGAGCAATCAGGATTAAATATACGATCAACATTATTGTTTTGTATTAGCTGTGACCCACTGAGTGATAACCTCATAATGGGATTGATTACAGAACTAAGCAGATGACAGTTACCCAAATGTGTGTGATCATACCAATATCAATGAGTTTTAGGAAGCACACTAGGCTTTTACAGTTTATTCAAATCAGAGATGCCTTTCTTGTTGTTTACAATGTAATATAGTAGTGAGTGATAGAGGCCTATATGTTTGATACCTGCACACATATTGCAGGATATATGTGATAGATTTGTGCTACAACATCTAGGATGCACGTTGGATGAAGACCTGTGCTGGCTGGGCTCATATTGCAGTTTTGCCTAATAACCCATATCGCCTTACATCACGTGTGAAATGAACGCAGTTAATTTAAATTTTCTCTGTTTTCCTTTCTTTTTCGTCAAATGATATTTGCTTCGTCCATGTATTCTTCATTATGTGAATTATACATTACTATCAGGGATCAAGACTTTGAAATTGCACATTGATACAGAGGGTCTAAAGTAGAAAGAGAGGGTGTGAGATGCAGGGGCAGTGTGAAATTAAGTGAGATTGAGAGACGACGCAAGCGACAAGTGTCCAATATTTACGACAGATATTGAGTTAGAAAGGAAGATGGGGGGGGGAGGAGAAAAGTGGGATGAAATGTAGGTTTTCAATATACAATATACAGTGATCAAACATACAAAGATATTCTCTTTCAGGCAAAGAGACCTATACATTGATATCCAGAGGCTTTCCATATGAGGATGAGCGAAAGGTAGACAAAATAATTATACACAAAGAATTCTATTCAGAATCCAAGACTAAAGAAAAACATAAAAAGATATTGGCATGAATGAGACGACTCTAGTCTGGTAATACATTGAAGCTTATTCAAAATTGAAGAAATTTAATACAATGATTGGTTAGCAAATCCTATGGGCGGAATTGTTCTAGATGTAATGTAGATGGCTTTAAATATATCCAAGCTGGATGCTATCAACAAGATCAGTTCAAGTGTTTGCTTCAAAAATGTGGAAGCTAATACGCTTGTTAATGAATGCATTTTGTCTAGCAGTAATGTGCAACATCGACATTGTGATATTACCACGGCATATCTTGGACAGAGGCTATTAATTCGTTCTCCTTTTCCATTTGCAGATACTGTACAATATCCACCACTTAGAGCAAGTATGTTTCCCTGCCTTTTAAAGTCTAAAGCAATGAATTTTCATCTGATATAACCAGGGGGGGCTATAAATGTGATACGTGTTCTATATCCCACATCAGGACTCAAACTCCATTCAAACACACTCATAACTTCAATTTAGCGTCATTATATTGACATCTCCATGGGTTTCTCACATGCAATGCTTCCATATTTATGAGCTTCCACTTTTCTTACGTTAGTTTCATTTTAAGGGAACCAGACATTGTAGATGTGGATATGACGAAGGTGCTAAAATGTATCGTGTTTCCCCATAAAGAAAGTGTCGATTATGTCATAATTTAGGGCATTCATTTTTCAGAACTCTGAGTTGCGCCCCTTTCTCTTTTAGGTCGAAATCCACAAGGCAACAAATGACTCAAATGTCTCTGCGATTTTGAATCTGTTGCGATTTTGGGACCTACCTCAGATTTGCAAGGATTACAGTTGGGTGTATAGAAGACACGGACACTGTTGTGTATTTGCATGTACTCTTTGGGAGATTTACCCTCTGTTGATCTCTGTGCATTATAGTTCTTAACCCTAAACTCGCAAAAGATTGCTTGTGTTCTATACTGGCTGCTCTATAGGTATGTCCGTTGCAAATTCATGACCCAAGACTAAGTCCAACTGCATGTTAATATTCGAGCATGCAGTGTCTTTCAAATCAGCATTTGTCCACTCAGAGAATCAGTTAGCTGTTCACGGCATACTGGACTATGGCCGGAAGACAATGTCAGACTTCAATTCTCCATTTTTAAATACAAATCAATATTCAGTCCCTTCCTTCTGCCTGAAAATAACAATAGTAATAATGATGACACGAATTCGGGAGAGTCGAGTGCACATTTTAGGGGGGAAAGTTTGCCATTTTCCCTGTCAATAATTCTCTTGTTACATTGGAAAGTGGTACCCTCAAGGGGGAAATACATGAGTTTAAGTGGAATGTAGCTCAGTATGGGATTGACATTTTAAGAGTGAGGGGTGATTGGGTAGCAGTGTAAGAGGAATCTAAGTGAATCTAAGTTGTTAAAAGGTTGTCCAGAGGGGATCGGGGACGCAGTTATAGTTATGGGAAGAAGCATATGGAAGTGTTGAACGTGAGGAAGCTCTTAAAAGGAAGGGATATACTTAAAAAGAAAATAGGTTCTGATGGGGATCAGGTCTCACAGTACTGTAAGAATGGATAGAAGCTCAGAGGAGGTATGCATAAAGTGTCTGGGAATTTGATTTGACTATTGAGTGGGGATGAAGAAAGAGTGACAGAACTCTGCAGTTAATGTCTTCCCAGTTCTATCTGAAGCCTTTGAGACAGTAAAGATATGGTAAATAGGGAAACCCCTGCAGGAGACTAGAAAGGCCTAGGTCCCTCCAGTGCCACACAGGAGAGAGGAAACGGTATGGTGATGAGGTCTTGTGAGTCCAAGCTCAAAGGTAACAAACTTAAAAGAGGCCCATTAAGGCATTTCTGTGATACAGGCTGGCACTTGGCTTTGCAGTAAGTGAATTGTGAGGACGCACATGCTTAGAATTCCCATCGGAATTCTTCCATAGGCATTGAATGTTGAAATGTGGGAGTGTGGATGGGATGGATGTGTGTGCTGAAAGCTTTGGATATATAGAATATGTAGAGAACACCAACTGCCAGACACAGACCAAACACCACTTAGCTGCCTTCTAGGCTAATCAGTGACGTTTATCACGAGGCCCCCCTGCCAACATGGCACGGGTGGGAATGTTTAATGCCAATTAATGCTTATTATCCTTAAAATGAGCTTGATCAGCAGCTGCTGTTGATTGCAGTCTCGGCTTTCACACCACATGTCGTTGATCATACCTTGAGTTTGGTAGAGAAAGCCGTATTGCACCCGTTCGTGTGTTCTAATCGGCCAAATTATGCAGAATTCCTATGCACAAATCAAATTAGAGCCCTGTTATGTTGTGCTACAGACTGAGGTGGTAATAAAGGTTGGAGACAAGGAAAGGTTTTTGGGAGTGAGGATAGGAAATTGTAGAAATGGAAATTCTTGTGGGTAAGGTGATGAAACCTTAAGTCAGGAATGACTGTCCTCTAATCGATGACTTTCCCACTTAAAGAGAAAATTGGGCATTGGACATTGGATCTCTTGAAGAAGATGTGTCCAGGATGGTGCCAGATATGTGAACAAAGGAAACAAAGATGGCCTGATGAGAGCATCATATCAGCCCAATATGATATGAATGAACACCTTAGGTATATGCAGTCTGAGGGTGTGTGTGTGTGATCGGATGCTAACCCAGCCCCTATTTGTGTCATCGTATCATGTCTACAACACACAATAATACCCACCTCTGAGGGTCAAACGTGGTTTTGCAGAGAGAGGTACTCGTTCCTGCTTATCAATTGGTTCATACAACTCCTCTACACGCCACAGGGCACTTTGTCCCAAAAACAATTCTTGAATTGTTTGTCAGGCTCCTGACAGATAGGCATCTGTTCAACTTCCTGCCTGCAATAATTATAGATATCATCCAAGGCTTTGGCGGTGGATGGTTCCTGACTTGAGGTGAGTCTACCACTTCACACACATATCTTGTGTAAAGGGGCATATGCTTTACTTCCTATAGAAAACCACCTTTAAGGCCACTGATATCAAAATTTAAAACTTGAAGTTTTTTAACATGACGTATATTTCCTTCTCATTTCTGTGTGTATCATAATATGTAGAGCTGTCCATGGCCAATCTGCACTGATAATAAAACTTATACACTGCAAAAATGGTGTTTAGATTTTAAACATGTTTAGGTCTAAACATGTTTAAAACCTAAACATATAGGTCAGTTAGGTGTCTCATTAAGTAGACATTTAGGAAATAAACACTTTTATTCTAAATACATAAACATTTTGGCTAAACATTATTATTTAGATGTTTACAGTTTAAACATATTATAAACTAAGTGTTTAGACTTAAACATCAATATGTTTAGACACTTGCATGTCAGATACACACCAGGTAGCAGCACTACATGTGAATGTAGTACATACAATAACAATCAATTGTTGTGGCAAATGACCCCTTATAATCATGGTTTCATTTCATATAATGTCAAGAGAATAGAAATGGCAAAAGAGAAATAACTGAATTCACCTTACACCACCATCATTGACATAAACTAATCAATAGGTTTCATGACTGACACCTATTTCATGTCATTTTGTAAAGGCCAAAGCAATGTCCTTCCTCCCAAACTGTTGTACTTTCTCAAGTTTCTCATTCTAATGCAGTATGTACATATAGTAGGTGTATATATGGATGTATAATACCTGTTGCTGACATCTTTGGAGACTTCTAAACACCTGATGTAAATGAGACAACAAATAAAAGATGATCCTTATTTTCTTAATGCAAACATCTGCAACCCCTAAATTTACATAAAATCATTGAGACATCTAAACATAAAATTTCATAAACACCTAAACATAAAAATTCGTAGATATCTAAACACAAAATTTTAAACATTAACACCTAGACTTCTGAATACTTGAGCTAAACACATTGTTTGGCTAAACATGTTTAGTAACATAAGGTGATTAGAAAAACGGGACAAGAATATGCTGAGAATTGTGTTTAGGATCTAAACACCATTTTTGCAGTGTAGTCAGTACTGACTATACCACCATATTCTGGACCCCATAGTAAGATGACTATATATATCTTAGTCACATATTAGTCAAGATGATAGTCATTCCCACTATATGCACAAAACACAATCTGATGATGTCATAGGTTTTAGTGCACAAAAAACGTCATCAGCAAAGAGCACATACTTTTGGATGCCTATTTGACAAACCCTCATTAGCACAATTATAATCTGCCTCAATCACAATATTAACCTGTTCATCCATGTATTATGACTATATATGGCATTTGATTGATAGGTAAGTTCTCTGTTTACTATAATATTGTTGGGAATCGCAGAATAACTAGAGTTACGTTTTGGCTTAAGGTTGGAAATGTGAAGGCATGTGGCAGCCATCTTGAAACAGATGTGAGGTACAGTCAGTAATGACTATACATATTAGCCATAATGACTATGTAAATGATGCCAGGCATCAAAATGATAGTCATCTGACTAAGGAATCTTTCAATGGATTAAAGGCATGACTATATGCTGACTATATGACTAACTTTAGTTAGTCACAGGTTACTATAGAGGGATAGCCAAAAGTCGCACTATCATTTGACTATTTTAAGTTAGTCACTACTGACTAAGATATTAAAGTCCATTTTTATCAGTGTGTTCCCTGATACATGGTTATTGAGGGACCCTCATGAGCACTTTATTGTTTTGTTTTTTCAAGCTTTGCTTTATACCTGTCCTCTAATGACACCTGCCCTTTAATAATGGTTCTAGTTCATTCTCAGCCTTCTGTCACATAAAATCCGGTTTACTGCCGATGATTTGATAGCACTGAGGGGAAGAGAACATTGCACCAATCATCCCAACAGTAAAAAGGACACATCAGTGGTACAAACGCCATACATCCATCCATGTGTTGTATTTCTGTTATTAAAAGTTCATCTTCGCCCACTCAGAATGAGACTTTGCTCTCAGTGCGCAGGTTCTTCATTACTTTTGCCTCAGTGTTACAGAGGACAACAACTATGGACAGGGCCAAGAAAAATAAAAGCTGTGTTTCCAGTAACATAGCTCAAAGAGCTTTTTTCACATTTATATAGGAAATGTTAGGTTACATATCAATGGAAATATCAAATTCTTTGATTTCATTGTAAAATAATGACAGGAAAATGACAACTGTGAGAGAAGGGAAGAATGCGAAAAGGAAAAATCCTAAAAAAGTAATGAAAAATTTCTTTAAAATATGAAAAAAAATGAGACAAAATTCTTCATAATCACAAGAAAAAGTTTTTTTTGCCCCTGTTTTGCTAGGGTCGGTCGGGTTACTGGAAACAAACCTTTTTTTTTATTTGGCCCAGGTAGGACACATTGCTATGGCTTGTGTACGGAGCCCCTAAAAGGACATACCAAAAAACCTTTTTTCCTGAAAATATATTCCTGCGGATACTGGAAGATTCCTGCGGATACAAGAACATTTCTTCGGATAGAGGAACATTTCTGCAGGTACAGGAAGATTCCTGAAGGTAGAGGAATATCCTGCAGATACAGGAACATTCCTGTGGACAGAGGAAAATTCCTGCAGATCCAGGAAGTTTCTTGGGAGTACAGAAAGATTCCTGGGGGTACAGGAATAATTCTTGGGGGTTCAGGTATAATTATTGCGGGTACAGGGACAATTCTGATAGGTGCAAGAATGACTTTGTGGGAGGAAAAGAGCCTTTCTGGCAGCTAATTGCATAATTCTGGCACCCATAAGAATAATTGAATAACTCTAGCATGCACCTACAAATATTCTTTATACACCTGAGAATGTTTGTGTACCCGCAACAATGTTCCTGTAATGTCCCAGTACCTGCAAGAATTCCCCTGTACCCGCAAGAATGCCTCTGTACCGCAAGAATGTCCCAGTACCCGCAAGAATGTCTCTGTACCCACAAGAATGCCCCTGTATCCGCAAGAATACCTCAGTACCCACATGAATGTCCCAGTACCCACAAAAATACATTTCCCAGTACCCGCAAGATTGTCCCAGTACCTGCAAGAATAATTTTGTAGGAAAATAATTATTCTTGGTATGTCCTATTAGGGCTCCATAATTGAGGGGAGAAGGAGCTTAATGGACACAAACATCAATTAAATGATGAATCAACATCAATAAATTTTTAATATTCATTGGAAAACCTACCTGTCTACATTTCTTTTTTAATTTTTCAAAGTTTGTTAATTTACTTATTCATATTTTCTTATTTTCATGCATAAAAGTTGTCTTCATCTCTATTGCAGTTGGCGTACACCACTAGCACCTGTACAAGCACAACTGT
Source organism: Acholoe squamosa (assembly GCA_949317995.1). Lineage (NCBI taxonomy): Eukaryota > Metazoa > Annelida > Polychaeta > Phyllodocida > Polynoidae > Acholoe > Acholoe squamosa. Next base: position 46,764,372 of record OX439047.1, read on the forward strand.
ACGTCCCATCCGCCCAAGGTTTGGGGAAGTGTCAGCTTCATTGCCTTAATCAAAGTATAAAGGTATTAGTGCATATAGACTTGCATGCTGCCAGCACAAGGAAATTATTTAAAACATTTCTCTTCTCAGTCTGCACCACCGGCGTATAAGTCATGCATCATGTATAATGGCTGCTGGCAGATCGACAACCCCCAGTGTATTTGATTTATGATATGCTTTTATATATCTACAGCCCAAGCTGCTCATCCTTTATGTATCCTTTATCTTTCACCCCCTACAGATCTGTCAACGTGCTTTACGTGGGGGGGGGGGTTCTTACTCTCTGACAAATGCCATGGCTGTGAACCTCTTGTATAATTATTGTGATATACTGTTCATTTTTGCCACCCAGGGTAGACATCGCTGAGTGGTGGATGTATGAGATGCCTGTGTGATCTTTCATACTGAGGCTTCCATCATGATATGTCAGGTGTAGTCATCTTCTCATCAGTTAAGTATACTACTACCTGATGTCAGACCCAAAGTGGGGTCACATAGATACATTATACCTGATGGGTTTACCTAAGGCATGTGGTAATGGGTCGGGAGGATCCTCCAATCCAGCTGTTTTGAACTATTCATAATAGATGGAGGGAGAGTGAGTGAAGACAGACCTTTCTTATGTAAACTGTGCTATATTCATTTAGGATCAGTCTCAGTATTTGACGGCCGACATTTTGCATTCATATGAATCTAATGCTTGGTAATGCATCTTTGTAAAATTTCATTTATGGATTTTGTCAGGCAAGCTATTTTAAGCATTCCATGCTTTCTGCTACACCCTCCTTCAGCGTGCATTTCTCCATTGCGGGTTTCACCTGAGCTAAAAATGATAATAATGTAATGTGTATGTCATTGCAAGGCAATCGGCAACTCTGAGAGATAATATCATTATTAGACTAGCATGTGGGATATATGGGAAATGTAAGGGGTAAGCAATAATGAGACACTAAACTCCCCTACAGACTCCTTTTTTCTGCAACCCTCTTAATCTATGATCTTCGCAATTACCCTCAACCAAATCCCATGTGTCTAAGGAAAAGAAATGAAGACACGACCTAGATAAAGAAAACTAATATCACCCTTGGAGAACATATCTAACTTTTTATCTAAAAGAAACACCTCCTGAAACCAGGTAGCTCCATTCACCTGCCTCTCCTAGACATATTCCAAGTACTGACAAGGCTGCAGAAAGAAACAGTGTTGAAGGAATCCCATCTTACTGGCACCAATCCTGCCCAAGTACATAAGCTTGTACACACTGTGGCTTAGCCTATAACAACTGCAGCTGGGGTTGCATGTATAGAGTGTGTAGTTTGGTCACCCTCTGGGGACGGCAGATTGTAGAGGCGTATGGTTGTACATGTAAAGGGTGTGCGCATACAATGAGAGTGTCATGGCAGGAGGGAGAGGAGTACATTCAGTGGAGGCAGTTTTGTTCACAGGGTGATTCTATGGGGAGCTTCTTTGGTTCAGCGCCAGGGGAAGGTAATAAATGTGTGCTGGAAATGGCGGAAAATCCACTGAAATGAATTTGGTCAAGGGTTATTTGCTACACCCTCTTTCGAACTGAGCAATGTAACCAAGGAAAGGTGTGGGTGAAATTTGCCTTCCCTTACTTATACACATAAAGTGAATAGTCACGACACTTTGCTATCAATTGGGCAATATGCTTTCCAAGGGTTCAGGAGCCTGGAGCTGCATCAGTTTGACTTGTAGAGCTGATATAACAAATACATGTGTGGCTAGATTAATGATGTATTGTAGGCACTGCAGCAAGAAATTCAACTGCAGCAGGGGACACGAGTGTCACAATTATCATGCCTGTTGAAAATGATATCAAACTCCTTTCCCCAGTATATAGTATTCCTTTTGTCTTTCTGTGATACATCTTTGCACCTGCTGCATATAATTATCATGCAGCCCTACATAATTATAAGTCTAGTAAATATGTCCGAATAGAGAACTACATAATCTCGAATTGATGGTGGTTTCATGTGAAGGATATCACAGGCATTGTAGCACGATTCAAAGGTAGCGAGACGCTTATATACTTTAATCCTTGACTTTTCATTTATCATTCTTTAAGGCCAAATCCCACTACGTGGAAAATGGGTCTAAAACGGCTGTGATTCTGGCTATCGGCAGCCTTGGAGTCTTGTCAAAAACAAAATTCACAAGGGTTCCCATGCCACCCCTACCTTTATCAAACCCCACTACTAGCCAATATTGGAAAAGAAATGTCTGTGAAATTCATCACTGTACTGAATAGTTGTTACTTTTAGTCACAAGTACAACATTCTTATGACTATAGTGTGTGGAACTTAGGTCCTGATTTATGAAACGATAACACACCTCTTGTGATTTACTAGAGATTTTAGTTTTCCTCTAAATCACAGGGAATTTCTATATATTACAGAGATTTCTGGCCTCTTGTGAGAAAAATATCAAAAGCTTTTGATGTATTCCACTCCTGAAATAACAACACTTTGGCAAGGATTCTTAGCCATTATAGGACTTCCTTAGACGATATTACCACCCCAATATCGGCTAAGTAACCACATATCCTATATCACAAGGATTTTCTGGCTTTTTTCGCATTGTGGGATTTGGCCTTTATGAGGAAGACAGTCAATAACTAACGTCAGTGCAGCTGCACCTGTACTCACCTATTAATTATGCAACATTACCGTCAGACTATGAATTATGCCACCACATATCGATATATCACACAGAATAGGGATAAAACATGCATCAGGTATTTATGTACCACACAGAAACCATACTTCTTAACTTATGACACTATTTCCTTTTTACACAGCCGAAGCTGTCCTACATATTTGAAGGGCAATAGTAGCAGGTGACTGAAGCAGTAGCTCACATGCCCTTCACTATAGGCTAATAAAAACAGACAGTTGAAGTGGGAATCTAAGATCTAAAGTAGAAGGCTGACATGAGACTGGTTAGTTCCATTTGGCTGACGCTTTATAAGGTCAGCCAATGAGGTACTGTTCGTTGCCTATGGATTCCTTTGCTTGGACTACCAATAAGCTTTGAAGGTTTAAATGCCTAGATAGGATATTCCATTGTAAGAAAATGGACAATAAAATGAGTTCCTTTAAATCGGTTTATATAGAGTCAGTTTCAAAGAGTAAATTCGGAAATGGTGTATATATGGCATAGTGAATAGACTTACAAAGCACATCACATGGATGTTTTCAACTTAACAGTTACATACAACATAACCTATGGTATCGTTGGTCTCTACAAAATAACTGTTGAATCTACCAGGGATTCTCGTCAAACTAAATAGTGAATTACTCTAATTGTATTGCAGTGAAGCAGTATAGTTTATACAATGAAGCCCTAGATGGCAATAGGGTTGTACAAGGAAACTCTGTGAAAATAATGACAGGTCTCTGGCAACTTTGGGACAAGGATTTTCTTTTGACAACATTTTTTACAGTATAGGCCAAATCCCACAACGTGAAAATGGTCGAGAAATCGTTGTCAAATAGGATATGTGGGTGCTTAGCCTATATTGGGGTGGTAATATTGTCTAGGGAAGACCTATAAAGGCTAAGAATCCCTGTCAAAGTGCTGGTATTTAGGGAGTATAGTAAATCAAAAGTTTTTGATATTTTCTTCACAAAGGGCTTGAAATCTCTGTGATAGACTCAAAACCCCTGTGATTTGGAGGAAAACAACAGTTTCTAGGAAATCAGAAGAGGTGTGTCTTTGATAAATCAGGAGCCAAGTTCCACATACTACAGTCATAATGGGGTTCTGCTTGTGATTTATGCAAGCTACATTTGTTTATGCTATGCAGGAGACCATTGCAAGCCACAGAAAATAGTCAGAGACAACTGTGATTTTAATATCAAATACTCTATCTCTGTGAATCATTCCAGCAACTCATCTGTGCAGTAATGAAAATCACAGAGATTCCCCTGCTACTATCAGCTATAGTCAGATTTAGAGTGGTAAGAAGTGCAGTGAGTACATTTGTGATTTAGGAAATTGGCAAGAGTCCAATGTTGCCAATATCCAGAATCACAGACATTTCAGACCCATTTTTCACATAGTGGGATTTGGCCTTATGGGTATTCAACTACACCCAACCCCAGCTTATACTCTCAGTATAGATGTCCTTTCTACCCCACCATGTAGAGGCCACATATATACATGGAAGTGAGTTAGGATATTACAAGGTGCGTGTTTTATGTGGAGCTTTCAATAGGACATGCATCGGCTTCACCCCTGACCTTCGCATGGCTCCAGATTGGGTAGCTAAACTAGCCCTGTCTGATGCCAATAGCGGATAGTAAGAGAGTAATGTATGGGCTAACGGGCACCGAATTCATTGTATCATAGGATATCAAAACGAGTGGGTGAAGCCCACGAGTTTTGATATCCTATGATACAATGAATTACATGATTCATCAATAATTCAAATATAATGTATATTTAACCCGGGAAGAGGTGAGGTTTGCTCGAAATATTTGCCTGACCGCGCAGCGGGAGGGAGAATATTTCCAGCTAACCTCACCGGGTCCTAGGTTAAACATATATTAATGCATTTATCACACTTATTCCTCCATTTTTTTTTATCAATTTCTTACCTTATAACCCCATAATAAATCCAGGAGAAGACATTTTGTTCGGCCAAGCGATAGAAAAATAATCCTCGCCATGTTGATACTGTAAAAGTAGACCGGATGTCGGTGCCTGACCTAGGTACAGGTCAAAGGTCAGCAAGCTGCAATGGGGGGTGCCAAGACGTATCACTATGGAAAATCATTGGATTCTTATTTATTCTGAACAAAATGGATAATTTAGGCATGGCATGCTCATCTGGGATATCTAAGAATAACTCGACATGGCACCGTTGGATTCTAACGAGGTGTGCAAACATCAGGTATGTCGAACTCATTTTTCAAATATTTAATCTACATTGGTTTCTAGTACCGTTCGGCTTGGTATAGTGGACATCGAGTTCACCTCCTTCCACAGCAGCCGGTGAACGATTCCCATAGAGCCCTGAATGGTTTTAACTGGAAATATATGGCGAGGGTGACTTCTCCAATTTATTAACATGTCCAGGTTCAAACCAGCACTTTCTTGAAGATGTATCAGAGTGCAGTTAAACCCCGATAACAGAATGGGGTTATGACCAAAAAATCACGCTGATGGGCCTGAATCGTGAGTAACAATAAATAATCAATAAAATATCAATAAATTCAATTTTAAAAAAAAAATCATTCACCTCCCCATGGGACTCGAAACCTGAAACACAAGGTTTGACAGCTTGTACCGCAAAAAAGATGAACCAGGACAAGACATGAACGCCTGTACCTGGGATTTTGAGTGTGACTTGCTGACCACTATACTATCGGTACACACACCTGGCTACTGGGAGCCGTTGGTATGGTCTGATATCATGGATATAAGCACTCCTAGAGGTGCTGACATCCATGATATCAGCACTCCTTAAAAACATCCATCATAACATATCGACAGGTATCAGAACGGGAATATCCTGAAAAAGCACCCAAAATCACAGAAGTCATGTAATAAGGACCAATAACCAGTGCTGTAGGTGGGAGCGCAGACGCCTGTGGCAGATAGCACTGCTGCCTCGTTTTCATGTATTACTGTTGATAGTTTCCCTCTGCTGGGGGATCCCTCGGTGTAAGGATATATATGGATATGTACAGATAGACTATTTTATTGAATTTTGCTTAAGTCAGTTCACCACGCTGTTTCTCTTCAAGGATAGAAGCAGACATTGAATAACTTTCAGGGTGTCTTGTACTTATTGATAGAATAGACGGATATCGACTTCAATATATTATCTTAAGTTTGACTTGTAAATAAATAAATGAATAAATAAATGAATGAATAAACATGCAGTCTAGCTATGGGTTGTTTTACTCTCTAATGTATAAGATACTATCGTTATATGGAAGTACACATACAAGATACAGAACATTCGAATTCGCCTTCAGATTATTTCAACATGCCATGACATCGCACCCGCTGCGATGTAAGAGGACCGTCTGCTATGCACACCATGCTACCATAGTGATTTTGCTGGACCCAGTCAAATCAGTCTGCATTGTTTCCATGTATTATAGAGCACAGAAAAAAATAAGTTCCAAATGTTAGTCATATACGAGTCAAATTGTCTAACTTTCTAGCAATAGTTAGTCAAAACGCCGTCTTTAAACGTCCCTCTTTTTCTTAGTCGAATATGACTAACCATTAGACAAAGTGGCCAAATTGCCTTGGCTTGCCTGATTTTGACTAGGATTCCTTGGTTGTTTTGACTAAGTACACTTCTTGATATTTTTACTTCAATTCAACTGGTGATTGTGTTAAGCTCTATATAGGATTCACACCTGACAGATCAAAGTCTACTCATTGAGGAAGCATTTGAAATGCCTCACACCATATTCATTTAGAACCCCTGAGCCAAAGTACTCTGGGTTTCCAACAAAGAAACAAATTCAAATATGGATATTGTATTTATCTAGAATACCACAGAATAGGTGTTCCTCTCTGACTACCTATTTCCTTTGACAAGGCATCAACCTATTTGGTACATTTTGCCAAGTGTAATGTTAGATTGAATTTTGAAAGCCTCAAATACATGTTGTTTCTGAAAAATCATCATAGTTTTGACATCCATGGAGCTATTCATTGTACCCACCCATCAGAAAAATCCTGTTTAAAACCACAGTGCCATCTGGTGTGTAAAGGTAACACCATGTGTCTATCCCTTAGTCAAATTCACTAACGGACCTTGGTCAAAATGACTAAGATCTCTTAGTGAAAGTGACTAAGATATGTTAGCTTGCCTGAAACTCCCAGCAGATACCCTGTTCAAGATAGTGCTCGGAGAGTGAAACTGATCTGGGTAGTCAATATGACTAAGAAAACTTAGACCTCATTGGTCATTTGTTAGTCATAAGTACTAAGTAAGATTAATAAGTCACTTTGACTAAGTTTTCTTAGGTGCGTTTTTTTGTGTGAGGTCATGAAACGCTATGATAGCACAACCCCCTGTGTTAGCTGAACACTAAAACAACCCCCTATGCTAGCAGCTTGCACGTTTACCACAGCAACTGTAGGTAGGAAAAAGAGGTAGTTTTAGGGTGTTAACATTGATGCTTAGGCATAACACTGACATTGCTCCATTTATAGCAAAACTGAGCAATATTTACCTCTGTAATGTTAGCTGTTGTTTTCAAAATAACTTCCTGTGCAGCAGTCAAACTGACCCAGAATAAGAGTACGTCCCTATACTAAATACAATACACTCACTTAATGGATTAGGAAAGCAGGAAGTTGCGGCTTATTACATATTACTTTGTAGATCACACAAAATGGACTTTGAAAGGCCTATGACTTTGCCACATGAAAGAGTAGAAAATTGCTTTTTCCTTTAAGTGCTATACACCAATGACAAGTGAGCTATATGTAGAGAAAAGGATATCGTATTTATAAAGTGTCTACACTGCCGGCCCACTGTATATGTCCCACGTAATAGAATGGAATCCATTACTGAAAAGGGCCTCTCTGTTTTGATGTTGAAAGTAGTTTTTGAGAATGAAAGAAAGGACAGAGCAAAGCAAAATTATGGTACATAAAGCATATCGAAATGGGACTTCCCCAAGTCCCTGTGCGCAGGAAATTGCCCTATGGTGAGTGACCGTTTCAGTTTTTACTTTTGCTAATTGTCTGTGGATGTACTCTGCTAGGATCCATGACTATCTAGTTAATGATCCAGTTACCCCAGTATAGAGCCCAAACTACCGCCACACAACTCGTTAATAATGGATACCGGGAAGCTGTAGTAGGGCGAAACACGCACAATACATTGCATTTTAATGCCACTGCTATTTTCGCAGCTACCCCTTTGCCTTAATTGACATAATGGAACACATCTATTTCTTTTTTGCACCTTGTAAACCTATCATATAGCTCGGGAGAATGACATATGTGATACAATCTGCAAAAAGGCCCCTTAGTGCAGGGTGCAATAAGGTCCCTATTCCCAGTACATGTCACATATATAATTATGTAAAATAAGTGGTATTCCAAAAAGGCTTTAAATCCAAGCTTTTGATTTGAATTCAAATGTAAACCAAATGATTAATGATTCTGATGTCCACCACTCAAAAAAAAAACCATACTGAGCCTAGCCTACAGTCAAAGCTGATTAGAGAAGACCCTCAAGATTCTTGTTAATTTGATAGGAGAACTCTTTTATAATCCCTTATATGCTTGAACATACCTAGTATACTATGTTTGGTTTAGCTTTCTTCGAAAATCTGCCTGGTACCCAAGCCTCTACTAGTGGAAATCAACCAATTATTACACTATATATAAAAATGGGTTCCTAGATCGCTGGTTACAAAATTCGAAATTGTCACTGCTTCAGCCTACAGTACCCTTAAGGTACCAGATGAAGCAAAATATTTAGGCTGTGAAGCAGTGAGGAAAGTGCCAGCTAACTCGATCTGAAGTATTGACAATTAAACAAAAATATTTTCAAAACATTGTAGTGTTTTACCAACTTGATTTTTCCTAATGTTTAACTCTTAAAGATTTGGTTATCTATATTTTGGAGAAATGTTTTATAGCCTCAAAAATCGTCAGACATGCTGAAATGGCCGCCATTTTGGATCTCAATCCAGATAGATTGGCACCCATCCTGAAAATATTTAGGATGGAAATCTCTCGATCTTTGTAGATCTAGATTGTACTCGTTGAGGGCTTTCATTTGATAGGTCATATGTTAAGATCTGATCAGTAGATCCAGAGAAAATCAAAACTCAACCCTCCGAGAGTATCTTCTGGGAGAGTGTAGAATTGTTTGCTGTTGCTATGATAAGCGTTGCTAAGATAAGCGTTGCTAAGATAAGCGTCGCTAAGATAAGCGCTTCTAGTGTAAGACACCAGGGGGCTGCACTGAAGGAGTGTATGAATAGCCCTACAGATCCGGGAATAGGCCATAGATTTCCATGAATAGGCACATGTTTCCCATGATAGGTTCTATTGCTTCAAACTCTAGTGGCGAAGCCACTAGTATTAATACAATAATGCTGATATCTTTTTATTAACATCGAGTGCCATTCTAACTTCATTCACTTACAATACCAAATACTAGCCCTACGATACACCCGTAGGTATAAGTCACTTGGCCATCCCTGAATTCATCGATTCGGGACCATTCATTCATGAAACTATTGGTGGAATAATCATACCCAACCGTACATTTTACACACATAGAATAATGATGAAGCTCTGTATTACCAAGGCATGTGAGCTACCCACAACGCTATAAACGATGTACATTCCAGCAAATGCTGCGATAAAAGTGTTCATTGCATGGTCCATAGTATTCCATTCTTACTTTCGCTGTGGACAGCAACGTTCCATTCCACTCCCCCTCCTCTCCCAATTCTTCCGTCTCATCTAATTACATCCTGAATTGCCTAGTCCGTTCTAACACTCTTTTACCCACTTCAAAGTACTTTCCCTGTGGCTAGTTAATATTTACTGCTTCCCATGTCCGTGATTCTCTTTCATAGCTTTTTGAGAGTTTTCCTCACACAGTGTGTTGGTTGAGGGATCTGATGTTCTCCACAGGAGTTTATCTCAACTTGGACACCTAATTTGGACCTATTGTAGGCAGCTTGTCATCATATCATTCATTATGTATGGTACATGTATGGTTCGCCTGGCCAGGGTATATTGGATTTCCTTTGGCTTGGTGGGGAATCATTGTTGTTCTCAAGGGGAATGGGTAGGGATTACCAGTATTACCTGTAAACCTTTGTTTGTGATGGACTCATATATAATGATCACTTTGTGAGAAGGGCAGGGGCTCTAAAGTAAAACTAGATTTACTTACTGACACAATGCATCTAATTATTATTGGAAGAAAAATCAGATGCATCATCTCAATTAAGGAAGTCATTGAGTGATTCTGCCTTCAATCGACCTTTTATACATGAACAACAAGCTTCACGGGGATCTTCACGACTTCCCTCCCCTCATGGAGGTCCCTTTTACTTCCTTGATACAGCATAATTACATTGCAGGAAATTATACTCAGGATTGTTAGGTGAAAAAGTCAGGATTACTGAGATAACATTAGAGAGGTTAAGATTTACCTACTTGTAACGTGTACGGCACACTGAAAACATGTAAGATCCAAAACTGGTCAGCGGAGACCACTTTAGGTCCTCAAGTTGACGATACCTAAAACTACAACTTTAGGTAGTCAAAATGATGACTTTAGGTCATCATCCTGACAACCCTGAGTCATCAGGATGACAATACTGACAGTACAGAGTCGTCATATTGATGACTCAGGTCGTCAGGATGATGACCTAAAGTTGTCATTTTGACTACCTAAAGTTGTAGTTTTAGGTATCATCAACTTGAGGACCTAAAGTGGTCTCCGCTGACTAGTTTCGGATCTTCCATGTTTTCAGTGCAACGTCTAGCCTACCATTTCCTACCATTCTAGGCGTACACGTTGTGGTCTTAACCTCTCTATTGTTACCCAACCCGATCGTCTACAGGTCTTGCTCAAACGTTTTAACATTTCCATCATGACTTCCTCTGTGATTAAATTTTAAGCAAATCAAAGAACTGATAATAATTGTGAAAGGTCAAACTAGAGTTGTTCACATTAATTCTGCCGCATCGCTTAGTGAACAGCAGTCCCGCCCGACAAATGTTTCCTTTTAATCTGGATAACTTGGGTATAAATTCAAAAAATTACAATAAGGTCTATTCTTGTCCATGTTAAAAAGGCAATTCTGCAGTCTTGACGTCAGGTCTATACATAACAGTCATCAAACTAGATATGATCATTGAAATAGGGGTCAGTTAGGGAGTAGACAGGGCATGCCCTGCACATATTGGAAAAGATCAAGGATCACGGTATCAAATGGCATAGATTTGACTCGCCAGAGCAGATACCCATCACAGGGAAAAGAGGAGCAGCCACCCACGAATTTAGCAATAGAATTTGATGCCACTTTGCCTCCTGGCTCCCACGACAGCGATTGCTGCGACCTTTCTGCCACCAGAGGATGACACTGTGAGAGAGCACGGAGTGTGAGTCTCACTTAGATTGAACGGAAGAGCACTGGGAAGGGTTAGATATGGGTCGGTCTAAAAGGGGGAAATACAGCTTCAGTGAGGTAAAATTCCTGAGAAGGTCCCCTTCCAATGGCATGCCTGATGAGAGCTCGTTCTACTGTGCAGAAGGCCAATAGGATGGAGTACGGCGGGGGTGGATAGCAACTTGCCCTGCTCGATGGGAAATCGATGCCATGCAGGCTTGTAGAGAGGGATTTCACAAGGACTCGCTGCCAATGGCCTTCTTTCTGCCCATTTTTCATTTTCGCTCCGCTTAAGGATGATGAGCTAACATTCTACTGAAACCTACTTCTGTCTTTCTCTTTCTTTCTTTCTTTCTTTCTTTCTTTCTTTCTTTCTTTCTTTCTGTCTACTGGCCCAATGTGTGTGGAGTGGTACGTGGGTAGGAGTGTAGCTTATACATGTTTATATATGGAGGGTAGACAACAACTGAATTCCTGTGTTGAGGTGATAACGACCATAAATTCATGGGGTTTAAGGGGATTTGTGTTTGTCATCGGTTACATGCCTGGTAGTGACTACGATAAGGGTGATGCAGACGTGCACAGATCTAACCCAGACACAGGCACTCTCATATCTGCCATAACATGATTGAGTCTGAGCTAAGGACGATGCTGCTATTGGATGTGGGTGGTTACTGGGGGACTGGTTGGAGTGGGTCTGGGCCGAACAGGGAAGGAAGAGGGCCTAGCTCCTGAGTGGATGTATCAATATTCCATTTGAAATGTGTAAGCAAAATTGGACTCGTCCGATGGGGCTCTCTTTACGCCAGTCCATATTATGTAGGGGGGGGGGGCATTGAAAGAGATCTTTAAAAATGAAGAAAATTGTTTCCTCATCAGAGACAGCTATGTCTGACTAGGCAAGATATAGATAGTATCATAAAGATGTAAGTAAGATTATCAATTCCACTGTATGTATTGCATATATACAGCCTCATGAGAAGAGGAATAATAAAAGTGCACTGCTGCATTCTAATCACATTACCTGTAATTAGGATGGAACCTTTTACGTCCCTTCAAAATGAGAGCAAAGTATTATTACAGATTTGTCGTACAGGTCCGCTTATTTTTTAATAAAACTAATAGTTGAAGACTTAAACCAAAGGAGGTAGGAAATCCTGAGAGCTGTCTACTTTGGCTTAGGTTGTTTCTATTACATGAACTCAGCCCAAACTGCTTGAGGCCTGTTCCCTGTCAATTCAACCAATCTTCCCGGATGACCATCTTGGATTTTCTTATAACTCATACATATGATTGGTCCATGTATTTGAAGTACTCTCCCCGAATATTTCCTCAAAATTCCAAATAGTCTCCGAGTTTTGGCCCATATAGTGGGAGGGGGGTTAGCCCTCAGGACCAAACCCTTACACAGCTAAAAATAATTTTCTTATCCAAGAAAATAAACTTGATATAAGAAATCTTTTCTGGTTATGAGGAAAATTCTGGTTATAAGATTCATCGGTCATCTTGTCTTCAAGAAAAATCAAGTTTAGATCAAATCTTGAGTTGCCTTCTTGATTTGAGTTTTCAAGATTATTTTTCTTAAGAAAATTTCTCAAAATTGGTAGTTTTGTCCACCAGGTAACATTATTTACCTTATATCTTAAAATAAGAAAGACTTATTTCTTGATATGAGATTAATTAAACTAGAAGTGTTTTCTTACATCTAGAAAAGGGTGGAACAAAGATCTCGTTAGAAATTGTCCAAGGAATATTATCTAGCATGCCAGGTAAGTATTATTTTCTTAATATGAGGAAATTACGTAGTCTGCAACTAGGTGCCAGCACTACCTGTTATGGTGAATTATTTGCAATACAAAGTACAACTTCCTAGCTTAAACTATGTGTTTTGCACAAACAGCCTTCTCTGACACAAATAAAACATGGCACATAATGCCTTCTAGCCCTTATATTCACTCATTTCATTTCCATGAGGGCGTGTTAATTTCCGCTCTATACAAATTTAAATGTTTGAGAGTCCTAATTGGCATTCGTCAGTCAGCTCTTTTTAGGGGAGTTTAATTTTAAAAGACTGCCAAGCAGTGTTTTATTTTTCCTATTCACTCGCACCATAATTGACCCATTTTAATTGAATGGACCGCCGGAGGTAACAGCAATCGGCGAGCAATGGGCGATAAAGGCCAAAACCCCGGAAGGGGAGGGTCAGGAAATAGACTGGGCTAGTTTCCGGCTACCCCACTCGTCATTTGCCCTTACACAAGTTACAGGTAGGCAGGACTGCTGGATTGACGGGTAACAGTGTCGAAGGGCGGGACTGTCAGTGAGTTATTCACGTAAATCGTCGCCACTGGTCACATGCGGAGCCTTTACCATGGCTAATAGAATTGATCCTTGCCTACAGGAATGGGTTCACTAGGAGCTAAACAGATAAACGACGTGAGCGATAATAGAGACAGAGAAGGAAAGGTGAGTAGCTCTATACAAGACGAGTAGGTGTAGTAGTACTGCAGCCGCCCAGTTACCAGTTACAGCATTTATAGGCTTGACGAAATAGGCAGGTGAATGCTGGGCCCAGTCGTAACCCTCTCTGCCCTTACATCTTCAGGAGGTCTGGCATAACTAAACAGAACATCCATTTAGTTAACTGAAAACACTCCCTACACACAGTATGCAGTTTCATGTAAATAGTACGTACTTATTTCACCCAAGTGAGTTGTGAAATTTGTGTAAGTGAACAGGTGTAGGGTAGATTAACCTAAAGACGACCGTTCCTGTGTAGGTTTTCAATCAGGTGTTTGTAGTTGCTGGAAGTTTTGGGTCTTCATACTTCCAAAATACACTGAATTAAAGATAATTGTTTGGGCTTTTGTACCTGTTATATTTTCAAAACCCATTTATATATGTTATTTCTAGTTTATCACCCTTACTACAAACATTCCATTTAGTTGAATTTCACTTTGAGATGACCACTTTGCACCTAGAGTTGACCACTTAATGCCCACCCTTTTGATAAAGCCCTTTTGATTAAAACATCAAATTAAGGATTAAACAAGTTCCTTAAAAATATATGAAATAAAATAGCATCATTAAAGATGCTGCACCATAAGGAAAATATATGATTTAGAGTGGCTAAATTAAAATGAATATTGGAACAATGTATGCCCATTGATATCGTCAATCTCATCAAAACAGCGGTGATAATGCTAACCCTGCATTAAAAAAGCTTTGTTTTAACTGTGATTTAGTCAATATCAAATATGTACTATAATAATCCAGCTCTTGGTTTTATAATGCTCTCAGTATCACAAACATACTCTACATACTACTAGCAGTAGGATTCCAGTAAAGGTTGAAATGCATAAATAACTCAGTAAGGGGTGGTCTGCTCAAGGTGAAATTGTGGTCATCTCAAGGTGAAATTGGTATGTTCTAGGAAATAAGTCCTATACAGAAAGTATTTGACATTTCTGCACTTTTCCTTATGCTATCATTTAGCAAAGATATTTATCTATGCCTAGAGTCAAAATGTTGTATATGTGAGCACTTGTCATCTTCAAATTATTGAACCAAAGTTGGAGAATTCTGATGAAATGACCAGCTGGTCATGATAAAAATCATTCAAACATGGGAACTTCAGGAGAGTGTTGCTCCTATAGTAAAAGGAAGAGCTGGCTAAAAGTGCCCTCATTTCCAGTCCTTTCTTTTCATGTAGCTATAACTAAGTTGTCCTTTTTGTTGCTCACAAGTGGGCATTCAAGTATGGTGCTAAAAAGGGGGGATTTGAGTAGGTACCTATTTGGGAGAAGTCAGTAAGTATAATAAACTATAGAGCGTGTGACATGAGTAGGTACCTGGTAGTGCAGCTCTCTCTGTTTTAAACAAGGCAGGTGACTTTTCAGACTAATGTGGTGAGTGCAAGTTGAATGGTGAAGCAGTGCACAACTTGTTTAGAAAAGAGGGCACATACTCACAGCTCTTTTTACAATAGGAGCATCACCCTCCAGTGTATTACCATACAATGATAATTACCTCATATATTCCAGGACATCATTCTATGGGGTATTATAACACTCTATTTCAATAATATTAGGGTTCAAGACCAATGCACTACATGTGAAAGTGAGAAAAACAAGCTGACAGGTGGTCAACTCTAGGTATGTGGTCGTCTTTAGGTTAATCTACCCTACCCTGAACAGGTGTACCCTGGCTGGGGGCATGGCAGGGAGGAGGTATCTAGGTTAATCTTGCTGGTAATGGAGGGCTGGCCTTCAACAGCTAATGGCTATACATTCCAGTGGAGTGAAACCTGCTACGTTGTAAATGAGTAGTGTTGGCTTTCAGCTTTCCGCTGGCTATATTTGACATACTATCAGGAGCTTGTTATCAGTTAAACAAGAACCAACACTCCCATAAAACTGAACAAAATGACAATTTCTTGATACACCACTCCCAACCTGACTACTGCAGTATGATGGGGTCGTTGAGGTCAGACAAGCAGGATCAACTGAACTTGTTTTGCATCTGGAATTAAATGCTTACTTCTAGATATCAATTTACCCATGTTCAGTAAATTGGCATGTACCAGTCTTGAGTAGTGTGAAAAAGCGCATTTTGCATGTTGCACAGATGGATGGTTTTCTGACACGTACTGCATTTTGATTTATGAACGTTGTCTCCTCCTACAGATGCTTCACCTTTGTACATGTAATCATCGTGAATCGGCTCATTATTTGAATCTACTGACTTTGTGTCTAAGTAATCAAATACTCCAGTTCCTTTGAAGCAGCTCTTTACCCTAGTTACCTATAAAAACTGCAAAAATGCTTAAATCCTAATCATCCTCTTTTGAATGTTTCCCTTTTCAATCAAATTACCCCCATCCCTTTTGAAATCTTTTGAATACTAGGTTATAAAACGTTTTTCCAGCATGATAGTTATACTAGATCTTTACAATATCAAACAACCTGTCATCTAGAGGTTTGAAACTATATACACCAAAGACATCTCTTGTCCTCTCCTTTACTGTATTTGTAATGATGCAGTGCTTGTCCCAGCTAAACAGCATGACAGCTAGACAGTCTCAGGTGCAAAGGGATGCTTTCTTATTGGTGCTCTGATTAAATTGGTGTAGAAAGGAGAACTAGATTCAAATAGATGTATTCTACCATAACAGCTGTAACTACCATTTCTCAGTAAATCTGCCAATAATTTCTTCTGTCGATGTATTTCTGACCCAATGGAACAGTACATGGTCAATTCCCTACAATTCATATATATATATATATATATATATATATATATATATATATATATATATATATATATATATATATATATATTGCCTAGAAATTTATCATGAAAATGACTGCCTATAGCATTCCCTTTCTCAATGACACTTTCGGTATTTTTCCTGTACATCAATGATGTAATAGTTTGGCAGATTTATCAGGAAAGGAATAATAAAGAAATCCTAATTAGCCGGAGGTAGAAGGCGCATTATATCAAGTTACACAAAGGTAAGTCCCATGAATAGGCACTAAATAGCTATTATCACAAAATATTACACATTTACGGGATGATGTCAAGAACTCAAATGTGCTCGATCGTCGCAGCAGGTTAAAATTCTTACTCTCTGGTGTTCAATGATTGTATGGAGCAGTGTTATGACAACTTCAAATGTAAGATGTGCATATATCTCCATGCAGTATTAAATTTTAATGCACATACTTATATACGTCTTGGCGGGGAAGAAATTATAAACCACAGATCATGTTATCCAACCATCAAGCATCCCGATTTCAATTATGAGGCATGCGTTTTTTCTCAGCACTATCTTGATATACGGATTAGGTATGCGATACATCACTAGGAGGTCATTTCTCAAGATGCTGCGAATGCAGTGGCCTTGGCATTTGGGGTGTGGATGTGCCCGTAGTGACGTGAGAAATAACCGCCTGGGTTCCTACAGGGGAGGTGCGGCGCTAATATATAATGTAAAACTGACTTACCTGAACTTCTTTGAAGTGGAAAGGCTTGTTATTACTCCTGTGGGTGACTGACACCACCTGACCAAACAGGAGGAGTAGCAGGATGGTAAGGGTGGCCACCGTAAGGACAGGGTCCCGGGGACCCAGCATGGCTGCCGGCCACATGAGGAACACAGCTCCAAGCCTCCTTCCCTGTCCACTTCTTAGCATCGGCGTCTCAGGTGAAAGTAATGGGTATACTCCTTGTGCGGTAGATGATTGCTGCTGTGAAGCATTGGTCAGCACTGCTGTTCAGGTGAGTAGGTTACATCCATGATCATATGAGAGCAAGTGTCTTCTTGCTGATTGCTGTTACCTGTTGATTAATATCCCCAACGTGAAGCGTATCCCCTGGGGTATTTAGGTGAAGATAAGATGACAAATCCCTCTTGGCAATATGTTCCACTGAAGTATTCTCTTGTGAGTTGTGTGGTATGGCCAATGATCGCTAGGGACTTTCTTTTAGCTGTGGGGCTCTGCATTTGTATCGGCAAGATTGGTAGACATTTTTTCAAAAAGTCTGCTACTTGTCTAGC
Organism: Acholoe squamosa; assembly: GCA_949317995.1. NCBI lineage: Eukaryota > Metazoa > Annelida > Polychaeta > Phyllodocida > Polynoidae > Acholoe > Acholoe squamosa. The sequence goes on from OX439047.1 coordinate 46,782,120, forward strand.
ACGGACATTTTCATATTGCCACATACATAAGTGCACAGGTAGTTATAACCTATCGCCACCCCCTGGAGAAGCCTCATACCTCAGCCTGGCACCGCCCAATTCATCAGGAGCAGCTTCGAGCAGTTCCTGCAGCTCTCCTGGGTGGTCTATAGGCTTACCTGTGTAGAACTTTACAGGAGGCGCCGCTGGAGGGCGATGTTTGGGCGATAGGTGGAGCAGCTCAGGAGTAACACCCTCTAGGTGTGGCTTCCAGCACCTCCGGTAGGTGGTGCGATGGGTTGGTACAGCCACAGCAGCCCTCCGCTCTAATGATGTCCATTGGACGGGACGGCGCCGTCGATTGCTTTCGTGCTTCCCTCCAGTCGCCGACCACCCGATCCCTGAGGACCTTGGGAGTAGAGATTTAGTCTGTCCGAGGCGATGGCCAGTGGCTTAAAAGCCCAGAAGGCTTAGACCTATAGAACTGGCCGCTAGGGCGGACCAAGCCCTACCCACTCCCTACCCAGTGGCCGGATGGGCCCTTTTTATTGGCAACCACAGTAGGCGGATCAGGGAAGCTTACGATGAGGGTAGTATATACAGCCAGGCTTAAATATACCTCATATACATATGGCCTCCCTTTGCCTTTGCTGTCATATGCAATCTGATATATGTGCCATATAAATGGCCACTGGTACTATACCCAGACTCCCTTCTGAAACGCATTCAGCATTAGACAGATAGCTCTATCCATGCATGTGTTGTTGTATGTGGTTGCATATGGCGTGGGTCAAAAGCAAATCATCTATGATTTTCCCTTGTTGCGATGAAAGCTATGGCTTGGACGAACAGCAGTCAGATACAAATCCGCTGTGTATATCAAATGTCATACATCAACCAACAGGTCCTTCAGATACAGGACCTCCATGCATTGCTTAGCTCACTTCTGACCTGGTTCAATGTGTCTTCCCAGTGTGGGATGCAGAGTCTCAGGCGCCATAATTATGGTCACTCCTCTAGTGTCCTGTCTACAGCACTGCTAGCTGCACAGTTCATGCATGTGGCACACAGTGCCACACAATACCTCTCCGGGGTGGACAGGCGACACCTGATGCGCTGACCGTTGGTGCAGGTGGGTAGACAGGGCCGGGGGTGATCTGCCTACCCCCAATGGGCCCTCCAGTGGCCCTGGCCGAGCCCTAATGTAATTACAAAGGGCCAGACGTAATTGCTGCCGCCAGGAGGCTGTAGTGTCGGTAGGGGAGACGGAGAGGGCCTTGACAAAGACGTATCCACCTGTCAGCCCCCGTGATGCATGCTTCCCCTCGAGCTGCTCTCTGAGCTGCTCCTCCTCCTGATCCTCCTGTTCCTCCACACAGTTTTCTACAATACTGCTATATTTCCCTTTCTTCCCACGGTCGCCTAGACATTACCACTGAGTATTGCCCTTTCACTGTTGGCACTGTTAGGGAATAAATTATTTTTCATCACTCCTTTGTCGCTAATGATCACACAAACAAGTCACTTGTCCTTAGGGGAACCTTGTCGCACTTTCTCGCACCCTGCAAATTAATTGGCTTAGTTGTTCTTCTAAGCTCGATGTTGTAGTCAAGTATTTCCCCCTTTTTTGCCAGAGGTAATTTTACCAGTTCCCTTTTCCTAAGATAAACCTGTGCAGCAATGGAACGATCACCTATAACGTTTGGATTAAACACTTGGATTCCCAGTGTTTCGACTAGCATGTCTACTTCGGTAAAAAGTCTTTTAACAAATTCTGAAATTGCTTCAGGAAAAGAAAAATGACAATTCAGAGTCTCTGTTTTGGGTTGCTCACTGAGTTGTGAGCTCTTCGCTGGTTTGTTGAGTAACCAATGACCTACACGTTCGTGGCTGTAGCCATCGAGCATCAGGTGCACTGCTGGCGGCCTTCCACCTACCCTGTCAGCCTGCCACCCCTGCCGTCCTGCTCTCCTTTTGACTTTCTTTATGATTGAGCGAAGGCCTGAGCAAGTCAGACCGACTCCTCTCTGTACGCCTCCGGGCCCTCCACATAAGGCAAGGGGGTGTATTCAGTGCGGATCTGTCAGTCCTAGTTTTGGGCTCTATCCGTAATACCCTAGTGTCTGTCCTCTCGGTGGTAGGAAGCTAAAACCTGTCTGTATGATCTGCTCAGATGTGCTCGGGATCTGCTCATAGTAGCACCAGACGAGTGGCTCCTTTTGCTACAGTACACGACCTGCTGACCTCGTCATACTACAGCCCTGAGTTCTTCCCTGACCAGCAATGCAGCTCCTGCTAGCTGGCAGCAGTGGTTTGGCTTCAGAAAGAAGAATAGTTCAGTGCTGTAAAAGCCAGAGCACAACCTGGGCTCCTTTGAGGGGCATCCACACTAACCACTTTCCCAATGGGAGCAGCTCCCCTTCCCCTAATCACTCACTTACTCTGCCTCCGTCCATGAGCGGCTCACTCATGGTTAACGCCCTGCAAAAGAGGTGGTGGGCGGCGGTAATGGCGGGTCTGTAAAAGTAACCGTCACGAGCAGCTCAAGGGAACACTTCCGGTTCGGTAGCTTGGCAAAGCTCCTTTTATGTCACCCCCAGGAGAAGACGGCGACGTCAAGTCACTTCTGACGTCAGTCACGGTGCTTGTCCCCCATGTGACGTCGTGCCTCCTCAGATGAATGACGTCCTCCAGTGTGATGGAGGTGCTAGCATGAATGAGAGGGTTACTTCCTCCAGGCTCGGTCCACTTTGGGAAGCCTTATATAAACATTAGTCTTCAGAGAAGAAGCTGCACAGTTCTAAAGGAGAGGGACTTTTCCCTCGGCATACCTTTGCTGTGCCCCATTCTGCAGTCCTCTCATATCCCCCCTCGGGGCACCCGACACTAAACCAGTGGCATCCAGTGTTGGGAATACTTAATAGAGTGTGTCATTGCATGTCAGATTCGGTACAACATCCTACCATTCATGTTGACTCCACCGCTAGGTATATGCATGTGGGACACGCTCCTATCAGTCTCCAAGGCTGTAAGTGTAATGTAAAAACACAAAGTCTTGCTCCTGGCTCCCTTTTACCCCTGCTGTGGGTCCTCCTCCAGGGTGTCCTGTGTCAGGTGTCAGCGTTACCGTAAGGCTTTTCCTCCTCTACTACTGCATTTCTATGTACTACCACGCGCCATGCGGAGGTATGTGCCCAAGGCGTTGACAGTATACACACTGAATCATCTCACCACCACCACTCCCACAGCTATCGCCTTCCATTAAATACTGACTCCTAAGAAATGCTGGCCCAGGCCCAGGGAGCTCTATAATATAGGTGCTCTGTGTACAGAGCCTTTTTTCTCACGCCAGGATCGATTTTTCTTTTCAAATCTGAGAAGAATGGGGTCCACATTCTCTGTGTTGAGCTGTAATCTAGGTCGCTGATGCAATCCAATATTGGTAATGTTTATAAACTGATGTAGGCACACACGGATTGATCCTCGTTTAGCTGTAAAACCTGAAGGTATGGGAAGCAGGTGCCGAGGGGAGTTGAGTTATGTTAAAGTGGGTGAGTGGGTGTCAGGCTGCTAGGTACAGGAGGATTGTAGGGGTAGGGGCCCATGTATGAGTGAGCCTACCGTCGACACCACCACCGCCGACGCCGACGCCGCTTCATTGGCGTCCCGTGATCGTAATTTCCTCCTGTAGGTGGAGCCTACCGCTGAGCCCATCCCTTCCACCCACTCCCTGCCCACCTCCTGTGTATACCTTATCGAGACCACCCTGGAGGAGAGTAATAAGGATCGATACCCTTCCACTTTGCCCGCTGCTATACGTCATCGAATGTCAAGCCATTAGCTATCAGTACCAGGTCCCTTGCTATCTCCTTGCACCCTGGAGGGACGTAGTGGTGATAAAGACAAAATTGGGTTATAGGTAGGTAATGTCAGTGTGCTCATCTAGGAACTTAGGAACTATAACCATAGACTGCTACATGTAGATAACATTGGTCATTCTCAGATGGACTGGGCAGGGCCTTGGTAGCATCAACTCCAAAGCCTGATTAAACCTTTTTCCTGGAGTAATCTAGGTTAGAAGATCACCGTCCTTCCTCGTGTAACGACTCTGTAGGTGTGTTTGTGGGAAAGTAAGTCTATGTGTATAACTAGGATCCGATTGTGGTTGGGATAGATCCCTCCGTGTATTGAGGGTTGATTCATGTAGGGATCAAGAGCGCTGCGCTTGGAAGATGGGGGGAGAGATAGCTGTTATGTGTATTTACATGTGTCTGTGTATAGATCACAGATAACAACTGATACATTCCTCCAGGGTATTAAGTCCCGTGTGTATATCAATATTTAATCATGATGTGTACAATCCGCCAGTCAAACACGGGAAGTTGTATGAATTATGCAGATGACAAATTTGGCAAATATCTGCCCGACTTTACGCTGCATCCTCAAATACAGGTAAGAGTCAAACAATACTCCCAGAGCCTAGGAGTCTGGTTCTCCTAGGCTTGGTCCTGCTCTGCCTCCAAATCCTTTGCCTCAAGTGATCATCAGGACTGAGTGAATTCCGCTCCGGCCCAGTGTACACATTGAGGTCACGGTCTGAGTACTATGAGGTGCAGCAGTGTATGTATAGTAGTGGTGCCAGGAGTGGAAGTAGTAGTTGCAGCAGCAGCGGCAGCAGGACTAGAAAGCCTTAAGTTGGGGTCTGCATATCAAATAGCAGTGCTGAGATATAGCATAGTATAGAACTTGGTAGCCGTGATGGTAATAGTAGCAGTATGGGAGAAGGCAGTAGTAGTAGTTTCTGGTTCAGTAGCAGCAGTAGAAATGTCAGCAAGTAGTAACTGTAGAAGTAGATATAGCAGGCTTAGGTGGTACGATCCCAATTCAACTGTCGAGATCCGAAGGCTGGGATCCAACCTGCTCACATAAATCAAGATGAGCACCTCAGCGTAAGAGCAGGGCACTCTGTCACTACTTGCTTCACCCAAGGAGATGCTCCTGCCGCTATCTCTCTACCCTCTCTTTGCAGCTCACCCCTCTCTGTGCCCACATGGGACAGGCCTCCTCCACAATCGTCCCAGCTCAGACTCCGTAGCAGTACTAGAGGTTTGGAAGTAGTAGCCAACAGTAGCAGTTGTAGCGCCAGCGACCGGGGTACAGCGCTCACTGCGGCAGTTGTGCCGACTGGAGGGAGGATGAGAGGATGGTTCCAACCCGTACTACAACAGCTCATGCACTCAGGGCATCGAGGTAACGGGGCCACAACACTGACACAGTACACTCACAAAATTGACTTACTGACTGCCGCCTCCCTCCCTTCTCCTTCCCTATCATCGCCTCTTCTTCAATCTTTACTGCAAATGTGAGCCTGCTCACGCTAATTGCAGTGACCGGTTGGAGAAGTCCTATATCACTGATAGGTACATTTTAAATATAGGCTATTTCCTCGTCATGGAACAATTTAAATAATCCTTTAGTTCTCACAGACAAAGGAGTTTGGCATTGGGTAGTAGATATGCAAACATCAAAAGTCTCAGGTTGGTGGGATGCCCCATACACGTCATCTCCACACACCTTTTCTTCAGTCGACTAAGGGAGTTGCTTCCTCTATTCCTGCATGGCTCCTCTCTGCTTTCCTGTCCCTCCCACCCTCCTCCCGCGGTCAAGCTCTGAGTCGCTCGTGCTCAGCGACTGACGGTGCCCCGTGAGCTGCTCCCGGCGGGACAGCAGGCAGGTGGAACTTGTGAGTGAGTGGGAGGGTGTGTGTGGGGGGAGGGTAGGGGGGTGAGTGAGTGGGATGTGGGGTGTTGAACTGGTGAGGTCATCTATCTGCCTCCCCTGCAGTGCAGCCAGTCCAGAAGCCAGCACCGTAAGGAAGGTGCTGGAGACAGCTGGAAATCCACTGTGAGTGGTTTGTATGCCATGCTATTGTCCAAAAATGGAGCCAACTCTATTGGCTCTCATACACATACTATAGTACATTCAGCACTAAGGGTGTGTAGGAGGAGGCCCATTTATTTAGAAATATTCCAGAATTCAAGGCAGCTGCCCTGCAATTTAGGCAAAGCTACAGCTCCAATAATGTAGTATATGTAGCAAATCTGCTATGTAACAAATCAGTCCTTCCCTTACCAGTTATAATCTTAAAGCAAGAGGTAATGCTTAAAACGCCAATTAGAAAAGGCTATTGACTAACAGGCTGTTCTATTTTACTTTATACCCTGAATTATGTGTTAATTCCTTCAGTGACCAATGTCAGTATAGATGTCTGGAGCTCAATTCAAAACATCCTGGGATCGCAACCCCAGCGATCTTAGTGTAGGCACATATCATAAGACCTGGCTGGTCTACCCTATCTAATGCAGTGGTTGCAGGCCTGCCAGGAATAGTAAGTCCTGGGATCACTTCACTATTCCTTTTCAGGCGCTAAGATCACTGTAATCTTAGTGATAGAATTGCACAGTGGTTTAACCTGAGTACAAGGGCACTTACAGGGAACACTCCTGATCAAAAGAGTAAATAGCCTGCTGCATACATATAGAGGGGAGGGAGGATGTTTGCTGAGTGTCCTTGAGGGCTCTTAGGGCTACTCATGCATTAAGTGCACTGTAAGGTAATTCTTCCCTTCTCTCTCTTTGCCCTGGGGGGGGCACAATGCTTCTAATAGGCAAACATAAATCATACATTCATGGGAACAAATCTTGAATACTGTACTGGGTCAACTGCACCCTGTGCTCTTTTGTTAGCCCATAAGGGGACAGGGAACCATGGTATAAACACTGTTGTGAAGAAGAGTGACTCGACAGCTATTCCTTTATTTTGGGACTCTTACCCCTGTGCCCAGTCAGTACTTCTTTGAATAGTGTAGGAGGGCTGAGGCTAAGACCGATGTGATCTAAGTGCTGGCTAGGAAATGTGAACGCAGTCTGACCTTAAGATCGCTTAATAGAATAATTCCAAAGATCGCTGGGGTTGCGATCCCAGGATGTTTTGAATTAACCTCCAGGTCTACTCCTACACGTCAATAAATCACAATATCTGAACCATACATGTCTCAACCTTCACATCCTACAGCGTACTCATTAGTCTGCTGGCCCTATAACTTCTGATATATCACTTTCCCAGTACAGGTATATAGCCCTGACTGTAGATGGAGCCGGCAGGCCTCATCCTACACCCTATATACCTGCACACAGTGTAATTGTTTTAAATTTACGCTGGTGCACCGCTCTGGGCCGTGTAAACATTCGGTGGTTTAAATGTCAGCGGCCCAGTGTTTTACAGCCTCACAGCAGGAAAAGCTTTATACCCTCTAAAGGGAGTGATCATACTTAAACAACGAGGGAAATGGATTTTAGGGGCCCTTGACCGTGGGGATGGGGAAACAGTTCTTCAAGCCCTCTTAGCAGGGGGATTTTTTCCCCGTTTTCAGTGAGTCTGTGAGTTACTGTAGGTGAGGAAGGGTGCATATGCACGCGATTTTCGGATCTTTGGGGAGGGGAGGGTAATAATTGACCTTCAGGAACCAATTTCTTTTTTTTTTTTACTGTCTATGCGAAAGTCCCCCCCCCTTTTTTTTCAAAATAATGGCCACTCATTGAGTGCGGTATGACACATTTAAGTACCATGCTCATTGGTCATCATGTGGTGCATGGAAGCAGCCCTGATAAGACACTCGACAAGGCTACATCCATGTATCCCCCCCTTCGAGGTTGATGGATCCCCCTCCTTTGAAGTATGTGCATAGAGGTCCAAAGCAGTACACACTGAAAACGCATCATGCTGACCAGGGGGATGTAGACCTAGAGGCCTCATGCAGCCTAGAAGGGTTAACATTGGAGGAGGATGTTAGAATGTAGACTGAGGCTGAGAGGGGGAGGGCGTATCTGTGTGGGCGTGGCTTCTGTCTGGGTTTGACTGATGGGTGTCAGGTGCCTGAGCCTGGTACTTGGCTGTGTGGAGGTGCAGTGGACCGGGGGTGGGTGCTTGGCTGGTTTGCTGCCTTCTTATTTGGTGCATCCTCCATTGAAGCGTACCCGGTGCGGATTCCAGGGTTTGGGCAGGACTGGAGGCTCCGCTACTCGCCAAGTCATGGGTATATGGTGCTGCAAATCTCCCTCCTGGGTCTCACCTCTCTAAAGGGCAGACTTCATGCATGGGGCTCCAACACAGTAAATTTGGTGTATCAAGTACTGGGGAGAGGTGAAGGTATGTGCATCGGTATAAACAGGGACTTCTGTTCCAGGAAGTATGCTCAGAGCTGGCGGATCAACTTCGTGATAGTCATAGAAGATGTTTAAAAACAGCAAGCTTTCCATCAGGAATGGCATCACCAGTTATTTACCATTTGTAGGCACCATTGTGATAGATGTATGATTTACTAAAACGATCTGCCATAACCAAAGCAGGTCACACTTGGATGCAGACAGACACGCTTAGTCTTGCAGCAACTTCTTTCGCCCATCCTCTCCACCTCCAGGGCAGAGGGCCATGTCCTGAGGCTTCTGGATGGCTCCCTGGAGGCTGGGAGGGCAGCTAGCCTTAATTTGTTGCCCGGTCTGGCTAGAGACACCTCAGTCGACCCAAAACTTAAGTCCCATGTAGGAAGCATCACGGTCTGGAGAGCTAATGCTCTGTGGTCACTGCAGAGGGGCATTCATATATTAGGCTAGGGCGATTGGAGGTCTGCAATGGTAGAACGCCGTCTATAGCTTTCTTCACGTCATGCTTTTGCTTCTTTATTTCCGTCAGCTTGATCTAACTTGTTTTTTGTTGGCTTCCCCCTTTACACAATCCTTCCCAGACATACCTTTTGCTGATGACCCTCTGGAACTACAATGTATAAATTTGTGTTGCTAAATAATTCATTTTATGAAAATGATTATACATGTTCCCTTTCTGGTCCCCAAAATGCTCTTCAATAAGTAGACGCTTATAGAGAGTTGAAAAGTAATTTTAGAGTCTTATATAACTATAGTCTAGACGAGAGGAGAGAGGGAGTAACTCCTCAGTAGGCTACAAAGCACTGTTACTCTGAACTACACATACATCTATTATGTGCACTTCTCTGTAACCCTCCTACTATACACCCACACAGTGAGTCACTCCATCACATAGGAGCTGCTCACACAGTGCGAAATTCCCCCAACCACCCTCCTCTAGTCACCACTGACTGCCACCCACAGATAGAAGAACACTGCTCCATTCGGCCTCTTCAGATTATATGTGTGTAGCAACATTTTGTTGTCCTTCTGTGTTCCTTACAACCTAGACGGTCAAAGCACTGGTGAAGAGCGATAGCATCACAGGAATTGTATACTTTAGTACTTATTACTACATGTGGACTGTGTAGACTAGATGGTAGTATATATGCTGAATATACAGCGCCAAAAATACACAACCAAGAGTAATTTCAAGAAAATAACTCCAATTTCAAGAAAGAACATGAGTACATGGCGAACAGAACAACTAGTTTTAAGAAACTTTATTTTATTTTGATTTGTCAATCAGTTTTGTTCTGTTATACCAACGAACACCCCATATGGTGGATAGAATGAGTAGCTTCAGGATATTTCTTTGAAAACAGGTTTCTCAGGTTATATTCTCTCAGGCTAGTCGGATTATGACATTACGCTGGCAAAAACAGACCTGATTGTCTGACATAGAGTTCTGTTTGTGTAACCTCCTTTATAAGTAGCTCAGACTCATGGCATATATGATATTGTTGAACAGGTCAGACAACATCTTCCAGTGAGAGTTGCTCTGAGAAGTCATTGGACTGACGTCACTGAGCAGACTCAGTGATGTACTTCCGGTGAGTCTGTCCTGTAACATGACCCCTGCTATACATCCTACAGTATCTCAAATTAGCCACGATTGGCTGGATATAGTATATGGATGTAAGGGTGGTGTCTATAACAGGAAGCAGTGGTCAGTGGTGCTGGACGATGGGGGAGAAGGCATCGTTGAGGTCGGGCTCATGTCTAGTCTAGGACTGGTTAGAATATATCAGAAATGTGGATAGTGACAAAATATATATATGAGATATTTTGTATTAAACTTTTTTTTCTTGGGTGTACGCCTGTCAAATGAGGATAGAAAACTAATCCTAACTTTGTCCTTAACTGAACAAATAGGAAATTTATAAACTTCTGAAATCGGCACCCAAATCACTCATTAATGTTAGTGTCCGTGGCTGTTGTAAACATGTAGCGTGTGAATCGGCCTGGGTAAAGGCCCCAATTCCGTATACTACTCAGGGTAGCTGACTGAACGCCCGGGCTTCCTTGAAGAGCTAGGCCTGCTGCGCTTAATACTATGGACAGAGTAACTGTGGACAGACTTCCACGAAAAAGAAATACTAACAAGAGAGGGATGGTTCAGATGGAAGTACAAGTGAATTCACAAGTACTTCACGGCAATTTAGCAAATTCCCGTTTGATCGGCTGCTGGACAACTATAACCTGTTTAACCAATGCACGTAGAGGCCTCTTAAGAGGAAAAGGGGCGGTGGGAGCTAGTTGGGCTGGACAGCAGGCACATTGGTAATACCTTCAATGAAGGGCAGGAACACGGGACACATAGGGCCTTTCAGTCCAAGTGTCCACCTCTACATAATAAGACTTTCTAGATTGCTGGGGCGACATGGACTGCCTCTATAAGCAGAGTCGGGGGTGGAGGGCACGCAGTGGTGGAGCAATAATGTGGTAGTGGCAGTCAAAGTAATTATGGAAAGGCATTCGCCTCTTACCAGAGTACCATTTGTGCCTGTGTGAGCACCGGTCTTATATAAGCACCGGGGTACAGGGGTATTGAAATCTAACAAGGGCAGGGGGGGGGGGTATAGCCTCTTTAAGTCAATAAGCGTCCCAGCGTTTGAACAGGCCTATGTGGTATGCTGACCAGGTATGACCGTATCGTGGCAGGTGGTTTGATGGGAATTCCATCAAATAAAATAGTAATAATTGTAATCATAATAAAATGACAGTTAATACGTTTGATACTGCATGAATAGAATATATGTGTCAATGCACTGAAACTGAGAGGTGCCTTTACACCATTAAGTTAAATCTCGGCATTCACTATTATAGTCTACCTAAACACATCGATCGGGATACAGCATTGGTCGTTGTGCATTCAAATCCCATGTAACCCTGAACATTCGTGTATTTATGGTATTAAAGATTTCAAATCATATATTACGTCTCAGCTAATTTAAGTTAACAGTCTGAATGTCATTATTTTTATTCATGGTAGATCGGACCACCCCTCTTTGCTTGCTATGATACAAAGGAGCAGTATTTTGATCAATTGAACATTGAAGGAAAGTAGTGCTATACATGTATATGATTTTGTCAAGAGTTCTTGTTCTAATTAGACTTCCACATGGAAAGAGCATTGGATGATCCATCTTGAGACTGTAAAGACCATGAATAATATCTATTTCCATTCCCAACTCTACAGAGCAGCAATTACAACCACCCACTTATGACTGACAGACGAGAGGAGGAGGACGTGGACCATTTAAAATTGAAGAGGTTTAAATGTCACATAGCTACTGCCTTATTGGAGGCAGTTCCTAGTGATTCACTTTAGGATTTTAATAAGGGGAACTCTAAATAATTAGGTCTATAGTGATATGATGTCAAATGTGTTTACACTACTTTTGTAGTACGTTATACAATCAATAATGAAGTCTGTAACAATTACGTATTCATTCGTAGGTAGTACCTCACACATAAGTTGAACCCAGAGGCGCGCATTGACATTGATAGAATACTATAAGAAGCATCTAAAACTGAACATTGACCAAATTATCACTTATTTGGTATGGAATAACCTGACCTATGATATAAGATGCACATAGACTTCGCACATTCCTATGAGGTGCAGATAAGGTCATCCTTTCATAGATATTATTTGAAGCGTTACTTATATGCAAGGGTGACCAGGAGGGCATCATAGCAATAGATATAGTTTTGAAATGCTCTGCAGAGCTGCACCTTGTGGAAAGCTGGGTGAAACTATTTCTTGCATTCCACTAAAATGACGATTGTTTCTGTTGAGAAAATTGTATCTAAAAGACAGGCCAATGGCCCCGCTGGGTAAAGCATCAATGTTGAACCTTGCATTAACATCTGCGTAAAAGATAAAATGTTAAGATGTGTGAAGGTTCTGGATCGTGTTTCAATAGTTTTCACGACTGGACACCCTCAAATCGTAGTGGGAGGTGTAAGAAATGACTCCATACCAGTCAGCTAGGCATAACATCCTTTGTAATATTATTAGAAAGCCATGGTGGGTGAGGGTTGGGTATGACAGGCATGACAGCCTTGTAAGGCCTAGTGCTCACTCTACACCACTGCATACTAGTAACTACATAGTTGGCCCATGTGTGGACGTAATACTCAATTCTTAGGTGAAACACCACACTTTTCAAAATGATATTTTAATTTTTAGAAAAAAGAACTCCCATCCCAGAGCCAAAGGTGCTGGCCACAGGGTTATAGGTAGTAGTGTAAAGAACCCAGATAAGGTACATTTGAGCAAAGGAGTGCAGAGGGCAGCAGTTAAGGCTACCCACTAATTATTCACATGGAGGGTTGTCATAAAGGTTCCCTCATTGAGTCACTGGTGTGGTGGCTATTTAGCTAGCAGGCAGTACGATCACCCAGTAATGTAGCCAGCTATTTAGTCACCAAGGCCAAAATCCTAAGATCACCTGCTAAGATTTGACCCATCTCCAGTCATTGCTGGCTGAACCTGTCATGGAAACTATTGAAACACGATCCTGAACTGGGTGTTGGGAGAGAAAGTCTAGATCGTCTGAATTGAATTACAAGAAGTTTTGAACATGTTATTACTGCTGGCAGCCCTCACTAGGAGGAAGGTAGTGGAGGCTACAGTCTGTGGTATAGGTAGTGTTATAGTGGGCAGCAGCTGGAGGTCTATTTAGACGTAGGCTTGGCTGGGAAATGGGATAGGGCGAGAAGCAGGGGTTTGAGGGGGGACAATCTTCCTGTCATTAAGGACTGGCCACCCTGAAGCACTCCAGAAGCCAGGTAACAGCACCTGGGTCAGTTTGGTATATCGTTCGGGCGCATTACCTTAAGGCTTTTGGCGTCAATGGTTGAAGATCTCTCTCAGGGCATCATACATGTGCACAGGGGCATTCAAACCTTACTTGCTCTGTTCAAACATAAAATGTAAACAAGGTTTTAAGAGGATCTCCCGCCTGTTAATGGTTTGTGAAGCTCCTGCAATTGTTTTGAACGGAGTCCTGGATCTCTATTACTTTGGAACCCCTGACAAGAATAATCAATTAAATAAATAGATTAGAAATACATAGTCACACTTTCTTTATCACCTCATTTCTATTCTACATTGCATTTTATCCCCTTTTTTGTAATTATTTTTTTCATAAGTAGAAACCCTGGAGCTAACTTCTTTCATCATCCCTGCAGCCGCCCTGCAACCCTAATCCCACCCAGTCCATTCTGTCTATACCTTCATCTTCCTCTAAACTCTCCCCCACCCTTCCGTCAGGGTCATTAGGTGGATCTACTCCTCGATTGATTCCTTTAGAGATTGGGCGCAATATGGCACGCCTAATTTCCCATCAGAGTCCAATGTCTATTGCCAAGGCAAGGTTAGATACCAATAAGATAATCAGTTGTGAAGGCACTGCATGGGGCTGGGGTCATGTGCCAATAAACCTCATGTGTCTTTTCTTCTCTCTGATGAATCAGATTTTCAGGTTGAAGGGTTTTAGTGATTGCTGCATGGATATAAAGAAGAGATCACTTTGCCTTTTGGGAAAAAGATGGGAACAGTTTTTTCATTTATATTTAAGCTTCGTTCTCTTTTGAAATATTGATCGAAAAGGAGCCGTTTTTCCAGTAGGTATTATCAGGGTTTCAGGAGACTATTGTCATTAGTATTCATGTGTACAGCTAGTGTATAATTTTGTTTGAATTAGAATTAATAGGTTCTTTCTTTTAAAACTTGTCTGCATGAAGCAGAATTGGTGTGCGATCCAATAACCCTCCATGCACTTACAAAGAGCCAGGTGGTTGCCAACATATTTCTTGTACAAGCAGAGTTGGTTTAGATGATATGTTATATTCATAAGAATAACTAGGGAAAATCGATTTGCTGGATGCCACCCTTACAGTTCACTTGGGATCTATAGAGGGATACTGCCGAAGAGCCTACACTGCAAAAATGAAAATGTCATTCAAATGACGACCAATCTCTGGCAACTCTGGGAGGACTTCACCATGATTTACTTTACTGCTATTGTATATATATATATATATATATATATATATATGAAGAGTTTGGTTCCAAAACGCAATAAACGTCATTTTGAAAAAAGAGACAAATATTTCAAATGCCTACATGTTAGAGATGGTTTATTGTTATAAGGAAACCATTTTCTTTGACAAGTATATTTTTCAGCTGTTCGTTGTCTATTTACTAAAGATTTTATCATGATAGTGTAGAGGTACACGTTATTAAACCATAGGAGTTGGGTACCGTCTGACGTGGCGGGTGAGTCGAGTCGTCGGACGTTCCTCAGGTTCCGGATAGGTGGCAGCACCGATCCGGGTCTGTGGGGACATCTGACGACGAACACCTGGGTCCGTATATAAAGCCCAGGGCTCAGCCGCTACGTCAGAGGCCCTTCTGGCCTCCACACCATGTAAACCATTGTCTTTTAATATTAGCTGCCTCCTTGATATCATCCGGCAGCCGTGAGTGTGCGTTAAGTAATAAACCTAACCGTTGGCATACACTTGGAATACTGTCTTACTCTTTCTTTCCGAACCGTAAGACCCGAACCCCCCAGGTCCGTAAGGCCACAAACCCTTACACTGGTGCCGTGACCAGTTAATTCTGGTGTATAGCCCGGACGTTATAACGTCCGAACGGCTAGTACATGGGTTAGACACCCTTAGGGAAGCTAACCCAGCAGGGCAATCACTTGCCCAAGAGAATGGAAATGGATCATTAATGCTCCAAGCCCATTCGGACTCGCAAGATGCGGAATCAGCATCTTGGAGAGATCCCGGACCCCGCTATAATGATAGTGAAGAGAATCTGCCAGACTCTGTACGACGCGAACAGTCTATACAGAGACATAGTAACTTAATAGGCCAACAATCACTTGTTGACGAATTAAGTGATTCGATGTTCGAAGTTGGTGGTAGTACTAACCCAGAACATCCGGCACCAATGCGAAAAAGGGTAACATTCGGAGAACTACCTTATAGGTTACCCAGGCCCGAATTACCAATATTAGATTATAGCGCTATAGATGGCGACTTAACCTATGCGGTACCGGAAGGTGAGGAATTAAAACGACCGGATGTCCTGTTGTTGAATGAAACTTATGTAACTTTGAACGAGAATTTAAATACCTTGGTCAAAGCTAAGGATGAAGTATTCCATGAAAAACTTCAGATGGAAGAGGACCTAACTGGCATGCGAAAGGAATTCGAAGCCAGAAGGAGCGAGTACATGAAAGAACTCGAGAATGAAGAACTAAAACTTCAATCAATGAGAGAATCATTCAACAAAGAATATGATAATAGGCACATTCGTATCCAAACATACATAGATACGAACGACCAACTAAACCTTGATAAGGCAAAATTCGAATCCGAAATTCGCCATTATC
The DNA here is from genome assembly GCA_949317995.1 of Acholoe squamosa. NCBI lineage: Eukaryota > Metazoa > Annelida > Polychaeta > Phyllodocida > Polynoidae > Acholoe > Acholoe squamosa. The sequence goes on from OX439047.1 coordinate 46,797,781, forward strand.
AGGACGAGTTGGATAAATTGAAACTTCAGTGTAGTAAACAAGCTGAAGACAATGAAACCATCCGGGTAGGCATCATAGCTTACAACAAACAACTGGAGGAGGATAGACAGAAACTCACAAATGAGCTTCAGGAATTGCAGACTACTGCAATAACTCTAGATAAATATGTAGAAGCAGCCCAGTTAACTATAGGTAATATAGATCCAGCTGTGGTATCTACAATGTTGGGAAAGACATCTAAAGATGCAACCCCAATTAGATACAGCCCATTCGTTGATGATGGGGCTGACAAGAATGTGGTATCCGGAATCTACAAGAAACCGGATAATGCTGCAGTAAATGGAACCGCATCTAAACCAGTAATTCCAATGCTGGATACGATAGGTCCGGCACCACCCATACCAGATTTGAGTCACAAAATCAAAGTGACTCACGATGGTGCTACAGGGAATAATAATAATACACCCGTGGCACAACCAAGAGCACCCGGACCAATGAGGCATATGTTGACACCACCTTCATATTTCCCCCAACCCGGCCACAGTACACCAGCAGTACCAAGATTACCGAATCCAACCCCAGGCTCTGGTAATGGTCCTACTGATGGACGTTTTCCGAGACCAAACCCGCCACAAAACAATATTAATGGCGGTACGTATCAACCAAGAATATCTTCCTATGGATATAGAAATAATTATAATCCATCAGGAGGTGGTAATTATCAAAATGGTAATAGCTATAACCAGGGATGGAATCAAAATGATTCTTACCCTAGATATGCGTCTTCTGGAAACACCGGTTACAATGGCGGATGCCCTGGTGGTTCATCCGGAAGCTATAATAATAATGGTCCACCAGGAGGAAACCCTCCAGGCGGCCCAGGAGGATCCGGATCCGGAGGATCAGGATCAGGAGGAGATGGCAGGAAACCAAACAGGAGAACTTCTATGCCTGCAGGGATGCAAACCATCTTTGATAGGAGCCAATGTATCCAAAACCTTGGCATTGACTGCTACCGAAAGGGAGCGGACGGCATGGAAGTCATGAACTGGAGCATGCGAGAAGCAGATAGACTACGCGGATGTAATAATCCGGCACGTAGGCAGGCACGGATACCCCCTCCATATGATTCTAATGATCCATGGAAGGACAGGTATCAAGCTTTTGTCGACGAAGTCAATTGTAGTGGATGGACAAAAGAAGAAGCTCTGCCATATTTGATTTGTTGGTTAAATAAAGGCGGAAAAGTAGCTCTCAACCAATGGAGAGCAGCTTACGGAATATACGGTACCTATGATCAATTGGTCGAATGTGCCGCATACCTTTTCGGATCAATCGTTAGAGAAGATCCGTGGGTAAGCTTTAAGAAGAGAACACAAAAACCTAAAGAATCACACAAAGTCTTTGGTTTGGAGCTACAGGACTTGCTTTCGAAAGCACGTCCAAATTGGGCTCATGACGATGATTGTTATCTACAAGAATTGTTCATACAATTCTATAGTGGATTGCGAGATCCGGATCATAAGCAAGTGGTGTGGGACTCCTGGAAAGATGACACTTCCTTCAGTGATCTGTTCATAGCAATTGATGGACATGACATGAAGAAACGTTTAGTAGGTCTTGGTCCTAGTCCAGTAAGAGCAGCTCCTTTCCAATACGGAGGTACACCTGCTCCGGTATATGATACTTCCCAATTAGCTCCGGTTGAATCGAATGAAGTTGATGAGGAAGATGAATATGTCTCCGATGAAAACGGAGAATATATTGGTTCAGTCCAGGTGGCTGGAAAGTATTACCGACAAAAGCGGTATAGGAAAGTACATTCGAGAGGGAGAGGAGGATCTGTTGCTGGTAAAACAGCTTCCGGATCAACTCAACATGGCAGTGTAGCCTCTACGGCGAACTCAACTGTAGCAGCCACTGTTGCTCCGACTAACATGATGGAAACATTAATAGCCGGATTAACAGAAGCTCTAAGGAGACCAAGAGTTGATAAATCTCAAAGGAGATGTTTCAGATGTCAGAAACTGGGACATTTTGCTCCCGAATGTATGGCTGAGAAGCCTGTTCCGCGTAAACAGGAGAGTGTCTCTGGGATAAGTACAGAGGAAAACTAAAAAGGGATCTCCCGAGGGGCAAAGAAGGGGATCCCAGTGACAAATCTTGCCATAATATCACCATCCGTGACGATGGTTCGCATTTAGTAACAAGATCGCCTAACACCGAGGTGGTTGTAGACACCCGGAAGGTTAGGGAAGCTGATATAACAGGTGCCACGGGCGCACAGGGGAAACCCAATATCAGTAACGAGGCAGGCGGCTATGAATTAGCTAAGGTCTGTGGTGCCCACCTGCCCCCGGGTCATCCTTGTCTTGAATTCCTGAAAAGATGTGGATCGACTCCTGGTGTGAAAAATGACGTTCCGATTGTCACGGACATACCCTCTGTTCTAAACGGAAGGCGGTGGTATGTTTGCCTCACTGTTAACGGAAGATCTGCCGAATTCCTTGTGGATACGGGAGCTAGCCACTCTTGTATCTCCAGGGGGTTCTACGATCTTATACCGGATGAACATGAGACTCTCAAATCGGGAGGAAGTGCTCAGACGGCCGACGGCAGTACCTTGCAAACGTATGGTAGAACTTGTGTGAAACTACAGTTGGATGGTATCCATGACTATGTCATGAGCACCACCGTTGCGGATATAGCAGATGAGGGTATACTTGGGTTGGATTTCGCATCCCTGTATGGTGCTGTGTTAGAACCCCAAACAGGAGTGTTGAGTGTGAGATACCCGTATCCCGTAAAGGTTAGATGTGTACTGAGACAAGTGAGCAGTATGGCTAGTGTGGCACACACTGTGCGAATCCCTCCGGGAGTAGCCTGTGATGTGCTTGTAAGAAGTGATCCTGCAATGCGTAATAAGCCTGCAGTGATAGAACTGGATGTAGTTACGTTATCAAGTATCGGATTAAATTCTGTAGACACGATAGTAGCGAATGCATCCTGGTCGGTAGTACCTGTCTCCAATACTGGAAACACTACTATCTACTTGAAAAAGGGACAAGTTTTTTGGAAATGTGACCCTTTCGGAAACTGTAACGGATAGTAAGCTAAGCTTACAGAAGGTAACAGGGGATGATGAAATTTCGGAAGACTTACTTAAGTTGTATGAAGAAACTTCATTAGAAGATCCGGAACACCGGAAAGAGTTCTATGATATGCTCTGTCAGTATCATACTGCCTTTGCCAAACCTGGTGAAAAACTAGGTACGACAAATAAAGTATTACATAAAATAGATACTGGAGATGCCGAACCCTTTAAGATACCGTATAGACGGTTACCTTTAGCAAAAAAGAGAGTAGCTGAGGATGAAATAAACAAGATGTTGGAACAGGATGTAATAGTCCCTTCCAATAGTCCATGGAGTAGTCCTGTGTGTATGGTAACAAAGAAAGACGGTACTATCCGTTTCTGCATAGACTACAGGAAGTTGAATGGAATAACGAAAAAGAATTCGTATCCATTACCGAGAATAGATGAAACCATTGACTCCTTAGGGGGAAACAGCTGGTTTTGTACCCTAGACTTGCAATCAGGCTACTGGCAAGTGGGAATGAACCCTTCAGATATGGAGAAAACTGCATTTTCGAGTCATATTGGATTATTCCAATATAATGTAATGCCGTTTGGACTGTGCAATGCACCTGCAACATTTGAAGCAATGATGGAAACAATTCTAAGTGATTTATTGTGGAAAAGATGTCTTGTATATCTAGACGATGTCATTGTCTTCGGAAAAACATTCAAAGAGTGTTCTAATAACCTGAAAATGGTACTAGAACGTATTATTTCTAATGGTCTCAAATTGAAACCTAAGAAATGCCACATGTTTAGAAAGTCCATAAATTATTTGGGCCGCATCATCAGTGATGAAGGAATAAAGGCTGATCCGGAAAAAATCGAATCAGTTACGAATTGGAATAGACCTAAAACACCCAAGGAAGTGAGGTCCTTTTTAGGATTCTGTTCCTATTACAGGGAATTTATTCCGAATTATTCTAGAGTCAGTTACCCATTACAAGCAATAGCTAACTGGACTCCAGGAAGTACCAAGGAAAAATTTCCTTGGACGCATGAACAGGAAACCGCTTTTCAAAAGCTAAAAGACCTGTTCACGAGTACTCCCGTATTGCAATATCCGAATGAAACGGATCATTTCATACTGGATACTGATGCTAGTAATGATAGCATTGGTGCAGCTCTCTCGCAAGTCCAAAATGGGAGAGAAGTACCGATTGCCTTTGCCAGCAACACACTGAGTAAGACTCAGCGCAATTACTGCACAACCAAAAGGGAGTTGTTAGCAGTAGTCGTATATACCAAGAAGTTCAAACATTTTCTATGGGGAACGAACTTTACTTTGCGTACGGATCATTCCTCTTTAAGGTGGCTACTGAACTTCCGAGATGCTGAAGGCATGTTCGGCCGATGGCTAGCCCATTTATCCGAATATGGGCTTGAACATCAACAGATTCAGCATAGACCCGGAGTTAAGCATTTAAATGCTGATGCTTTGTCTCGAATACCAATCCGGAAATGTGATAATCCGGATTGTACTGATTGTGGAGCTCATAGGGCAGTGTTAGCAGGGATTCGAAGACCATTCGCACCCCTAGTTGCCAGTATACTGGATTGGTCTATGGATCACATACGACATTTCCAGGAAGCTGACTGGGCAGCTACTGCAATTAGTACCAAAGGGTATACGTCCAGTTAGACCAGAGGTCTCTCTGGAAAATCGAGAAATGAGAAGGTTTCTTGCTCAATGGACCGAGCTTGAAGTCCGGAAAGGCGTGTTATACCGTTGGAAGCCATGTAATAATGGTGAGAGAATCATGCAAGTGGTGATACCACATGCTATGAGACATGACATTATGTACTTCTGTCATGGGCATCGGACCAGTGGTCATTTCGGAAGGAAACGCTCGCTAGCACGACTTTCCAAGAAATACTATTGGCCTGGCATGACCCGGGACTTGCAAAGATGGGTAACCACCTGTCCGGATTGTTGTAAAAACAAACCCGGACCCGGGATGGGCAAACTTCCCCTATCCCAAGAACTTTTCGGAGTTAGATTCGCAAGAATCGGGGTAGATATTATTAGTGGATTTAATACAACCGCTAATGATAATACCTGTATGATGGTAGTGTGTGATTATTATACGAAATACACTAAAGTATTTCCACTACCGGACCACAAAGCAATTACTTGTGCCGAAGCTTTTGTAAAAGGTTGGGTACTAAGCTTCGGTGTACCATTAATGTTACACAGTGACCAAGGCAGAGAATTCGAATCAAATCTCTGGCAGGGTATGTGCGAATACTTAGCTATTTGCAAGACTAGAACCAACCCGTATAGGCCACAAAGCGACGGATTGGTGGAAAGGTTCAATAGAACCCTCATCCAAGTTCTAAAGTCACTCGTTAATGAACATATGGATGACTGGGATGAGCAATGTCATTTCGTGACACATGCTTATAACAGTACGGTACATTCAAGTACAAATTGTTCTCCGAACCTTTTAGTATTCGGAGAGGATTTGATAATGCCTGCTGACCTAGTTTTTGGAGTCGTAGGGATGGACCCTGAACTACCTTGCCATGTAGTTTTTGTGGAATGTTTAAGAGACAGATTTAGAAAAGCATATGAGTCTGTCCGAATTGATTTGGAGAAAAGTGCCAAATGGCAGAAAGTAGGATACGATACCGATCTAAAGCATCGGAAATTCCAATCCGGAGACAGAGTTCTCAGATTACATGAACCGCTTAGACACATAAAATTAGCGTCTAATTGGGACGGTCCCTTTACTATAACACAAGTTATCAGTGATTGTACCGTAATTATTAAATCTGACCTTGGTCGACTTTATAAGTCAAATGTGGCTAGATTAAGGAAATGGTCTGGGAGGGAGACCTCCACAGAAATGTATGGTGAAGGTTCCGGAAAGATCCTGAACCAGAATCGCATAATAGACCAGGTAGAGAACACTACAGTGAAGCGCGGCCGTGGTAGACCCAAGAAGTGTTCCGAATCAGTGACAACCACGCCAACACCGATTAAGCGTGGGGGAGTTAAAAAAGTCTCGGCAGGTGAAGACAAAAAGAGGAGGAAAGGTGTTTCTAAGGCTAAGAAGCACCTAGAGAAAGCTCTTCAGACTGTCAGGTCCGATAAAGAACTATCCGAGAAGGGGAGATACGTTCGCCGCAGCCCCCGAATTGCCCAGAGGACTGCAGTGACCTAACCTGTATACACAACGAGTGTAATGTTTACATTTAGAGGAACGGATGACAACTGACCCTAAAGGCTTATTTGTCGCCGCCGCATGATGTACCAATGGGTAGTGGACGGATAATCCGGTGGATTTGCTTAAGCTTTCCATAATCTCCACTTAAATCCCCAGACGAGTCATCGGGGTGAGCGATAATTACCTAAAAACAATCAGTTTGTTGATGTACCGCCTGTAGCACGTGCGTTTCCGCATGACGTCACAGTGTCCAGTCTCGGCTGACCTCTCGTGACCCCGCGAAGCAACGGGGAAATGACGTCACGAATGCTGGCCTGTCGCCATATTGTTTTTCGGTAACATCTAAGACGGTCGAGCTCGCTCCCTTCTTGGATTTTACCGGCTAAGCAAACCCCTCGCTGCTCCTCCAGAGTCTGTCTCCTGGTAGACAGACTCCGTTTGTGTCGGCCCCGGCGCCGTAAAAGCCGGAAAAAGGAGTATTTTACTCCCGTAGGTGATTCCCCGGTCATGGCTGAGGAATCCGTAGCTGCAGCCAAGCTATCCGGTGACCCGGATAAGCTGACTCCGTCCGCAGAAGCTTTTCCGGAAGCTTTGTCACCTGTTACACAGGAAGAGAGCGAGATGATGGACGTGGAGGAACCCACGGATCGCTCGTTCGAGGAGAAGCTGGCTTCATTCTCACTAAATGAGCCAGAGAAACTGTTATCTCCACTCCCGGCCGAGGGATCCGGAGGGGCTGCGAGTGCTGAACCCGCAGCAACTGAGTCCAAAACTACCCAAGTTGACGGACAGAAGGATGAGTGGAAGCCAGCAGTGGCGGAACCTTTTCCAGCTAGCTACGATGGTCGCTACCTGTATGTCCACCCGGAACTGCAGGCACAAGTGACCTACGCGGACGGGACACCAGTCAGGATGGACCCGAAAGTCAGGATAGCTATCGAGGGCGTCATGGCTCCCGAACAGCTGACCAGGAAGCCTCCCGAGTGGCTTCGAGACTGGCCGTGGTTCCAACGGGGACTTATGGTGGACGCTGGTTTCCGTGAAACCGTGTATGCAGCTTACCGAGCCTTCGAGCTCGGAGCGTATCCGAAGCCTGACAAATCCCTGTGGAACGTCAAGGCTACGAACATCAACTGGGTAGGCTGTGTCTGGGATACCGATGGACAGACCTACCCACGCCCTAGTGCTACCCGGACGCCGTGCCGGACCACTAAGGAATTCAGGGAGGCCGCTGCTAACTTCGAGCAGTGGGATGACGGTTACTACATAACCGAACAGGAATTGTCCAGAACAATTCACTAATCGGATTGGACCGAGCTGCAGCCCTTCGGACGGTTATTGTCCGCCGTATGACTGCCGAACAGGAGGCCCAGGAAGAGGCTAAGAGGGCCGCGGAAGCACCCGCACCTCCTATCCCTGACCTGAAGCTTGCCACCAGAAGCTCCGCCAGTGCTACATCAGCTACCGGCAGCACTACTACCCCAGTAGAAGCCACGACCTCCAGCACATCCGGAACCCAGGAACCGGAGGAAGACTGGAAGGTCAGTAAGAACCGACGATCCGCTGCTCGGAAGCTCAAGAATCTCCCGGATTCTGCTAGAGCCGAGCCGAAACCCAGCACCTCAACCACTGGTAGTACTGCCATGGAGGTTGAGTCGTCTGACGAGGAGTCGGTGCACGAATCCTCGGTTGAGTATGATGAGAAGGCCACTCCATCAACTCAAACCGAGGCCGAACGTTGGGCTAACGCCAAATCCGGATTCAAAACCCGGATTCCGACGTGTTTCTCCGACTGTGCGTACGGAGTTAAGAAGGACGGCTCTACCCTCTATGCCCGTCCAGACTCAATCAATAAGAACGATGAGTCGGATGATGAAGATTGGATGCGTCTTTCGGACGAGGACCCCAATCCGAGCAAAGCCTATCGAAAGATGTGGCTTATGCTAAACCACACCGAAGGGTATTACACTTATACCCAGAGGAGGAAGCTGCGTTGGGCTTTAGAGAAGTGGTACGGCGACGATCAAAAGTCCTGTCCCTTCTCTATCTGCCAGGATGCGAGTGATGTCTCGATCCGGACCTGGAGTACTCCAGCCCGGTTTCAACGGCATCTGGTAGAGGCCCACTTCCACCATCACCCGGTTTACATTTGTGATCCGAGTTATGGTAAGAAGGGCAAGAAGTGTACTACGAAGGTGCAATACAACCGACGTAGTGATCTGGCTAGACACCAGAAGAAATGCCACGCAGAAGGTTTGGACGGGGCACGGAAGCGCATCATGGAGCTTCATCAGGAACTCATGAAGGAGTTCGACAGTCTGAGCGAGGATGCTTGGTCTAAGATCCGACCAGGGGACCAAGTCCTCTGCGAAGTTCCGAAGACCAAGGATTCGAAACTCCGAGCAAAGATAGTCCTGACTCCTGGAAAGGGTAAACTGGACATGCACGAGTCTCTCTGGCAGAAATGCGAGGAATCCGGAAAGGATGCAAAGAGAGCTCGCGAAAGGAGCAGGAGAGATCAGAACCGTGGCGGCAACGGTAATGGTCAGAGCACGACTAAACCGAAAGTCAGAGCAGAGGACCGTTCCAGGTCCCCTCCGGCAAGGCACCCCGCAGAGCAGGCTCAGGGCACTCCGGTGTTCAAGAAGCCCGAACCTGCCGGATACGCTGGAGCCGTATCTAAACCTGGGAAAGTGAGTTCTCGAAACTTTCCGTCCTTAAACCAGGGACCTGGACCTGAGAGCCAGACCTTGGTGGTAGGAAAGGATGGTCGCCTTATGCCAAAGAAGACCACCGCATCTGCTGCCGCCGGATCTGCATCCGCTCCAGCCGCCCCACCAGTTACCTTTACCCAGGAGCAGTTAAACATGTACCTGCAAATGGGACTGAAACAGAATGTACCACCTGCCTTCTGTGTACCAACGACAGGTGTGTCCGGAAGTCCTAAACCCGGAAGTGGTCCACAGGCCGCCTCGACTCCTCCCAAGGCTGTCGCTGCACCTGAGAAACCAAAGGACGCTATTACCATTAAAACCGGTAATGCGGAAGTTTGGTTCGAGAAGTCTCGCCAAGGGGAGGCAGATGTCCAGAAGGCCATCTACACCCATTGGGAGAAGTGTGTTCGTGAAAAAGCGATCGAGTTTCATCAGGGTCTCCTAAACGAAACTCTGTTGTGTATGAAACAGGTGGGCGACGCTGAAAAGCAACGTCTCGAGACCCTCATCCGGGACGATGTAAAGGCCCAGGAGGTCGCTGCCGCAGCTGCCCAGGAAAAAGCAGCTATGGATGTGCACGTGTTGGAGAAACGTGTAAAGGAGGAGATCACTCGGAACACCAATCTGAACACTAAGTTCATGAGGGTGTTCGGAGTCGACTTGGACGAGTGGGACGGCACTCCCGAGTCGGCTTTAGCTCTTCTGAAGAAGAAGCATGCTAAGAAATCCGTTTAAGCATGCTAGGGTTATTTCTCCCACAATTTTTTTTCCAACACCAAATGACCAGATATAGTCTTTGCGGAACCCTATAGGTCTGCGAATGTTTTATTCACTAGTGTATGAACACCTATGGTATGTGTTCCGGGTTCCTTTGACCAGTCTATTATATAATTCAGGTTGTATAACTTTTATTGCACCCTGAATAGCCTATTCGGATTTATAACTTCATCCATGAACAATCCGATAGTAGACTTGCTGCTGTGAGACGTATCCGGATGCCAGTTCCAGACTCCTGCTGTTACCCGTGCTAACCACTTACTAGGATGGACTTTACGATTTACCTCTACAACTCATCTGTACTCCCGAATGGACTTATATCAAATACTACTATTACTTCCGGATCAACCTATATCGGACTTTTATTTACTTATGTCAACTAAGCTTAAAAAGGATTACGTTCTCTACATAGTTGACACATCCGGACTATTATTCTACAAATCTACACCATTCGGATATACTACAAACTTTAGCACTACTAGAGGATTGTGGGTAGCTGCCCCAAAATCAACTACCGTGTTCACTCTATATAAGGAAACTATAAACTTTAGCACGTCCATCCCGTGGTTAGCTGACCACACCTACCTACTAGTACCCGGAGGATACAGCAGAAGACTTCAGCAGCATTTATAATTCCTGTATATTGTATATAATGTCATATTTCTATTTTTCTATAATATTATATGTATGTGCATATCCACTAGATACATATTATGATACGGGTACATAGACATTTTCTTGAAGCGGATCTCTGATTATTATTAGTATTCATATTATAAGATCCGTTAAACCTCACCAGAAAACACATATTATTGTCCTGCGAGACAAATTGTAAATTAAGTATATTGATCTGGTGCTATAAAGGTTATTAGGTACACGGTGATAAAATATCATTATTATATTCATTACCACACCGTGAATTTTTTTCTTTTTTTTCGAGTGTATGGTATAAATAACCCTATTCGTACTACTCACGGAATCTTTAACGGATTCGTATGATAATAATATACGACATGTCATTATATAGTGATGTTACTATAACAGTCTTCTTTAAGACTACATATTCAAATGTGGTGTTAATAACTACAAACACACATATGGATGTTATTATGTGATATATTTTATTATCGACAGTTCCGTTACACATAGCTGTCATCATCACATGTATACGATTCATATTACTTGTCTTATTAGTTATACCTAAAATATAATATAATATTATATGGTATAATAATTAAATAGACAGTTCCGTTTCACATAACTGTCTCTTGTTCAAGTAATTCGTATAATATTTCAACATCCTAATCGTTATTTGTAACTACATTTCACTATCGAATATATATATATGACATTCGGTTCATAATTTATTTGGTGTTAATGTTATACCTATGGTTGTACCTCTATTACTAAAGGTTTAGACATGTAGAAATGTTATCCTAGTAATATTATATGTATAACACCCTCCTAAATGTCTGGGGGAGTGGTGTAGAGGTACACGTTATTAAACCATAGGAGTTGGGTACCGTCTGACGTGGCGGGTGAGTCGAGTCGTCGGACGTTCCTCAGGTTCCGGATAGGTGGCAGCACCGATCCGGGTCTGTGGGGACATCTGACGACGAACACCTGGGTCCGTATATAAAGCCCAGGGCTCAGCCGCTACGTCAGAGGCCCTTCTGGCCTCCACACCATGTAAACCATTGTCTTTTAATATTAGCTGCCTCCTTGATATCATCCGGCAGCCGTGAGTGTGCGTTAAGTAATAAACCTAACCGTTGGCATACACTTGGAATACTGTCTTACTCTTTCTTTCCGAACCGTAAGACCCGAACCCCCCAGGTCCGTAAGGCCACAAACCCTTACAATAGGACTAATATTCATTTTAGGGGAGCACTACAAACATTGGTATATGCTGAAAATCTGGAATGGATTTGTTGCGTTTTGGAACCAAACTCTTCATAAATATATATTGAATTAATGAGGTAGACAAGACACACGTATACCGTTTGGACATGGGGCTTGTCAAAGAAGTATGACCACCCTATTTATTAAAGAGAAAAAAAAACAGATAACAATAGATTCGCACAACATTGCAGGAATAGTACCATGTTGCTCCTCCAGCTCTGGGGCAGTGAATGCGGAAGGGACTGGTGCGCACCGCTACCAGACCCTGACATGGTGGAGCCCTCTATGTATCAATATACGAATCAATATACCATGGATTCTACACATATATATGGGACTATATACACCCGTGTATATATATATAATTAATATGTACAGCGGTTGGTACTACTTTTTCCTCCAGGGCGCTCATTTATATGTATGACGTCATGGTAAATAAATAGCGCCTATATAAGCTTCGGGATCCAAATTAACCGTCAGTTGGCGGATATCTCTCGAGCGGCACACACCACGCTGGGTGGTGCTGGAAATTTTAACCGTTTTATCTGTTTTTCCAAATTAATCCGGTATCAAACCTATCATTATGGGTAGGAAAGGAACAACTAGCGGCACACAAAGGTTCAAGACCAAGAAGTCGCCTAAAAAACCAAGAAATATAGCCAACTCTAGGATTTCGAACGGTGCAGACTCCAATGGGGGTGTTCAGGGATCATCTTCCCCAACTGCTACTGGGGTTTGTTTGGATTTGCCTGTTGACCAGACCTATATCGGGGAGCTGGAGGAACGGACTACTCGTATGGAGCAGCAACTTGAAAATATCCGGTCCTTATTGGAGAACCAGGCGGTTAAACGGACATGTGCTTCGGCAGCGACTGGCGAGACGGAGACGGGTCGTACACGTGGTGGTGTTGATAAACATTCCATAGACAACATGGTAACCAGGCAACGGGGGCGTGGCCGGCAGCCCTCGCCTGACTACCAGGGTCTCCACGGCGACAGGAAAGGACGCCGCCATCTTGGATCTTCGAGTAGATCGTCTTCAGACCGTAGTATTTCGACGGATTCATCAGATTCTATTAGGACTAATGCCTCATGGAACAATCGTCGACATGCTACAAAGTCTAGAGGTATGTTTGATCAAAGAAATTTCTTGAAGAAGGGTGAGAAAGTGGATTGTATCGAGAAACTGCTGCTCGTTAACATCAGGACGGTAAAACAGTTGATAGAGGAGGGTGAGGATGTGTTCGAGGTGGTTAAGCATATCGAAGTTCTAGTGGAAAAATCCTCTACCAGAATATATACTTTGAAAGCTCTGGTAGCTTACGATGCATCGGTAAAAAACAGAGCTAATGTTGAAGGTATTGAATCGTTTGGCGATGTTAAAAGTGAGGATATTCTTAGGCACCTGTCTTATGACGGAACGGTGCAAGCTCAGAAGGCGGGTGGGGCTAAACCTAAGTCGTTCAAATCCAAACAATCAAACCGAACCTGTTATGCTTTCAACAGGGCTGAAGGTTGCAGGGAAGACCCTTGCAGGTATCGTCACATTTGTGAGGTTTGTAGCATGTCAAACCATGGCAAAGACAAGTGTCAAAAGAACAAAAAAGACTAGGAAATTTCACTTAGGCAAGGTCCTACATTAGATTCTGATATTTTGATGCCTGATTTTAGTGTAGTACGTATGGTAGATCTTCCTGAGCCCCCCGTTCAAATCATTTCTGGTGAAAATAATGAAAATGATGTTAATATCTCTTGTAATGTTAGCAAGAATATTTTTATGTCTTATAGTAGCCCAGTACAGGGCGAGTTTAAACCACTGTTTACGGTGGAGTGTGTTAACAGGCCTAGCATCAGGGTCTATGATAGTTGCATCAATGGTGTATGTGAGTGTGAGCATTTCATTTATGGTAGGAAAGCTCAGATTTTACCTTGTAGGCTGGCTAGTTTTTTGAGACAGTCAGATATTATTAATATAAATCAGGCAGAATCTGATTTTCTATGGTGTGGTTTTACTGAGGGTTTCAAAATAATTGACCCAGGTTGTGATACAACATATGATTGTAAAAATTATAAGTCTATTTTAGAGGATAGATTTTATAACGAGATGTGTAGTATTATTGAGGAAGAGTTAGCCCAGGGCTTGGTGACGAGGTCACATGTCAAACCCAGGTGTATCCATTCTTTAGGCGGTGTGGAGAAGTCTAATGGTAAATTAAGACCTATCACTGACTGTAGCATGCCAGCAGATATTTCTATTAATAATTTTATGAGCACAACGTCCAAAAGCTTCTCGTATAACTCTATTAACACTGTTACTTGTCAACTTGATAAAAATGACTTTATGTGTGTAGTAGATTTGAAATCTGCCTATAGAAGTAATTAATGTTTATGGTCCACATGTGGGCTATCAAGGTTTCAGGTGGAATTTTGGTAATGGAGATGAGTTTTTTGAGAGTAACCGTTTGACATTTGGTCTAAAGTGTGCCCCATATATATTTAGTAGAATATCTGATTTTTTGACTACTATTGCTAAATTTTATGGTGTAGATAGGATAGTAAACTACCTGGATGATTTTATTATCATAGCTAAGAGGAACATCCTAATTGAGTGCATGGAATATTTAGGGTTCGTTGTGTCAAAAGAGAAGGTGACTGAGCCCAGCCGGGTGTGTACTTTTCTAGGTATAACCATTGATTCTATGTGTATGGAGTTGTCGCTGCCACAGAAGAAGCTAGATAAAATGAGCCTAGCTATAGACGAGTGTTTGGGTAAAAAATTTGTATCAAAAAAGACATTACAGAAGATTGGTGGTTTGATGTCTTTCTGTTCCCAAGTAGTATGTGGTGGTAGAACCTTCAGCAGGAGATTGTTTGATCTTTGTGCAAAAGCCAGGAGTAGGGGTGTTATTAAACTTAATGAGGAAACCCAAAATGACCTGCTGTGGTGGAGGGATTTTTGCAGAATTTTTAATTGTAAAAATATCATTTAAAATGATATTTTTACAACGACTGCACCCCTATGTATTCGGATTCTTCAATTCAGGGTTTCGGTGCCTGGTATAATACAGATTATTTATATTGTACTTGGTCAGATACAGACCCTTTAGATGACCTTTGTGGCCATTTTGTAAAATCTCCAAAGTTGGATATTTTGAGAGTTCACCATAGAAATATTAATGTATATGAGTTGTATCCAGTTATGGTGGGCCTTAAATGTTGGTTAAAAAATTTCAAAAATACCCGAGTTCATTGTATAACTGATAACATGCAAGTTTTGGCCATGTTAAATACTGGGCGTTCAAAAAATAAGTTATGTATGGAATGGCTACATGAAATTTTTTGGCTTTGTTTCATTCATAATATTGAAATTTATTCTACATATATAAGGTCAGAGGAGAATATTTTAGCTGATCATTTGTCAAGGCTAATGTATAAAGGTGTTCCTAAGAAATGTAAAAATACCCTGGCTGAATATAATATGTGTTGCTATGATTCCAGATCTGAGGGAGTTAGAGCGGAGAAGGAGAAGGTTTTTGTATAGGGGCGTGGCTGAGTCCACACGTAAAGTTCGCAGACAGCAATTTAGTAGGTACAAAAAATTGTGTAAAAAATTTAATTTCAATCCCCTACCTTGTTCTCCTTCTCAAGCTTCGTTGTATAGTGTATATTTATCAGATAAAATGAAACCTGTATCTGTTAGGAATTACTTATCCGCATTGTGGTATTATCAGAAATTAAAAGGTTATTCTGATTATAGTAGTAGTTTCATTGTAAAAAAGACACTGGATGGTATTGAACGTAATTATAAATGTTCTTCTATTAAAACATATCCATTAACTCCCAGTGATATGTTAAAGATCAAATCTAATTTGAATTTGTCTGTATATGAGGATGTAGTCTTCTGGTCAGCTATCTTATTGTGTTACCGAGGTGTGTTCAGGGTGGGTCATGTAGTGGATTCCCCTCATAATTTTAAATCTAAAAATGTGTCTTTGTCTGTTGACTGCATTCGCATTGATGTTAAATCTTCTAAAACTGACCAATATGGTAGGAAACCTTACGTGGTATATTTAAAACGAAATGATTGTTCTGGTCTCTGTCCAGCAAGGTACTTAAAAGTTTGTAAGGAATCTAAAAGTAGACTATTGTTCACTATAGGGAACAAACCTTTGACTTACAACTATGTTAACACCAGGTTGAAGGCTATTTCTATAAAATGTGATATTCCCCACAAAATTTCAACTCATTCACTCTGACATGGTGGAGCAACTCTGTTAAAAAATTCTGGTTTAAAGGTCGATGATATTAAAAAGAGGGCAAATTGGAATTCTAATATTGTATATAGTTATTTACATGATTCCAAGCAGGATTTATTAGCCCTAGATGTAATGTTATAGTGTGGAATGGTGTATCCATTGTGTTTGGCGGTTATTTGGCATGTATAGAATTGATATTGACTACGTCAGTTCTCACCAAACCCACTGTCTCCTTCCTTATTCCACTTGTGATATTATTATAATATTTATTAATTATTATTACATTTTCCAGAGCGAATATAATTAACTTATGGGACTATATACACCCCTGTATATATATATAATTAATATGTACAGCGGTTGGTACTACTTTTTCCTCCAGGGCGCTCATTTATATGTATGACGTCATGGTAAATAAATAGCGCCTATATAAGCTTCGGGATCCAAATTAACCGTCAGTTGGCGGACATCTCTCGAGCGGCACACACCACGCTGGGTGGTGCTGGAAATTTTAACTTTTAAATCTATTGTTATATTGTATATATTGTATTATATTGTGTTATATTGTATTATTGTATTGTATTAAATTATTGTCTTATTAATAAAGGCATGTATAGAATTGATATTGACTACGTCAGTTCTCACCAAACCCACTGTCTCCTTCCTTATTCCACTTGTGATATTATTATAATATTTATTAATTATTATTACATTGTCCAGAGCAAACATAATTAACTTATATATATATATATATATATGTATATATATATATATATATATATATATATATATATATATGGGGCTTCAATGTAGAAACTACACTTCCTCATTGCATTACAGTTAGTTCAACCTAACTAGGACACCATGTAGATTCAACAGTTATTTATTAGTCTACAGTCGCACACAGCCCTACTACCTGAAAACTCTCAGAACATATGAAACTATTGGCAGCAAATTCTACTACAATTACTGACAGCAACTTTAATTACCTCGATATTTCATCATTTTGGTACCGGACGTTACATGACACAAAACAAGCAATAAAAATGGAACCGGATGTCCTAAGTCGGTATTTAGAGATGTAGAGAGAAGAGAGGATCAGGCAACAGAGGGGGAATAAGGAGATATCGGCCAATGTTTCAACTTTTTCAATATTGCTGACACAATATGGGTCAATCCACTGAAAGTGGGCACTTGTCCATGGTAGAGGGTCATTTCTAAAAACAAAGAATTAGATCATGAAACGTAATTGTTTTGATAGCCCTATATCTTGGCTTTTAGGAAAGGTTCTTCTCTACATCACAGAAATATTTGTCAGAACTATATGATTTTCAGTTAGGATATTTGACAAAAGGTCCCAAAGACACACTATGAAGAAAATAGGAAAAAAAGATGGATATTTACAATACATAAGGAAATAATATGAATGTAATGGGCGTGAGAGTAATGGGCGTGAGCGAAACAACTTTCCCAGGCTTCAGACAGCCACTCAGCAATATAACCTCACCCAGAATTAATCTAGGCAATATAAATAATCTAAGAATACTTATAGGATGCATTTGGAATACAACAAGCCTGCCAACATGCTTGTAGTGCATTTTACTCATGCCCATTACGCTCACGCCCATTACGCTAACGCCCATTACATCTGTCAGTTAACCCCTCTTTTTGGCATAACCAAGGCATGTAGAGACTCCAGTCTTTTTTTAAAATGACTTATTAACAATAGATCTTCAAGTTAGGCTGGTTGAAAGAAAGAAAACTTTGATAGTATTTGTCCTGGATGCAGAAATTTGAATGTAATAAGCGTGAGCAAAATGGACTTGAAAATACTTGAATATGTACCGCATAGTCATGCCTGCAAGTAGACCCTAAGTTTCTGTACCAGAAAATCCCCTATGGCGACCCTAATCTTGGTGGAAAATAAGAAGATTGAGGGTAGTGTTTTAGTAGGCCTACCAGTGTACTTTTATTTTGCTCACGCCCATTACAGCACCAGTATTTGGTTATAGAAATGAACAGGGGAAAAGGAATGCAAACCAGAGCACCTCCAAACAACATAAAAATATTAGATAGGACCCCCCACTAAGGAATAGATAAAATTATATTGGTCTGTTGCTGTTTGGCTTGATGGTATAGACCCTGGGATGAGGTGGAAATTGAATAAAAAGGCAACTTTTGGCCATTTTTGAACTTTGGGCAACCATATCTAAAAAAAATAGCAGGCCGACATATGTAAACTTGCCCTTCTTTTGAAGCCCAATGTGTTTTCTTTCAAATGAAACCAGAAATAAGAAGAATGGTTACTTACTTTTTATTTTATAGCCCCCTGTATCCAAAAAAGACCCAGGTGCCCACTTTCGGTGGATTGACCCATATAGGCTAGACCTAAATTCACCAAGATATCCACTGTATTCATTAGACCTACATTTGTGCCTAAACTAATGTAGTGAGGTGGACCTCGCTGCTGCCCTGCCATGAGCCACATGTACAAGTGGTTGTGCATTGTGTTAGCACTACCCCAGTAGCTCTGTTGGGAGTAGTGTAGTGAGGTGTTTCAGATAATCTTATGATTATTCAGACAATAATTAAAAAAAGTTCTAGCAGAGAACGACTCCTTTCTTAGAATGCTACACTATAACATCTTATCAGGATGGATTACACTGGGTAAGAAAACATTGTGTCCTGTTACTGCAGAACGGTCCACTAATAAAACCTATCCCGAAAACAGCTGAAAAGGGCTGCTATTTGCCCTGCCCAACTGTCTGAAGCTGGTGCCAATCTTCCTGCTGCTATATTCTGGCTTCCTAATCTGTCTGAGTCGCTGCCTTCAAGAGCTAGAGGTATGTATATATAAAGCCACACACTTCATGGTACCATAACCTTCAATATAGCAGGTTATATGAAATTCTCTCCAAAGCATTCCCCTTTGGGCCTCCCAGTGAATATTTTACAGATATTAATTCACATTCATTGTGAATCAGGTAAATTTCCGCCCGATAGACAAGGAAATTAGCTAATGGATTGAAATAAAGTACATACGATATTGGCATTCTTATAAATCAACTGGTTCATAAATTAATATACTTTCT
This sequence comes from Acholoe squamosa, assembly GCA_949317995.1. Classification (NCBI taxonomy): domain Eukaryota; kingdom Metazoa; phylum Annelida; class Polychaeta; order Phyllodocida; family Polynoidae; genus Acholoe; species Acholoe squamosa. Next base: position 46,816,831 of record OX439047.1, read on the forward strand.
CGCAGCTCATTTAAGAAAAGTGACTTCATTTCTATTATCTTTCTTCCTATCTATTCCTATGTCTATAATATGTCCCCATGGAAGGAAACATACTCATAACATTAGCTTGAAATGTGCGGCTATATCTTTGAAGGGCTCTACCTCTAAATATCTCTCTGTCCAGCAGGATTATGGAATAATCCATCCAGGACTGTGACGTCCATGAATTATCGCTAGCCTGTTTTCTAATCTAATGAGAAGCAATTATACTCACACATGTCTATATACATAGCAGGCCGAGCAAAGACAGTCAATGAAATGCCGTAACAGCAGTCATGAACCCTGTTAGTAGAACCTTTTCAATGTTAATTACCACCAATGCTTCATGGTAGTAGCTTGAAAATTGCAGACTGACCTGATTGCGTCTAGTTGTATCAAAAGCTACATGTTTATTGTAGTAGACCTACAAAGAAATGATATCTTCAAATAAAATGTTATTTGGTGTTCCCTGTGTAAGATTTGTAAGCTCCTTCACATACAGCTCTTTATACGTATCTAACACATCATTAATCATTAACTCGCCTGTTGTCAAAAATAACACCAAATAACCTGTAAACTATTACCATTCTAACTACATTGGCTAGCCTTGTTTTATGAGAGATGTACAACGTTAACCTTCGCCACCACCAGATCAGGGTCATGCTCCAGGAGGAAGGTAAGGGCCCCTGGTGGATCCTCCATAAGCGTCCAAAGCAGAACCTCCAGGGACCTCTCAGGTGCAGATAGGATGTACAAGCTTTCAACAGGAATCGAGCCCCAGCCACCCTCCCCGCCTTGTAGACATGCCTTCTGGAGGAGATGGTCAGTAGATGTTCTGACAACCCACTAGAGCATTACCCCTGCCTCCTGAGTCTATGTTGGGTTTGGTTGCTCTATGAGGGCACCAACGTGGAGAGCTCATCCAGGGGCCTAGATACAGGATTAGAAAGGGTGGGAGCTTTTGGTTTTGGTAAAAGACGCCACCAGTGAGAAAATCGGCCTGGGACGTAATCCTGCCCTAATACCAATTCTGCAGTTAGGTTGAAGTTAAAATGGTGTACATCTTAATTTTATGCTCTCCTCTTCCACATACACCATTTGCTTTGATTCTCAGTCCTCGATCCACAAGATGCAGAAGCACTTAAACCGGCCTGGGAAAAGGTAAGACAATGTCAACGGTGGACTGGAGAAAAATCTGTTAAATCAGAAATGAAACTATTATCGTGTCTTTTTCCTTGTATTTCTTTTTTATCAGCACACGCCCATCAATGATGAAGGCAGAGGTAGAAGTTCCATGTGGATTTTCTTTTTAATTTCCAGCAAGGCTCAAGTGTGCAAGACGTCTATCTATTAATTCAGCAAACTGAAAATTGGAATGGAATGTGACACTGAATATTGAATTACATCCAATTGAAATTCAATATCACTAATGTGATCGTCCGAAAATTAACCATACCTGAACGAAGCGTCAACATTGTTATGGTTATTGGCCAATGCATGCTATAACCATTGTACCTGACTCTTATCTGAAGGTCTTTTACTTGCAGAGGACAAACGTATATAAATCGTGCTGCCCTTGTATGGATAAAACCGATGTGTGAGATGCCAAGGTGTTGGCATTGCTGGCACTACTTCTTTATATATTATACATTCATGAGATTAAAGGAAACCAAAGTAGGATATCATGATTTGCACCTGGTGACATCCCCACAAGCTATTGACCCCTTTCCAGCTGTCTGATTTTGAATTGGTCATTAGAATACCGGTGCTTTGGTTCTTTTGGTAATGCTGGTCTTAGTTTATTGAAGGTGTAACATAATGAAGAAATAACTATTATCTCACAAAAAGTGTGCAGGGTGTCTTCATCTTATTCTTGGGGGCAGGTCGGCTTTTATGAAGTTTTATCTTTGAGGGCGAGAAAATGCCAAGCAATGCTTGACATGTTGACCCAAACTCATCTTTGAACATACCTGTGGAATGTAATCCATGCCTTTTTGCAGCTTCATACATTTCCACACTTTCTTTTATCGACCTACTGGGGTTGGATCTTTGGATTGGTGGTGATTATAATATCGATTTTAGTAAGAAGGAAGAAAATAAATTTGAGCCGATTGACACCTTGTCTAAAACACATAATCTCAACATTTTAATTAACAAATGGACTAGACCCAATGATAATGGGGGGACTATTATTGATAAAATATATACTCACGAATGTTGAAAATATATTTTGCAGCAAGTTTTAATCAGTGACCATCTACCTGTAGTAAGCGTTCAAAAAAGGGAAAAAGTTAGAAATACCAACACCACCTTCAGAGGTGGAACCTACCGCAAGTATTTCACCCCCGAGTTAGAAGAAAGGCTTGTCTATTCTGACTGGGGAGCTTTCTACATGCAGAAAGACCTGAATAAGCAGTTGTCCATGATTGTCAATTTGATCAATGACTATCTAGATGAGAAATGTCCGATTAAAACAATCACAATCAGGGGCAGGAATGCATCCTGGTTGGCACATGAAATTAAAGAGCTAATAGGTGATAGGTTAAGATACATGGTATCTTATAATTATGGCCTTTGGTATAGTTGAAGCTAAACAATGTAGAAAAATTATTACAAGAATGTGTAAGCAAGCTAAAAAGGATGAGGTTATAGATGCTTTTGAAAATGCAAAGGGTGGATTTTGGGAAAAAAAAATAATGCCCTAATAAAACAGTCTGATACAGGTACCCGTGCAGATTTTGTACACCATGAGACCGGTGAACAGTTAGAGTCCAGTAAAGCTGCAGACTATTCTAACGGGTTCTGTGCCACAGTGGGCAAGAAGATGGCTGATAACATGGGAAATGACCCTAATTCATACACTGTACCACACTATGATGTTGCGACACCATGCCCTGAGGTTCATGTCAGCATGGAGCGAGTTGAAAAACTTGTTTCAAATATTAACCTAAACAAGTCCAGCGGCATACCAGGTATTAATGCATGAGTCCTAAAGGATGCGCGCACTGTTCTTACTCCACAACTGAGATGTATTTTTATTAATTCACCACTGTTCACTAAAGTTTGGTCTTTTTCCTGACGCGTGGGCTACCAGCACAGTTGTACCCATCCCCAAGTGGGTGCTTTAAACCAGATTGGGAACTGGAGGCCCATTAATTTGTTACCACTCCCTGGGAAATTGTTAGAACAAATTGTACATGAAAATATTTTAAATCACCTACAAAAAGATGAATTATTAGGTGAAAGCCAGTATGGTTTTAGGCAAGGATTGGGGACAGCAGATGCGATATTCGACTTTATATCACATAATTATGGTGTATTTTGAAAATAACTGTATGATTGATTGATATATTACCAGCTACCACCCTGTCAATGTATATATCATGACATTAATGTGGTTATGTGAAGTCTATATTTACTTCAATTGTTCAAATTGTTTTGTTGAACATTAACAAATAAAACTGGTCGGCTCTACAGCGTTACTAATATGAACCTCACAGTTCATTAACACGATGAGCTAGTCCAAAAAAAAATTGATTGTAATACGAATGTGGGAGTGTGTTACGTCGGCGGATCAAAGGAGTTTGATTCTATAAGCCACCCTGTATTACTAAAGAAATGTGAAGCTTTAAAATTACACCCACAGATCCTAAAATGGTTAAAATCATATCTCTCAAACCAGAGGCAAGTCTCTTTACTTAATAATGTTACATCCAAAGAACATAGAGTTGAATATGGCGTACCCCAGGGGAGTTCCTTGGGGCCGCTTATGTTTTTGATATTTGTAAACGACTTCCCAAGGTGTATACAGGAGTCTAAGATCTTTATGTATACTGACGATATCGTGAGCATGATGATGTAGGTGCTATACTGAGTAGGGATGTGGCCAGAACAGTACAGTGGTGCGCTAGGATTTGCATTACTATTAATAGTAAAACAAAACAAGGTGATGAGGACTTTTAGGCAGCACATAAAAGTTAATCCTACCCCCTTAGAAATTGAAATTGGAGATGTTAATTTAGAAGAAGTACACAATTATGCATACTTAAGTATAAATATTGATAGTGAATTCTCTTTTAAGAGTCAGTGTAACAATGTCATCAAATATGTTAGTCATAAGCTCTATCTATTGGGTAGGATCAGGAAATTTATGGATGAAAAACAGGCTATACTAGTTTACAAACCAATGGTCACTCTCTAGTCGGATTATGCTAGTTTCATTATTGATTGCTCAACCCAACTGATGAGTCTTGAATTGCAGCACCTGCAGAATCATGGGCTTAGAATCTGTAGATACAGTAATATGTTCGAAAAATCGTCTGCTATAGAATTGCATGAGTATTTTGGTTTAGATAGACTCGAAATAAGGCGTTTTAGTTAGACAATTACTAGTATTCATGTATAAGCTCTCCAAAACAGGAGGTACTAGAATTGACCCTGATTTGGTCGAAAATCATAGAAGGTTTGCATATGATGAATTTGAAGGTATTCCAGCCCCTACTCTTCGAATTTTAGTTTCCCCCTCTATTTCTTTGGCTCAAAGTGTCAGGCTGGATGAGATCTTCATGTTACATATGGGTTTTGATGGTCCCATATGCATATTTTGGGCTCCAGGGGGGTAAAATGTGCCTAAAATGACCAAAATTGTCTGGGCGAAATTGTGTCTGGGAGAATGACATTTGAGTTACAAGCCATGTTGAGGGCTTAATTTCCTACAGAAACAATCTTCTTACCTCGATGAAAATCTCAGGTCCAGACTATTTTGACCTGTAGATTAAGAAAATCACATTATCATTTATGTCAGATGTGGCGTTGTAAAAGAAGCATACTTATAAGAATTCTTTTTCTGGGCACATGTCTGGGCGAATGACATGTAAGGCCCCATATGCACACTTTCTATGATTTGTGACCATTTGAGGAGGACTAGAGCTGATCACAAGGTGAAGTTTGATATATATATTTATGAATACAAGCACACATGTAAAAGTCCCTGGTGGCGAGAGGTCAAAGAATGGGACAATTTACCAGTAGAGGTCTGATACACAAACGACCAAGGATAAATTCAGGTTATTGCTTAGTAAGTTAAAACCCAAAGAAATCTTACAATAAACATCTATAATGAGTAACCCAAGCCAATCCTCTTTTCAAATTGTTTATTTTTGTTTTTCTATTAAATAGTATTCCTATTATTGTACCTTTATAATTGCCAATATTGCCATATTGTGATGCATCTTATGTCTGTTTATGCACTTTACTATATTAGGAGGTTACAATATGATGTGGCTGTGTGTTCCTGGGGTTCATTGTGAGTTAATCATTGCTCCCGATTGCGAGCCTAATGGGCGACAATTGTGATATATAGACTGTGTTAGCTATACAAGGGAAGGGAGCCATGCCTGGTCATTTAACATCTTGCTTGTCTAATTACTAATGACTATATGTGTATGGTGTATGGCAGAAGTATAACAACAACCATAAGGCAGTGGATAACTTAATTGACCACTACACTACATGCCATCAAAACTTCTGCTGTAGATTGGGGTTCAGGGTTTACCTAAAATATTGGGGGTATTGTGAATGGTAGTTATAATTAGCAAAACTCAAGTTTGTATTATGTAGCCTAAGCAAAGCAGGCATGCTGCTTTAAATCTGTAATTTTTTGTTTCCTTATTCTTTGAATGGCAGTAATTCCTCAGAGGAGTCTGCAAATTATCAGCTCGTATGACAAATAATTGGAGGCCTTTATCTATATGAACAACATGTACGAAATTTGTACATGGGCAGCGCTACGGGCCACACTGCTTCTAAAACCATTTTGTTTATAGTAAAACAGCCAGGACACGGTATTTATTGTAAAAGCTATTTTATTGTCAAAACTATATATACAAGGTACGTGTTTGTTGGAAGTTAATACAATTGACTGTAAACCAGTAGGTACAAGGGTTGGCCGGCCCTGTATTGCTCCAGTAAAACCCAGTGATTGAGCGGCTGCAATAAAATACTTTGAACTTGAACTTGATGCTATCTGGTGATATTTTATGCTTAATTCTAATTGTGCCATTTTGCCACAATTACTGTGCCAGATGGGAAATGAATTAGTGTTGCAGATTACCTCAGAGAGGGACACATTCAAAGGTTTCTCTAACGTCTACATGTAAAGTCCAAAATTGCATCTGCTGAAGATTCCTCACATATTATGCTTCTGGGAGACTGTGTTCCCTAAAGTTCATTTTTTTATGATCCTTATAGCTAGGACTTCATTACTGATAGAATGAGTCTATCCGATGCTGCGACTCCAGCTAACCAGATGAGAAACGACAGTTACAGATACTAAAATTACTTTGGATTTCTATCAACGTGCTCTTATGGTGGTGATGAATGAGTTATTCTCAGAAGTATGGTATTAGGTTTCCTCACGTTGGCTGTGTCTGTGAAGTCAGGAACCTGAAGCTGCTTTAGATTTACAGTAATCATTTTACAATCGACTTCCCTGTCCAAATAATTATACTTTACGTAGTACTTCAAGTGTAATACGAGGGCGACAGAACAAAAACGCAGGGAGCAAACTATTAGGAAGGGTGTTAGTGTAGGCACTGCAACCTTTTGAATAGGGCAGAATTCCATTATTGGAGGGGAAGGGGGCACACACATATGGACCTTTCCTTATGCCAATGTCAATTAATGTTTTTTATAGAATGTGTATGCATTGTTTAAATTATGAGTAATGTAGTGCATACTCTATTCTATCAGGTTTGTCTCAAGAGGCACATTATATACTAAACACTAGAGCCTGAATACCGGGTCTATTTCCCTGATTAAGACCTAGAGCTTGGTGTCCACGTTATTAGAATGATACATGACTACTGCATAGCTTTCTTCCTCTCTACACGACCTGGAATTCTGCACCCCGTAATACTGGAGGTAGGGAGGGTGGTGGGTGGGGTCCGTTTGTCTCCCTCTTTATTTCGAGTTGGATACAGTAGCCCCACAATATACAACCAGAAACCCTGTTTCACACACCCCGTGGAATAACCCTACCCCATATCACACACCTATTTTCAGCATCCTAAAGGGCCACATACATTTCATGCCAACCAAATGGAATATTGAACATCTCTCACTAACACAACATCAAATATGTTAAAAAAAAGTTAACTCGGCTAGGCACAATGCTAAAAGAATTCTCTTGAATCTGTGTCTAATTGTATGTCTTTCCTGCTAATAGCTACCTTGAGATGATGTATACCTCTATAATCTAAGTACTCCCTGGCAGGATACGAGATTATCTAGAAGAACAGCCATTTCTGAAGAGGCTAGCAAAATTATAAACGGAGAGGCATTGTGGACATTGATTCATGTCACTAGTTGAAATAGTAATCACTCTATTTGTTGGGGATGCCCCATTTTGATTAGCTGCAAACAGTCAGATCTGGTATCCTTCACTCAATCTGCTCCCAAAAGGAGCGATATCAGTATTGTACTGTGAGAAACGCACAAAGAGAAAATGAGGAGAGAGGATAGGACCTGTACATAATAGAAAATTGAAATACAGTAGTGGCCCGTATACGCCATCTTGCCTTATGGATTATGATTAAACCTTTTAGCTGGGGGGGGGGAGCCGGCTCAAATGTCAATATTTCAAAATCTGCTGGTGTTGAAAGCAGCACACTTTATGTGTAGAAACAACTTATTGTTGTTTTAAGTATTAATCAGTAGGTGCCACCACCAACCACTAGGGTCGCCCTCAGTGTCTATACCTGGGGTACACAGTGGTTCAGTTCACCACCTCAGCAGGAGGAGTCCAAATCTAATCCTGGTGTTGTCTCTCTTTCCAATAAGTATTAATGAGACATATAGATATTGGTAATTTGATAGTGCTGATTACGAATCCGGGGTGCGTATTCACAAATCTAGGTTGGAACAAGGTCAAATCTAAGGTCAAAGGTCACAATGGAATTGATGCATAGTATAATCAACTTAGAATGCATGTAGATGGGGAATCCCTGGTGTACTAAGGCCCTCTAGTGTTATGTAGCTGAAGTAAATGGAGGAAATTCTTCTCACTGTTCATACCAAATACCAGCCCCTGACCTTTGACCTTAGATTTGACCTTGTTCCAACCTAGATATGTGAATACGCACCCCAGATTCAGAATCAGCACTATCAATTACCCAAATCCATGTCTCATAACCTGTGCTGCTTTCAACACCAGCACTTCTGCAGATGGAGAACCTGGCCCCCAACTATTTTTCCCGGCACCCGTATAAAGCAGGCGCTTATTCAAGGTACATGTTTAATGATCAACCGCACTTATAAAGGTCAATATAGTAAATGTTAATGGAAAGTTTTGATTGCCATGAAAGGTAAACTTTATTTTACATATTACTGGAATAGAATGATACTTCGTTCTATAGGGTCGGACTTCCCTAGCCCACTTAAAAGGGTCTATATCTCCTCTTTCCTATCCCCTCAGGATGTGTGTGGTGCACATATGCGCGGGCACTGACACATTCCTCTGTTAAATTATCAACCTGTGAAGCACGGGATAGCCACTTAGTGCCGCTAAAGTGCTGTAAAACACAAATCAATCAATCAATCAATCAATCGTCCTATAGGGCTTAGTATTGAGGTCCAGTGGGTCCGCCATTCCTTGATCTCGGATCAGGTGTTACATAATGTAACCAAAAAATCTGTTGTGAATGAAGGGAATTATCTCATTGGTTGATAATGTATCCCGGGTCAGCCATGTAGATACCGGGCACCAATTAATTTGCCGTTGTAAATGATAGTGCACTACAGTATGATGGAATTAAGAAGGTTATTCTGTTGTCTTTTGTTGTTTTCTTTTTCTTTTCAGTTCCATAGTAGTCCCCTAGCTCATAGATGTCCTCATACTTCCGACAATGACCTTTACAATAGAGCTGTTCCTATTGGATACACCAAATGCACATCATTCACCAAGTCTGGTATGAATCTCTTTACATCAATCTGTACGTCTAAATCTATTATAATGCCTCTTTATCCAGAGTCTACATCAATTGATAGATTGTTAAGCAATCATCTCTTTTAGAAACGGTTATCAAGGGCCTTAGAAAAGGACAGGGAGTCAAGCATTTGATCTAGCTCCAGATATAATATGTGTAACATGTCTGAGCCAAAAAGGACTGAAGCTCAATGACCTGGGGTTCTTTAAGGATAACCTGCTCTGATCTACTCGAGCCTGCTTACCAAAGCCTCCCAAAGGTTAATGCCATCATAACACTAAGGACTTCTTCCTATTATTGGCTGATTTGCTCCAGTGGATGATAGTTGAGCGGAGATCACCCAAGAGAATGTACCTCTTTGACATATTACCTTATCTTTTCATCCTTCTTCTGCAGACAAAGCTTATCCTCTCTAACAAGATTTCAAATTGTTCGCCTAAAACATTTCATTCCAACAACGGTTGATCCCACTTCAAATAGTGCCTTTATAGTTTCCCTCTGTGTTCAGTCTCTTTTCATCTTCAGGACTTTCAGGACTATCAAATTGTTGCCTGTTCACCTTGAATTAAGCAGATTAATAGAAATCCACATATAATGAATAGCTATGTGAAACGAGAGTCAGTCATGGCTGTTTATTGCCATTTTGAGAGTCAATCTTATATTCATGGTGAGAAATTTTAACACGACATCGGTTTCATAGATGTGTTCGTATCACATGGGCACCCGATACACAGCAGTGGACATTCATGAAGATTGTTTCTGTAGACTACTCGATTCCTGAAAATATATTAAATGCATCATGGCATTTCAACTGGAACATCTTGTCATTAACAATGAGCTGTGTTGGCAAGAACCTGAGAACATTGGAGGAAGGAAGCATGTGATCATAGCAGAATGTCTAGATGAAAGGGCTACACCATGCCAGCCCCATCTTGTCATCATCTTGGTGTTTGTCAGCAAGTTTTTTTGGTTTCCGGTCACCCGACCTACCTCAGCAAAAGTGGGCCAACCTCAGATTCTTCTAAAAAAAAATTTCATAATTGTTTCAAAATTTGTCATAATTTTTCAAAAATGTTTATAATTTTTGCATATTAATTTCATAATTTTAATATTTTGAGATTTCCCTTGTGTTTTAAGTAAAAATCCAATATTCCTTTCCAAGCTTTCTACATTTTGGCTGGTATAACAGATAAAGTGGATTATTTGTGATTGCTATTGAAAACACCAATTCAATGTTTCTGCCAAAATATGCCTCAATAAAAAAAATTAAAAAAAGAAAGAAAAACGGCCTAACTACCTCAACATTTTGGACCATGTTACCGGATACTTACAATATTTCTTGGGCCTTATCTTATTCCATATTAGATCGATTGTAAGATGCGTGGGTTATAATTGATAAAATGGGTATTCTTTTTATGGAAGCTGGATGGTGTTGGATGGTAACAACTGGAGTTCTATTTAAATATAGAATGGGGGAGGGGGTAGGTAGATGTTTGGTGACTTGGGGAGAGCAATCTTATGTCATTATAAGGACCGCCCCCCCCCCCCACTAGAGCTGTGGATCACTCAAGGTGCCAGATAGCACCTGGAGTCAGACGGGTAAGTGGTAAATATTGGAGCCTTACCTAAAATCAAAGGGTGGTGTGATTGGTGGTGGAAGATTTGGATGATCATCAATTTGTTAGTCTTCGGTCAGTATATACTTAACTTGTATCCTAATTTAGAGCACACATTTATGTATGACCACCTTCTACTCCTACACCCCCACAACCTGGTGATTAACAAGTCTTCTCTGAGCCTACTATGACTTTGGCTGGGCACCAATGAGTCAGGGCCAGCAGCAATCATCTTGCTGTACTGTGGCTTCCTAATCTGACTGAGGTAGTGGCTTCCACCTTAGTCAGCTGCTTCTTGCTGTGTGCCTCATTGAACTATGGCCTTATATTTGGCATAGAAATCCTGTGGGGATTAGTCATAGGGCTTGGACAGGTTGCACTTTAGACCTGGGGCCACTGTATATATTCTATATATATTATGTGCTCTTTTGGATACTCAGATGGAAAATGATAATCATAATTGAATGGAATACAAATGTGGGAGGCAGTGTCACTGTACAAAAGAACCTCAACACACATGACTATTAGATACAAGTTGATGGTTAATAAAAGCTCTGAAATCCTGTTGCTTAGTAAGTACCTAGCATAATAATTCACTAGAAGTAACCTTTGCCTCTCAGTAAGAGGACAGCCACTCGTCAGCACTTTTTGTATGCAATGCTGATCTTCTATCCATTGATTGTCATACGGTACATGTTAACGCCGTAGTTGATTGAGTTTAGGATAAGATTAGAAAAGAGCCATTCATTCAAAATTCTAATTACTACTGTCACCGATGTGAATCCTTATTATGAGCTTGATACAAAATAGGAATCAATGTCTCCAGCTCCAATTACTACTGGTCTATTTTACATTTGCATCCCACCCCTTGACAGTTATTTCTTATTTAAAAGGCAAATGATGTCCCCGTAGCAAGGACCCCATGTTCTAAAAAATTTAAAGGCTTAAACTACACTATCAAACAGACACACAAGTGGTCATCAGCGAAATAAACTGACAAAATCCATGGATGTATAGATACATATGCTTATCTGTAGGTAGGGATACACATGACCTAAGCAGTTAGGAAATCCTCATTTATCTGCGTTAGTTAGTGATAGTCAAAGTAGATAATCTACATTCCCCTTTTTGCCTACCTATTCAGATTACTAATCACGTCAAATGCTCACACACCCGTGAGTAGCAGGGTTAAATTGCGGCGTTTTCTATTTCTAGATTAATCAGAAAGCAACATTGCGAGAGATGATAGAGAAACAACATACTAATCAAACTTTCCCTAACAAGAATCCTTCAGCCACCTTTGATTCTGGCCAGGCACCAAATGGTCAAGGCCAGCCCCAATCATCCCTATGTTATTGTGGCTTCCTAATCTAGCTAAGCTAGTAGCTTCCACCTTGGTCAGCTGCCTCTGGCCGTGTGCCTCATTAAACCATGACCTTAAATATGGCACAGTAATTTAGGATCTTGTGGGAGTTAGTCCCAGTGATTGAGCAAGCTTTCGTAAATGAAAAGCTTGGACCAGGTGGGAGAAGAGGGGTTCTTTTTGACGCCCACACCTACCATCACATGTGCATTAGAACATGTCTAATTAAAGTTTTGTACAATAATACATTCTTGGACGGAATAAAAGGATTGACTACTGTGCGAAAGCACCAACTCTAGATTTAGAGACAATTATTGTGTGCTCAAACAGGAAACCATGTTTTGATGTTGACTTACAAGGTTTAGTCCATATTACAGGGAACAACGAAACATATGAGATATAACGTAATATTCAAGTCAAAATCAATAGGCACCCAGCAAATTGTCGTTATCTGTCGCCATGATTGGTCATCAATGGTGACTCCTTTCTGAGTGATAACTCACTGCGTTATCTTTCGCCACTGTGTGTCAGTCTCACATGGCATGACAATTTATCACAACAGTCACCAACATGATCTCACTCACTGCGTGAGTATGTGCCACCCCTTGTCATCCCTCACAAAGCAAGGTGACTTATCACCACCATCGCCAACATGGATCTAACTCATTGCGTGAGTATGTACCACTGCCTGTCAACTCTCACTCAGAATGGCGGCTTATCACAAGCATCGCCAACATGGATCTGACTCACTGTGTGATTATGTACCACTCCCGTGCCACTGGCATCAACTCTCACACAAAATGGCGACTTATCACTACCATTGCCAACATTGGTGTCACTCAATGCGTGAACTTGTGTCACTCCATGTCAATGATCTCTAAGGATTGCATCATCTGTCACTCACTCTCACTCAGAATGGCAACTTATCACCACCATTGCCAGCCTTTGTCTCACTCAATGCGTGAATTTGTGTCACTCCAAGTCAATGCTCTCTGAGGATTGCATCATCTGTCACTCACTCTCACTCACAGTGGCAACTTATCACCACCATTGCCAAAGTTGTTGAGACAGCACCACTGTTCAACATGTAGCCTATCTAGGAAGTGTGGGCATGAAGTATAAGTCCCATACGTATCAAATGTGCTTTGTTTCACACTGATTTCCATGTAATACTTCAGAGTTGAATCAAACAAGATTATATAGAGAGAATATCAATTGAATTTAGATAGAGGTATCTCTAAAATGAAAGCAACTATCCATAAACACCTTTTCTCTGGTTACAGGAAAAATACATAGGGAAATATCAACATGAACACCTTGTCTGTGGTTAGAGGGAAGATACATATGGCAATACCTTCTCTGACAAAACATACTTTAATCTGGCAGATGTGAGGCTGCATGATTACCAATGTCGATGATCATGAGCTTTTCATCTAACAAGGTGAGTGATCAACCGCCTTGCCATCCCTGGTGAGTGTGAGTCATCACGATCCTCACCAACCATGGTGAACATGCTCTATGGCATGGTGTGCATTTCATCTAGCAAGGTGAGTGATCACTCGTGTCGCCATCCCTGGTGAGTGTGGGTGATCAAGATCCTCACCATCTGTGGTGAACCTGTGCTATCACGAGGTACGCGTTTTATCCAGCGAGGTGACTGATCACAATCCTTGCCATCCGTGGTGAATGTGCATTATGACGTGGTGTGCGTCTCATCTAGCGAAGTGAGTGATCACTCATGTCGCCATCCCTGGTGAGGATGAGTGATCACTCATGTCGCCATCCCTGGTGAGGATGAGTGATCACGATCCTCGCCATCCCTGGTGAACATGTGCTATGACGAGGTGCGTGTTTCGTCTAGCGAGGTGAGTGATCACCCGCGTCGCCATCCCTGGTGAGTCTGAGTGATCACCATCCTCGCCATCTGAGGTGAGGCCATGTGATCACCACCATTGCTATTCCTGGTGATCTTGTGCTATAGCGACGTCGTGTTCCATCTAGCGACATGTGTGAGCCACTTCACACAGGTTGACGAGGAGTCACGACAATTTGCTGGGCAGGTTGAGGCATAAGTCAATGTACTACCACTTGATCTAAATGACAATTTCCTAGATTTAGGGATACTAATTCAATGCATTCCTTCTGTTCGCCAGTATTTTCTTGTATGGGTGAATTGTTCATTATGGGTAATTGATAAATTATCGGTATTGGTGGAGTTAAGGCAGGAAACACACACCCGCCCTCTTCAGGGCGTCCCATGTACTACGCCATATCCCACAATGCACTCTCCTGGCGTATTCCCTTTCGCCATCTTAAATCCTCCCACTGCTCGGTGTTTGAAAATTCCCACCCGCTACTCCCTCTTGTGTGGATACATATAAAACTATGACTGTGTTTTTTTGGTTTTTTTTTTATTAAATTAACCACTTATTGATACTAACTCATTGGACTACTGACTATAAAGTTAAGTTATGAACTTCGTCACCATCGTTGTTGATCATAAACACCCAAACTGGTTTAATACTTCTAGTTCTTCTTATACACTTGTAAAACATGTAACTGTAGAAACTTTAACATCAGGGTTCATTTTATTCACACGTTTATTACATCACCTTCTCTACAATTTACTAAACAGGATAAAATTCATTCCACTGCACTGAAATCTCTGTCTTGTCTCAGTCATTAATCACATACCCAGGATACCAACACTGGCGTCTCCTTCCATATTTAACATCTTAGAATATGGAGATACCGTTATCATTGGCTATTCATTGCTTGTCATAATGTACATACTGAGGGGGTGCTAACACAATGCCCGGGTTCTACAGGTTTACTATACAGGATTGACATATTGCCCCGTTTTAAAAAATCTCACCGATGTTCTCTCACTGATGTGAATCCTAATTAGGATTTCTGTACACAATGGCATTGCCTGCCTCCAGTACCAATGGCGAGTTTTAATTAGTATCAAGCAATTAGGTATGTGCCCACAGCCCCAGTGTTATTGCCTGTTTGGGAAGGAAGATGAGAGCAAAAAGCCAAAAGTGTAAGATATGCAGTGACAGTGCAATGAGGTATAGTGGGAGGTTGTCATAGAACCTGAGGCAGAACATGAATAGGGTTCTGATTGTTATTGCCAGTCTTAATGACCAAGGCTTAAATAGTTCAATCAAACATACAAAGTCTTATAGGTGAATAGGCCTTTAGAGTAATGAATCTAAACAGTGCATTTCCAGGTCTAAGGACAAAGGGAAAAACAGACAACCTAATCACACTGAATCAGAGAGAAAATCGTTATTTCTGTATGGCCATGGAATGGTAGATAATCTAAATCCCCCTTGGGTTGCTACTTATTAACGTTGTCAAATTTCTGGTCACGCGTATAACAACCATTGATACGCACGACCTCATCATGTGTTTATCGCAGGCGGAGATAAACACCATCCCACATATAGGACAGAAGGACTTTGGGGGTCTGTCCCCTTTGTGAATGTCAAAACTTGTGCCAGTAGGAAATTTCCTGAGTAGAAGGTGTTTTGCCACATGTGTGTGATGTCATAGAAGTACATAAGAAGACCTATATGGAAGATTTTTGGAAGCATTGTACATAGAACTATCGGATGCAACATTTTACTTCCATAATTATCTGTTAATTTTACTTGTGGATATAGACCTCTTCTCATAATGTCCCTCAGGTGTACTACATGTAGGACAGTAGGGTTATCTGGGATATACTATAATACTAAATGCACTTATCTTATACAACTTAACTGTAGCATAAACGAGCATACATGTACATAAGAGGTGCAGCCCATACACAAGGATAGCACCTTGTGTGATCAAGATGACCTCAGTGCCCTATAGGTGGAGTGTTACTACTATAGAACAAAAGAGAAGCTGATCGTAATTTGGGCACAACTATGCACTAAGGGATACTGCTTAAAGGGATAGATTCCATTGGTGTTCATACAAACTGAAGTCCTGCTGTGCCCTTACAGCATGTGTATACTGCTTCCACACAGAGGTGCTAATTTTTATTGCCCCACAGGTGGTCCTGTTTGAAGTTTGGTCTGTGTGGGGTCATTAGGGTTTGGGGGTGGAGGCGGCTGGAGCAGCTCCATAAACTGACCAACAACTCAACAGAAGTGGGATGGTGTCTATTGATGGAACAGCCTGATTTCAAAATTCTGACAGTTGGAGAAAATAAAATACTCAATTTCTGATTGTTTTATTCATCAGAAAAAGCTGATTTTAGCTATACCTATCATTGAGATACTCACACATATGGTATGCACTTTGCAGAAAATAGTATTCACTAAAGACAGAGATATTTAGGATAACTTGGCATATTTGACCAGAGCTCTTTGCCCCACCTTATATGAGACCCCCTGTGGGATCACAGGCTGTTCCGTCCTATTTATAGTCTTCGTTCCCCTTTAAGTCAGAGTGCATCTCATATGTGAGGTGCATCTTAATAAATAAGTAGTATATAATGTATCGGAACAGGACTATAGCTAACTACAGGATATTACTCACTCCAGACGCACCCTTGGGCGGGTTCACGTATAAGCCATGTATTTTACGATAGAGCACTGCTGTGTTTTTTGCAAGCCACCAAAGAGAGGGGTGTGTCTTATACATGAGGATTTTGTACTAAAGAGTAGTACTAAACTGCTAAATAACATGCCTGTACGTGGCACTAGACCATACAACTAATATTAAAGACAAATGCTGGTGGATGAGCGGTAAATAAGTTGTGTTGATTTTTGCCTTTATGTCTGGATTTCAGAAGTTGTGTTGATTTTTGCTTATACCTTTGGATATCATTAGGTTAATATATAGGGATGAAGGAAATGTAAAAATAGTGACATGTCACTGAGCTTAATTCTCTGGCAAAGGGCTGTAATGAAGGAAGGCATATAGGAGTCAATGGGAAAATCTATGGCCTCATTTCCTGCCAAAAATATCATTCATGTTCTGTTGCTACTTTCAAGTACTTTTGGATTATGATAGTTGGATATGTATAGAAGTGGAAAATGCAAAAGGATTGTGTTGATTTTTGCCTATACCTCTAAATATCATTAGGTTTATATATAGGGATGAAGGAGATGTAAAAATAGTGACATGTCACCGAGCTTAATTCTCTGGGAAAGGGCTGTAATGAAGAAAGGCCTATGGGAGTCAATGGGAAAATCTATGACCTCATTTCCTGCCAAAATATCATTCATGTTCTGTTGCTATTTTCAAATACTTTTAGATTATGATAGTTGGATATGTATAGAAGTGGAAAATGCAAAAAGATGCATATATGTGGGCAGATGAGGGGAAAGGGCCCTCCCTGCGGGATTTTTAGTACTTGGTTTGGCAACTAGGGGACCTAAAAAGGCTAACAATGTGAAAAATAGGCCAAAAATGGCTCTTATGTACTCTTTTACACAGAAAAGGATGACCTCACTTTTGTGTATTGGAGTATTTAAGTAAAGCATGCTTCCAAAATGATGTTCACATTCAGGTTTAAAAATATTCACCTTTTCTTTATCTCAACTGTGATATATGGAAAGTATGAATGTCCTGGATTTTAAAACTAGCTTTATATATTTTCTGAGTTGAGACAAAGTCTATTAAAAGTGTGATATTGAAAGTGTCAGGTGTAGCCCTCAGTGCAGTGCCCTTCAGTGTGGATACTATTAGAACCATGAAACCTGATGAGTGAGTAGGGTATAGGCCTACCCTACAATGAAGCAGTACAGTACACACTGTGGTACAAGGAATCTCTGGACTTTTCTAGCCCACTTAAAGGAGTCTATTTTCTCCTTTCTTCTATCCCCTTAGGTGTGTGTGGTCCACATATGCGCAGGCACTGACACATTCCTCTGTGAAATTGTGTAATGTTGTTCTTGCCATGAATATGACCGTAGCTGTCGAAATGGCGTTAAACACCTATTACTCACTCACTCACAAGGAATCTGTGCGAAAATGACGATGGTTCTCTGGCAATGTTGGGACAAGGACTTTACCATTTTTTTGATAATTTCACCTACCTTTAATTTCACCGGCCAGCATTATTAGCTGTTATTAGCCAGAATCACTGCTGCTGCTGCAGCAACAGCATGCAGCGGCGGCAATGCAGTAGCATGCAGCGGCAATGCAGTAGCAGCAATAGGGGCAGTAGCAGCAGCAGCGGTTCCGACGTTATTAGCCGAAACGCGTCGTTACCAATTTTAGATCCTTAATAACCCCTGCCTGTTGGTCTTGCAGCTGTGAAAGTTTGACAAACGGAAGAGAGAGACTTCTTTCTACAGTCTTGTCTCTATAAACCGGTCTTCAATAGGTCGGTTGATTCACTTACCAGCCACGTTTGCCATCAAACAGATTTGATTATATCCATTGAATTCTATTGTAATCATGATTCAGAGAATCAGCCAATTCAAGAACCAGTCAACATTTTATCTCAAATGGAGGTGGCCGGTTTATAGAGACATGACTGTACTATATCAAAAGGTACTGAGCAATAGATAGGATTAACACCCAGTAGGGATAGGGTAGGGGGAGAGTGCTCAGGTGGACAGGTGTTATAAGGATTAGTTATGTACATGCACCTCACCTACCATGGGTTGGTCAGATGGTGAGAGGAGGAGGAGACACTCCCAAAGTCTGTGTAACATAAAAAGTGATTTTCTATGAAATAGGGGTTATTTTTGGGCCAAGATCTGTGGAATAGGGGTATACAGATTGTCATTCGGAGTGCAGGGAAGGGGTTAATACCATCAAAGTACTCTACCTGAGGTAATCCCTTTTTCCCCTGCCTTACACATTGACATCGTCTTACGGTATTAATCTGGTCCCCGCACTCTGAATGACAATCTGACACCATCATCGTTATGAGTCATTTGAAAGTGAACGCACAGTCAGTGTGAAATAGACCCCCTATTTTTATATTTTCATGGAGGTAGTCTTTAAAGAATACCCCTTTTTTCAATTTTCATGTGGATGGTGTCTATTTGCACATAGAAGTGCTGGGACCGGGGGTATTAAAGATATCAAAGGGAGAAGTTTATTTGTAAATACCATCAAAGCACTCTTGATCTTATCCAGATTGTGTAAGGCAGGTGAAAAAGGGATTACCTCAGGTAGAGTACTTTGATGGTATTAACCTGGTCCCCGCACTCTGAATGACAATCTCACACCATCCTCGTTATGAGTCATTTGAAAGTAAATCCACATTCAGTGTGAAATAGACCCCCTTTTTTATTTTTTCATGGAGGTAGTCTTTAAATAATGCCCCTTTTTGTCAATTTTCACGGACATGCAAAGTATGGGAAAATATATCCTATTCTCTGCGTTTTCATAACACGGATGGTGACTATTCCCATATAGAAGTGCGGGGACCGGGGTATTAAAGATATCAAAGGGAGGAGCTTATTTGTAATTACCATCAAAGCACTCTTGTGTAAGGCAGGTGAAAAAGGGATTACCTCAGGTAGTATATAAAATAGGGTGTAGCAGGAGCAGTAGTAGCAGTAGGTACAACAACAGCAGTAGTAATAGGAGTAGGTGCAACAGGGGGTAGGTCACTGGTATGGAGGTTTTTTTTTGACTGAATTCTTATAAACACAAAAGTCAATCCTTCACATCGGCTGTGTGCCATGTCTAAACTTCACAGTAAAAATGGGAACAACATTACTGTGCGGGTACCGATGTGAAGTGTGTTCTCAAAGATATTTTCAAACTTATTTTCACTATAACCACAGTCGTTGCATGCTGGACCCAGCTCCTTGTATGTCCACAGATAATATTGTGCTTAAGACTTGACGCTTATACACTGGCTCTATCAGTTTTTTGGTTGGTGAGAAAATTTTTGAATGTGTCTTTATGACTTTTGTATAGTTTAACGTCTCTAAATCTTGAAAATTAAACTTGGGTGACTAAATTTTAAAGTTGTGTAAGGTAGATGAAATTATCAAAAAACAGTAAAATCCTTGTCCCAGCATTGCCACCGAACCATCTTCATTTTCGCACAGATTCCTTGTGAGTGAGTGAGTGAGTAATAGGTGTTTAACGCCATTTCGACAGCTACGGTCATATTCATGGCGAGACATTACACAATTTCACAGAGGAATGTGTCAGTGCCTGCGCATATGTGGACCAGACACACCTAAGGGGATAGAAAAAAGGAGAAAATAGACCCTTTTAAGTGGGCTAGAAAAGTCCAGAGATTCCTTGTACCAGAGTGTGTACTGTACTGCTTCATTGTAGAAACTACACTGATTCACTATAATGCAACAACTGTGGTTCATTGTTCAGTTTAACGAAAATCCATGATAGGTATTGTGGATATTTTTAGAGTGAATATTCATTGCGAGAAAATTCTGTCACAAATGAGAACATGTATCCATGTCTGTGCATATAAACAGCTGCGCTCCCAATATAGAGTTAAGTTGGAGAACTAATCAACAGGGCTACGCTACTGGTGACACCTGGGGATATATACATAGGTAGGCCTACACCCTACTCACTCATCAGGTCTCATGGTCCTAATAGTATCCACACTGAAGGGCACTGCACTGAGGGCTACACCTGACACTTTCTGTATCACACTTTTGATAGACTTTGCCTCAACTTAGAAAATATATAAAGCTAGTTTTAAAATCCAGGACATTCATACTTTCCATATATCACAGTTGAGATAAGGAAAAGGTGAATATTTTTAAACCTAAATGTGAACATCATTTTGGAAGCATGCTGTACTTAAATGGTCTAATACACAAAAGTGAGGTCGGCCATATGGGTCAAGTCGCCAGAAAGCAGTAGATTTTGTGTTTTTGGGCCATTTTAGACTTCTATGAGTCTGGAGAAAGAAGGTTTGAACCAATTTTGTCTTACATAGACTCATTTGATAGAGGACATATAGGGCTCTCAGAAATATGTAAATTTGTGGTCATCCATCAAAAACTCTCAGACTTATAGCCTGCCGAAGTGGAAAAAAGGGCCAAATTTATCCTTTTTTAACTTTTTGTATTTTTTTACAAGTGTCCTGTATTGAATAAAGAACATCTGGAGTATCCCAAAGTTATTTTTCGTATTGTATATGATCATAGGTATCATTTCCATGAGGTTTGGACACCTTACTGAGTGAGAATTTTTCATTATGTGTCTTTGAAAATGGAAATCTGTAATTTGTAACGTCCAGTACCTAAATCTAAATCAGTTATAAAACATGGAAAAAATTGAGCTTCAAAATCTTTGTTATAACCCATATGAAGATTCCTATTGTCCCCTACTTTGGTGAAAAAATTGTGTGTCTATCTGCATTTGTTGCCATGTGAGAGCAGCTTATGTGAAATAATTCTGATAAAAGTACCGGACGTTACGTAACGTCCGGTACTTTTATCAATATGTAAGGGGCAGTCTACTTTGCATGCATAACTCAATTTTTTGTCTGATTTTATAATTAAAGTCAATTATAGACATATTGGCCTTGTTATTTCATGTGTTTGTTATTCATAATGGGACATTCCTATATTACTCAGAGCCACTTTAGGTACCTCCATATTTCATCATTTTGGTACCGGACGTTACATGACACAAAACAAGCGATAAAAATGGAATCGAACATCCTAAGTCGGTATTTTTTGGTTTTCTGAGCTGAGGGTATGTCCCTTCACAACTTTGTTAAGGTTATATAAATCAATTAGAAAAACAATTTTTCAGGTCCTTCAAGGGCAAAATCTTACACTTTCTGACGACCTGACCCATATATGCATCTTTTTGCATTTTTCACGTCTGTACATATCCAACTATCATAATCTAAAAGTGTTTGAAAATAGCAACAGAAAATGAATGATATTTTGGCAGGAAATGAGGACATAAATTTTCCCATTGTCTCCTATAGGCCTTCCTTCATTACAGCCCTTTCCCTGAAAATTAAACTCGGTGACATGTCACTATTTTTACATTTCCTTCATCCCTATATATAAGCCTAATGATATCAAGAGGTATAGGCAAAAATCAACACAATCTTTTTGCATTTTCCACTTCTATACATATCCAACTATCATAATCCAAAAGTATTTGAAAGTAGCAACAGAACATGAACGATATTTTGGCAGGAAATAAGGTCATAGATTTTCCCATTGACTCCTATATGCCTTCCTTCATTACAGCTCTTTGCCAGAGAATTAAGCTCAGTGACATGTCACTATTTTTACATTTCCTTCATCCCTATATATTAACCTATTGATATCCAAAGGTATAAGCAAAAATCAACACAACTTCTGATATCCAGAGATATAGGCAAAAATCAACACAACTTATTTACCGCTCATCCACCAGCATTTGTCTTTAATATTAGTTGTATGGTCCAGTGCCACGTACAGGCATGTTATTTAGCAGTTTAGTACTACTCTATAGTACAAAATCCTCATGTATAAGACACACCCCTCACTTTGGTGGCTTGCAAAAAACACAGCAGTGCTCTATCGTAAAATACACGGCTTATACGCGAACCCGCCCAAGGGGCAGGTTCACTAATATCAAAATAACTTAATACTTTCAGCCCCCCACCCCAAGGGTCACCCAAATATTTCCCAGCTTTTTTTTTTCTTAACAAGCTTTCAGCTTGCCTTTCTTTCACACACACACACATGCACATATGCAAATAAAATATAATTTTTCATTTATAATTTTCACCTACCACCCTTGGATGTCCATCAAAGTACTAATGCGGCTTATAGGTGTAAGGGATGTGGGGGATAAAAAAAGAATGACTACAGGTGGTCTCACCCTATGTATCTGTGGAGCTTATTTTTAATACCATCAAATGTCAGCTCTTGATCTCAGTAAAATCACAGGTGTTAGAAACTGTGATAATTATCTTCATGTGACTACATGCTGGTGGTAGCCAGGCTTCTGATTGGTTGGATGGCTGACCCTCATTTGCACAATGGTGTTGTGTTTTATTTGCTATAATATTATAATTTTTTATAAATTTTTTTTTATGTATATTATACATCTCATTTGCATAATTAGCCCCGCCCCATTGTTTACAAATAAGGGACCACGTGGCTAGGCCACGTGCCTGGGCCAGGTATTGTTTACAAACAAGGGGTCACGTGATCGCACTAATCTCCTAATTAGGTCATGTTACCATGGTAACAAGAATGCCGTCCTCCGATTGGCTGAGAGATTGTCGCTAATCCCCTTATTAGGTCAAGGGGGCGTGGCCTATTATGCAAATGAGGTCAAGGTCAAGGTCACATGACCATATATGGGCATGCACCATGGGGGTCCAGGTTACGTGACCAAATGGAGGCCTCTGATTGGCTGCATCTGGAGTGACTAATATCCTGTAGTTAGCTATGATCCCGTTCCAATACATTATATACTACTTAAATACACATAGCCTTACTGTACTTAGCAATACTAGCTAGGACGTAAATGTCAAATGACAGGTGGTTCTACACGTATGTCTAGGATAATAATACTGGTTCAGGCCTTGTTATAGATACTGGTGATCTTTCATTTCTAGTGTCAATTACGGGTGTGTCCCTACGAAGGATTGTTCTTTTATCATCATTCTTGAAAGTCCAAATAGGCAGACCGAGTTTCCTCTGTGTACACATATCAGAGAGGCGAGTACACAATATGTCCTATTAAGCTGACATTCGTGTTGCCTCTTTGCACTCACAGACAATCTTCAATAGTCGATTTTAGAGGTTAGCACAATGTATTAATCTCCCTGATCAGGTTAGTCTGCATTCATGCATATTGAAGCAAGGGATGTATATTAATAAAGTTTCTCGAAAAGATAGTCAAGGTGAACGATATCTTGCCTGCTCCTAATAAGCTTACCTTGCCTCATCTCACGCCAGAGGAAGAGTACACATTTGTTGTGTTATACGAATCAGCCTCCATGGGTGGAGCCTAAACTGAACATGTTCAAATGGTAAGTTGTTCCACGTTCTTTTCTCTAATCCACAATTAAATCTGCCTAACTTATCCTCCCATATACACCTTAAGGACTACATTGAATAACGCCTTTAATGTTTATTGATGGCTAACATAACAATAGGAGGCTGAATCCTGGGATTTTAATAATATTTTACACGTCCAAACTAAAGGATCCACAACTCATGTAGCACTGTTGTTCCCCCAACAAAGCCGTTCACAATGCAACTCTTGTCTTGCCAAAAAGCTGTAGTATTGTTGATAATTATAATGATCAACAGCATGGACTCCACTGGCACTGCAATGACAGTGGGTGGAGTGAAGCACGGACGGTTGGCCATGAATGTAGGCTGTTTGAATACTTTTCCAACATCAACAAAATGGATAATGTTGGATACCTGTCTTATGTTAGGCAGCTCACACTTATCATTTCAAGAGACCTGTGTTTCTTTCTCTGTTGTCAGTCATGACTTATTGGTGTTACACTGTTAGTAGTAGCCAGGGTTATTTTACTGCAAAAACCCTTGGCAACTTTGGTTCTGTACACTGAAAACCCTCCAGATCTTTAAACTCGTCAGATTGAGGACCTATGGTCATCAGAAGAGGTACAGAGAGAGGGCAGCACCTTACAGGGAGTGAAATCCCTTAGTCTTCATCTCCCCAGTATGAGTCTATGGCATTCTGTTCACAATATGTAACAAATACACAAGGTGGCAGGTATGTGCCACTCATGTTTGATAATTAGGCCTTCAGTTTTTAACTGAAGGTCTTCACCGCTGAGGACTTTAGGTGCTCAAGTTGACGATACCCAAATCTACAGCTTTGGGTAGTCAGATTGAGGACCCAAGGCAGTCAGCACCAAGGTTGTCACTCTAACAACATTATGTAATCAGTTTGACTACCTTGGATGAGTGTGTTGACCTAAACCCATCAGGTTGACTACCCTGGGTGCTCAATCTGATTACCCTAGGTTGTAGATTTGGGTAATGTCAGTCTGACGACCTTGGGGCTTTCAGTGTAGTGGTTAGTGAAAACGTCTCTGGAGACACCGGGATTCGAACCCGGGTCTCTCGCTTGCAAGTCGAGCGCTCTACCACTGAGCTACATCCTCTGGCCTGACATACCCTGTCACCAACACGGCCCCACTGACATTTCCACCTTCCAACTACCCTGGATCGGTATGGTATACATAGGGGGAGTGACACAACCAAGTGAACAGTCCCTCTGAAGGCTCTGCGCACCCGACGGGGGAATGAACCCCTACACTCCTCCCGACCAGGAGGGTGTTATAGTTATAGTAATATTACTGGGATAACATTTCTATATGTCTAAACCCTTAGTAATAGAGGTACAACCATAGATATAACATTAACACCAAGTTAAATATGATTCGAATGTCATATACATATATTTGATAGTGTATGTAGTTACATAATAACAAATTGGATGTTGGAATATGATACGAATTACTTGAATGAATAACAGTTGTATGTATCGAAACTGTTAATTAGCTTATTATACCATAGGATAACATATCATGTTTACGGTATAAGTAATAGGACAAGTATCACAATTTGTATACATGTGATAGTAACAGTTATGTGTAACGTAACTGTTAATATTAAATAAATCACATAATAACATCCATATGCGTTTGTAGTTATCAATACCACATTTGATTATATAGTCTTGAAAAAGACTTTAAGAGTAACTACACTATCTAATGACATATAATCATCTATCATCATAGTATGATATAACCATATGAATCCGTTAAGGATTCCGTGAGTAGTACGAATAGAACCGTTATAACTTATACACTTGAAAAGAAAAAAATCACGGTGTAGTAATGAATATGATAATATATATGATATCACCGTGTACCAAATAACCTTTATAACACCAGATTAATATATGTATAATGTAACATGCCTCGCAGGACAATGATATGTACATTCTGGTGTAGTTTACCGGATCTTATATTATAAATATGAACATTAATCTGAGATCCGTACTAATAGATATGTATATATCTGTATTATAATATAGTAAGTTATGACCACAATGTGAATATGCACATACAAATGACATTATAGAAAAATAGATATGTGACATTATGTACAATATAAAAATGGTAGATGCTGCTGGAGTCTTCTGCTGTAGTTTCCGGATACTAGAAGGTAAGTGTGGTCAGCTAACCACGGGATGGACGTGCTAAAGTCTATGATTCCTAGTTATTAAAGTGAACACGGTAGATGAATTTGGGGCAGCTACCCACAATCCTCTGGAAGTGCTATAGTTCATAAGTATATCCGAATGGTGTAGAGTAGAGTGTAGATCCGGTTTTGTCAACAGTGTAGAAGTGTAATCCATTTAAGTATTGTTGACATAAGTGAAAAGTCCAATATAGGCTGGTCCGGAAGTAGTAGTATAGGTGAAATGTAGAGGTAACACAGAATCGTAAAGTCCATCCTAGTATAGTGGTTAGCACAGATAGCAGCAGAAGTCTGGAACCAGCATCCGGATATGTCTGACAGCAGCAAGTCTACTATCAGATTTTTATAAGTGTAGTTCTGAATCCGAATAGGCTGTTCAGGGTATAATAAAAATTATACAGCCTGAATCATACAATAAACTGGTCATAAAAGGAACCCGGAACACAAAGAACAGGTGTTCACATACTAATAAAAGACATTCGCAGACCTGTAGGGTTCCGCAAAGACTAAATCTGGTTATTAGTGGAGAAGAAAAAAATTTTGAAAATAACCCGTAGCATGCTTAGGTGGATTTCTTCACATGCTTCTTCTTAAGAAGAGCTAGAGCCGATTCGGGAGTGCCGTCCCACTCGTCGAGATCGACTCCGAATACCCTCATGAACTTAGTGTTCAAGTTGGTATTCCGGGTGATTTCTTCTTTAACACGTTTCTCCAAGACGTGTACGTCCATAGCTGCCTTTTCTTGGGCAGCTGTGGCTGCTTCACCTGGGACTTTACATTGTCCCGAATGAGGGTCTCGAGGCGCTGCTTTTCAGCATCCGCAACCTCCTTCATGCACAACAGGGTGTCATTAAGAAGACCCTGATGGAACGCTGTCGCTTTCTCGCGGACACATTTCTCCCAGTGGGTGTAGATGGCCTTCTGGACATCCGCTTCCCCCTGGCGAGACTTCTCAAACCAAACTTCCGCATTACCGGTTTTAATGGTAATGGCGTCTTTTGGTTTCTCTGGTGTAGCGACAGCCTTGGGGGGAGTCGATACAGCCTGAGGACCACTTCCGGGTGTGGGACTTCCGGACACGCCTGCTGTTGGTACACAGTAGGTTGGAGGCTGGTTACTGACCTTCCAGTCTTCCTCCGGTTCCTGGGTTCCGGACGCGCTAGAGGTCGAGGCTTCTACCGGGGTGGTAGTACTGCCGGTGGCTGATGCAGAACCGGCTGTGCTTCGGGTGGCAAGCTTCAGGACGGGGATAGGAGGTGCGGGTACTTCCGCTTCCCTCTTAGCCTTTTCCTGGGCCTCCTGTTCTGCAGTCATACGACGGACGAGAACCGTCCGAAGGGCTGCACCTCGGTTCATGCCTGTTAGCGAATTGTTTTGAACATCCACTAACTCCTGCTCGGTAATGTAATAACCGTCGTCCCACTGTTCAAAGTTGGCAGCGGCTTCCCGAAACTCCTTCGTGGTCCGGTACTGGGGCCGGGTGGCACAAGGACGTGGGTAAGTCTGCCCCTCGGGTTCCGAGACGCAGCCTACCCAATCAATGTTCGTCTGTTTGACGTTCCACAGGGTCTTATCCGGCTTAGGGTACGCTCCAGCAGGAAAGCTCTGTTGGCTTCATACACTGCTTCGCGGAAAGCAGCGTCCACCATGAGTCCCCGTTGGAACCACGGCCAGTCTTGGAGCCATTCAGGAGGCGTCCTGTCCAGCTGTTCGGGAACCATGACGCCCTCGACAGCTATTCTCACCTTCG
The DNA here is from genome assembly GCA_949317995.1 of Acholoe squamosa. Lineage (NCBI taxonomy): Eukaryota > Metazoa > Annelida > Polychaeta > Phyllodocida > Polynoidae > Acholoe > Acholoe squamosa. The sequence continues at coordinate 46,844,724 of OX439047.1, forward strand.
GGTCCAACCTAACTGGTGTACCGTCAGCATAGGTCACTTGTGCCTGTAGTTCCGGGTGGACGTACGGGTAGCGACCGTCGTATTCTACCGGGAACGGGTCAGCCACTGCTGGCTTCCACTGGTCCTTCGGTCCGTCAACCTTTGTGGTCTCGGACCCAGTCGCTGCGGGTTCAGCACTCGTAGCCCCTCCGGATCCCTCGGGTGGGAGTGGAGACAGCATTTTCTCTGGCTCATTCAGTGAGAATGAGGCCAGCTTCTCCTCGAACGAGCGATCCGTGGGTTCCTCCACGTCCATCATCTCGCTCTCTTCCTGTGTAACAGGTGACAAAGCTTCTGGAAAAGCTTCTGCGGACGGAGTCAGCTTATCCGGGTCACCGGATAGCTTGGCTGCAGCTACGGATTCCTCAGCCATGACTGGGGAATCTCTCACGGGAGTAAGATACTCCTTTTTCCGGCTTTTACAGTGCCGGGGCCGACACAGACGGAGTCTGCCTACTAAGAGACAGACTCTGAGGGAGCATCGAGGGTTTGCTAGCCGGTAAAATCCAAGAGGGGAGCAAGCTCGACCGTCTCAGACGTTACCGAAAAACAATATGGCGACAGGCCAGCTTTCGTGACGTCATTTCCCCGCGAGGTCACGAGGGGTCAGCCGAGACTGGACGTGGTGACGTCATGCGGAAACGCACGTGCTACAAGCGGAACATCAACAAACTGATTGTTTTTAGGTAATTATCCCTCACGCCGATGACTCGTCTGGGGATTTAAGTGGAGATTATGGAAAGCTTAAGCAAATCCACCGGATTATCCGTCCACTACCCATTGGTACATCATGCGGCGGCGACAAATAAGCCTTTCGGGTCAGTTGTCATCCGTTCCTCTAAATGTAAACATTACACCCGTTGTGTATACAGGTTAGGTCACTGCAGTCCTCTGGGCAATTCGAGGGCTGCGATGAACGTATCTCCCCTTTTCGGATAGTTCTTTATCGGACCTGACAGTCTGAAGGGCCTTTTCTAGGTATTTCTTAGCCTTCGAGACACCTTTCCTCTTCTTCTTGTCTTCACCTGCCGAGACTTTTTTAACTCCCCCACGCTTAATCGGTGTTGGCGTGGGTGCCACTGATTCGAACAATTCTTAGGCCTACCACGGCCTCGCTTCACTGTAGTGTTCTTTACCTGGTCTATTATACGATTCTGGTTCAGGATCTTTCCGGAACCTTCACCATACATTTCTGTGGAGGTCTCCCTCCCAGACCATTTCCTTAACCTAGCCACATTTGACTTATAAAGTCGACCAAGGTCAGATTTTATAATTACGGTACAATCACTGATAACTTGTGTTACAGTAAAGGGACCATCCCAATTAGACGCTAATTTTATGTGTCTAAGTGGTTCATGTAGTCTTAGAACTCTGTCTCCGGATTGGAATTTCCGATGCTTTAGATCGGTATCGTATCCAGCTTTTTGCCATTTGGTACTTTTCTCCAAATCAATTCGGACAGACTTATATGCCTTTTTAAATCTGTCTCTTAAGCATTCCACAAAAACTACATGGCAAGGTAGTTCCAGGTCCATCCCTACGACTCCAAATACTAAGTCGGCAGGCATTATCAGATCCTCCCCGAATACTAAAAGGTTCGGAGTACAATTTGTACTTGAATGTACCGTACTGTTATAAGCATGTGTCACAAAATGGCATTGCTCATCCCAGTCATCCATATGTTCATTGACGAGTGACTTTAGGACTTGGATAAGGGTTCTATTGAACCTTTCTACCAATCCGTCGCTTTGTGGCCTATACGGGTTGGTTCTAGTCTTGCAAATAGCTAAGTATTCGCACATACCCTGCCAGAGATTTCATTCGAATTCTCTGCCTTGGTCACTGTGTAGCATTAATGGTACACCGAAACTTAGTACCCAACCTTTTACAAAGGCTTCGGCACAAGTAACTGCTTTGTGGTCCGGTAGTGGAAATACTTTAGTGTATTTTGTGTAATAATCACACACTACCATCATACAGGTATTATCATTAGCGGTTGTATTCAATCCACTAATGATATCTACCCCGATTCTTGCGAATCTAACTCCGAAAAGTTCTTGGGATAGGGGAAGTTTGCCCATCCCGGGTCCGGGTTTGTTTTTACAACAATCTGGACAGGTGATTACCCATCTTTGCAAGTCTCTTGTCATGCCAGGCCAATAGTATTTCTTGGAAAGTCGTGCTAACGAGCGTTTCCTTCCGAAATGACCACTGGTCGAATTCCGGATTGGTATTTGAGATAAAGCATCAGCATTTAAATGCTTCACTCCAGGTCTATGCTGAGTCTGGTGATGTTCAAGCCCATATTCGGATAGATGGGCTAGCCATCGGCCTAACATTCCTTCAGCATCCCGGAAGTTCAGTAGCCATCTTAAAGAGGAGTGATCCGTACGTAAAGTAAAGTTCGTTCCCCATAGAAAATGTTTGAACTTCTTGGTATATACGACTACTGCTAACAACTCTCTTTTGGTTGTGCAGTAATTGCGCTGAGTTTTGCTCAGTGTATTGCTGGCAAAGGCAATAGGTACCTCTCTCCCATTTTGGACTTGCGAGAGAGCTGCACCAATGCTATCATTACTAGCATCAGTATCCAGTATGAAATGATCCGTTTCATTCAGATATTGTAATACCGGAGTACTCGTGAACAGGTCTTTTAGCTTTTGAAAAGCAGATTCCTGTTCATGCGTCCAAGGAAATTTTTCCTTGGTACTTCCTGGAGTCCAGTTAGCTATTGCTTGTAATGGGTAACTGACTCTAGAATAATTCGGAATAAATTCCCTATAATAGGAACAGAATCCTAAAAAGGACCTCACTTCTTTGGGTGTTTTAGGTCTATTCCAATTCGTAACTGATTCGATTTTCTCCGGATCAGCTTTTATTCCTTCATCACTAATGATGCGGCCCAAATAATTTATGGACTTTCTAAACATGTGGCATTTCTTAGGTTTCAATTTGAGACCATTAGAAATAATACGTTCTAGTACCATTTTTAGGTTATTAGAACACTCTTCGAATGTTTTTCCGAAGACTATGACATCGTCAAGGTATACAAGACATCTTTTCCACAATAAATCACTTAGGATTGTTTCCATCATTGCTTCAAATGTTGCTGGTGCATTGCACAAACCAAACGGCATTACGTTATATTGGAATAATCCAATATGACTCGAAAATGCAGTTTTCTCCATATCTGAAGGATTCATCCCCACTTGCCAGTAACCTGATTGCAAGTCTAGGGTACAAAACCAACTGTTCCCTCCTAAGGAGTCAATGGTTTCGTCTATTCTCGGTAATGGATACGAATTCTTTTTCGTTACTCCATTCAGCTTCCTGTAGTCTATGCAAAAGCGGAAAGTACCCTCTTTCTTTGTTACCATACACACAGGACTACTCCATGGACTATTGGAAGGGACTATTACATCCTGTTCCAACATCTTGTTTATTTCCTCTTCAGCTACTCTCTTTTTCGCTAAAGGTAACCGTCTATACGGTATCTTAAAGGGTTCCGCATCTCCAGTATCTATTTTATGTACTACCTTATTTGTCGTACCTAGTTTTTCACCAGGTTTGGCAAAGGCAGTCCTATACTGACAGAGCATATCATAGAACTCTTTCCGGTGTTCTGGATCTTCTAATGAAGTTTCTTCATACAACTTGAGTAAGTCTTCCGAAATTTCATCATTTCCTGTTACCTTTTGTAAGTTTAACTTACTATCCGTTACAGTTTCCGAAAGGGTCACGTTTCCAAAAACTTGTCCCTTTTTCAAGTAGATAGTACTGTTTCCAGTATTAGAGACAGGTACTACCGACCAGGACGCATTTGCTAAGATAGTGTCTACAGATATTAATCCGATACTTGACAGAGTAGCTACATCCGGTTCTATTACTGCAGGCTTATTGCGCATTGCAGGATCACTTCTTACCAGCACATCACAGGCTACTCCCGGAGGGATTCGCACAGTGTGTGCCACACTAGCCATACTGCTCACTTGTCTCAGTACACATCTAACCTTTACAGGATATGGGTATTTCACACTCAACACTCCTGATTGGGGTTCCAACACAACTCCATACAGGGATGCGAAATCCAACCCGAGTATCCCTTCATCTGCTATATCCGCAACGGTGGCACTCATGACATAGTCATGTACTCCATCCAATTGTAGCTTTACACAAGTTCTACCATACGTCTGCAAGGTACTGCCATCGGCCGTCTGAGCACTTCCTCCCGATTTGAGAGTATCATGTTCATCCAGAATAAGATCATAGAACCTCTTGGAGATACAGGAGTGGCTAGCTCCCGTATCCATGAGAAATTCGGCAGATCTTCCGTTAACAGTAAGGCAAACATACCACCACCTTCCGTTTAGAACAGAGGGCATGTCCGTGATGATCGGAATGTCATTGTCCACACCTGGAGTCGATCCACATCCTTTTAGGTATTCCAGACAAGGATGACCCGGGGGCAGGTGGGCACTACCAACCCTGGCTAATTCATAGCCGCCTACCTCGTTACTGATATTGGGTTTCCCCTGTGCTCCCGTGGCACCTGTTATATCAGCTTCCCTAACCTTCCGGGTGTCTACAACCACCTCGGTGCTAGGCGAGTTTGCTACTACATGCGAACTATCATCACGGATGGTGATATCATGGCAAGATTTGTCACTGGGATCCCCTTCTTTGCCCATCGGGAGACCCCTCCTTAGTTTTCCTCTGTACTTATTCCAGAGACACCCTCCTGTCTACGAGGGACAGGTTTCTCAGCCATACATTCGGGAGCATAATGTCCCAATTTCTGGCATCTGAAACATCTCCTTTGAGATTTATCAACTCTCGGTCTCTTCAGAGCTTCTGTTAAACCGGCTATTAATGTTTCCATCATATTAGTCGGAGCAACAGCGGCTGCCACAGTTGGCTTGGCCGTAGAGGTTGCATTGCCAGATTGGGTCGGTCCGGAAGCTGTTTTACTAGCGATGGATCCTCCCCTCCCTCTCGAATGTACCTTCCTATACCGCTTCTGTCGGTAATACTTTCCAGCTACCTGGACTGATCCAATATATTCTCCGTTTTCATCGGAGACATATTCGTCATCCTGATCAACCTCATGCGAATCGACCGGGGCTAACTGGGAAGTTTCATATAGCGGAGCAGGTGTACCTCCGTATTGGAACGGAGCTGCTCTTACCGGGTTAGGTCCTAGACCTACCAATCTTTTCTTCATATCATGTCCATCGATTGATATGAACAGGTCATTGAAGGAAGTGTCATCCTTCCAAGAATCCCAAACTACTTGTTTGTGATCCGGATCCCGCAATCCATTGTAGAATTGTATAAACAATTCCTGTAGATAGCAGTCATCGTCATGAGCCCAATTCGGACGTGCTTTTGATAGCAAGTCCTGTAGCTCCAAACCAAAGACCTTGTGAGATTCTTTAGGTTTCTGTGTCCTTTTCTTGAAGCTTACCCATGGATCTTCTCTAACGATTGATCCGAATAGGTATGCGGCACATTCGACCAATTGATCATAGGTGCCGTATATTCCGTATGCTGCTCTCCATTGATTGAGGGCTACTTTTCCACCTTTATTCAACCAACAGATCAAATAGGGCAGAGCTTCTTCTTTTGTCCAGCCACTACAATTGACTTCGTCGACAAAAGCTTGATACCTATCCTTCCATGGATCATTGGAATCATATGGAGGGGGTATCCGTGCCTGTCTATGTGCCGGATTGTTACATCCGCGTAGTCTATCTGCTTCTCGCATGCTCCAGTTCATGACTTCCATGCCATCTGCTCCCTTTCGGTAGCAGTCAATGCCAAGGTTTTGGATGCATTGGCTTCTATCAAAAATAGTTTGCATCCCTGCAGGCATGGAAGTTCTTCGGTTTGGCTTCATGCCATCTCCTCCCGATCCTGATCCTCCGGATTCGGATCCTCCTGGGCCGCCTGGAGGATTTCCTCCTGGTGGACCGTTATTAGGATAGTGCCCGGATGAACCGCTAGGGCATCCGCCACTATAACCGGCATTTCCAGCTATTCCGGAAGATGCATATCTAGGGTAAGAATTATTTTGATTCCATCCCTGATTATAGCTATTACTACTTCCTGCTGGATTATAATTATATCTATAACCATAGGAAGTTGTTCTTGGTTGGTACATACCGCCGTTAACATTGGTTTGTGGCAGGTTCGGTCTGGGATAACGTCCATCATTAGGACCATTACCTTGACCCGAAGATGGGTTCGGTAATCTTGGGCCTGCTGGTGTACTGTGGCCAGGTTGAGAGAAATATGAGGGTGGCGTTAACATATGTCTCGGTGGTCCCGGTACTCTCGGTTGTGCTACTGGTGTATTATTGTTAGCACCAATAGCACTATCGTGAGTCGCTTTAATTTTATGACTCAAATCTGGTATTGGCGGTGCCGGACCTATTGTATCCAGCATAGGAGCTGCTGGTGTAGGTGTATTTCCATTACCTGCGGTATCATCCGGTTTCTTATAGATTCCGGATACTACATTCTTATCAGCCCCATCGTCAACGAATGGGTTGTATCTAATTGGAGTTGCATCTTTGGATGTTTTCCCCAACATTGTAGACACCACAGCTGGATCTATAGTACCTATAGTCAATTGGGCGGCTTCTACGTATTTGTCTAGGGTTATTGCAGTAGTCTGCAATTCCTGAAGCTCATTCGTGAGTTTCTGTCTATCCTCCTCCAGTTGTTTATTGTAAGCTATAATGCCTACCCGGATGGTTTCATTGTCTTCAGCTTGTTTACTACACTGAAGTTTCAATTTCTCTAACTCGCTCTGATAATGGCATATTTCGGATTCGTATTTTGCCTTATCAAGACTTAGTTGATCGTTCGTATCTATGTATGTTTGGATACGAATGTGTCTATTGTCATATTCTTTATTGAATGACTTTCTCATTTCTTGAAGTTTCATTTCTTCATTTTCTAGTTCCTTCATGTACTCACTCCTTCTGGCTTCGAATTCGCTTCGCATGCCAGTCAGATCCTCTTCCAGCTGAAGTTTTTCATGGAATACTTCATCTTTAGCTTTGACCAAGGTATTTAGGTTCTCGTTCAAAGTTACATAGGTTTCATTTAACAACAGGACATCCGGTCATTTAATTTTCTTCACCTTCCGGTACCGCATAGGTTGAGTCGCCGTCTATAGCGCTGTAATCTAATATTGGTAGTCCGGGTCTGGGTAATCTATAAGGTAGTTCTCCAAATGTTACCCTTTTTGGCATTGGTGCCGGATGTTCTTGGTTAGTACTACCACCAACTTCGAACATCGAATTACTCAATTCGTCAACAAGTGATTGTTGGCCTATTAAGTTACTCTGCCTCTGTATGGACTGCTCACGTCGTACAGAGTCTGGTAGATTTTCCTCACTATCATAATAGTGGGGTTCGGGATCTCTCCAAGATGCAGATTCCGCATCTTGGGAGTTCGAATGGGTTTGGAGCACTAATGATCCATTGCCATTCTCCTGGGCAACTAATTGCCCTGCTGGGTTAGCTTCCGCGAGGCTATCTAACCCATGTACTAGCCGTTCGGACGTTATAACGTCCGGGCTATACACCAGAATATCCTGGTCACGGCACCAGTGTAAGGGGTTGTGGTCTTACGGACCTGGGGGTTCGGGTCTTACGATTCGGAAAGAAAGAGTAAGACGGTGTTTCAAGTGTATGCCAACGGATAGATTTTATTACGAATGCACACTCACGGCTACCCGATAGTATGGAGGGGGCAGCTAATAATTATCAATGGTGTTCTACATGCTTCGGAGGCCAGAAGGGCCTCTGACGTAGCGGCTGAGCCCTGGGCTTTATATAAGGACCCAGGTGTTCGTCGTCAGATGTCCCCACAGACCCGGATCGGTGCTGCCACCTATCCGGAACCTGAGGAACGTCCGACGACTCGACTCACCCGCCACGTCAGACGGTACCCAACGCTATGGTTTATATGTTATGTACCTCTACAGTTCCAATACATTTTGCTGTAAATCTACAGTATGTGAGTTGCTGTAATTCTAAAACACAATCCACAGAAACCATACAGTAATAACCACTGTGACCATACAGCAAGATCATTCAGATCTACTGAAACATATGTTGTAAATTAACAGCAAAATACATTGTAGAAATACATAAATATGTCTTGTAAAATAACAGCAATATTTTCTGTAAATGAACAGCAAGTTTTGCTGTAAATGAACAGCAGAATATACAGTAAATTTACAGAAACATTTGCTGGCAACTGGATTCCATCAACTATTGCTGTAGATTTACAGAAACTAGGAGTGTAGAATTACAGCAAGAGGTGCTGTTAATCTACAGGAACTGTATTGTATAGTAGGTATAGGCACTGCTATATAATACTCTATCAGTGATACAATCCCCATAATATTTTTTATGTATGCACTCTGTGCATGGATTGATAATATAAACCATCCATGCCTGATGAAGACAAGAATGTCTCCAAGCCCAGTGATGTGTCATCACTGAGAGCAAGAGAAGTAAACAAATATCTCTTCCAAACCAATTCATGGTTAGTCAGTTTTTAACACTGGACTAATCTAAAGGCAGGTAGGCCTATGTTAGCTTCAAGTTCAAGTTCAAAGACACAGGTGTGGTGTATTTGGTTTATATATTACTGGTTGTTCCTAGTTTCTTCTCAGATAACCCTATACATCATCTGTTGTGCACAATGTTAGATTGAACCCATTGAAGTTATTATTGTATTACAATTAATTGATAAGCTCTGGGGACATTGTTGGATTGAGGTGGCACTATGAGCATATACATTCTTAACAAATGGTGGATACTGCTGCCCCTAAGTGACAGAACCTACAGGTAAGGCTATTTTGGTAAAGCCTTTGTGGGTCACTCTGGTGCAGAGTGACTGGCTGGCCTAGGGTTTACCAGAGTAATTATACAGGACAATTCACTGTACACATGTGTTTACAGGTAGAAGCTTGTCACTAAACAGTGACACTCAGTGTATTTGAGAATACGGCTGTTTCCCATGTTGATTTACATAGAACGATCCTGTTTTATAACCCCAACTCCATACAGTGTATGGCATTGTCTAAAACCACTGTAACTTTAATGGGAGGATATATTGGTAGATTATAATATAGTTTGGTAAGGTTTTGGGTTACTAGATTTAATGCACGGCATACGCAGATCTATCCATATGTTATTGCTCCCACACGCTAAAAATAAGGGTATTCAAAGTCAGCAGCATTTAAGATAAATGAGGCAAATTGAACCTATCAGGCATAGCACAGACCCTTCATGCTGACAACTTCATGGTCTCTCTCCAAAGGATCTTCATGTCTATACGGCCATCGTGCTGGGCTATCGAAAGATATGAAGATGAAGACTCTGTGCCAAGGCTGACATATCAAATTAACTCATGTATCCTATGCTGCTCAATTAAATAACAGCTTTTGTGCGAACTAAGATGTAACTGTTACTTTTAAATGCTTGATAAAAACCTTGTGTGGCCTAAGGTATGACCTAGGTACAACAGAACCATATTACCGCCCAGAAAAATATCTTTCTTCTATACACCTGCGATGCAGAAACTGAGAGTGACTTGTGATTGCACCCACCCACCTATTTTTCAGTATGTCATAACAACGAAAAAAATTAAGATGGTCAGGCATATACCGCACAGGCTATCCAATCCTCCTCCAGTGAAGCGTTTAAAACAGCACATTGTTGGTATCCTCTATTCATTGCTTGTCAGGGCGGATTAATCTGAGGTGACGGCTAACACAATGTATGGCTTGATTAGTTTTCTACAAGAGACACAGAGCAGCATATCCTGCGTCTATCTATACACCAACACACCTCGGTGAAGTGAATATCAATTTGTGTCACAATGGGAGCAGTAATCAGTGATTCTGGTCACGCTGGCCTGTCCTTAATTAACACTAAGAAATTAGATATCATAATGCCATTTTTGTCCAAGCGGGACTGTACAACTGTTTGGAACGCTGGAGAAATTATTTAGGCATTAAGACAATACACTGCTGAGACTTTTCAAGAGAATATGGACATCATATAATAATTACATCAATTATTGATCTTGTACTGGATAAATCATAAGAAACATTTGAGCAAATCTACCATTCATTGAATAATATCTCTATTCACGTTGTTAATTTAAGCATAACTATGTATCTAATATCATGGTAAATTCGTTAGAATACTGGCATTCAATAGGCTTACTGTTATGGTGCCATATTGCACGAGAGAAATGACGAATGTAGGGGGCGCATTGCATGTCCTGGTCTTGTGACTTTTGATGACGTCATGGCTTAGTGGATGGACCAGAGGGCCAATTTCCTGAAAAGGGTACCATCTCGAGGGAGTATTCGTACCAGTACCTTTTGGATACCTATATCCATGTAGTTCATGGCCAGGTATGATAGGATTGTGAAATGAGTAGCTTAGTGTCTGAAAGCACATGTTTAGTGAGTTGCGGGTGGTCGATTTTAACAGTTTCCCTTTTTGAGAAGGCTGTCACTTGCTGAATAACAGTTTAATTAGGCCATCTTCCCACGTATAAGACTACTGTACTTTAAGGTTAACAATTATAATTTTTATAAGATTGTTTTACAATGATGTTATTATAGATTTTTTAAAGAATAATTTATGATAATACTTATGAGATCAATATTAACATTGTGATAAGTAGAGAACTTGACTGTTTTTACTTTATTCATATATTGTACATTATACCATACATGGGACATCCATTATCGCTCGCTATGCTAAACTAGCCTATAGTGTATGCAGTCGTACCACACCCTGCCACTAGGGGTGGTACACCTGATAGCCATTATGTATATACATCATGAATATTTCTAATTGATGCTGGCATATTATTCCAAAGGACTGGTATGTAGTACTCACAACTTCTTTTATAGGCTTCACAGTGGGGTAAACTACTATTTAGCAGGGGAGCATCGTGAGTCCTGGTTTTTACTCTATATGAGTTATTTTTACAATATTTTCTAGACAGTTTATACCCACAAATGCTAGCATGACACTCTCTTCTATTATGTAAATGATTGAAATTACAATTACAATGAATAACATCCGTATGTTCTCTCATATTCACCTTAAGACAAGTTTTCAAGGCCCTATTCTGAACTCTTTGTAATTTGTCTAAGAGAGATATTTTTGCTGTATGATATATAATATCCCCACGGGTAGTCAAAGATAGGAAGAATATAAGCCTTATAAATATTAATAAGCCTTATAAATATTAACAAGCCACAGGAAAATCTATAAATGGCTAATGTAGAATATTATCAATTTTTTGTAAATGATGTCACTTAAATATGACCTTGTCCTACAAGTAGGTCACTAAAAATTTTTGTGCTGACTGACCATTGAGATGATGATATTCTGTGAAAATATGAAGAATCTGTCATGGATAGTTATCTTGTATTGGGCAAAGGATTATTGTTAAAATCGACCACCCTCAACTCATTAAACATGTGATTTCAGACATTAAGCTACTCATTTGGCAATCCTATATCATACCTCGCCATGAACTATAGACATGAAGGTATCCAAAAAGTATTGATATGAATACTCCCTGGAGATGGTACCTTACTTGGCTCTGGCCCATGAACTATACAAGCTGATCATTATTCTTTGCAGATAAATGCAATGGCACACTCACATTTGTCTGTGCAATTATGTTCCCACACTGCACAATACAGGAACATCAAAATAATATGTATGCCATAGTCCTCACATAGACTCACACTCGCGAACCTTTGCCCATATACCCATCTACATTATAACATAGTAAATAGTAAGAGTATGCAAAAGTACATGAAGCCTAACAGGCCTTTGACAACTTTGATGGCTCATGATGAATATATCATCTAGCATTGAGACTACTATTTTATTTTATATTTTCTTGATTCAGCCAGTGAGACTGACTGAGCTTTGATCAATCTGGCGGTAACTATTTTCAGACTTATAACCCTGTTGTGTCAACACTAATGAATGCATTCACATTAAATTTACCATTTACAATTAAAGTTGTTGTAATTTTTCCGAAATACAAGCAGGATCTTAATCTGGATAGTATGACAGTTATTCTGGAGCTGACCGGTTAGGAGGCATCACCTCAGATGAAAAAGTATTGGACTGTGGGGTAGCACAGGGGACGGTATTGGGCCCTTTGCTTTTCAACATATATATTAATAGTATAACTGAAGTAATAACCAATTGTGAATTCTTTCTCTATGCAGACGATGTAGCGCTGGTACTGAATGGTAGGAATACTGAGATTATGAGTAAATTAATGCAGAGTGATGTGGATAATATTGAAAAGTGGTGTAGACAAAATATTCTTACTATGAATGTTAAGAAAACCAAGGTCCTTTGGTGCCATTCAAACATGCAACGTATTACTAAATACGATATTACCATGAACAATACAAAATTGGCATGTGTCGAACATTTCAATTACTTAGGTGTTGTAATTGATTTTGATTTAAACTTTAAACAACATTGTAAAAAAATGGATTCAATGGGTATTGCCAAATTGAAACAACTGAGAAATATTGTTAAATACCTGGATACAGATACAAGCCTTAAAATCTATAAGACTATGATTATTCCTTTGTTGGAATACTGTAGTTATATTTTGGAGAGTGGACCTGTTACCTTAGTAGACCATTTAGATGTCATACAAAATCATTGTCTGAGAGCCTGTAAAAAGATTCTACAACCTCAGGATATACATGTCATTGACCTATTATTATCTTGCAATTCGAAAAGTCTGGTAACTAGAAGGAAAGTAGTACTTGCATGCATGATGTATAAATATATACAAAAACCGGAGAATATAATAACCCCAGTAAGACCTCTTAGGGGCAATGATAGAATAAAAATCAGAGTAAATCGACCTAGAATAGAATTATATAGATCGAGTCCATTGTATAGAGGTAACATCATTTGGGATGATCTACCGGTGCATGTTCAATCTGCAGAAAACCTGCAAAAGTTTAAAAAGTACTTATGGGAAATGTTAATATGACTCTGAATTGTGATTGTCCTGAACTATAGTATATGTGAATATTATGTGATATGTGACTGTTTCATGGAAACCACCTGATTAATATCAAGTGATTGTATCTTCCTATGGCTGATAATTGTAAAAGCTTCAATATGTTAAGATATTGTTGGCCAATAAACGCTTTTCAAACTCAAACTCTTGACAGTCGACATCCTTTATAGAGCCTAGTATACACTTGGGCGGGGGGTCTGGCATTGTGATCTGGCAACTTGGAGCTGACCGGTAGGAGGCAACGACTCACCAGATTGTGCACCAGAAATATTTTCTCTGCTTTGTGTGTTCTTTGTGTTGGACAATATGTACTTCAATGTTTATTGATATGTCAACGTGCCATGTTTTGTCTCTTCTTCTTCTTTTGTTACAACTAGTCTCGTCAATTCATGTCGAGATATTCTTTTTGTGAACATATGAAGGCTGTTAGTATACATGAATCAGATGGTTACCCTATATATAAAAAGACATTAGTTCATCGCTGGTCCCCACCCAATTAAATTAAGCTTGGGTGCTTGCCAGAAACAGATAAACCAAAAGAGGCTAGATAAACCTGTGTACTTTTTTCAAAGTTAACTCGATTTTTCTTCTTGAATATACTGCAAGTGAAAATTTCAGTGTCCTGTATACATTTCCTTGTCCTATGCTTCGTGAAATCCTCAAGAACTATTCATAATTTGAAAAAAAAATGTGAATGATAACACAAGCTACTCTCGAATGTGCATAGCAACAACACCCAGAACAGTTTTGCAAAATCTGCCATTAGAAAGAAAATACCTGGGATACATTCCTCCTTGAATATTGTATGAGAACAACACGAATTATTCAAGCCATGTACACAGAGAAAATTTTGATACTCACAGTGACCCTGATGTTAGCCTCAGGCAAATGTCGCCAAAATGAGTATATTTTGATACTCAGGGTGAGCCTAGGGTGTAGGCATACTCCAGAAATACCTGACACTCTACTCTAGATAGTTTATGGCCTAGCTGTACCCTCTCTACTGCCATACTCCCACAGTGCAGGAGTCTCCTTAGAGACAGGCTCAGGGTCAACTGGAGTAACATAATAGAAGAGAATAGGATGCTGGATTCTACCTGAACAGGCTCCAACATTGCAGGAGTCTTTCTTACCAATGGTGTCATGCACTGCCAGAGTATCCAAATACATAGGATCACACTTTGCTGGATTCTACCTTCAGAGTGAGTCCAGCAACACCACCCGGTGGGCACAACCCCACTTAATGAGTGACTAATCAGCACTGCATTGTAGGGCTTACATAGGGCGTACAGACAGTCTAAATTGTAATGGTTATGTAGCCCTGCATTTGTAGCCCTTATTAAACTACCCAGCTGTAGGGTGTATTAAGCCAAACACATGAGTGGTTTGTTTAACACTATAAAGAAATATAAAAATTATGGTCACCGTATGACAAAAGCCCATTATTTCATAGGCACAAGGATTTCAGATGGTCGAACATTTAACTTCCTAAGGTAGTCTAATTAATCGATAAATAGTGGGCATTCCTGGTTTCAGTGTCCTTATTGCTCCTTGGTGGGATTTGAACCGGGTACCTCCTTATTATGACTCCTTTGTGCTCCTATCTGTGCTAGCAGGGCAGGTGTTGAGTGAGTGAGTGAGTAATAGATGTTTAATGCCATTTCGACAGCTAAGGTCATATTCATGGCGAGCAGGTGTTGAAAGTGGCACTATCAATATGATATTTCAACCATAGACCTACTATAGTGAGATGTCATTGGTCATTTAAGGCCCAGTAGACTAATAGGAAACACAGACTGGAGTGACCATAGTAAGGAAAAATGCCCATAGTAAGGACAAATGTGCACAGTGTCCTCAGTAAGTATGGCACAGTCCTACTTATATGCCTACTGCAACCTGGCTCAATGGTTGTAGCGGTGGCAAAGTGGTAGGATTCTTGCTTTGCATGTGAGGGGTCTCAGGTTCAAGTGTCGGTGGTGCTGAGAAACATTTTTCATTTTTTCAGTTTAATAGGAAATATCTCATCTATTGCAGTGTATTTTTCTAAGACCTAACTTTGTAACTAATTGAAATAGATGCTAGTTTAAAACTTACAGAATCTGCCAAGTCAGAAAATAGCAAGAAAATAAATTCTTTGCATAACAAAAATATTCTGGTTGAAAACTTGCAGCTTTTGAAGAGCATCCCTGGGCTGGAATCAAACTCAGGATCTTCTCATATGAAGGTAAACATGGTACCACTACACCATCTTGACTGTGCTGAAAGATCTCCACTTGAAATCTCATATGATCTGCTCCTTCTGTGTGTTGAAAGCTGGTATTCTACTTTTTTCCAAGCCCCAAAACATTAGAAATATCCCTGGGACCATATGTCACTTTTGCATTTACTGCAAAGATATGGTCATACTTTAAATGTTTAAGTGATTAATTCCTATTATATTCCTATATAGATAAGATTATATTCTTAGACATCATGGTTACAAGGACTAGAGGATAATAGAAAGGATATTGAGTATGTGCAGTAATGGGTAAGAGGGGGGGGCTTAATAGGGAACAATTTTCTCACAACCCCATTATGAATGCATATTCATGATCACATTGTAGCAATAAGATTGACTTACCAAAATAAGTAATCTTTACAAAAAAAAAACTCAATGGGGCTTAACTTTGCCATCTTCAGATGCAAAGTTCAGTGCCGTATCAATTGAGCTAATGAGGCACATGGTGTGGATTCAGACTGAGTATGGCACCATGCCTGAGCCTTGTGCCATACTCATGCTGATCCTTTTCCCCAATGTGTAAAGATCGAGAATATTATACAAGAGAATTTATTGAATCTATCAATGACCGTCATATAATGCTGTACAACTATAATATAACAGGTAACCTCATTTACCTAAGAAGGTCCAAGACTCTGACACATAAAATCCGTCGCCAACAGCTGCATGCCAAAGCTGAGGGTACTATGAGGACCTTGGATGAGTGTCGAAATGATCCACATCGGTTCTGGTGTGAACTTAAGGCCATTATTAGTCCTGAATTCAAACAGAATGAGGTTTCCCTAATAGCTGAGGGTATTCCTGTGCCCACTGATGAAGTCCCAGATTTTATTAATAACTACTTTGCCACCAGCGGGGAAGTGTTATACTGTAAAATCTCAACTGGCCAGGCAGTCAATGCAGTGGACCTAAATATAGATCCAATTGACCATGACAATGTGGCAGATCTAATTGATTTAGACGTAAATGAATTCAATTCCTATGATAAGGTCCATAAGTTGATTGGGCATATCAATGTTGATAAATCATCTGTTATTGAAAACATTAATTTCCGTGTACTAAAAGAAAGTATGTTACTACTAACTGATCACATTATAAGTATGCTTAGTAACTCTATTGCCAATGGTGTCTTCCCAACTGCATGGTCTACTGGACTTCTTGTACCCATCCCCAACAAGGGTGATCTGACCAATATAAAGAATTGGCGCCCCATAACCTTGCTACCACTCCCAGGCAAGTTGCTAGAGAAGATGGTACATGAGGTTATTTATGATTATCTTGAAGTAAACCATGAAGATCCTAGAAGATCTATATGAGCCCCATGATACTAAGCAAGATACAATTGGTTGTTTTATCGATTTTTCCAAGGCATTGGACGGTACACACCAATTGTCATTACTAAGAATACTTGGAATACCCACTAAGCTAAAATTATGGTTAAAATCCTATCTGAGTAACAGAAGCCACCATACTATATAGCAAATAGCAAGCTCTCTAAGAAAGCCAATGTGAAATTTGGGGTACCACAGGGGTTTACTATCGGTCCCTTAATGTTTGTACTATATATAAATGACCTTTGTGACACCCTGACTCACTGTAAGAGCGTACTCTATGCAGATGACTTATTTTTGTATGTTATGGGTAATGATATGGCCTCTATTGAAGCTCAATTACAAATTGATGTTGGCTACCTACATGAATGGTGTCTCCGCAATTATCTTACGGTAAATACTGATAAAAGCATGGTAATGAGATTTGACTCTCAGAGGAGGCTAATTACCTTACCTCCCCTAGTAGTGCACATGGGCCAAACTTTACTCCCAGTAACTACACAGTATTGTTATCTTGGTGTACAACTAGAAGATCCCTTCATAGTTTCACCTTATGTTAATAAGATAAAGAAATCAATGGGTAATAAGCTGTTTAAACTGACTAAGGTACATAAATTCTTAGGCGAGGCTGATTGTCTAACTGTATACAGAACCACAATCACACCCACATTTGACACATGTAGTAACTATCTTGGTGGAGCGACTGTTACTGAACTAGCCAAGCTGCAGGGCCTGCAGTATAATGGGATCAGAATATGCCTGAAAGCAAGAGTGCGAGGGAACTCCATAGCCCATCTACACAGCAGAACAGGCCTAGAAATGCTGAATAACAGGAGAGTCCACCAGTTGCTAGCCTATATGTGGAAGATGTCTAAAGATGCGAATAACCTTATCATACGAGAGGCTCGCACCAGAGGTGACCAGAAGATCAGGTTCAAAATAAGAGGAGCAAGAAGCAGCTTCTACTAAAGATGCCCCAACCAACCAGGAGTCAAACTATGGGATATGCTAGATGCTGATCTGCAGAAGATAGAAAACATTGAATTTTTTAAACATCAATTAAAAACTCGCCCTGTAGTATAACAGAGCATGAATAAATGATCAAATTGTTGGAGTAAAACTAAATCTCTATCAAGGCTGCCTGTATTAGACTGTGCAGTCTTAATTCTTACCATGGTCCGTTTAAGATATTGTGTCCAATTCTCATAACTTTTAGGTTTTTCATCTAATCATCTTCTAACCTTATATACCCTTAGAGACTAGGTGAGACTAGGTGAAACTCATGGCTGATGCTCTTTTTGTCGTCAGTGTAGGCCTTCGGGACCTACGCTCCCGTCTATGCTGCCTCTACATTGCTACCCGGGTCAAGACTGCTTTGCCGTGCTGCTCTCAGGGTAGATAAGGGGGGGGGAGGGTGGTAGGCCTATATTTTTAGAAGTGCACACTTTCAAGAAATGCAACCGGCAGCAAGACCATGCTTAACAATTAATACTAGACGTCTGTCAACAAACGTCATGTCACTAGGCTCTCTAGACGACGCCAGGAGGGTCTTGCCAAAAGAAAACGATTTTTAAATATTTAAAATATGCACGTTTTCGCCTTGCCAAAAGTATTGTTATCTTATCAAAAAGTGAAAACGTGCATGAATGCTTGATCCTCAAAAAGTGCATGTTTGCTATAATATATGTGTTATACTGGGGGTTGTTTGGCAATGCAGTCCAAATGATTTAGACCATGCTCTCACAGATCAGTGATTTCTGAAAGTTTTTAATCAGCCACTAGTTTATTGTTTAAATATGATTTTGTTAAACTTGAATTTGTATCAGTTGGGCTTCAATTATCCACACTGTAATTTGTGAGAAGTTCGAATAAACACTTTTCAAACCTTATGGTATAGATTATTGCTAGAAAAGGACCACTTAGTCTTGTATAGGAACGGAGCAGCTTTGCGGCCCAAATATATGATACTTCTAAGAAGGTATATGATACATCTAATAATCTAGAAGCCTTCTCAAGTGTCTTCAATACCAGACGCTGTCATAAAATGTATAGTTTTATGCTTATAATTTAATATAATATTTGTCCAGTATTTATGATAGCAGTCTACAGTGAAATACATGAGCAAAGGTCCACGACGCAGGGATCTTTTGTAAGATCCCACACCTCTAACTGCGTTATAACCTCTTCTATATCTTATCTAAGTCATCGCATGATAGTCTTTATCGAAAGTCCCAGTGAAAGGCAGCTAGACTTTGAGTGAGTGAGTAATAGATTTTTAACACTATTTCGACAGCTAAGGTCATATTGATGGCGAGAATAACATTACTACATTTTCACCCAGGAATGTGTCAGTGCCCACGCATATGCACCACACATATCCCGAGGGATAGGAAAGAGGAGATATAGACCCTTTTAAGTGGGCTAGGGAAGCCCTTCTAGACTTTGAGGCAAACCATTGTACTGATATACAAGATGCCAAGGGAATGGGATAACATCTTTGATCTTGCCTGTGTTTAGGTTGAGTTCCGCAGAGCTGTGTTCAATATTATCTATCCCTATTGTTGTCTTCCTATATATTATATTAAGCCTATCAATATAAGATGGGTCTGCCATCCAATGTCTAGTATGTGATTGGGGATCACGCCAGCGGTGTTCCTCTATGGTGTTTGCTTCTTGCTTCTTCTTTTTCCCAGTTTGCCCATTTGTGTTGGGGGATTCCTTTCGGAAGAATACAGATAGGCCTCCTTTCTATCCATTCCTTCCCTATCTTGTCTTTCCACTATTCGGCAGGGTGATTTCTGTTAATGTAAATCATCGTTTAAGGTCTAATGCAGTGGAGCTTGCAATTACATTCCTCCTAATGCCAGGCACCATTATCAATTTAACAAGAGAGTGGATGATGTGCATTTAGATCTACATAATTGCATTTTATCTGCCATAGGAATCTCCTACTTCTTGTCAACAAACCATGAGTGAAGTGACAAACAGACATGAGTGTTCATACAGGTGGTAACAACGATATACTGGCCATGTCCAAGCTCTGCCCCTGAGCCTGCGGCTCAACCTGTCATAGGTTCTAGGTGTAAGGTGTAGGTATGGGTATGGAGACATGATGTGAGCTGCTCCTGTTGTCTACTATATACCCAGTGAGCAGCTCGCAGCATGATGGAATCTGCTCACTGCATGTTGTAATACAGATGTTGCAATCTGCATTGCACAAGGCAGTGAGTAGCTCACTGGTTGCAACTGATGTAATCTGGTATGATCCGGTTGGATCCAGTTGGATCCAATTGGATCTGGTATGATCTGGTACGTTGCAATATTTCCAGTGGGATGGTGTTTAGGAACAAGGTTGTTTGTATACTCCAGTGTGGTCATGTGGGGTAGCCCATGGGTCCCACTGGGGGAGACAAGGTTTGTTATTGTTCACTAACGAGCAGTCTCTGCTTATAATTGAGTAAAGTGGGGGGGGGGGGGGGGGGGGTTGTAGGCTTGTGGGCAGAGCTCAGGCATGTGTGTCAAAGAAATTAATAAAGGTGTAAAATAATGATAATACCCAGAATGGTCTATTGACATTCTGGTGATTTTTCTGATAGTCCGCATCTCAAGGTAGTGCAGTGGAGATGGCTTCAAATCAGCAAATCACAAAATCACTCAGGTGGTCAGTGTCTCTCTGCCCAGTAGACAGTTGGCTAGTTTCTGATGGGTGGATGGTAGCTCAGCTTCTGGCGGATAAAAATAGTTTGCATGGCTCCACAAGATATACTTCTTCCCGGGAAACCACTGTATAATGTAACAATAGCACTGTTTCAGTTTAGGTGACATTCTGTACACGGTCAATTATATAGCTTTAATTAAATTCATTTAGATCGATGCAATTTTAAACTGCATATTTACGCAATTGTGGTGGCTTTTACTTCTGGCACAGGTCCCCCACTTTCCTGTGCCATATTTGGTTTACAGGAGTATTCAGATGTGGGAATCGTGTGCATTGTATCAGAAGACCTTGATATATATTCTGGTCCCAACTCAAGTGATATTAGGTAGGGGGCTCATGCAGTACCCTGTCCCCCTTTCCCTACGCCCCTGCAACAGCCATTTCTTCCTCATTGTCTATGCATTCATCATTCTAAAATGATAAAATGGGACACACCTAAAGCTTCGTATCCTTACAGGATCATTTTCATAATATTGTATGACATGAGTGATAGCCCTATGCAAAAATAGTAAGGATCTATAGCTGCTTTATGATTGTATCAGATTCTTTGCCCTTAGCATTAAGGATTTAGGAGGATTTAAGATGACACGACATCTGGTGCAGTGAATTTGTACAGTATAATTAAAAAACTGAATAATAATTGTTTCCGTGAATACGTTTGCTTGAAGGGTACTGTTTCAATAGTCTTTCACTTCCTGAATTGCGATGCACACATTCGGTAAGTCAATCAGTTTTTCGATGATAAAACATAGTGTGAAAGAACCACTCCCATGATAATGATAAAGCCTAAAAACAGCATGGCAGACACTGATTGGGTGTGGTTTTACTGAATGGAGAAAATTGAGTTACACAGCTGTCACTGTATTAAATCCATGCACATGCACATAGTCTGGTGGTTAATTCAAAAGGCCCTGCAGTGGTAGCGATTTTTCTGCCTTATCCCTTTCAGTGATGGTAAGGTTAGACTCTCTTCCTTTCTCATAGATAGCCCTATCCTTTCAGTGGTGTTAGCCTCAGCCCTGCATACACTCACTATTCCAAGCAGAACACACTGTGCACAGGGGCAAAAGGACCACAAAAGGATAACAGTGAAAACACTCCTTCTCACATGGGAAAACACAAATATCCCATTCTTTTGGTAACATCAGGTGATGGTGGAGCTGGGACAGGAATAGTGAATGACTGCAAAGGACTTGCTATACCTGTCTGGGCTACCACCACCAAATTTAGGGTAGACTGACTAGGTCTTATAAGATGTGCCTATACTACCATTGCGGGGGTAGTGATGGCAGGACCTTTTGAATTAACCCTCTGAAGTGTTTGAATAACCATATTGATAAAGTCTTTGTCAGATCCTAGGCCAAATTTTCCTGAATCATAATTATGAATTTGAGAATGCAGGATTTGACGAGTTCGGGGATGTAAGTGCTGCCAATCATTATGTTAATGTAGTATGGCTTTGAATAGCATAGTCTTGAGAGTCTGCAGGTGTAATGCTACTACTGTTATGTGCTTTCCAAAGGCAAAATGGTGCGTTTTATAGAGACCCCCCTTATTGCCTACCTGACCAATGGACTTTAGTGTGCCCGTTTGTATATGATACAGGCTTAGTATTTCCTACCACATATCATATTCAGCTGCCTAATGGTATCTGTCACCACCACCGTGCACAGATATGAGATTAGATTGCACTGCCCAAGTCCAACTGCCATATCACCCCGCAATGTGATGCCAGTGAAATAGATGAAAAATCACCATGACATCTCTCCAGTGGCAATAGCATTGGAGGATTTGTTTAGGGTGAGGGCGGAGGTGGGCGTGATGGTGTCAGGAGTGTTCTGGTGGCAGCTTCATCTATATTCCATATCAGTATTGCTACCATGGGGGATTAAGGGGCCAGCTCTATAGGTGAAACCTGTAGGTACGAGAGCTATAGCCACTAGGTGCTAGGTGTACTACAATGGGCCACGTTTATATTCAATATGCCTTACATGCTGCCCTATTTCTCATGGGGCACTTGTCAATATGTCCAAAGGGCCACGTGGCTTCTTTCTGTGACCTTCTGGCTCACTGAACCCAACCGCTGTCCACATACCCGTGCTGTGGCACATATATGTAGGCACACTGATGTTTATAAATAGATCACATCTAGAGGGTGCATATATATTAGTTTTGAAGGCTTCACTATCCCTAGTCCCTATAAATATTAAAGACCGGCAGCTATACAAAATCTGACTCAGCATAAAGATGCTTCTCGTCCCCCGATTGTCATACAAGACCACCTTTTATTTATTTCTTATCCTTTTCCCCTTTTTTCTTTGGCTGGAATGGGAGTTCAGTAATTATCCTTTGCGGAAACTTACAATGTAGGTCATATGCCATGAAGAAATGACTAAAGTGACCACGTATACACATAATTTCAAAGTGGCCTGGAAGTTGAATTCAGTGGATCTGGTATCCCATCTTGCCACCGACCAGCATTACCTGGTACACTTGAACCTGCATCTAGACCTTTACCCCAACCGCAATGCCCTACCCACCTACGTAGCCCTTTCACTTACCTCTCCCCCTCCCTCATCTCCCCGGCTCTAGAATCAATCTCATGTCTCTCCAAAAGAATCCCCTTGGCTGGGAGTTCCTGGATGAATGGGGGCGGGGGGAGAGGGGCAGTGAGGAGGTGGAGTGGTAGGAGATGGGCACAATGAAAGCAGGCCGTTTCACTGCGTATTGATTCCGTGTTTTACAGAGCGTGTCCTGTGAGTTGACAGCGGCGACCGGCTGACGTTCTCCTCATGAAAGTTGGATTAGCCGAGCTGCTCCGAGCTGCTACCCGCCATGATTTGTCACCCTCTGTCGGACCGCACGTTCCCGCTCGGCCACTGTAGTCTATAGTATAGTAGGCACTTACACAAACTAGTGGCTGGCTGCACTGTAGTAGTGAGGCGAAGGTCCTGTTTTTTGTTATGCAATTCAAGGCTCTAGGCAGAGGGCCTCTCCAGACCTTATTTCTCGACATAGTAGAGTGGTTGGAGGCTCGTTTTAACCACAAGAGAGTGTTGGTCAAGATGAATGAACCTATGCATACAGGAAGGTCATAGATTTTCCCATACTATTGGCATGAGATTCTTTTTTGCCTAAATGTGATTGAAATAGTATGAAGGAGTGTGATTTGGAAATATTTGACAAGTATCCCAGTGGGCACAGCTCCACTTAATTAGTGACTAATCATCTCTACATCGTAGGGCTTATAAAGGGTTTATAAACAGTCTAAATTATGATGGTTATGTAGCCCTCCATTTTTAGCACTTATTAAGGTGGCTGGCGGGGATAGGCTGAAAGTAATTAAATTTTTGCCATATTCTCACCAGAGTCCTAAAATGATATCTACTTTTCATATGTGCATAAATAATAAGGGGGTCCCATGCATATTTTTGAGATACAGAAGATTCAATCCTATATAGGAAATCCTATATAGGATTATATAGTGATTTCTCACATAAGTCCCCAGATTCATATCAAAAAGTAATTAGGTAACTTTTCATAAATTCTTTAGCAATTAGTTTTTATGCATATCTTTGCAGTAAATACAATATTGACATATGGTCCCAGGCATACTTCTTATGTTTTGGATGATTGAAATAATAAGTGTAAGGAAATGGCTAGATTGGTGATTATGTAGACTATGTAGCCTCTTCTAGGCGGTTTTATACAGCAGTCAAATTGCTTAACTACCAATCCCTGCCAGACACCTTAAGCCCCTTAGCTGTAGGATGTATTAAGCCCTACAGCTGATTGGTTCAATAAACACTTAATATAGAAATTAAGGACAACTGATGATAAATGCCCATCATTTCATACATACAATGATTTCAGATAGACTAATATTCATCTTCTCATGCCATTCTGGGTATTACATAAGTAGTTTGTGCATTCCTGGTTTGAGATTCCATGTTGATCCTTGGTGGGATTTGATCTTGGTACTTCTTGATTGTCAGTCCTTTGCTTTCCCTTCTAAGCTAGCAAGGCAGCTGTTGAAAGTGGCACTATCAATATGCTATTTCAATCATAGACCCACTGCAGTGAGATGCCATTGGTCATACAATGCTACCTAACTGTTTATAGAGGAATCTGATTTAAACAACATGAGTTATTGAATGCATCTGCACTTCAAAGAAATGAAATATTTAGAATTCATGTGGCCAAATTTCTCAATTAGGCCTTGTAAACTAATATGAAATACTGGAGTGGAGCACATGGGCATCTGTCAGCAAACAAGCTACCAGTCAGCAGACACATATTTAGAAGAAAGGGGGATTCAAGCATGATGGGGTATTCAGATCTCACTCTATCCATTGGAACCAACACCAATTAACACTTTGCAGGCTGCTGACCATTGCATCCATTGGTTGACATGATGTATAGATATTATATCCATGCATCAATGCCAACCCTACAGGGTTGATACTGCCCAAGAGGGTCAACATGATGCCCCAATCAAGTCCTTACTCATTATTGTAGATATCCAGAGAAAATGAATGGCAATGTTTTCAGGACCTAGGTGCAGCTTATATGTTGGTGGGGCTTATAAGGAGGTTTATGCTGTACTAATCTGACAAACAAGAATCTTCATATTCTATAATGAAACTTTGGCACAATTTTGGTAGATAGACTCCTGAATTAAAATTTAAAAAAAAAAAACCTTCACCTGTACTTGAGCTCCCCACCTTGAGACCCTCAGTCCAATGCCCTATGACATGAGCTAATCAGGCATGTTGTGTAAGTGGTTCTAAGATATGAAATAATCTTAGACATTATGGCTAAAGGGTCTAGATGATAATATAAAGGATATTCAGTATGTAGAGGAATGGCTGGCAGGGAGGGCTAAATAGGGCCTACACAATTTCCTCACAACCCCACTATAAATATGTATCCATGGTCAGATTGTGGGAATAAGATGGCTTTACCTGTTACCTGGCTAGCTCATGAGACAAAGCTCTGAATCTGAAATCCAAAGATCCCAGATCGATTCCCGCCAGAGTCAAAATACCCAGAAGTTGACTGTCATATGTACCAAGCATTTGGCACTGCAAGATGCACCCCTTATTAAATCCAGTCATCAAACCAAGTAATAAAGGTCACAAATCATAGAAAGTGTGCATATGGGGCCTCACATGTCATTCGCCCAGACATGTGCCCAGAATCATGAAAAATAATTCTCATAAGTATGCTTCTTTTATGATAGCAAGGACACATCTGACATAAATGATAATGTGATTTTCTTAATCTACAGGTCAAAATAGTCTGGGCCTGAGATTTTCATGGAGGTATGATGATTGTTTCTGTAGGAAATGAAACCCCCAACATGGCTTGTAACTTAGGCCCCTAAATGTCATTCGCCCAGACACAATTTCGCCCAGACAATTTTGGGCCCATTTTACCCCCTTGGAGCCCAAAATATTCATATGGGACCATCAAAACCCATATGTAACACAAAGATCTCATCCAGCCTGACACTTTGAGCCAAAAAAATAGAGGGGGAAACTAGAATTCGAAGAGTAGGGGCTGGAATACCTCCAAATTCGTCATATGCAAACCTTCTATGATTTTCGACCTAAAGCACTCCATTTGCAGGCCTAATTGGCCATTACAAATACACTCATTAATTGGTTACTAATAAGCTCTATGTCTGCAGCACTTCATTCACACCTCATAAGAAGGCTTTACAAGATACACTTATTAAGGGCTCCAAAAGAAGCCCTTATAAAGCTATAGCAGTGCACTGACTAATAAGAACTTAATTTGCAGGGCTATTTATCCATTCAAAGGACTATTGTTTATAAGCTCTTTATATGCCCTGCTGTCATAGCCCTGCAGCTGAGGCTGCTATCCAGGGCTACAACTGATACATTAAGGGCTGCATTTGCACCTGGATTTAGTTGAATACCGAGTGATGCCTGAATGGATAAATAGGGCTGCACCCTCTTGAAGCACAAATTCAACTACTAATCAGTGGTTCTGTGCCCACTGAAATGGTAATTGCTTATTGTGTTGATAAACCATATTAATAGCTTTCCTGTAGCTCAATGAGGACCATTGCCCAAATGTAATTATGTTGGGTCAGTATGAATAGGGGTGCATCTTGCAGTGCCAGGATATCCAGTGACTGCTCTGGCTACCCCCAGTACCCCTCTCCCACACCCCTGCACATGCCCTCTGCCCCTACTATACCCCCTGCCCTGGGGCCATCCATAAATGACATCATGCAAAATGTGACCATTTTTGATCCCCCCTCTCGTCATATTTTTTAGCAATTTTGCAATGCTGATCAGGTATATGGAAAATTAATTTCGTCATGCCAGGCCTGACCCCCTCCAGCATGATGTCATTTGTGGATGCCCCCCTGCCATGCCCCTTACCCCTTCCTTTGCCCCCTGCTGCATCCCCTGCCCCCTCCTTTGCATCCTGCCACACCCCCTTCTCATCCCAGTGCCTAATAATGCCCTCTACCATGCCACCTTACACACCTCCTGTCCCTGCCATCTTAAATGCCTCCTCCTGTGCCCCCTGCCACACCCCCTGCCCCTGCCATGCTATTAATCTGTCTAATAGTGTACAACACACACAGAGAAACTTGTTTTGAAGAAGTAACCTGGTTCTCAGTACTTTGTGATCACAATTTCTGATCCATGTTAACCATTGGGTGAATGGAGATCAGTTTTTCATACGTTGATCACAATATCTCCGGAACTAGATAAGATAGGAAGACGATTCAAAAAGATCTGAAAAGATCTCAAACATATCTATATGTCTGAAATAATACCTTCCTAATTTACCTGTTCTGCAATTTTTATGTAAGTGCCTACTATAGTCCTAGTCCTGGCTGCGTCCATCATTTAACTTTAGGTAAAGGCCTTGATGTGGCATCACCTCAATCTAGTTTTAGTCCCATCCATGAAGGAATTAGGCCTCATCATTGCGGAACGTACTACAGCTGAGATAGCAAATCTTAGAGGGACAGAGAAACAATTGTTATAAGGACTAGTTTAGAATGATAATACCACGGTGTGCCTGCTTGTCGTCCTTAATCTTACATCAGGCCCTGAGAAACCACATGAGTTATACTTAGCCACCTCCCTCTCGTCAACCACGCACTTAAAGTACCTGAAACTAATAAAGATGGCAGCGAGTTAGGATGACAAGTGGCCTTGTCCTCTATTATCACTCAGTGTAGTGTGTTCAGGCCTATCTGACTTCCTGAGAAGTGGACCATGACGTCAAATGAACAGCACGTCAGTAGTTGACAGTGTCATTAACTGAATATTAAACCTAACAATGTGTAGTTTAATATGAATTATCCCTAAGAGTTATGGCATAAAGCCATAGGGGTAGCTATGGTATATCGCAGGACCTCGCTTGCAGGTTGGCATGTATTTGTCGTTTTTGAGTTAGACTAGTGCCTTCGGCACTAAGGGGGCAGCCAATTTCTACTTGATTTAATATTTTTGGGGTAGTGGGTTGGAGAGGGGGGTGCAGGACTGAGGTTGCTGTCATGCCATAGGCTATGAACCTAAGAACCTCGCCCTCCAATCGGAGACCAGGCCTACTTAGATTTGCATGCCCCTCCCTCCCCACATCCCCTTGTCCCCCTCCCCACTGTACTGCCCCCCCCCCCCACTCAACCCCTGCATCTGTTTTGGCCCGGACTTCAAAGAGCAGCGCGGAAAAGTGACGTGACGTTTGCAGGTAGCGTCCGCCTGCCCTACATCACCATAGCTACCCTGATAGCAGAGGATAGGCCCGGTTCGATCGTTTGGGGCCTTTCTCTTCCCTAAGAGGGAGTAGGTGGAGAAACAGTCTATGCTCTACCCCAAGTTTAAATCATCATCATCATCATCATCATCATCATCATCATCATCATCATCATCATTCATCAAAGAGGCCACAGAGGTGCATAAATTGAATAGGGCCCTGCTTGCCAATGCTTAGTGACGTTGCATAGTGACGTGAAACCAAGACAGCAATCTCATTCTCCAAGCAGATTCTTTTGGAAGGAACTCAGTGAGATTATGAGTTCACTGCCAGGATTATTAAAAAAGAACTTTGATTATGGTGAATTAACTCCATATGTTGACCTAAATGTGATAATGATTCTTCAAAATGTTATTTTATAAAGTACTGGGGAGAAAAATCGAGTTAACTTTGAAGAAAAAACAATAACCTTCTTTGACTGGTACCGGCATGTATCAGTCCCAACTATATCATAATGTCTACAGTAGACCTACCAGCAACAAAAGAACACCAATTTTAATATGGGGTAATTATCCCGTGAAATAGGGTGGGTAGAGAGTATAGCGAATGGGTGGCCTATCCCTATGGCTTAATGCCAAAACTCTTAGGAATAATTTATATTAAACTACACATTGTTAGGTTTAATATTCAATTATTTCACAGAGTGGCACATAAGCCAGGGGTAGCTATTTTGTCTCGTTCGATAATCTAACTCAGGGCAGATATCCTAACTGAAGGACCACAAGTCATAGATTTATATTAAGTAGTCAGGTTTTATTTACACTTTATAATTTGTCTGCTTAAGCAGAGTAGGTATACATGTACAATGTCATGTTTGTATGGCTGATGATCATAATTGCTTTGTACATTTTTATGTAGATTTCATGTATAGTCTTTAATCTATGTTTGTGAACACAGTGTTTCCACTGTTAACGTCTCTCCCCCCCCCCTCTTCATGAAGAGAGGTGGTTGGGGCCACCTTTGCTGGTGGTTCCCCCACTTTTCTATGTACATGCTAATTGGCATGTGTCTGAGAAGGATGTTAAGATGTCCATGTTTAGCTTAACATGTGTGTGTGTCTAGCACTAGAGTGTATGAATATAATTATTTGTATTCTGGGATAAATATCTCGATAAAATATATTTTGATATGTATGGTTAAGACTCTGGTTGCTAAGACCACCACTTTCTAGGAATAATGAGTGTGTACTGTCTGGTTGGTGGTCTAAGAGTCTGTTTCACAGTTCATGATGGCAGTTATAAAGTTAGTCTCATGTGTGCTGTCCTCTTTGTCTTCCAGTAGAGGTCTGTTGTAGAACCTTGCAAATGTATTGGTTCTTTCCCATTCTGCTGAGCTGAGTGTGTCATTTATTGGTACATTTAGTTTTGTGGAGTATTTGATCCTGATGATATCATCTGATAGTCTGAGGTTAGTTCTTAGTAGGGCATAGGCTCTGTATTCTCTGACCTGTTGCTAGCATTAAGAGTAGTAGCGTTCTCCTTGTTAGCTTCTCCAGATCTAGCTCCTCTATGTCGCCCCACTGTGCCAGTTTGTGTAATACTGGCGCTGGGTCCCATATGTATTCGTAAGGTTCCTGTGGTGGATTTAGGGCTTTTGCCCCTTTTACGAGTTTTTGTGTCAGTGCAGGTTCCCCTAACGGTCTGCCTTCTATGTAGATGAAGCAGGACATCAGGGACCTGGTAGGGGCTACTGATGAGTGTCTCACCCCACTGTTGGAGATCTCTGTTAGGAAATCTACACATTGGTGTATTGTGGGATGGGTGACGCTGACGTTTTTGCTGGTGTGTTTTAGCCACTTCCTTGTGGCTGTTGCATAGCTGGCTATTGTAGATTTTGACCATGAACCCATGAGGAGCTCCCAGGATGTCTTGGATATTCCAATATTGTCACCCCAGATGGTTTCCATGGGGGGCTTGTCATTTATAGGGGCAGGTAGGAGTCTCATCCTGTTGGCCATGAGAAAGGTTTTCTTCTGGTCCCCTGGCCACTGCAGCGTTGATGTGTTGACCCTTAGGGTCCATCTGTTCTTGAAGGTGGGCAGTCTCTTGAGGTTGGGGTACCAGGGATGTGTCTTCCACTCCGATACGAGTAGCAGCCCTCTGGGTCTGTCTTCCTTCAGTATCCTGACCAAGTTATAGAGAATGCATCAGTTCCATATGCACTTGGGTAGTGGTGTAGAGATACAAAGTGTTTGCATATTGCATTGGAGGGTGAGGCAAATATGTAAGTGTCAGGTTTTGGGAACTTTTTGAATATTTTCTGTTGGCTTTCAGGGCTCAGTGTCCATTCTCCTGCCGTGGAGAAGGCTTTTGAGGCTCTGTCTGCCTTAACATTGTCCTCTGAGGGAATGTATGTGGTTTTGAATGTTATATTCATTTCCCAGGCCAATCTAAATACACTTTCAGTGGCTTTTTTGCAGGAGATGTATTGGCTGGATCCTCCTTTGTTGAGGCAGCTGATGGCTGTTGTGTTGTCTATGAACATTTGCGTGTGTTTTCCAGTTAGGGATTTTTTTAAATGTAGTAGTGCCCTGTGGACTGCTAGGATTTCTTTTATGTTTATGTGGAGGGGTTCTATCTCTCCACACCATTCTTCCTCATATTCAGAGTATGTTTCCAGGATGTAGGCACCCCACCCTGTATCTGAGGAGTCTGATTTTAGTGTTATCTGTGGGCACTTTTCTGTGTACGTTTTCTTCAAGAGTGGCAGGTACTGTAGGTTTTCTCTCAAGGTTGGTTTTATAAACCCTCTGAGAGGGATGATTTATCCTGTGTTTTGTTTAAGGCCTGGTCTTTTGCAATGATGAGCTTTTTGGTAAGTACTGTTGCTCTGTCATTTCCTGGTTCTGTGACTGCTAGGGCTCCTAGAACCTGTGAGAATTTTCTTATGGTACATATTTGTACCTTAAGGATATCCTCCACTTTTTGTGAGATATCAGCCTGTTTTTTGTTTGGTATCATGAGCGTTAGTGTGGGTGACTGCAGTGTGAAACTCAGGTACTCAGTTGTTTGTGTTGGTTCTAAGACTGATTTGTCAAAGTTAATTGTAAAGCTGAGCTGTTCTGACTTCTTTTTTGTCTGCATAATTAGCGTGTCGTCTATGTAAAAGACAAGGTTTTGTTCTCAGGTGTGCCATGAGTGCTTTCATGATTTTTGTAAAGATTCTAGAACCTCGGGAGTAGCCATTGGGGAGGCAGGTGAATCTGTATCTCTTGCCATGGTGTATTAGTTGTAGGAGGTCCCTGTCCCTTAATTTTACCGGTAGTGAAAAGTAGCCCTGGGTTATGTCTATGCTGGTTAGGTAGCTGTCTTTTTGTACCATATTCATAACTACTGACAGGTGGTCCATCTTGAAATGCTTATATGATGTGTATTCATTTAAGCTTGACAAGTTTAGTATGGGCCTGTATGTTCCATTAGATTTTTCTTTTAGGAACATGTGTGAAACAAAGGCTCCTGGCGATGGAAAGGCAGGTTCTATTATGCCTTGTGATAGCAGTTTTTCAAGTTGTTCAGTCATAATACTGTCTTTCACTGGGTCCAAACATCTGGACATCAGGTTGTCTCACCTGAGTAGGCAGGGAGCAGAGGCTTACGGGTAGGCCCTTTACCATGTCCAATACCCATCCGTCTGATGTGTATTGTGACCATTGTGTCTGCTTCCCTGCCCAGGCCACCTGCCTGGAAAGTGGGACTTGTGTGTGTAGGAGGTAGGTGAACTTACTTTTGCTTTTAATGCCTGTTGTTGGTGCTGCCTCCATTGCACTGACATTTGTCTTGCTTGTTTTTGTGTTGTTTGCTGTTGTTGTATTGGCCTCCTTTGGTGTGCTGTTTCTTCTTCTCATCATATTTTCCTTGGTGGATGTTGTTTCTGCCTGCTGTTGGTTGTTTTGGTGGTACTTATTTTGATGCTGTTGGTGCCCTTGCTGTTGACCCCCTGGGCTGGGCCCTTGCTGGAGTTTCCCTGGTTAGTAGGCTTCCTTTTGTCTTTGGGTGTGATGAAGACTTCTTTGAAGGTGTCATGTAGCTTACTGCGTGTGGTGACTTCCTCTTTTAGGTTGTCACCCATTAGGTTTTGGAAACCTTGGTTATTGTTATCTTTGGCCAGGTGTCAGGTGGGGCCTGCAACTGTGTTCTTAAGGAGTGACCTCCTCATGTTATTGAGTCTCCAGGAGGTTTTGGCAATCAGGGTTAGGGAGTCACATATTTTTATTGCCATTTCCTTTGGGGTCTGTGTTTTTGCATCCAAACTGTTGAGTGCTGATATCAGTGGTCTGGCTGCAAATTGGAGGGCCCATTGCATGGACTTATAGGGTGCATCCGTGTTCACAGTCTGCTGCTTGTATTTGGGGTCCTTAGCTTCCAGCTCGTCAAGGATCTCTTGGTTTATTCTCGTCTTGTGGAGGCTGTCCATGTTGTCTGGTCTGGGGTATTTCCCATACAGCATTGCTGTGTCTGTCTTTCCCAGGGGTGCCTTGTATGTGTCGCTGATCAGTGTTTTTACATTGGCCCTTACAGGACCTGTAGTTTTGACCATGGGCTTCTCTTTATGTATCTTTACTGCTGTGAGTCCAGCACTTCCCCCTCCTCCAGCTCCCCTCTGTCCTTGTCCTGAGTGGGCAGGGCTGGTCTATTGGCAGGGGCATCATTTCGGCTCTGTGTGCCACCAGGTGGCAGTTGAGTGCCTCCAGGTGGTGTGGTGCCAGCCCTGGTGTTGTATGCTGTGGAGGCGGGTTCTGGGCAGGTAAGGTCCTCCTGTGTGTGGCCGTGTGTCCCGCGTCCACTCTGTATCTGGGGTGCAGGTAGTATTCCATGTCTGCCTCAGGTGATATGGGATGTACTGTCCTCCTTGGCCCTCCCACCTGTAGGTTGCTGTAGTGTGGGGCCGGATAGCCATTTTGTCTGTGGTAGAAGGTGATGTCCCTGTAATCCTGGAGTGGCATCCTTGGGTAGTGGTCCCCAAATGTAGGTCACCTCACCTTGTAGGCTACCCTGCCTCTAGGGACATCTGGCTCCGATGAGTCGGGTGTGTACCTGGTGTACCCCGCTCTGGTGTGGTGGGGTTGGTGCTGTGTGAGGTGTAGATGCCTGGGCCATTCCATTGTATGTTTTCTGCTGCTGCTCCCACCTCCATCTCAGCTGGTGGAGTATCTTCGGTCAGGTCACACTTCCTGTGGCCATCACACCTGTGGCTCACATTAGCAGTCCATGGGGCCCTGCAGTGGCTGCAGTAGGGGCATCTCCCTGCCCTACTCCTTGAGTATTTGTATGTGATTCTCATCCAGACCTGACCTGCCAGTGTTAGGTTTCTGGTTGTATAAATTCCTCAGATATTGAGTCAAGTTGTTGTGTTGAGATGTCACCCTGTTGTTGGTCGTGCTTGGATGCACACATGGTGTGTGGAAGCGTTTTATGGCCTCCAGTCACTTTGAAGCTGGTCCCCTTAGTTGTAGGGTTGTATAGGGCTAGTTGCCATAGTCCCACCCAACCCCGGGGCCCAGCTGTGTAGGTTCCGTTGAGGCCGCCTTGTATGGCTGGCCTCCTGCAAGCTTTGTGCCATGGAGGGGGAAGGAGCCTAGCTCCTACCTCCCTTGCGGTCGCTGTAAGAAGGACCACCTCCAAGTGAGGCCCTGCTATATACCATAGCTACCACTGGCTTAAATGCCACTCTGTGAAAGAATGCATTTTTCATGTTACCACAAATCATATATGTCTCTAGATCTAGGCACCTTGGGGGAAGAACTGAATAAATGCCTCACACGCCTCGTTAATGTTGAATAGAAGTGGGGATATGAATATGGCCATTGATATTAATTCTTATGGATGTGATGTGTGTTATACGCTTTGTGTACGTAGAGCGTATGAAAGGCAAAGTACTCAATTGTGTAGGTTGATAAAAGTGTGGACAGTGAAGTGTATAGTACCAGTATGCACATGAAAACACATGAAATCAACTTCTAGCTTCCCATTCCACACCAAGAATGTCTACACTGAAAGGTTTAGGATTTTGCTTAGTTTTCAGGCAGGACTAACGATCTTATTTTTTCTCAGTGCTTACACGCTGCTTCTATGATGTCTCTCTTCCCCCCTCTCTAGTCCATCCCCCTGCTTTCATTATACTTCCTTCTTTTAAACATTACATCGATTTACCTCCTACCCTTGATGCAAATGATTCTCATCTTTAACACAGCCATGCCCTGCTATCCCCATTCTCTTCCATGTAGCAGGAACCATAAATAAATGCCACAGACCCAGTTTGCTCCAATCAGAATTTACGGCCGCTGTCAGTTGTGGCCAAGCAGGCATTTACACACCTTTAAGGTCAAAGTCAAGCCCATTCTCCTCAACAAATGGTGTTTAAATGCCAGGGACGTGCCCCTTGATCCAGTGGAGATTGCAATTCTAGATTTATGTATTCAAATCTTCAACCCTACCTAGCAAAGTTGTCTTAATAATTGAGTTATATACCATGTTAAAATTAGAATAATCGGAATATTGACAATTTCAGTTGTTGAAAATATTAGCGCTGATGTCACATGAAGGTAAGGGCTTGTTGCCTTTTTACCTGGAGGTAACAAAAGGCTCTGAGCTGCACTTCTGCTTAAACTACAAATATATTCCATAAACTGTCTACTCACTCTGACTCGAGGCATTGGACAAAAGACTAGCTGCGATGGGTTAACGATATGATGATACATATATATAGAGAGTGGCCCTAGAATAATTAGGAAATGTAGATCTCTCATCTTACATTATATTGCACAATAGCTACATGCACTGCTCTACTTATTATGATATTTATTTGATATACATCGTGAGCTTGCATTTCCTTGTGTCGATGTGTTACACATATCAGCCTTTGACTGTGTATTTTTTGCTGACATCTTCACTTTCTCCTCCTTAGAAATGCTAGACGTGGAATAACCTGATCTTACAACCCGAGAATAAATAGGTTAGTATCAGATATTTCCAGACTAAATTCCAGATGTAAAATGCCGTTCTTGTAATTAAACTGTTAATTCTGACCAGAAGCAAGCTACCTAGACAATTGCAAGCAAGGCTAACCCGTAGCACATTAGCACTGGCATGTGGGGTCATTCCTATTTGCCGAGGTAGCACAGGTGGGCCGAGAAATAAGATAGCATGCAATTGTGGCTACTTTACTGTTTCTGAAGTAGCTGCATTGATTATTACTATAATTCATTCATGCTTCTGCACCTACCTCACATCGACTTTTGCCTTCATGAAGAAAGTCCATGGTATTCTTTGTGTAATGTGTGTTGTCTTTTGCAAACAGTGGTTTAGATGTGACATATTTGGGGATAGTCAATTTACATCGCCTGTACCTAGTGTGTATGGTACAGTCGATAACAGTGTCCCATACAATCACTGGGGGCTAGGGAAGTCACTGAGTTTGAGGTATAAACATCCTAGTCTTGACCAGTAAGGTGGGCCAATATGTAAAGTAATGCCTTATTTTGTTTGTGTATACCTCTTATAGTTTCATATACTTAACTATATAATTGTTGTAGCCTCAAAGGAGTCCCAGTTATCATAATCCTGGATCCAAGTTGGCTATCTTTGGACTGCGTGGTGTGCTGTGGTGCATATTTGTTTGCATTTCTCACCAGGTTGGCCAGATGGAGACACTTGATTTACACTAGTAGTGACCTCTAGGGATGGGAATTGAATTTGTTTGCCCACTGCTAACCACCCTATCTCATGTTCAGTGAAGTGTGAAGGCAGTACTAGACCAGTCTGAGGAAAGGGCTAATGCTAGCTGAATCTCAGCTCCAGAGATTGAAACCACAGCAAAGTGACAAAGGATAGGTTGTGACCAGGGAACATTTTACAAATGGATATGTAACAGAGTTTCATTCAACTGACAGGCAACAATGTAAGTTAATTTACAATGTAAAGTGTCTATACTTGAACATAGGACATTACTTAAACCTCCTAGTTCCTCATACTGCCTAAAATGATGACTTGTTTTTCAACCCCACTGGATTGAGTGGGATCTGTTACCAGCCAAGTCATACCCACTAGACTTGGCTGGCCTGCTAGCTAATTTGGGGATTGTCCATGACTACCGCAGCCTACTATGTACTAGAGACCCTACCTTGTCTTTGCTCTAGACAGGAACAACAGGCATAGGTTAACTAGATCTATAGGTTGGTTTACATGTGGCCCCCTTCACTACAATCATCAGAGAGTGGTTAGCTACGTGCAGACTCTCCATACACGCTGACATTGAGTACCTTCACCATGCGGAAATGTACATTCTATATTTATCCTTCATAGGAGACGGAACCCTATGGTCTCATATTCAGAATAGGACTATAGGACATGTTTGCTGTGTGGGTATTTGTTGGAAATAAGTGAGATATAGCCTCCTTACCCAAGGTTAACTTGACCAAAGGGTCAGTCAAGTACACTGATTTGTTTGCCAGCAGGTGTTTATAATTAGAAACAATGCAACAATTTTGAGTTACCCTAATGGGCTGGCAAAGGGCATTTAGTTGCCGATGCCACTCAGCCATGACAAGATTGAAGTGTAAATGGCTTATAATTGTCAAAAAGATGATGAGATCTCATCCCCTAAACACAATGCACTGGTGCAAAGCCGAATACAAACTTACAAAAATTTAACAATGCTGCACCAGTAGGAATCGAGTCCTTTTATAAATAAATCAATTTTCAGTTTCTATATTATAGATTTTTTATCTATGCCAAGACCTTTAATCATCTCACTGTATGCATCCCTATATTGCACTTGGAGGACAATTTAATCCCCATGGTGTTCAAATATTCATAAGATCGAGCATTCCATATTGCAATTATACAGCATCAATGTCATATTTTTTTCTAATGCAATTTGCAGTAGCATTACCTTCCTGTTAATAGATGACTATCGGCCTTCATAAAAGGTCCCAGTACCTCCTCTAATGACTTCCCGCTTCCCATTTATAAACTACGGCAGTGCAGTGAAATATCAATATGATTATACTTTTTTGTCGTTATGCCATTTAAACGGCCCCTTCCCTCTTCGATGTTCTCAATGCCTGAGGAGGCAACTGTCCTAAATTATAAATGAGCTACCCTTTTCACAGTGACCTAATTGTGTACAGCCGATATTTAATTAATTTGATGGAGAGCAATAGTGACCTAATTGTCCATTTTAGTATGGGGTATCCTTTCAGCCTGTCAACACAGGAACGCGGTGTTTCGCATCAATGTCGCGGCAGTTTGCGTGAAACTGCCGCGACATTGACGCAAAACACCACGTTCCTGCATTGGCAGGCAATAGCCCGTTTAAGCGCCGGGGTCTCAAATAAACGCCGGTCTCGAATAAGCGCCGGGGGTAGAGGGGTACTAAAATTGATCTTAACCACTAAAAACAGTATTCAAATAAACGCCTGTCTTATTTAAGTGCCGGGGGTACAGTGGGGTTGAAATCAATGAGCGCTTAAACGGGTCATTACGGTACCCCAAACTTGTGCCGCTAGTAATGCTGCCACCTAGTGGCGTAGTTCGAATTACATGAATACATTTGGATTGCTATGCATAATGAGGGAATGTGAGGATGTGTGAAACTATGTGCATAATTCAGTTGGCAGTCAAATATGTATATGTGAGAAATTTCTGTGAGGTATGTGTGAAATTCTGAAGTCCACTTTTCAGGTCATCTTTTATACTAACCTTTAGAATAATATGATAGGTTTATGATTATTTCGGTTGGAATTTAACCTAAGAATGATGATATACCTCCCCCCAATATGAATAGATCAGAGCAATTTATCCTCAGAAAAGGAAGCCCAATCCATGTGGTCATCTACTTGCGCAATTCACACTAACTGATAGAGTATGTGCATCCTTCACTGTCACAAATACAATGTCACCATCAAGCACAGGTCCCTACGGAGATTAGATACGATGTAACACAGCTCCAATGTCCCACTACATCAATGTACCTTTGATTGGACAATGTGGTCAAAATGTCATAGATTGTCAAAAAGTCACAATTTCACAAACATGTTTTGAAACAGCATCCATACTTAGGCAATGCGGCACCTGGTCTGTTGTGACGCCATAGGCTGCATCAGAGAAGCTTTTCCTTTTCCCTGTAGCAGTTCACGAGTATGCCAGGATGTTTTTACTCGATATAAAGGATAACAAATGAAGCCATCATGAAAATGAGGTCATATTTTCTATTTAACACTGATCGTGTCATTATTGAATCAGTAGAGAGGACACATAGATAGGGGAAGTGATATTAAAATCAACACACAAAAAGTATCATGTAGATTTCAGATAAACATTCGTGAGCAATAAGTTAACCTTTGGAGGTTAATTCAAAAGATCCTGGGATTTCTAACCCTGCGATCTTAGTGTAGGCACATAACATAAGACCTGGCCAGTCTACCCTATCTAATGCAGTGGTTGCAGGCCTGCCAGGAATAGCAAGTCCTGAGATCACTTTACTATTCCTTTTTCAGAACTAAGATCACTGCGATCTTAGTGAAAGAATTGCATAGTGGTTTAACCTGAGTACAAGAGCACTTACAGGGAACACTCCTGATGGAAAGAGTGAATAGCCTACTGCATACATATAGGGGGGAGGAAGGACGTTTGCTGAGTGTCATTGAGGGCTCTTAGGGCTACTCATTCGTTAAGTGCACTGTAAGGTAATTCTTCCCTTCTCTCTCTTTGTCCTAGGGCGGCACAATGCTTCTAATAGGCAAGCATAAATCATACATTCATGAGAACAACTCTTGCATACTGTACGGGGTAAAGTGCACCCTGTGCTCTTTTGTTAGCCCATATGGGGACGGGGAACGATGGTATAAACACTGTTGTGAAGAAGAGTGACTCCACAGCTATTCCTTTATTTTGGGACTCTTACCCCTGTGCCCAGTCAGTACTTCTTGGAATAGTGTAGGAGGGCTGAGGCTAAGATCGATGCGATCTTAGTGCGATCTTAGTGCTGGCTAGGAAAAGTGAACGCAGTCTAATCTTATGATCGCTTAATAGGATAAGGCAGAATAATTCCTAAGATCACTGAGGTTGCGATCCCAGGATCTTTTGAATTAACCTCCTGCCAAGGTAGCAAGGTGAGGACATTTCCATTCTGAGTTACCATTATACCAATTATAATAGTTCAATATTTTTCTCAATGTTGTTTTGATTTTTTGTCAAGGTTCTTCTGAAACCATGAAATGGAATCAAGCTGTTAAGGATGTTTACGTTTTAACCGGGAAATGGTGCTAAATCAAAGTTCAGAATTTGGATATAGATGTAAAATGCATTCAATTTTGACAGTTCTTTTCACACTCATGCATTCCCATAGAATTACAGACATCCTTTTTAGAGGACTTCAAGATGTACTTGCAAACCTCAATGACAGAATTAGGCCACCCACTCCCTTTCTTAAATTTTCATCTCTTGTATTGAATAACATCTTAACCTCTATTGCCAAATTGATGGCTGCCTTGACCTGTCTGTTACCTTTATTGGTCCTTGTGTTTTACTAGAACTCTAAACTCATACTATTATTGTACTGGGCTTATTTGTGTTCATCCTTTGCACCTTAGTTGAACTCAATTACTTATATAGGCCTACTCGTAAACTGTTAAGCCGAGTTGAATGTTCATAGACTATAGGGTTTAACTACCCAATTATCTACCTCGTTTTTGATTCATAATTATAAACAGTTTATCATCGGCAGGCACTGTACTGTTCATATCAAAAGTATGTTTCACCCTGTCAGATGATGAGATTTTTCATATATTATTTCTTTCTTTTTTTTTCTTATCAGCAGACATCATTTCCAAGTCTAATAACACTAGGGCTGGCCTAGGCATCCCTGCGATCAATCAAACGTCTCTTATACCCCTCCCTCTATCTACAGATTGCCTGCAGAGGGCTTGCCGCTTGGTCCTGAAGAGGGACTTCATACGGCCCATTAGTAGTCACACAGGCCTCAGCAGTGAGCACGACGCACAGCCAGCAGTTTAATGAGCCAAGCTAGAGATCGACAACAAGCCACGATTAGGCTAACGAAGAGTTGTTGTCAGCTGGTTGTGTTGCATGAGAGTGGTGAAAATGAAGATATGGTGTAAATAGGGTTTTAAGCCAAGTAGTTTATCATAATTATTGACGCAATCTGCCATGGTTCTAAATGATGCAGGGGGATTGCTGTTGCTGGAGATGAGAAATATGGCTGTATCAACCCCCTAGGGCCGTATTCAACACACAGATGGGGACACACGATGTCTGTCCCTGCTCCGTTCTGTGCATTGATCAAATTTCGAGTTGTACTTTCATGCAGTTTCCTCTGGTTATTCACAAGAGGGAGTGGGACACCTAATCGATGCATCATGCTGATTCCTAATGAGCATGACTAATAACTCTATGATGCCTTATAGCATTGATGTATCTACCAGGAGGGAATGTTCACTAAAAGAGCCTTGAAGTGTTACACTTATACAGGACAGAAATATGAAAATGAGAAGGTCATCAAGATAAGTAGACCATGTCAAATATTGTCGTTAATTCTGATCATCATATATTCAACTGCTGACAGTGAGGCCCTGGCGGGTCGCCTGTGCTCTGATACTGATTAATAGAATGGCCGATCACCAAAGTTCGTTTTATTAAAATCTATCAATAACCCGACTTTACAGTTGTCCTTTCTGAGAATACCTTTGTAGTCTGATCAAAGTATATCTATTTTATTCTCACATATAGGAAGTTCTCATTGGATCATTTCTCAAAGTAATTGCAGTTTCAATTCTTTTGAGTCGTCTTTGAACTTGTTCTTCCTTTGGCCATGAGCCTTTCACTAATTGTAATGCCATTGAGCTGCTCTGTGATCTCTGTGTCTGGAGCTTCTCTGGTTAGATTTACTGAAAGTAATGAGCTGTCTTTCATGTGGAATCACATTATGGCCATAGTCGTCAATGGGGTCAGAATCTCTTTTACATACGCTGAAGGGTTCGTGTTAACGGATTTTCAAATGTCCCTGAAGAGTGATTTTTTTTTCCTTCTGCTCACTATGCGGCAGTTGCTCCTTTATTCTCTGTGTCATTAAACAACTAACCCTTCAAGGGTTAGGCCTATATAATATCATTATTCCCCTTGTCTTTGATGATAAGTGTATAAATGCTGCGTTTTTATATCCGTTGTTTTTTCTGCTCATATTTATAGGGAATTACTATAACAGGCTTAATCCAAATGTAAAGCCATGTGAAGGGAAGAGGTGAACGCCTTCTTAGGAAGAATCATTTTGGGTAAACACATGCAAACCATGTTTATTCCTGTATGGCAAGTCCCGTTTTGGTTTCTTTTTTCATGGTTCAGAATAGTTTCAACTAAATGACCCTCCATTGACCATTCAAAGACACGATATGATGTCCTTTTTTCAAGTTCGCACATATATATTTGTTATTGAGATACTATGTTGTATGTCACCTATTGTCAATATTAAGTATACTTAGAAGGGATCAGCCACCCCCCCCCCACCCACCCCAAAAATATAAAATAAAAGGCTCGCATGGTGCACTATGGAACCCTTAGTGTTGACGCAATACACATTCCATTTTTGTCAGCACTAGATTGTAGCAGTAAACCTGCATCTATTCTATGTTGTTCTTGGGATATAATTTATCCCCCACAGTGTTTAAGTATTCATGAGGCCAGCCATTCCTTATAACAATTATAGAGCATCAATGCCAGGCCTTTTTAAAGTGCAATTCACAATAACATTACCAATCACTTTATTGCCACCCGTTACCCTTCCAAAAAGGCTGTATGGAATCTTGTCACTTCCGATCCCGGTGCATTGAAATACCGATATATACATGTACATAAAAAGATTTTAGTTTTCTTTCTTATGCTGTTTGAAACTTCTCCCTCTCCCCTTGTTGTTCTCAATAATCTTTGGTTATTTTATAGGCTATAACCACAGAAAGGCAGGATAATTGTCAGCTAGTACTTATTTGGATATGATATTTAGTGAAAAGGGGTTGGATGGCTGCAGTCCCGATACACATCAAATGTTATAATGGCATGAAGTAAGAAGAATATCAATTCACTTATACTCTTTATGATTGTTGGATTCGTTGTTCTGACCAAGTCATTTCCCTTGTTGAGCAAATTAGCCGGTATGTATACATAACTAATACTGCTAGAGGTCTTGTCCCACAGAAGCGAAATTTATTGTGATAGAGTTATTGCATGCAGCATGGCAAAATTTCAGCAATATACAGTGAATTCCTCTCCATGAAACATGATAGAAGTGGGGGGGGGGAGAAGAACCTAGATTATTAACTTCAACCTCGAATCCAACTATAGAAAAGATATTAATTTTGTTTTCTATTTGTTTTCTTCGTTTAGCAGCATTAAGAGTATGTAGTTAGTTTGTTGTTCGTCGCCCTCTAGGTCCTAACTATGCTAACTATGTCCCGCCTCCTCCCTGATTAACTAAGTGTTCTGCCGGGTCTTATCATTATCCATACATCAGACTTTTCAATCATCCCATTTTTACCATGAGTCGAGCGAATTTCACCCAAAGACATCCACTGTAATGCATAGGAAAGTTGATTTGTCCCGTAGGAATAACAGGTGATATGATGATATTGTTACTGGAATTGCTATAGTGATAAACTGATTAGAAAGCGAACTACAGTTGATTGTAGATATCTGAGCTGCTCCAAAATCCCTCTGACAGCTACAATCCCTAACTAAAGCACTCTCTCCACTTC
The DNA here is from genome assembly GCA_949317995.1 of Acholoe squamosa. Taxonomy (NCBI): domain Eukaryota; kingdom Metazoa; phylum Annelida; class Polychaeta; order Phyllodocida; family Polynoidae; genus Acholoe; species Acholoe squamosa. The sequence continues at coordinate 46,887,780 of OX439047.1, forward strand.
GAACTTTTGGTGGAGAAGTGTTCTCATCTAGTGTTTGACAGTCACACTACAGAAATCTATTGCCCTAAACAGAGATTCCCTAATCATGGGATGAATGCGTAAATCAGTGAATAGAGGTGGTGGGGATCCAGCAATGGTATTTCATTTCCTGACTTTCCTGACGGAGGATTTCATGGGTGTTTGATTTCTGCAAGTAAAAACAGTACCCTATTACCATATACATGTATGACTCTGGGAGGACCCTGGTTATTTTCCCTAGTTAAGAAACAGGTCAACCAGGGAAACTTCTGTGCGTAAATGAATATATTTGGAGTAGCAAAGAACAACAATGGAATACTGAAGAATAATACTTCAACTTTCACTGCCATTAGATCGTGGCATCATACAAAGGTCATGTGATTAAAAACATATGGTGTAGAAAATAGTCGACTTATGGTATGAGGTCGGAAATATGTGAATCTACCCTAATGTCCAGAGATATATGATGTAGAAAATAATCGACTTATGGTATGAGGTCGGAAATATGTGAATCTACCCTATATTGTCCAGACTGAAAGCTGAATAAAAGGTTCCACACTTATGTTATGTTCCATTTCTCCTTTCTCAGTGTGAATTTCCATCCATGCCAGCCAATGCCTTATACAAATAAGTATATTTCTTTTGAAATAGCTTAAAACCATCCAGGACTTGTATGTTTCCTGCACTTTAATCAAGTTACGAATCTGTCTTACACCCTTGTCATTAAATATTTGTAAAGAGAATCATAATTATAGTTTATGATTGTTAAACACGGTGGCATGTGTCTGGCTCCTTGCCTGTCATGATAAAAGTAAAATTACTCCTATTGTGTTAGACGCAGTAACCGTCAGGTGCACTATAAAATGTTATGCTGATAACTACACTTGTGTATTTTATGGACAGAGGACTCTTAGGACTTGTGAAATCTTAAGTCTATTCCGTAAAAGTGATACATGTTTAAGGGGTTATACTTGAAATTCGCCAACAAATACTTTGCAAATGGAATGTTCATTTATCATGACAAAATATAGGATGTGAAGGACAGATAGAAGGAGGAGGATGTGAAGGAGAGTGTCGTAGCCTCAATACTTCAGCAAAGGACTGATGCAGCTCCTTTGAACTAACTAAGACATATGCAGCTACTCTTTGTACTGGGCTCGTTCCAATAACCTTAATATGCTGGAATCGAATTTGCATGTCAATATATTAGCATTCATTTGTGATACAAAGAACAAATGTCCTAACAATAACCCTAACCAATCCTATAGAAAGCATATTTACTTGATTTAATGATGTGAGATAAGAGCTGCCGCTACGGGCATAATTCTATTTTGTACCCTGCATGCCTCTTTCATTGATTTTCACAAATACATTACTGTCAAACAGAAACATAAAAGCGGTCAATGATGTGTTTCCTTGCCCAAATGCCAGGGCTCCACTAGGCGTCACGGGGTGGCAGCATCACAGGTGGCACAGGTTTTCAGTGGATTGGGGTACCCTTTCTGTCTGTCAATGCCGGACATTGACGCGAAACGCTGAGTTCCTGCATTGACAGACAGAAAGGATACTCCAATTCAAGGAAAACCTGTGCCGCCTGTGATGCTGCCACCCCGTGCCGCCTAGTGGAGCTTGGGCTTATAAATAGCAAATCATGATATTACTGTGACCTGACTGTTTCCTTCCATACAAGCTCCATATCCCTTTAATTATTTCAGAATTGTGATATTCTTCCCTTCCCATTCCTCTTTGTCACAAGTACAATACTACACTGTAAAAACAGTGTTTAGGGATTGAACACCAGTGTTTAAGACTTAAACACTTGTTTAAACACTTATTTGTCCCACTTTTCTAAACGCTTCTTTTGTGCTAAACGTGTTTAATTTTAAATGCGTTTAACTACAAAGTGTTTAACCAAGTGTTTAAATGCTAAACACTTAAAAACTTCAGTGTTTAGATGTTTAAGTACAAGTGTGCAAAAGCTAAACACCTAAACACTTCAAGTGTTTAGGTGTTTAAATGCGGGTGTTGAGAAAATTTGGTGTGTATCTTAAAACACCTTTTTTGCAAACTGTCCACCTGAAGAGTGAGATTAAGGAAGCTGAGTAATGAGATGATTATAGATAGTCACAGGCAAATTACATCTCATACATAGGTATACATTGAATGATCAGCAGTGACAAGTATGAATCATATTCTTACATTAGTGATACATCGTGAACACTTCTGCTTTTTAGACTGTTCATCCATGTATTGTTCAGTTCCTGTACATTATCACTAAATTTCATTAGCCCAAGCTACATATGGACCCTGTACTTACGCATAGAAATAGTAAAAGTCAACCTTAATAACCTAGAAGGAGGAGCACCGGAGGCAGTTCCTCCACCACCTGATCCTACTGGCTTCCTATTGTAGCCTTTAATCAGATGGCATGAGACTGGAGCTGGGGGAGGCAGCCAGATCCAGGCCACACCGGGCCAACAGTGGAGCCTTGCTAGAAGGTGGGCAAGTTGGCTGAGGATCAACATTTGCTGTTAGATGCTTGCCCTAGCCACGCCCCATCCCCGCCCACTAAACACGCTAAAACCTTCATCCTGTGCTACACTGTAGAGTACGTACTGTCGCACCATGGTCAACCGTGTGTGCTCAATATGGGGTCGGTTTTTGTATATGAAGCAGAATAATTACACCTTCTTATAAGGAAAGATATGAAAGTTTCAAGCACAATGAGACACCTGGACCTTTACCAGCGATATATTTATTTGGTAGGAGGCGCTGCATTGTTTCTGAAATGATTAAAATTAATCGTCCTCAATAATGTCTAATCCTACAGATGGTCATTTTTAAATCAATTACCGCTAAGCTCAACTTATAAGCCACGTCCACATATAAGCTGCACCCTGAATTGTCACCTTTGCTGTAATTTGCAGCTTGTGCCAGATAGGCGTGCCAATCCTTACTTTAGTCTATTATCTATATAGGTAAATCCCCACGTATCATAAGCTGTATCCTGAGTTGATGAGTTTGCTATCAGCCGCTGCAGCCAGCACCTGAAGTGGCTCATAAGTCATGGTTAATACATAGGGATTTACGGTTGTAGAGTGTATGACATGTACAGCTGAGCTGGCAGTGTTAATTGCTAAACAAGTATACGTATGAAAGAATGTAAATAAGGCAAATTGCATATCAACATTTTTAACTCTCCTGCTCCGAGGGCGAAGGCAGAGGAGCAAGACCTTTGAGTCGGTAACGACAATGATAACCAAGGCATGATGCTACCACCATAAAATAACACGACATAGAGTTGGTATAGTAGGTATCCACATACCGAGGCTGCTGCAGCTTCATCCCAACTATAAACACACCCCACAGTGATCAGGAAGCCTCTCACTGAGAGCTGATCTAGGAGACACCCAGCTCATCTGCCGAGTTGGTGTTTCATCCTGCCAAACACTGAGGCATGAGGTGGATCCATTATTCAAACTATCTTTACTACAGCTCACTCACACACAGAACTGCCCACCAGTTCTAGCACCCCCATGCCACACATACATTGTATTATAAGGCACACATTTTCATATGTGGTAGATAAACGCCGAGTTGGCCACTGTAGTCACTATATCAACAATAGTCTCATATGGGATAATTACAATTGATACCAGAAGCAATAGGTCTTGCATAATAGCGTCTGCAAGTACCCACGTTTGACTTGATTTAATCATGACCAACTAGCCTTTTTGTCAGAAATCCAAATCCTTGAATTTGGATTCTGAATATTTAGATTTTTCTCGAATAAAACAAAATCGGCTCTAGGCTTAGATAGAGAAAATTTATAAAGCACATGCGAAAACATAACGGAAACAAGCTGGCTGACTTCTCCTAGCCATTAGTCACCAAAGAAATCTCATGAAAGACATGCACACGAGCAGACGTCTTTGGATGAACCTACCCTAATTTCAGGTAGTAGAAAATCCTCAAATTCAAAGGCAAATTCGTAAACGCCGACGAGCGCCTGCAAGCTGAATCCAACTCACCAATCCTATTTTCCCTTTTTGAGTGAAGCTGGAAACTAGGGACCATGACGGATGGGAATTCGAGGAGCTATTGAGACATGAAGTCTCATCCTTAATTTGGTAACTGAGCTAGGTCAAACATATATACATTGCTTGTATGCAATTGCATTCATAGCAAGGGGATTGTTACCAGCTACGTTCGTACCTATAATATTGTGTACCTTCACGCAGGGAGCTACAATAGGTAGAATGGCATCTGAAACTTATGGCATGGGTTCTACAATCACTACCTTAATACTTTGTATCCAATGTGCGGCTTATGCACAAAGATAAGCCCTTTCTTGGCTTGAACATGGTGCACCTAAAATCAGGCGCTTGAACAGGGCTTAAAATTGGGCCTAACTACATGCGCTTTATATCTTCTCATCCAACGCAAGGTGCGCCTTATATGTGAGGTATTGAATACAATAGTTACCATCACTCTCCCGGGTAGTGACTCCTAACCTCGTCTCTGCCCAAACCTACCGGACTACTTTCCTTATGTCACATGCTAAGCAACACATACGGCACTCGCTTTCACAGCAGATATGGCTATATTAGACTGTAATTGGCTTGGAGATCACTACCGTGGCAGACAATCTGTCAAAAGTTTGTTTCGTTTCTCTCTTGACTATGGAAGGCCATCCCCGTCATTAAACAACCAACCGTATGACAATTAAACTGGGACAAATTGCATCCCTCCTCCAATCATCTCTCTCCCTTCCTTCCCACAATTTGTGCAAATTTGTGGCATGCAAATAGGTCCACCACACTATTAGCCTATCATAAACCTCCTCTCATACACCTGCCAGGGCGCCACATTTGACTCTGTGCTTTGTATTGTTGACAGCCAGAGTCTAAGGGCCAGATCTACATCATTTTTTTTACAGAAATTTGATGAATCATTCTAGATCTATTCCACGTTAGCTTTTGTAGGCCTACGGGCATGCGGTCTCCCTAGTCCCGGGAGCATCAGCGGCCAAGAGACCGGGCGAGTACCAGTAGGCCTAGTTACTAAGTTGGTTTTAGGGCGTAGAATGCTGTCAAAAAGTCGCGGAAATGCGTTTTTGTTTCCTCTGACCATAGGTTTGGCAGTATTGATGTCAAAGTGTTTACCGGTACTTCTATTTATATTTTGCATCAATATAATCTTACCCGTACATCCATCTGACCCTGCCCGTCTAACACCTACATCTATCAGACCCTCCCACTTTAATACCAGTAGGCCTACATCCATTGAACACTCCCCGCCTAACCCGAACATCCACCCAACACTTCCTGCCTAACCCGAACATCCACCCAACAAGAATCGATTCAAGAGTTAAGGGGAGGGGGACATAAGAAAATCAGACCCCTCCTGATCTGCAGGCTGGGACTGGATCAGGCTGATGGGAGTCTAAAAAAATTTGGAGCTTCTAAGGGAGTGATCATCATCTAACAACTTAGTGACGAAAATCATGCGCAAATGTGCCCTTTTAATAATAAATGCGCAAGGTTTTCCACTGAAAGTGAAAACAGGTGAAATTATTTTGACCCCCCATCAGAGGGGTTGAAAAATTCTACCTGGGGGGGCTGGTGGGTTTGAGGGGCGCGTAAAAAATTCAGACACCTTCTGAGGGGGGCTAAAAAGATTTGACAACTCTTGAGGGGGGGACTAAAAAAATATACCCTCTTTTTAGCAAAAAAGCCAGTGCGCAACTATAGATCAAAGAGGGGCCTACTGGTACTCGCCCGGTCTCTTGGCTGCCAATGCTCCTGGGACTAGGGAGACCGCATGCCCATAGGCCTACAAAAGTTTACATGGAATAGATCTAGAATGATTCATCAAATTTCTGTAAACAAAATTATGTAGATCTAGCCCTTAGACTCTGGCTGTCAACAATACAAAGCACAGAGTCAAATGTGGCGCCCTGGCAGGTGTCTGAGAGGAGGTGTATGATAGGCTAATAGTGTGGTGGACGTATTTGCATGCCACAAATTTGCACAAATTGTGGGAAGGAAGGGAGAGAGATGATTGGAGGAGGGATGCAATTTGTCCTAGTTGCTTACAGTTCGTGTACATGTGCGTTCTGTTTACTATATGCCGCACAGCTTTGTCAACTGCATACACCGCAAAATATAGTCCTCCCGAGACGCCACACTTAGATCGGTTATCTTTAGCCTTTGAATTCAATGTTTTCTTTAACTCATCTTTTTCTTCATCGTTTCAAATGATATCTGACATCATTTATTTAGATATCAATTCCCATGCATAATGGACAGATTTGGTCCCTAGTCCAGTGATGAGGAAGGTTCGCTCAGAGATACAGTGAGTGCCCGGCGCAAAATATCTGCCGACCGCAGATTGAGTTACCATATCAGCTGTTGCATCTGTTGGAGAACCACTGTGCAGATTGTATAGATGGGGGCTTCCAAACAGCATGTTTAGGCCACTGAACATGCAATGTTGCACTTTCAAGGTCTCACTTGTATACGAGGGAGTATCGAATTGCCATAATGTAATTCAGGAGTAGCCTATAATCATAGGAGCTCGGCAGTTCCTACAGCTGTAGCATTGTATTGCTGACCCTTTTTGCTATGAAACAAAACTTTGGTATAACTCTTTTGAGGAAATTCAGGAGATTTTGATTCATAAAATATTATTTTCTCTTTTCAATTATCATATTTTACGATAATATTGTAGGATACTACATATTATTAAAAAAGTATACAGGATACGTATTTCGGCGAAATCTCATAATGGGCGTATTATTTGGTTGAATTGGGTGTCAACATCATTTTGAGTCGTGTCTGAGATGTATTATGGTGTTTCCAAAGATTCTAAGATGGACTTTCTGTATGGGGATGAAGGAGCTTTTTGTGAATGTTTCATGTCGCAGAACCCATTGAGTCCTGTTCATGGGCTTAACACTAGGTGGTGTCCTCATCCAAATAGGATTAGTATGAATGGATGTTCTCTAAACGATGGAGGGTGGCACTGTCGCAGTCGAGCTGCCTAAATGTGGTATCGATAAGGAGGAAGGCAAGGGCATTATCTCTAAACGATGTCTTTTGAATCAAAGACGACCTACCAACGATAAAATAGCTGAGCATCCAGACATGCAATTTTGGTGAATTGCTGTTTAACTGACCCAACATGATAGAAGGGCTAGATATACATCAAATATTTAAATTGACATAATCTGTCATCGTTAATATCAAACAGCAGCGAAAAGGGTACGCCTCAAGGTTAGGGAATGTCATCTAAGTGTGTTAGGGGTGATCGGAGAGGAATGTGAGGCACTCCATGGTAGCAGTGGGTTCCATTCCCATACGGCTGTTCTGGGGTCCTCTCTTCCTTCAGCAGAAAGAGCTATCATGTCAGGAGGAGGTGGGCAGTTCAGAGGATCAGTCTAATCAAACAACAACTGACCCCTTGATCCATCAAGTCTCCTGTAGAACCCACGAGTGCCTTCCACTCAGGGCTCAGACACAGCTCACTGACTGCAGTGTCCTCTTCATGTGGTTGTTGATACACTCAGCAGGGCATGTGCTATGTGTCAAAATGGATGAGTCAATGCACATATGTATAGGGAAATCTACTTGGGGATGACCGGTTTCTATACCTGCAGTCTAGAGCTTAATTCAAAACATCCTGGGATCACGACCCCAGCGATCTTAGGAATAAATCAGCCTTATCCTATTAAGCGATCTTAAGAGTTGACTGGGTTCACATATCCTAGCCAGCACTAAGATCGCATCGATCTTAGCCTCAGCCCTCCTACACTATTCCAAAAAGAACTGATTAGGCACAGGGGTAAGAGTCCCAAAATAAAGGAATAGCTGTGGAGTCACTCTTCTTCACAAGAGTGCTTATACCATCGTTCCCCGTCCCCATATGGGCTAACAAAAGAGCACAGGGTGCAGTTGACCCCCGTACAGTATTCAAGAGTTGTTCCCATGAATGTATGATTTATGCTTGCCTATTAGAAGCATTGTGCCCTCCCCCAGGACAAAGAGAGAGAAGTAAAGAATTACCTTACAGTGCACTTAACGCATAAGTAGCCCTAAGAGCCCTCAAGGACACTCAGCAAACGTCCTCCCTCCCTTCTTTATGTATGCAGCAGGCTATTCACTCTTTCGATCAGGAGTGTTCCCTGTAAGTGCTCTTGTACTCAGGTGAAACCACTATGCATTTCTTTCACTAAGATCACAGTGATCTTAGTGGTGGAAATGGAATAGTGAAGTGATCCCAAGACTAGCTATTCTGGACAGGCCTGCAACCACTGCATAACATAGGGTAGACCAGTCAGGTCTTATGATATGTGCCTACACTAAGATCGCTGGGGTCAGGATCCCAGGATGTTTTGAATTAAGCTCCAGATCTAAATCAGCATCATTCAAAGAGTTCTCTCCAACCTGGAACCACATTGAGATATTATATGAATAATGATACACACATGTGTGCTCAGGCTGGATGCATTTGAAATTTGGATTTGATCTTAGAAGAGACTTACACTATAATCCATACATTTACCATATCCTAAACAAATTGGGTATATCTGACACAGTCAACATCCTGCCAGGTAGTTGAGAACAATGATTAGTTCAAAGTTTTGGTCGGGCATACTAGTTGTACCCTACCCTGAGATTTATTTCACCAGACCTTACCCAACATAGGGTAGTTTTTGATATAGAAGTATACCACTTTGGTCAGGGCACTACGATCACCTCTCCCATTGGTGAGTCTTATATTTACCAAAAATGGATACTATATGCAGAGTGTGAAATAACATGTGTAAGAGATTTTAAGCCCGCTACAGCATCTTTTAACCATGAGTTATTTCCAAATGATACTAATGTTTCAAGTCACATTCTATCTGCTTCTTTCTCTTTTCTGATTTCGGCCAAAGTATGTTGGTCGAAATTGTCTCAATCTCCGTAAATTTGTAATAATGTCTGCATCCCTAATGCTTACTGGCATTTGCTGGTTTTTCTCTGCCTACCAGCAAAAACGAATGAAAGGCAAAATTGATGTGTGAATATGTTACCAAAAAGCCATTACCAGTAAACAAAAAGAGATTGCCAAAGTGTTTACACGCGAATCCATCAATTTCCAGACTAATGGCAAGTTATTGATTTTTCTTATTGTTAGTGTGAAATATTCAATGTAATTTGTTTGGCTCTCATGCAAATCTATGCCGTTAGATTTACGACAATTCTGCAGAGTCATAAAATGCTCCAAAAAGTCATTTCTACATATTTCACTTGTCCTCAATTTCAATCAATACCCTGATGTAAAACAACTAAAACGTCATCGCCATTCTTAATTTTCTCCCTACTCTTTCATCAGCATCAAGAGCAATAATTGTGTCAGTCTTCCAAAGTCATCTATTGGCCCATGAGATGATCTTATATCTATTCCTAACATAAAATGACATTAATCTATTAGGTTAATCAACTTCTCATTTCTTAATATAGTATCCATTTGCCATTCTCATTTATCGACTTCAAGAATTTTCTAGGTAGTGCATTATCCATTCTCTAGCCTCCTCTTCCAGGAACTGTCTGTGTCTGTGAAGAGGCTTCAATTAGACAGCCCATCTAAGGCTTCCTTGGGTGGCAGGCAGGTGGGTTCTCTGATCAATATAATGCTGAGCAATAAAAGGGCTTAAAGGAAATGTTATTCATATCAGTGTATGTTCTGACTATATTGCGATATGTGCAATAGTGAAGAATGAAGATGTGTGCTATGAGTAAGGGTCTATCCATGCATATCAGTTATGTTTTATACACGAGGTATTACGGTAATAGTGCCACCTATTTATTAATCCTCCATCACTCCTCGACATTGTAGAAATTTGAGACACCTTTCAAATAGCTCAAAGCGAAATCTTACTGAATTCATCAGTGTGTCTGACTATAGATATGGGAAGGATTATGGGATTTCTACACTTTGATGGCTCAGCCTTCTCTTAGAGTATAAGAGAGTATGAGATTGGTTTTGGTGCTGTGACATTGGCCCAGATGTGCCTCTTATAGCTGTGGGGATTACAGAGGGCGTCTTATGTTGTGGAACCCATTTTGTCCTGTGCATAGGATTAATATTGGAAGGTCCCTGATCCAGACAGGATGGGCCAGGATTAGTAAGGATGAATATTTAAAAAATAAATGAAAAGGCAGCATTGCTGAAGGTGTGGAAGGTAAGAGAATGCATGTGTTAGGTCTATTAAACAGTGTGTGAAATGAGGATGTAACCTATTTTTCTGGTATTCTAATTTTCTGTCTCTAAGTTGTTTACAGGGGCGGTGAGGTCCCTTAAGCATAATAGCCATGTCTTCCAAGTAATGGTGTTCTGTGGGAGGAGCTTTCTTGATGTGTGTTATTGTTTACCAAGATTATTGACTTGAGATAATATAAAGTTCGAAGCTCATTTTGTTTGAACTACATACAACTACAAGTCTGGGTGTCAACGGTTGGTAGGAGTTGCAGATAAAAGAAACATTATAACCATTTCCTATGACTAATGAAATTCAAATACCCCAAAAGCAGGACCGGTGTAGCATTAATTTAAACCAAAATCAGATGAAAATCCAAAGCCAGTTTCTTTTTGTTAGAATGACATTTAGTTATAGAGTGGCACTGCATCCAGTTGCTGGCCCATGTTATAAGGTATAAGAAGAGGGGAAAGGCTTAGTGTTGTTGCTTGGGAGTAATGGTGTTGTGATGGTGTCAGAGAGATTGGGTCATTTAGTATGTTGCCCTAATGGTGTTTGACATTATACAACGAGGTCTGCAGGGAGTGATAAGAACTGAATGTGGGTGTTAGATTGTGATTTAGTGAACGTATCTAATTTGTCATGCGTAGGTCCAGTAGGACAGAAGGGATGGGACAGAAAATGCAAAATGAATATTGCCTTTTGTAAGGATTTTGTCCTATACATCTTGTCCTGTATAGTCTGGTGGTGGAACATGGATTTTTAGCCTGACCCCAAATTCTCTGATATACTTTTTTTTCTCTGTTGATTATTCATCTATGGGGTCTCTGTGACCACATCCACAATGATGTTTTCATGGCAAGTTTGGGAAAATTGTGAGGTCTGACAACCCAACTTGCTGGGTAATGGGTAGGCCTTGGATGATGATGAAATGGATGGTGGAAAACATCCTGAACGGTCCTTTTTTCTGATGTATACGGATGTTAGGTTTTCAGACGTTGTGTACTCAGAGATTGGATACTCTGACATTGGATAGACCTGTGCTCGGATGTTGGGTTCTCGGATGTTGGGTTCTCGGATGTTGGGTTCTCGGATATTGGGTTCTCGGATGTTGGGTAGGCCTCGGACATTGATACTCAGACGTTGGTTACATGGACATTGGGTAGAGATGTTCTTGGATGTTGGGTACACAGAGGTTGGGTAGGCATGTATTCGGATGTTGGGGACTCAGACATTGGCCTGGCATATATCAGTACTCGGATGTTTGATTAGAGTGAGACTAATAATAAATTTCAAATGGCCTATATTCCTCATGGCCTAACATCGGGTGGCCAAAATTCCACAGGGCTGACTATCAAGGGGCCCATCTCCCCTGGGACTACGTTCTTCTTACCCTTCATGCCAGTGAAGTTTGCTTTATATTTGATTAGGTGTAATAATGATCGCAGTATAAAGGAAGCTGCTAGAAATGGGAGAGCAACGGCTCCAGTTGTGTCTACATTTTAAACCACATACTACATTACCACCAACAAAGGTAGTACTGCTTGTGAGTAATAAGAAACAACATGTAGACCTAAATGTGCAAGACCTGATAGCTCAGAAAGACAAATTGCCCTCTTAGCTAGTTGTCAGAGGCATTGAATCTGTCTCTGTTGAACTCAAATTCAGGTTTTGTCATCAGAAGGAGAGACGTGGAAGTAGCCAGGTGGCAAAGGTGTCACCAATTCAAAAATGACTGGTTATGGATAACAATGCCAGTGTACAGCACAATATGTTTCCATCATAACATGGTACCACAGCATGGGAAGGTCCAAAGTTATAAGGTACTTAAGTCAAGCAAATCCTCCCTTAGCCTGATTAGAATTACAAATGCTTCCCTGAATTCCCAAACAGGCATCTTATATTGTATTGGTGTGAATCAATGCCATACAGGGACTGATCTAGCAAACTATTATAAAGCCTCTGTGGGCCACCAGAACTAAAAAAGAAACTGCCCCCAAAAATAATGCCAATGAACTTCAATAGGTTTCAGTCAACTAAATGAGCAGTATCAGAGAGATCTCAATGGTTACTGAAAGTGTTGCTCTTGCCCTAGAAGGTGTTCTGAAAATTATAAGATGATCTTGTGACAGCTCACAAGCCTGCAAATCTAAGAGATGCAGTTGTCAATATACCTTGTACCACATTCTGTGTCTGTCGAGGATAATAAAAGGAACAGCTTCAACTTTATATTAGTGATAAGGATGAAAAAGGTGCTGATGAAAAATGTTAGAGTCTGATGACCACAGGGCATCCAAAATGATTGTATGTAAAACGTGATCAATTATTTAGCCACAGATGAATGGCCATACAATATGTACATACCATGCCCTCAACCTAGAACCACTACTTTAGTTACTAGTATGTCACCTGTGGGGTCCCTCAGAGCTCCATCTTGGGTTCATTATTATTCTTAGCCTTCATTAATCATATTGATAAAGAGCTCAATTGTCAAGTTAGTATTTATACAGATGATGCTGTTATGTATGTATCCGATAATTCCCCAGATATTGCAGTGGAAAGACTACAGACTAACATACAAAAACTTGTAACATGGACCCAGCTTAATCACCTCACAATTTTGGTACGAAAGAGTCATTAAAGAAAGTAAAGTCTGTCACTAAAATGAGAATGGGTAATGAGGAGTTGGAAAATGTAGAGTCTTTTAAATATCTGGGTATTACTCTGGACAGACAGTTGAAATATGATCTATACATTGAAGAAGTTAAGCAAAAGATTGGATATGTTGGCAAGAATGAGGAAGTACAGAACAAACCCTACTGCTCTACAAAACCAATATTCTTCCATCTTTTGACTATGGTGACATTTTATATGATGGTAGCTTCCAAGCTCCCCTACCCAAACTGCAAAGACTCCAAAACAGAGCTCTAAAGATTTGCTTAAAGTTACCCCCATTGACATCAACTTCCATTACACAGACTAGCAAAAGTAGATTACCTGAGTGACAGGAGACACCTTTACCTCCTACAGTTTGGTCATAAAAAATATCAAACTTAGAAAACCTGCAACCCATCGCTAGAGCTACTAGGTTGAACAACGGCCCCCTGCTAAAATATGTTCATGCTAATAAGGCGATTGCAAAAAGAAGTGTGGAGTATAAGGTGGAGGTGGCTTGGAACAAGTTACCTCCTGATAAGAGATCCATTGTAGAATATGACTCCTTTTGTATTGATCAAAAAAAGATGCTGGCACAAAAAAGGTTCAACTATGAATAACATTCTCGGTATTGGTACATTGTATTCTCTTAGTGAATAATTGTTGATTGCCTAAAATTGTAACCCTTGGATAAAATAACTAGTCAGTTCAGGAATATATTATATTACATAAAAGATTGTGAACACTACCACTAGTCATTTTTTTGTCCGCCCCTCTCAACCATTGATCTTATATGTACTGAGATTTTCTATATGCATGATAATGTTACCCTCACATACCCTAATGATCTGTAAACACCAAAGTGTCAAGCTGAAAAGCCAAATAAGCATCATGCTTCTCTCAATTGATAATTGAAATATTGTCAAACAAAGGCCCTAACTGGAGCCAAGTGAAAAGAGGACCGTAGGAACAATACCCTGTGCCTTCAGTTTAAATAAACTGAATTTTAAAAAAAAAATGTGGGTCTTTAACTTGATTTGAAACAGGAATAATAAAATTTCAATACATCTCTAGCATTACCAAGGATACCACTCATTAATTTTCAATTCAAAATGGCTGCCATTTACATTGTTCTAAATGGCCTGAATGGATTCCGGCACCTCAGAAATGTTCATTTTTTGTGAGGTAGAACTCATTAGTAATTCAAATTGGCTGCAATATACTTGGTTCTAAATTGCATGAATGGTATCCTGGGCTTCAGATATGTGCTCTAAATACTCTATCTTGTGTGTCTATGTTGATTTGAAGCGTAGATATTCATTTTTCGACATTTTATAGCATTTTCCAAGGTAGAATTCATGAATAATTTAAAATGGCTGCCACATACAGGGTTCTAAATGATATGAATGGATTGCTGGACTTCAGAAATACACTTTTAGTACTTTATTTGTGTTTCTATGATGATTAGAAGCAGAGATATACACTTTTCAAGATTTTGATTGAATCTTGGTGGCCATCTTGAATATCTCAATTTCCCCAAATCCACCATGAACACATCATTGTGGATGTGGTCACACAGACCCCATGGATGAATAATCAACAGAGAAAAAAAAGTATATCAGAGAATTTGGGGTCAGGCTAAAAATCCATGTTCCACCACCAGACTAGTAAGGACTCTTCAAGAATAAACACACAATTTCTCTTTACTGCTTGAAAATTCAGTGACTTGAAAAGGTATTTGAAAAACAAAACAATTATTTCCTGAAGACTTGTAGCAGATATTAGGGTAATACAGGCATAAAAGTTATTTGCTGTTCTATAATAGTTATGCTGAATAAAATTACAGCCAAGGGTAGGAAAAGGTGAATTTCCTGATTCAACTCCCCCATTCCCCAATGTGTCAAACGTTATGTTTCCACCTTAGGTGAATATGTACCAAAAGTCTATGTCATATCTAACACAATCAGAGAGGATCATATTCATGAAAGAAAAATCAATGAATGCGCAACAATTGGACGTGTTGACAATTAAATGTTCCTGTTGTCTAGGTTAAAGAAAACAAATCAGTAGAAGATTCTACTAGATCATTTCCCTCTTAGATACTATCTTCCTTCAGCAGGAATGGTGTCAGGAGGAGGTGGGCAATGAAGAGGATCAGTCTATACAAAGAATGACTGGCCCCTTGATCCATCAAGACTCCTGTAGAACCCCTGCATACTCACTAGTGCCTTCCACTCAGAACCAAGACACAGCTCACTGACTGCAGTGTCCTCTTTGGGATTTATGACACACTCTACAGGGCAAGTGGTATATGCCACATTGGGTGTGTCAAAGCACATATTTATAAGGCCGTCAACTGGGGGATGACTGGGTTCTATACCTCCAGGTTAATCTAAACTAGTATCATCCAAAGAGTTCCCACAGAGGTTTCCAGCCTGTAACTGTATTTAGATATAATATTAATATGGTTACACACACGAGGGGCTTCAGCGAGGGTGCATTTGACATTTGGATTTGATTTCATGATGTTGCCTACAGTATATATGCAAGGTGACATCTACCTAAATATTTTCCCTATACTTGCAATATTTCACACGAAATGACAAATTATATTTGGAACAGTCAAAATATTGTACAGTAGTTGAGAATAGATCTCGGTGAAAAGGTGTGATCTTACGTGGATCTATATCTTTTGCTACCATTTATTTTGATTGTGTATTAGACAGAGCGAAGAACAAACTGCTTTATAGTTGTTTATCATCTCACCAAATCTGGTTTTACCCTCAAAGAATAGATCCTCATATGGATACAGACTTTTTCGAGACTATCTTAGTTGTTGGGTCTCACTTTTACCAACTGGAGATATTCTGTGCATCTTAATGGCGGAAATTACAATAATCTGTAAGGTGATTTTAAGTCTTTTACTTCGGCTCAATGATCGGCATCTTTTAAAAGTAACTTTATTCCCAAAAGGTGGTAAGAATAAGACATAAATTGCTCTAAAAGGTTCTTACTACATATTTATCTCACTTGTTCTCAGCTTCAGTTGATATCCCTATGGTAAAAGTCTAAAATGTCATCACTATCTTTGATCTTCCTCCTAATCTTTCATCAGTATTAGCTTTGACAGTAACGATCGCGTCAGTCTCCCAAAACCATACACCTTGCTAGAGTGCATACACTGCATGGGCCAAATACTTTCTGTGTGATCTATGTAAATGACATGAATCATTATCCATTCCTAACATAAAATTACACTGATCTATAGAAAAAGACAATTTCTCTTTTCCAGTGTCCCCACATGATGTCCATTGTCATTCTTATTCATTCAGTCTTGGAGACTGAGGTGGTGTATGATAAATTCTCTAGCGTCCTCTTCCAGGAACCCTTTATGAGGAGGCTTAAATTAGACACCCTCCTGACTCTTAGTTCTCCTTGCGTCCATGGTGGGCGGATTCTCTAATCAATATAGTGGTGATCTACTATATCATAGTATGTTAATAGGGAGGCATACATATAAGCATTACCTGTACCCAGAGTGGGTATACTTCCTGTGGTAGGATTATACAAATGAAGCAATATAGACCAGGTTAAGCTGCCAGTGCAAGACTCACCAATCACCAAAGAGGTAAATCAGTATCAAAATACCACAGAAGTTCTAAGTTAATTTTGCCAATGTCCTTCACTGCTCATTGTTCTAGAAACTGGGTGGTATACTTTAGAAACACTTTATAGAGGTTATATAGGCCACAGGGAAATCTAACTGAATTCATCTCTGTGTCCGACTCAAGAAATGAGAAGGGTAATAACTTCTAAAGAACCATCAGATATAGGGTTGTAGCCTTATATTGCTTATCTGTCCCCTAGTGTATGAGATTATTTTTGGTGGTATGATTATGGCCAATTTGTTCTGTGCATAGGATTACCACAGGAAGGTCCCTAATCCAGACAGGATGGGGCAATAAAGAGCAATGTTGACGGCAGTGGGATGAGGATGTATGTATGTGTAGGGGACCAGAAATCCCTGTGCCCGGTAGATTGACCCTAACGGGCCAGTTACCTGGTAATCACTGCTCCCCTAGTGTGTATCATACGGATCCAGGAGGGTCTTGCAAAAAGTAAACGAGGAAGCATGTCCATAAAAATTTTCAGAGAGTGCTGAGGAATAGGTGCATGGCCTAACTCGTTTTCATAGTATTGACAAAGAAACTATAGCAGAATCAATGGAAAACTCTTTTGGAGATGTAGAAAAACGTGCACGTTTTCTCTAAAGATTATCCACACAATTATTTAGCAAGAGAAAAAACGTGCACGTTTTCTTTCTTGGTTCTTGTTTCATTTTTTTCAAGACCCTCCAGGTGTAGTTGGAAGGGGGAATTTCCTGAACATTGTGTATCTAGCTGTTCAAGTCGGATCAAAAGCACCCTGTATTGCCATAGTACAGCCTATATTACATAGTTCGTTCAAAGATTTTGTACAAATACAGATTACCAAGATTATTGAATTTGGATGAAAAGGTCACACATCATTCTATTCTATGTTCATGTACATACGTCTGCATATCAAAAATCTAGATAGGTACTTTGCTGATAAAATGAAAGACCATTTCATTTTGACTAATTCAGATTCTCAAAAAGCAGTAGCAGTGAGCACAAAAGGATAACCAAAGGGAACCCCAAACCCAGTTTTTTTTCTAATATTGGTTATAGAGCAGCATTTTGTGCAGTTGCTGGCCCAGTTTTGAGGTTGGGGAAAGGCTTAATGTTATGGCCTGGGGTAATGGTGTGGAGATGGTGTCAGAGAGATTGGGTCATTCAGTATGGAGACCTAAAGGTGTTTGACCTTATTTGATGAGGTCTGCAGGGAGCGATAAGAACGCCAATGTAGGGCCAGAATTTGATTGAGTGAAAGTGTCTAATGTGTCATGTGTAGGTCCATGGTTTAGTAGTGGGGACATTGATTGGACAGAGAATTGGATTTGAATATTGCCTTTGTTATGATTTTGTACTTTACGTCTTTTTCGCTACTTGATGTTGTTGTGAAAGTTCATTGGCCATTGATATAGCAAGTTTTTTCCCAGTATAGCCAACCCCAATGATTTTGTTCATTTATAGGAGGGACTGTTCAGGATAAGGTATAAACAAACTATTTCTCCTTACTGTGTGTAAATTAAGTGACTTGAGAAGGGATTTGCACAACATAAGAAGTATTTCCTAAACACTTATAGGACATGTAAGACATATAATGGGTTATATGGCAAAGGGCATTAGATATAGATGTTATAAAGAAACAACTCCATCTGAAGCGGAATACATTTGGATGTCTCTACCATATGCATCCTTAAGTTAGACCTCAGTAGTCTGCCCATAAACACTGCACCTAAAGGAGTTTTGTATTTCAAATCCGTTTGTTTATTGAAATATTTGTTTATGTATTTGTAATAGCTAGAGGCTGGTAGATCCCATGTATGTTGCTCCATTGAGGGATGGACTATCAAGGCTTGACTATAATCGTGTATACATGTTAATATAGATGTTGCACATTATATATGTGATTGTTTAACTTTGGAGCTTGCACTGTGTTCGGTTTATGGGATTTACACCAGAGGTGCCCTTAACCCAAACAGGTTGGAACAGGATTAGTGTGGATGAATATTTAACAGCACTATGTTGAGGGAGCCAGATATTAGGGCATATATAAGGCAAAGGAGGTAGGAGAAGTACACAATAACTGGCAATAGTTAGACAGACATTCTGGGATACCATAGAGTAGTTAAGTTGAACTTGAATCTGACCAGGGTGAATCATAGTAATATTGTCTACAATTGCTTCCAAGGGTATAAAGAATGCAGAATCTCCAAGAATAGTCTCCCCCAGTCCCTTGCATGACACTATTTATCCATCAAGACTCCTGTAGAACCCCTGCAGAGACTCACGAGTGCCTTCCACTCAGGGCTCAGACACAGCTCACTGACTGCAGTGTCCTCTTCATGTGATTGATGATACACTCAGCAGGGCACATGGTATGTGCCACGAAGGAGAATTTGACCCCCTAAGAGAATTTCTAATAACTGATGACACTCTGGTATACCTTCATATCAGGAGATATGTCAGTCCATGGACAAAAATCAAATTTTGTATTGACTTTGTAAAATTCAAAGCATTCTATTTGACCCTAAAGGCCAAATCCCACAACGTGAAAATGGTCGGGAAATCGTTGTGAAATAGGATATGTGGGTGCTTAGCCGATATCGGGGTGGTAATATTGTCTAGGGAAGACCTATAAAGGCTAAGAATCCCTGTCAAAGTGCTGGTATTTAGGGAGTATAGTACATCAAAAGTTTTTGATATTTTCTTCACAAAGGGCTTGAAATCTCTGTGATAGACTCAAAATCCCTGTGATTTAGAGGAATACAACAGTTTCTAGGAAATCAGAAGAGGTGTGTCTTTGATAAATCAGGAGCCAAGTTCCACATATTACAGTCATAATGGGGTTCTGCTTGTAATTTATGCAAGCTACATTTGTTTATGCTATGCAGGAGACCATTGCAAAGCACAGAAAATAGTCAGAGACAACTGTGATTTTAATATCAAATACTCTATCTCTGTGAATCATTCTAGCAACTCATCTGTGCAGTAATGAAAATCACAGAGATTCCCCTGCTACTATCAGCTATAGTCGGATTTGGAGTGGTAAGAAGTGCAGTGAGTACCCTTGTGATTTAGGAAATTGGCAAGAGTCCAATGTTGCCGATATCTAGAATCACAGACATTTCAGAACCATTTTTCACGTAGTGGGATTTGGCCTTTTGTTAAGAAAATATCAAAAAAAATTGATGTACTATACTTCCTAAATACCAGCACTTTGACAGGGATTCTTAGCCTCTATTGGTCTTCCCTAGACGATATTACCACCCCAATATCGGCTAAGCACCCACATATCCTATTTCACAACAATGTCCTGACCATTTTCACGTTGTGGGATTTGGCCTTAATATAAAAGTCTGAGTCATATACCATGGCTCCACTAGCTGACTAGCGGCACTATAGATTTCTAAGAATTGTAAAAATAAAACACTACCCTTCTGCGTTATTTTATAGATATGATTCACCATTGTTGAAAGCAGTATAAATACTAATAGTTAGCATTCTGAGATGTGAGACTGAATATTTCACTCGATTGACCTACTGCTAAGTGGCTATCTATGACCCCCTTTGTTCTACGCTATTACCACACTCAGTGTTTCATCCTAGTAAACGAGGAAGAATTATTATTGGTTCTGTGATGGACAATATAGGCATTGTCGGGATCATATGGTTTATGTAGTCTTTTTATATGAGAGTTTCCCGACATTCAAAAGTTCACACATGGTAGTTGACAACACAAAGGTACAAAGAAAACATTATTCACTGTGCGACCGTATACATCACTGTGATCTATAACCTTACTATGTACCATGCTGATTATAGACTGATAAAAAAATGTATGGACTTGTATCTGTAACTGAGACCTATACAGAGTTCACGTGAAATCAAAACAAGGTAACAAGGAAAATTGAATCCAGAAAACTATTATTACGATGTGTTAAAGTGTTGCATCAGTTTACAAATATGTAATATTTATGATCCGGGGTCTAAATTTGTTCTAAAGAGTCAAAAGAAATAGAGAGCCAAATGGCGAACATGACATATCATTCAGATAGAAATCAATTGGGAAACAGTATATCATTGTAAGGTAACAAAAGCCAATTGAGGACAAGTGAGGAATGGTAATATATTATGAAAAAGAATATTGTATGCAATGACAATGACTCTAACCAAGACATAATTCATCCTGCATTCACCCAAAATATTTAATGTGGCATAGATTCCTGCCTTAGAATAGTCACCAGTTAAGTTAAGGGGAAGGGATTTTCAATTACCTTTAGATTAAGTATGCTGATATAAAGGTTTAATATTCGGAATATAATTTAAATACCAATCAAGGGGAGAGTCAGACTATGGTACATCCATAGGACCACAGTCTGATGCAAGATGATTCAAGTGGTAAAATGAGGAGCGTCATGAAGGTGTAAATGGCCCACTAGGAGGAAGACAGCCCGAACATGGAGGTGTTACTCGTGATGATCAGGACACGGGAGGAAAGACGCCTTGCGTGCCCCGTACCCATCCATACATGCTCGTAGGTGATTGGTAACTTTGCTCATTGGTCTTCAAAGCAGGGGGAATCCGTTTACAGCCTTTGCAGTGTGTGAAGGTACATGGTTGTGTGATGTTGGGACATGGCATGTCAGACGGATTTATCACCTCCCTAGCAACAGCAGCAGCCACCACAGCATCCTTTTATCACCACACAGCACCACAGGAGAGGCTACCAACATAGGCTGCTGGCAAATATGGCACCTTTTCTATATATCACTGTCACGTCTGTATCTAGAGGCAACTGGTATCCGAATACTCATAATTTTCAGGATTTCTTGCTTTGATATGGAGCTCAGATTAGCTGCGGTTGAGTAGCCTTTATTTTCACATGGCTAAATTAAGCATGAGATGGTCTGTGATTCCATCTATATTTTCAGGGAATTAAACTTCCCTTTTGATCTCAATCTAAATCAAATGACATAAGGTCAGATTCCACCTATGCTGGAACAAGTTGTCAAAACTACTTAAATTGTATAATTATCATGTGATCAATTAAATTGGTGTGCCATGGCGGTGCTGCATGATTTCACACCACCCAGTATAAACAAAAAGAAAGAGAAAATAAATAACGAAAAGAAAAGCGATATTGCTGCATTAACATGTGAGAGAATTCATCGTTTCAGAAATATGAAGTGCATTATAGAGGGCAATGAATGTCCTGCTTCAAATGAAAAAAAAATATGAACTGCATGTATAGATACTAAGGTTTGGTGAAATCTTATAATTGATTCGCAACTTCGGATCATATAAAAACAGTTGCTTGTTGAGAATATTATGCCGCTCTCTTACTATACAGTAAATGGAAAGTATTCATACACTATTCATAAATGAATAGCTTTTATCTCCTAGGGGTTGCTAGTGAAACCAAAACAAAAAGAGTAAACACTTAAACAGGACTCAACCATTGGATGTGCTCCGGAACGGCAACACCCAGCAGTAATTTCCGTATAGTGCACTGTCCCCATTATAAGTATAGCAAGGAGTGAAGTCCCTGGAAAGGGACTTATAAATACAGTACCCCTACCCCATACCCTTTCCCAATCCTCGCCCTCTCCTGGGTCTGACTGATGGTCGATATTCAGACGTATAAGGAAAGGGGATTACTGAGCTATGGCTGCGTTCGAATGACGCTCCCTAAATGTATTCGCTAGGCCGCCCACTCCTGCACCGTGGGATTTCAAATTCTGCTTTCTGTCAATAATGAAGTGATGAATAGAGAGAACTGTGTCTGTGGCTAGAACCTGAGCATCAGCCTCAATAAGGGATCTAGGGAGCCAGGTAGGCCTCTGTTAAATTTGATTTTAGCTCATCTGAAATATATTGCTTTGGTTGCGGTCGGTACAGTGCCCATGGGAATTGATATACATGTGGTTTCCTAGACACTGAATACACCATACTGATTGTGATATACTGCAATGCCTCTTGGAGGGGGTGGTCACACTCAAACCAAGATAAGATTAGTACAATTGGCTTCACGTGTAAAGCAGCTAAAATAGATAAAGTGATACCTCTTAAATGATAACAATAGCATACCCTCCGTGAATACTCTCGGGGAATGTAACATTATCCCAACTCATCAACAGAAAATGCAGCAGTCAAGAGTAAAGAAGTGACACATTTGATGCCTCAAAGTCCCACATCCACGCCAAGTTGAAAGATATGACTCTATAACAGTGATATCTTAAAACGTTAACAAGTTTGGTTCAGCTTATCATTATAGTAAGTTTCATTGTAAAAATCAAATAACGAACCTCATGTTTTAAAGTTCCAAATATAAATTGATATGAGGTATATATAATCAAATATCATAGGTAGTTAGCGAGGTAAATCAAGCACCCCAATCTAAAGAATAGACCTGTATGACACTTCCTTGGCTTTGATCTTACAAATGACTGGCCGTTTTTCCTCTAAACACGAATAGCTAGATAATAAAGGGAAACGAGATCTCGTAACCCTGTATAGGTGTTCCAAAGTACACACAAAATAATATAATCATGCCTGAATTGGTGCATGTAATACCCCTATATTGTG
Source organism: Acholoe squamosa (assembly GCA_949317995.1). Classification (NCBI taxonomy): domain Eukaryota; kingdom Metazoa; phylum Annelida; class Polychaeta; order Phyllodocida; family Polynoidae; genus Acholoe; species Acholoe squamosa. Next base: position 46,910,931 of record OX439047.1, read on the forward strand.
ATGGAGTAGAAAATCATGATCCCAGAATTTTTCTGGCGTGCTCGATCTAGAGTAACGCCACCTTCAGGTGCGATAGGGAGGGAAAATGGTGAGGTAACACCTCAAAACTCCCCCCTGGCGTTAGAATGAGGAAGTAAGTGAGGCTGTGAGGCTGTAGCCTGTCACAATGACTTACTCTTCCTCGGGTTAAGCATAATACGGCTGCATGAAGGACATTGAAATACACATTTTTCTATGTATCTCATATGTTAACTAGGAGACGTGGCGATGTGAGTTACTGGGTGAAATTCCTATCAAAATAATATGTTATGGAGTCATCTCTCTTTTAAGTTTTGAAAAGTGTTTTTCTTTATTATCATTTCGGTTATGGCTTTTTATTAATTGTTCAAAAAGATATGGAGTATGATATATGTTGTTCAATAAACGTAATCAAGGAAGACGTGAAATTCTCCGTGTTCTTATTTATGACTATCTTGGAATGACTACCGACCCAGGTAGCAAGGATACATTGGGCCAATGTCGGCTTATATTCGGCCAATGTCGGCTTATATTCGGCCAAGCATGGACAAGCATGGCCCAATGCTCCATTGCTGATTGGGGAGTGTGTGATTGACGCGCCTGCATATTGTGGAGGTCAGTTCCTTCAAAATCCATCAGGGGGAGTAACTGCTTCAAGAAAACACCGTGAAGCTGCAGTCACTGACTGTGCAGTGTAGGAACAAACTGCAGACAGAGATGTATAAATAGACGATATGATCAGCTTTTCAATTACAATAGATTTGGTATACCATTCACTGCATTCAAAGTACCAGTAGATCTACCAGTAATTCTGAAAAAAAAAGCTGCAGCTTAGTGCCATGCAGAATTTTCTTCTTTTTTTCAAAACAGACTAGTGTAGCTCACAGCGCCTGCAAATTGAATCTCTCCAAAACGTGGTAGGTGATTGTACCTAATGGCCTTTGACTGCTTTGCAGGGTCACTCCACACAATCTATAAATAAGTAGGTGGAATTTTGTAGAGTGGCCGTAGCAGTGGCAGGAGTAGTGCCCAAAAATATTCGCTATTTAATCAGTATAGACAGCTCTTATAACGATATAAGCTGATCGATCGTACGCTGTTTTGATATAACCTCCAGGGTGGTGGAACGTAGGGAATAGAGATGTCACAGACTCAGACAGAGGGTTAATGTCTCTAAATACCACTCTTTAAGTATCATTGAGAATTAATGGTGAAAACGACGCAGTAAACCCACTAAAAATGATCAAAATCCACTAAATAAAAAGCACTTTTAGATCTAAGTGCCTGCTATACGTTGGTAACATAATTTGCTCCTTCATAAGCCTGAGCAAGGTGTCTGATCAACCTAATGGGAGGTGAAGACTGGTAAGGCACATGCTTTGACATGGTTTTCAGTCAATTGGGGGAGCGGGGGCAGGGTTAAGGTCATGACTTAAAACCTCATGAATTGTGTTTCTTTTTTACCTATAGATCTACTCGAGCACTTTCTCTACCAATACCATTCCATGTATACTGTTGATATAAGAATCAGAATGTTATTCCACCGAGGTATGCATGTAGTATATGTAGTATGTCAAGGGGTAGACATGTGCCTGCTCAGTCAGTCTTCATGAATAGGCATAATTTCCCACTTGTTCTCAATAAAATATCTGACAATGTTAACAATAGACATGCTAACAACCGTTATACTTCTTACTGTAACTGGAATGGTCAAAGGTGTGTCTCAAGCTTTAATAAATTTGTTTACAGTGAAGTGACCAATACCTCTGTGTTGGTCAGCGACTATGTTAATCATGTTATGGAAACATGTCTGTGACAAGTGTTGATGGCTCTGTAGGCAATGTCACCTGGGATGAATCCAAGTTCCCCCCGAATTTTTTCATTAACAAAACCAAGATGGATATTGTCATGAAAAAGTATGTTTTATAGGCTTACCTTTAACTGTAAGAGACAGAAAAACGACACTGTTCTCTCAGGGCTGGGTAGCAATGAAGATTTTGATCAATTGAGGAAGACGTCATGTTGACATTACTTCCTATGAATGGTTATGCTATAGCTCTGCACAGTTTCAGGATTGCAGAGATCACTGCAACGTACTCATTCCATAATCCCAGGAAGATTTCTACACTGAAAACATGGAAGATCCGAAACTAGTCAGCCGTGACCACTTTAGGTCAACAAGTTGATGATAACTAAAACTACAACTTTAGGTAGTCAAACTGATGACTTTGAGTCGTCAGGATGACAATACTGACAGTACAGATTCATCATATTGACAACTCAGCTCGTCAGGATGATGACCTAAAGTCGTCATTTTGACTACCTAAAGTTGTAGTTTTAGGTATCATCAACTTGAGGACCTAAAGTGGTCACCGCTGTCTATATAGTTTCGGGTCTTCAATGTTTTCAGTGTAATGTTAGGACATAGGAGTAACATCAGATTTGTTCCACAGTATTCTTACACCAAACATGCCTACAGGACACACTATTTAGAGTTAGCATCCGTTGCCTATTACTGGAAGATTTATTAACCCCTAGGTGCCCAAGCGTGCTTTAAAGCGCGGTTTTGGGCTCAAATGGGGCTTAAATAAATGTATATTGAAGGAAACTATCATCTACTGGTCCAATCTGCAAAGTTAGACCCTCTATAGAACAACCATGACCTCCCCATCACAATACAGCCATCCATTTTTCTCTATCACCATTATACCTAACACAGGGAGTCAAAATTTGAAAATGATTCATTAGAGGGCCACCCTCCAGGGGGCTAAGACCAGACATGACACAATTATTACGCTAGATCATATACATCCAATGTCCCATACTCCCATTAGATTCTAAAAGAAATGTTCATATCCATAGAGATGATCCATGCATTGTTACTAGCACATTATGTCTCCTGAGTGGTAGTACACATATATATGCAGAATTGAATGAGGCCTCAGAATTACAGGTATTATGGATAGGGGGGGGGTCTATATAATACACAAGAGAGGCCAAATGCTACCAATGACAACAAATGGAATGTTTTGGTAACTAAACCTGACCAATAAATTTCATGTCCTTAACTGAAAGTCTTCACTGAGTTATGAGTATTCAGGAAATGCAATACAGAGCCAATATCAAAAGATAAGATCAAAATAACACATGGGCTTATCAACAAAGTAATATAATTGTGAAATAATGTAAAATCTTCAAATAATTCTGGGCACCAAAAGGTTAAGTGAATTGTAATGAAAAACCACATGGCTTCAGCCATGGCCTTGGTACCACATTATATCAGAATATGATTGAGCATTATGATATTCAGAAAGTACTCTTTATAAGAAAGGCATAAGGATTCAGTAGTGTGCAATACTAGCGTGGTGGTTGTAATTATTCTTTAAAAGATGGGTTACCAATGTTTGCAGTTGGCTGGCGACCTGACTCTATTTTGGGGACATCATAGAGGCAGGCTATGTCTAAGAAGCTACCAGTCAAGCATCCCCTGCTTTAGCCCTTACTCACAAGAGGGCACCCTAACGCTCCAATGGTCAACCTGTCTCCCCTATACAGATGTTTGGATATAGTCTGTGATTGGGGAATAGAAATACTCCCATCTAGTGGAGTTCAAGTGTACTTCTCCCCATGATCTGGGGAAAATGTCATCAGACATGGCCAGCGGGTATTATGCCCTCAAATTCCTCTGGGGACCAGCATAATTTCTGCGACAACACGACCATATAGATTTTTAAAAGCAGACAAGATGTTGATATATCAAAAGACTTTTTGTTGCACTTGGTATTTTGAAGTTTCTTTCAAAAGGGGGTCAACGATACCCTTTCGGAATTTACTGAAAAATACATAGGGTACAAAATGTGTCTGAACATGAGAGATCTCCTTTAATACAAGGGTCAAGATCAGTCAAAAGCTATGTACAAATGGTTTAATCTAGGCAGGCCTATAATAGAAGGCAGGGGATATCATAGTCCCAGAGGCCTGCAACACTAAGGCACTTTTTCCTATCTACAGAACTTCTACTTGACTGAGAACCTCTATGCATAATGCAGTCCATAAGACAAGGGCATGGAGGTGCATGGTAATGCCATCTGTCTCCATGTAATGAAGATACTGAGATTATAGACTGTGGGTTAGCATACAATATTTTGGTATTTTCACTGACCCACACACAAGGTGTCTAACCTCTCCAGTAGAAAAATTCAAGATAGTGGGTGTCTATTTTGATATTCAATAACAAATGCAAATTTAACAATAAAATAGAATTCACTACCATTCATTGATAGTATTTACAAACCTTAGTGATCTATTCTTCATGAAAACAAAATGACACAGATGCATCAAATATCTTAAGTGTTGGTAGTACTTCTTGGTAGTGATTAATTCTGGTACCAAAATTGTTGCTTGCCCCATCTAGTGGAATATCCTAGAATAATTATGTATGTCAAACCATCATATGTCAAGTGTCTTTGCCATGGCCATGACCCTAGTCTGCTCACAGATGACATGGCATTTTTAGGCATGTCAAATCATATGAGCATTACTGTGTGCTACAGTTGTCATAGTGACATATGTGCACATGTCCCAATGTCATGTGCTCTCTGTGTGAAATCAAGTTGACATGGGTACACATGTCACTTTGTCAGGAAGACTTTTTTCAGTGTAGAACTACACTGTTCTCTTAGGGCTGGGTATCATTGTAGCCAGTCTTATTATAGAGTGAGCCTGTGAGCTCAGGAGACTATTTCTTAATACACTACGACTGCTGTCCCTTAAATTGTAGTGAGAACCTAATAACTTGGCCTTAACAGCACCATGAACTATTAGTCCCTAATGTCTGCACCAGTACGACTGCCCTACTAAAATTATGTAATTACTGCATAGCTGCTAATCGTAGTGAGCAGTCGTAGGGCAGTTCCTACGATAGCCTGGCTCATTCTTGGCATTTTTAAATTGTAGTGGCTGTGTGCAGTCGTAGTACATTGAGAAATGGCCTCCTGGTACTCCACCACAAATTTAAAAGCTTTTGACAATGAAGACCCTACTTGTACACAGGTGATCAATCCTTCTCTTAGAGACGCTTGCATAATATCAAGATATTTCTAATGTTAAGACAAATCATAACTTTGGAACTGTTACAAAATCTAGTTTAGTATTGTCAATATACAGATCAGGCTTTAAATTATCGATATTCTTGAAAGGTGGGGTGAAGTATGTACATTTTGTCTTTTCTATGTTTAAACTTAGCTTATTCTCCTTGCACCACCTGCTGAACAGGTCCAAATCCCTCTGTATCTTTCTATTGATATCTTCCAAACTATCGCTAGAATAATATATAACAGTATCATCTGCATATAGCCAGACTGTACTATGTTCAAAAATATTTACCATATCATTTACGTACAGTGAAAATAATGTCAGCCCTAATACTGAAACTTGTAGGACACCTCCTGTCATGCTAGCATCATCAGAAATGTGACTATTGGCCTTTGTACATTGGGATCTATTTTCGAGATAATTTGACATTAATTCTAAGAAATTCCCTGAAACCTCATATTTTTTTTCAATTTTTGAGCCAAAATTAAGTGATCCACAGTATCAAATGCTTTGGAAAAATCTGCATATACAGCTGCTGTTAATAACCCCTTATTTCTATTAATTAGGATATCATCAGTAAATTTAGATACAGTGTCTATGGTAGATCTCCCATGTTTTCAACCAAGATGCTATGTTCTTTGAGGTGTTTTCCAGTTTTTTTTATAGTATTCCATGACTGTGCAGTTTTGCATTATGATACTGTCGTCTTCAAGCTGTAACGCCCCTGTTTGTATCATGTATGTTGCTATGGTATCTAGGCAAAATAGATATATGCTAATCTAATTTTTTATATTGATATTTCATGAACCTTGTATGTACACATAAGGGACTCGTTCTACAATGTTACATTCCTGTTTGTATATTATATATTAGAAGCCCATTTCAACTTGTATAATGGTGTATAGAATATATGTTTGGGTGGCATATTGGGATTCGTTCCACAGCGTTACATCTCAATGCCAATATCATATATATAGCTTACATAATTCAATTTGTATATGTGTACCTTCTAACCCTAGGTATCATGTTCTACACCTGTTTAATAACACATTCAAGGCTCTTTAGAACAAACTTAAGACAGCTGCTGTTGGAACGTCATTGTGTCTCATATCATAGCGTCCATCTGAAATCATATAAAGTGAGATGGTCAAACTGAAACAGAGAAGATTTAATAAACCTTGCATCCAGGGCTCTGCATCCACCGTTAGGTTAAAACATGAACCCTCCTACATTAAACATGCCCTTTACCACATGGTGGGACGATACTTCGTTTAGTCTATTTTACCGCATCCAGGGATAGGGTGCCTCCCGTAGGTTGTTTTGATGTGCTGCTTTAGGATCCTAGTCCACGCCTTTTTCAGGTCCTCTCCATGGTGCAGTCCATCCTATAGCTTTTCATATTTGTTCTTCCTAACTCCATGGTGATAGTTATATATAGGGCGAGCAATCCAAGGTGTGAGCAGTCTAACTTTATTGTTCATTTTGAATATTTCATCGTTCACTCGCCATATTGCTCTGTCTAGCATCTGCTGGTGGAACCAATAGCCATTGATGCAGGTTATAGTATATCCATGCCTACAAGTGTGCAGACATAGATGATGGTATTTGGGAACTTTTGCCTTAAGTGTCCAACGTGCTTGTCAAATTCATTAATCAGGCATTCATATATGGGTGATTCTTCCCAAAGGTCCCACTTTTGTTTTTTTAGGTCATTTTGGATATATGCGGCTCTAGAATAAAAACTATCTACCTATTTTATTTTTTTGAACAAATTTAAACTTTATTTGGTCTAGTAGTACATACATCATGTAAACATAGGCATGCTGTGTATTTGTTGGTATGTATTAGAATTTAGCGTATATATATATTTGCCTAAGTACATACGTTGATATATTACATGATTACCCATTTTATAAGGTAATTCATTTAATAATAACACGACCAAACAGTTAATGACCAGATCGTCATTTCAGAAATGTTGTTATGATCTGACCATATAAATCAAAACCGGTATTCATACAAATTATAAGATATAATAACAATAATTTTGAAACAATTTGGGGCACTTTTAGTCTACTTTAAATATAGAATAATAATAATTACCCCTCCCTAGTCTCATAAATGATTTTTTACAGCATGCACCTATACAGTCCAATACTAGATAACGTTATGCAAGCTTTGACAAAGTCGATGTAGACCATCATAAGTAGTCTGAAATAGACCGTTACTATTGCACTTTAAGGATTAGGTTTAACTCAGTCATTTTTTGGTACAGTATGTACAATATATACAGTTCAATAAAAGATAATGTTAAGCAAGCTTTGACAAGGTCGACGTAGTCCATCACAAGTAGTCTTAAATAGACCGTTACTATTGCACTTTAGGGATTAGGTTTAACTCAGACATTTCTAGCTACAGTATGTATAATTATTTTACGATATATTTTATATATTGATAGATTCTATCATACATTTCTTTGATAAGGCTTTAAATTTGTCTTTGTCTCTAATATTTCTGATATCAGGCTCTAGATTATTCCACGCTTGGGCACATAGACATTCAGGAGATTTTGTGTAAGCTGTACAATTAATTTTCATATAATTTAATATCGGAGCACTTGAAAATCTTGTCGTTCTAACAGTAGGTTTAATATACTCTTCCTTTGTGGATCTCTTATAGGCTAACATTTTTATATGATGTAGTCTCCTAGCTTCAAGTTTCGGGCTCCTTGTATCCCTATGTACAAGATCTGTTGGGGTTAGTACATGTACATCTAGACAGGTTTTTAAACATTTATTTTGCAATCTTTGCAATACTTGTAACAAATCAGCATTAGCTCCATTATATAAAATATCACATTGGTATTATATGCATTTTGTACATTCTTATTCTTGCTGCAGTTGATAGATATTTTCTTGTTTTATACAAAATTAATGATTTGTACCGAACACTCTTGATGACATTTCTCATATGCATATTAAAATTCATTTCTTGGTCAAGGGTAACCCCTAAGTATTTGTATGATTGAACATTCATTAACGTTTTACCATTAAGGACAATCTTAGGTTTTTGTATTTTCTTCAATTTGATTGCTGAAGCAAAGGTCATTATTTTCGTCTTGTTTTCATTCATTGTAAGTTTGTTGGCTGAAGACCAGAGAGAGAAGGAATTAAGTGCAATAGTCAACTGATTTGTTAAGGTGTCTAAGTTTTTACCGGATACATACAGTACAGAGTCATCTGCGTATAGCAAGGTTTTATGCACATCATTATCAGAAATGCAATCATTAATATACAACAAAAAGAACAAAGGACCCAATATTGAGCCCTGTGGTACGCCACATGTTAGACTTGCTTTATCTGAACGTATATGGTTGGCTATAGCACATTGCTGTCTCCTTGATAAATAATTCTCAATTAAGGTTAAATTTCTATTTCTGACTCCGTATTGTTCTAATTTCTTTAATAATATTAAATGATTTACCGAATCAAATGCTTTTTTTATATCAATAAAGGCAGCCATTGTTATATTACCTTCATTTCTATTTTTTAATACATCATCAACTAATACTGAGATAGAATCTAGTGTAGATTTACTTTTCTGGTATCCACCTTGGTTTTTCGATAAAATATCATATCTTTCTAAATGGTCACTTAGTTTGTTATGTATAAGTCTTTCTAGGATTTTTCCCGGTACCGGTAGAACACTTATCGGTCTAAGGTTAGAGACATTGGATGGGTCCCCTCCTTTGGGGAGAGGAGTCACCGTAGCAATTTTCCAACTATCAGGGATTTGGCCTGTATTCGTAATCAAATTAATGATTTTTATAAATTTTTGAGGGAACTTTAACATAGTTTTTTTAAATATATCTGTAGATAAATAGTCAATAGCAGATGACTTGGATATGTCTATGTCAGATAAGCATTTCATAATTTCATCATCTGTAAAGATCATCTCTGGCATATCCACCTCACATCTCGTGCCCTTAAAATTAAATATGGTTTGATGTTGTTCCGCCAGCCTAGGACCAATTTCTGCGAAAAAAATTATTTATATAAGTAGAGGTATCATTAATTGTAATTACTTGGCCGTTTTCGTCAGTTAACATGATTGACTTGCTGCTAGTTTTATTTGAAGGTAAAATATCCTTAATAGTACTCCAAAATTTCTTAGAATCTTTCTTAAATACTTCAGATAGGTTGGAATAATATGTGTAGAGGCAAGGAGAAAGGGTGCTCCATGCTAAAAGTCAACTTTAAAATTCAAATCATTAGCTTTACAGTGATACATAGCATGAGAAGATACTCCTGTTAGTTTTGGAGGAATGGCTTGCTAGATATGGGTAGGTGTGACCATTTCAAGAATGTTAATAAGCTCTATGTCTAATTGGTCATGAGATATATAGCTAATTAGCATAATGTATGCTAATTAGCTAAATTCGTATAAATTTTTATTCTTTTGCCCATAACTTTTGATCTAGAAATGGTATTTTCATTCTGTTTTCGCCATAGTAAACCTTGTGGGATGTTCCTTCAAATGGAATCATTGATTTTCCTATTTAGAATGAAAATCATGTTTCCATGGCAACAGAAATCAACAAAAATGCCTATTTTGGCCCAAAAACATTCTTTTTACATGCCAAATTTGGAACCTTTCCACCCAAAATAGAACGTTTTGTCAAAAACCATTGAATTCTCCATAAAAAAGTAGCCTATAACAGTTTTAGTCATATTTTTCCTATTCTAGTCCATAGTGGTGCCCCCTGGTGGCTAAATCTGGTACTAAATCCCGCAGTAACTGTCCTTTCTGCTTGCTGGCTCACATATGTTTCCTTAGCCAATTCAATGTCTCTATTAACTTGGTTTCGACTCTCTCTAGCTCTATGCCATGATATGATATCCATATTTTTCCTGGCTAACTTTATTAATGCATTTTTGTCGTTGATCTTTTCAAGTAGCTCATTAGACATCCATGGGCTAGGTTTGTCTACCACCTTAAAGCTTTTTACCGGACATTGCAGGTCTAACATTCTTTTTATCATATTTTCTAATATAGTCCAGCAAACATTTGGGTCGTTTGATTCATTAAAATGGTCCTAATTACAATTTTCTAAGTCTAGATAAAAATTTTCTATATTAAGTTTGTTGTATGATCTTCCAAAAAATGTTCTAAAATTTTTCTTTGTGTGTATTTGGGCTTTTTGGATATGTACCGGTAGGTGGTCCGATAGGTGTATGTTCAATGCACCGCGAGAGGTAATGGAATCACAGTTTGAGAAGATCAAGTCTATACACGTGTTGGTACCTGATGTGGTTGTGACCTCGTTAACAAGTTGTACTAAGTTAAAATGATCAAAGGTTTCTATAAGTAGTTGTTTGTCTGGGGTATTAGTTAGTACATTTACATTGAAATCCCCTAGAATAAAAATATCATATCTATCCAAGTTGTCTATTTGTAGTAGTAAAGCTCGCATTGTGTTACAGAATTCCATAAGGTTTCCCAAAGGTGGTCTAAAGACATTACATACTATACATTTTTTATTTGCACCTTTGGCTGATAGTAACCATTGAACTTCTATATTTTCATTAGATCTGTTTAAGGCTTTGAACCTGTCTACTGAACATGATAGACTTTCATTAACATATGCACAGAGTCCACCTCCTCTATATATACTGATACGGTCTTGACGAAAGAGATTATACCTTGGGAAGCTATACAAGTTACTACAATCCATTTCGTTCAACCAGGTCTCAGAAAATAATATAATATCAATGAAATTGTTATTCAGCTCCTCTTTGATTTTTGTAAATTTATTTCTTACACTCCTGGCATTCATATGTATTATTGAGAAACCTTTCCTGAATTTATTTTTTAAAGACATGTTGTATCTGGTAAGTACATATAAGCTTGATATAGTCAACATGCTGCATAATGTATACATGTATGATCATTCTACTGGTGCATGCTACATCAATCCAGGTCATTGTAAACCACGTGTTATAAAAATATACATACCCCCCCCCCTCCACAGGCTTACAGCTCTTCTGGCTACCTATGGTGATCAGTATATGAGTCGGCAGTTAAAATTTCAAGGACTATGGTTTTATATCAATTAGGAACTTAGCTATATAATATACAAGAAGATATTTATTAATTTTCATCTGGATTTCCATGTACTCTGGTTAGTTGCGCACGGATTTTTTGAAGGATTTGTCCCATCAGATTCTCCCCTTTAACATTTCCTGTCGTACATTGGTTTGCTTGCCCGAAGTGCATTTTCACTCCCCATATAGGGTTGAAGCTGGCCTCATACAAGTTTTTGTCTCCAGTAGAGATAAGATAGTCCCTCATATATGGTGTGGAGAATTTCTGCTCGTTGATCTCTTGCATGACAGTGGTAGCCATCTTGTTCCATTCTGCTGTGGGTCTGATTTTCCTTGCTCCGTACATTATTTGTACCGGGTCTTCTAGCTTCTTTAAGGATGTTACTAGGTTGTACTGGCCACAAGCTTGGGCCTTGGTCACTTGATAAGCCTGCTCGGAGCTGTTGTATTCCACTCCTCTATATGATACTTGGCAATGGAAAAGATTAGACAGTTTGTGATGGTGTGACTTGAACATTAGACCGTCTGGTGTTTCGGCTTCATTGGCTTTTTGCATGTTCAGGTCTTGGTATGGTAGCTGGTGAAGTTGACTGTGTTCGTAGGGTTCTTATCTATTATAATTTTACGTTGCCTCAACTGAGTATTGTACCCCTGTCGTTTCGCCAGGTAGTGCATGGCACGTAGATCATTGAATTCTCTTTGCTCCACCTCTCCGAGTTCATCCCCAATAGACACATATTTATATAGAAACTTGCCTTTTAAGTTCTTGAGGAGTCTCATCAGTTTCGCCTTGGTATATACATTATTGAACACAATTTCAATCGGTCGATAGTTCTTCTTATTTACATCGTGGGCGCCGCCATCTTGGTTTCGTGTGACGGGTGTTCCTGCGCGACTACAACTTTGTACGCTTTCGATGCCAAAATCCGCGCGCACATCTAGGCCTTTTACCACCACAATTTTCCTCTTGATGTCTTCATCTATTTTCTCAAATCTTTGTGCATGCTTTAATAGCAGGTCTGTTTGCGCTTGGATATTTTGTGTGTGTGCCGTCATGGCGTCACCCGTTTCTTTGACAGTGGTGGATACAGAATTTAATGTTCCTTCTGTGGAAGTTAGCCTGGTTGTTAATCCGTCCAAGGTTGTGTTAATGGTGGTGGAGGTCTTATTTAAGGTATCAATAGAGTCCTTGAACCCATCGAGACTAGTTTTCATCTCAAGTTGAAGTTCCTCCACTGTTTTGACTCTCCTGTCAATAGAGTTGACGGCGGCGATGACATCCTTCAAAGTGGCTTCCGGTGAGAGCATTTCAATTTCTTTTCCTCTCCTCCTGGTTTGAAGCTTGTCTTTAGCGTTTGACATCCTGTATGTATTTGGTTGGAGCTTTTATGAAGTAGTATGTCAAGTTTGACAACGTTCCTATATATATATCCTAGTAGATTTGTAGAAATTCTACAGTCCAGTTTTCAACCGCTCAATCTTGTACCTATTCATCCTATTTCTGGCCTCATTTGAAAGAAAACACTTGGGGCTTCAGAAAACGGGCAAATTTGCATATGTCGGACCACTATTTTTTTTAGATATGTCAGGTCAAAGTTGAAAAATGGCTCAAAGTTGCCTTTTTTTCAATTTCCATCTCATTAGAGGCCCTATAGCATCTATCCAAGCAGTAAGGGACCAGATAATTGCATTCTATCCAACATTCCAATGTAGTTTAGAGGTGATATGTCTCATAAATCTTTTACCCTATTGGTTCTTATAACCTGAAAACACCGTTGTTAAGGTGTGTGATGAATCGTTTTTGGCAGTAGATGAGTTATAAGTATATTATGCCTAGGCTTGTTATTTATCACAAGCAAAGTGGTCCTTATAGGGTATTTTTAGGTAAAATATTTTTCCCCTACATACCACCCGGTGTGCACAATACACATTCAAGTAATTTTCAAGTCAATATCACTGACACTCCTTAAATCAAGATTTTCTCATATGCAGCCTATATTAATCATTTTTGGATTATCTTATCCACCCTACAGTGTATATCTTTTGGTGAAGTATTATTTTTAAAAAAAAGAAATGAAGTCTCTACATGTCTTGGTTGGCCCAAACCAGACTCATTTGCCTGTGTTAAGGTGCGTGATGAAACCAGTACTGGTCCCATACCAACACTGTTCTGCCCGAAGCCATTTACATTTGTGGTTTATATGATAGAATGATGCTTTGGCTTTTATTCTAATCACTCTGTGTGTACACCCTACCATTTTAGAGGCCCCCAGGTTAAGACAAACAGGTTTTTGGACCACACATCACTCTTTTGGCCCTTCAGCGACCGATTTTAGGTATATTATTCACTAGTTTTTTTGTAGACATACATCCTCTAAGTATTTCTCAGTGATTTAGTGTGAAACATCGCTGCTTACTTTGGTTATAATGGTACAGTGGCCATAATATTGCCTTGTGTGGTTGATTCATCACGCACCTTAATGAAAAAATAGATGTACGAGGCACATTTTGCTCCCTCTTATGCGGATTCCCATGCTGTCATCATTGGAGGGTGCCTTGATATGATATAGATATTTGCTGTATTTTGCCATTGCACACATTTTTAACCATCAATTATTCACATTTAATATATACCCTTATTTTAGTGTTTTAAGAGACAAAAGGAGGATGGGACTCCCATGTCCGATGTTATTTTCCTAGTGCCAGGGAAGACCCTAGATGGGTAGATATTCTATAATTCCTGATTTTAATCAATAGCCCAGAATGTTTGGTACCTGTGTATGTAATACCATTATGATATGAAAGCTTCAGGTGCCTGTATGAGGTAAATTACTTTGTGGTAGTGTGTGTTAAGGTGCACGATGAATCCCGCCTCCGCAGGGGTGTCATTTTTGAGACTAAACCATACAGAAAATATACAAAAGAAGTGATAAATGATGATTGTTACAAGAATTTTACATATTGAAGATGTAATATATTGATTTTCATGTTTAGCCTACAGGTTTTGAGCCAATAACACCAAAGTTGAGATTGTGTGCAAAAATTTTTGAAAAATCTCAATCTCCAATATACAAGATATTGAATAATTTCCGAAGTTTTCAAACCTCAGTTCTACTTTTTTGTAAACACATACTAGGGTGTTGCAGTAGATAGGACATGGAATCTAGTAAGGATAGGACGATCTTTGAAGGTGAAGTGTGTAAAATAAAGTATCGTTAGGGTGTTTGATGAATCAATTGTGTGATTTTACGGCAAGTGCAATAAAAACTGACCTCCTGGGAGTTAAAGACTTGAATGTACCTTTTCATAGAGCCAAGATAATTATAGGGCTATCAATAAAATAAAATCTTATAATGCAATGCTGAGTTTGTCTTCCTGACCCCCTGAGACCCAAAGGTGGGAGCTTTGGGAATTATATGTCCCTCTCACACTCCCAGTCAAAAGTATAGTACTTTTTTCCGTGGCTGTCAAACCGTTTGTGTCTGTGCAATATTTCTCCATGTACCATTCGGCATTCCTAGCCACTCTCTCTATGTTGGTGCCGCCGTCTGGGTGAATAAGGACATTCCCCACAGTGGTATGCATCGTGTAATTCATCTAGGCCTTTACCCCTAGAGTCCATAAAAAAGACAGTGCAATGAGCTGGGGGTATGACCCCCCTTCATGCCATATATCCAATAGCTTGTATCCAAGGCATCATACGGTCAAACTTCACTAGGTTTTCTCTGGTTATCAAACGAAAGGATCCTTTCCTGTATGAAATGAGGGAAAATAATTATGCGCATTATATATTTCAAATTGAAGCTTTGAGAAATTTATCTAAAATCTTCAAAAAAAAAAAAAAAAAAAAAAAGGTCGGCCACTTTTGGCTGAGGTCGGTCGGGTGACCGGAAACCTTTGTGGTGTTAGCAAAGTTGCAAATGGTGTGTTTGATGGCGTAATATATGATTGTTTGAGGAGAAACAAAGCAGCACTTATACACGAAAGAAAACAAATTATAGTATTCGATATTTTAGCATTGTCTGAATTTCTAACAAAATAACTCCGTCTAGGCTAGCACCAGGAGGTTAATTCAAAACATCCTGGGATCGCAACCTCAGCGATCTTAGGAATTATTCTACCTTATCCTATTAAGCAATCTTAAGATTAGACTGCATTCACATTTCCTAGCCAGCGCTAAGATCACATTGATCTTAGCCTCAGCCCTCCTACACTATTCCAAGAAGTACTGACTGGGCACAGGGGTAAGAGTCCCAAAATAAAGAAACAGCTGTGGAGCCACTCTTCTTCACCACAGTGTTTATATCATTGTTCCCCGTCCCCATATGGGCTTACAAAAGAGCACAGGGTGCAGTTGACCCCCGTACAGTATTCAAGAGTTGTTCCCATGAATGTATGATTTATGCTTGCCTATTAGAAGCATTGTGCCCTCCCCCCAGGACAAAGAGAGAGAAGGGAAGAATTACCTTACAGTGCACTTAGCGCAGGAGTAGGCCTACACTGCAAAAAAGGTGTGTGTTTATACATACCACATTGTCTACATGGTGTGTGATTCCTACACATCTATGATATTCAAACACTTACAGCTAAACACCATCAGATTCTACACACCTACTTCTCACACACCTAAACACTTACACACCATAGTGTTAAGGTGTTTGAGTTTAAACACATCCAGTCTCTATGTGTTTAGTCTTAAACATGTATTTGAAAGATAAACATCAGGTGTTTAGCCATTTAATAAGAATCATAAGCAGATAATATAACTATAATATGTATGAAATGAGTAAAAGGATAGTATCCTCGCTTTTATAGTTGTATATCACCCAGTTTCCTGATGACTCAGTAGTTTTTTGAGTTTTTGTTTTGCCTGTTTGTTGTTTTTTTACCTAAGGGGCATGATGCATGGGAGGAGGGGTTATAGGGAGGTATGGGTGGCCTACCCCTCCTCCCATGTCCAAGCCTCCAGGGACCACCCCCACCTCCCTACCCACTCTTCCTACCTCTCCTTATGTGTACAAGCCTCTATGGACGGTCCCTACCTCCCTACCCACTCCTGCTACCTCTTCCCGCGTGTACAAGCCTCCAGGGACCCTCCCTACCCACTCCTCCTACCTCTTCTCAAGTGTACAAGCCTCCAGGGACCACCCCTACCTCCATACCCACTCCTCCTACCTCTTCTCATATGTACAAGCCTCCAGGGACCACCCCTACCTTACTACCAACTCCTCCTGCCTCTTTTACACTTTTACTCCTATCTGTATAGTGTGTATTATTTCTATCTTGCAGTTTTACCATGGAAAATGAATATGGCGGTATCCAGCTACAGTAATAGAGATTAAAATGATGTAAAGATGATGAAAAATAAATGGTGGAAATAATAAAAATGAAATGATTCAGCCATAGCCCCCCTCCCACCCTGGTGAACAACCCTATGGCCCAAAGCTAGTGCCTCCCCAAGCTAAACACCATGCATCTAAACACCTCCTGAAGCTAACCACTATGTATCTAAACACCTCCTAAAACTACACACTATGTATCTAAACACCTCCTAAAGCTAAACACTACCAATCTAAACATTTACTCATGCTGCACACCTTAAAGCTAAACACCTATCAAAACTAAACACTTGTTAAATCAAACGCCTGATAGCTAAACATGTTTAAACGCCTTTAGCCAAAAAATGTGTTTAGATCCTAAACACTGGTGTTTGGTTGCTAAACACCAAATTAACAGTGTAAGAGCGCTCAAGGGCACTCAGCAAACGTCCTCCCTCCCCTCTATATGTATGCAACAGGCTATTCACTTCGATCAGGAGTGTTCCCTGTAAGTGCTCTTGTACTCAGGTGAAACCACTATGCAATTCTTTCACTAAGATTGCAGTGATCTTAGTGCTGGAAAAGGAATAGTGAAGTGATCCCAGGACTTGCTATTCCTGAGAGGCCTACAACCACTGCATTACATAGGGTAGACTGGCCAGGTCTTATGATATGTGCCTACACTAAGATCGCTGGGTTTGCGATCCCAGGATGTTTTGAATTAAGCTCCTGGAGCTCCTACACACTGCAAAGCAGTCATTCTCCAACTTCAACTTTGAACAGCCTTCAGGAAAGCCTACAGGGCGCACCTAGATTGATATCTTTGTCAAACTATTACTGTTCTATATGTTTCTATCTTCACGTATAAGGAACGTTCCTAAATGTTATGTTACACCGTGCAGTTTATAGGTGAGGTACAACGGCAGTACAGTCATGGGTTAAGAAACATCCAAATGTGTCTTGTCACAATTATAAGTGTGCATATAACCGAGCCTGTTTGTTTCTATGAGGGAAATCAATTGCTAGATATTGCCATGCTCTCTATTTAGACATTAAATAAATAATTGAAGCTTTAAGTGGTCCTTTATAATAAACAGATCCTATTGTTATAAACTTGGCACCTTTTCAACATTTTAAACAAGGCGCATTTAGCTGTAGACAAGGGGTACACTCTAAATAGAATAGAGGTGTTATTAAAAGAGAAACTTAAGATATGTATTAAAGGATTACAGCCCTGCAATCATTCAGATCGGATCTCAAGTTTCTGAGCTCTTACTGATGGCTACCTATCATTCATGATTTAACCCATCACTTACTAGGACTGACTGCCAAGATTATTTAGATTTGAATAGTCAGGGGACACTGAATCCAAACGGATGGAGGGCAGCAGTTTCAATTTTATGACATGCCCATATCCCCTGTGTTACTTAATAATCACAGAACCTCTGCCAATTGAAGGAATTCTCTACATCTATCTCATTTTTAGCCATGGCCCATATCCCTTTAGAAATCCCCGCTTCACAATGTCAAATTCAGTGGTCCAGACCTATAAATAACAGAATGTACTACTCAATAAAACTGAATAATATATAAAGAAACAATTAGCACTGGCGTCTTTATACCTCTAACATACTGCATTGAACGTGACTACGACTACAATTATTGTCTCCTAACGGAAACGGGATTAGTGTCAGGATTGGACCAATTGATCACTGTGTTTATACAACCCCCACTAGTCTTGTTGACATCAGGCCCTGGAGCCAACACCTTAAGGAGCGAGACATTCTGAGCTGCTCTCACCTAACAACGGAGCTGATGCTGACCAGGTACAATTAGCTCGGCCTAAACTACACCAGTTTTCAGGCAGTATTCCCACATCTTTGGGAAGGTTCTATTTTGTTCCTCTGACTGGGATATTTCACAAGGTGAATATGTGGTAACTCTGAATAAGGAGGGCAAATGAGTGAGTTAGAAGGAGCTACTCACATATAGCCAACACTAAGATAATCAGTGACTATGAATGAGGCATACTTCAGGTGGGTCTGTCTCACCTGGCTTTTATGTGAAGGTAAGTTAAAGATCCATTTGAACGTTTTATCAAACATGGAAAATATAACTCCATATCAAACAAGTCATACAGATTCATTTATTGAGACATCTGTAACATGATGTGAATCATCCATCTGATTCCTGTAATATATACAACACTTTATATCATTGTCAAAAACACCACTTTAATGGCAATTTATAAAAGCAGGTGGATAGTGTAGCACTGTAATTACTTTTGCATGTTTGTTGTATATCATTTGTGTATGACAGTTAGCAGAATTGAAAATCTCCCCATGCAATGTAATTTTTTGCCAATACCATATCAATCAATCAAATCACACTATAGTTAATCACACAAAATTGCATCTCTTCTCATAAATCAGTATTAGGTCATTTCCATTATACAAAGATGACAAACCAAGGTATAATTTGATACTATGCTATTTCATCATATTAAAATCCTCTCATCTTCCTCATCTCCAGTGGCCATGGGTGGAGACTACCACCACATGCACCTGGGCTGTTATCGTACACCAGAGCCTGGAACCACAACTGATGGCCTTAAGTACCATTACGCCACACTGGAGTTGGGTACCTGTGCCGCAGGTTGTAACAGGGAGGGATACCCCTACATGTCCCTCCAGAAGGGCAAGCACTGTCTCTGTGTTTCAGAGTATGGGCAGGGAGGACTTACATTCGGCTCAGGTAGGACTGGGAATAAGACAGCGTTGCATCACTGTTTAAGTCTCAGCAGGGACTGATTGGGTTAAATGGAGGGATTTCTACTATTACATGTACCAAAATGGTTTTATGAATGTTTCATCATGGGATACAAACTGCTGAGTAAATATAATGGAACTACCGATAGACACAGGGAATTGGTATTCAAGAAAGACACCAGAGGTCAGCAGTAATATTTAAAGAATCATGCAGAATCTCATTTTGTTTTTCTCTAGTCAGGATTAATATCGTACTAAAATGTTCTCTTTTTCCAGCATGCACAGAGACGTGTCACACAGACAAAACCTTCTCGTGTGGAGGGGACCAAACTGAGAATGTCTACTATGCCGTCAACACAGGTCAACTTTATATGTACACCTTTTACTCTTTGAAATGGGAATTTAAGACCTAGAGGTCGTTTCACAACATTTAGCTACATTTTTAATAAAAAACGGTCCTTTATATATTTGCAAATATGGAGGTTTGTATTTCAAACGTTGGGTCCAATTTTGAATTTGGAGGGGTATAGGGCAGGTGGATTGGTCAAACGCGCTGAAATGGCCTCCAGGCCAGACTTCCTTAATATGAACTACATCCCATCTCCTTTAATGTATTGTGAATCTGGCACTTAGCACATTTAGATTACAAAAATACTTACAAAGTCACACTTTTCCCAACTTCAATCGTCAGAAATTGTCCAAAGTGTGATGAGCGGTAGACATTCTTGGTATTTGAACAGTCAGTGTGATATAGATTTCAAACTGCTAGATGGAGAAGGTTTAATACCCTGACTTTCACCCTCACCTTACCATGACAGAGCGGCAGTTGGTTAACGAGAGGATTGAGATACTGAAGGTGACCAAAATGAACTTCCTCCAGGCCAGGAAGGAATGTATTCGGATGGATGGGGACTTGGTAACCCTTAAGGATATCTTCCAGATGGAGGACATTGTGTCCACCGTTAACCAATCAGAACATGCGTAAGGATCAACTTCCAATCTCTCGTTGTTTTTTTTTTTTTTTTTTTTTTTTTTTTCATTTCAACCTTTCTACAATGCATGTGGATAGCAATTTGAATCCTTTATACACATCCTTGTAGAATCCTGTGCTGCATCCATTATTCTTCAGGAACAAGTTGAACATCATGTTGACCTTTAGGGCAATGTTTCGGTCATTGTCAACTAGACGTATGTGAAAAAGATTTTTTATAATAGATGATGAATTATATCCTCTCTTGATACATTGCTGAAAGAATTATATTCCTAAATTGGCAATAGTTTAAGGTAAACAGTTCGTGCATGGTCAATCTGTTCTGATTTATTCCAGGAAACCCTTCTGGATAGGTCTATCTAGAGTTTCATGGCAGAGTTTCAGACGCTGGACAGTTCCCAATGTGGTCGGCTTGGACCCCTCCGGTATGTGCTTTAGGATCGTATTTATATGTATTTGATATTATACTCAAAACGCAGCTTTAAACTCCGTTATGGTTTCCAAACCATATATGAGGGGTTAATCTTCCGGGTTGAATTTCGCCATTGAGTAATTCACTCTGTTTAGAATAGTGTTTCATGCACCTGTTGTCAAGATCAGCTTGCGACACAAGGAACACTTCCTAAACTGATATTTTATCTCAAATTTTACTTTGATATCCAAATAATAGGTCACTTTTAATTTTCAGTAGAGAGATCTATATTAGGATTGTTATTCACTGGGGAACAATTTTTCTTATGTCTTATATTATCTCTGTGACAATTAGATAGCAGTATGTTCTGGGCCCCTGGACACCCCATACAAGACAACCACTGTACCCTGTTGGACCCTGGCACCCTGAGGTGGCAGAGTGCTCCATGTCACCAGAGTCACCCCTTCATGTGCCACCAGGTGCCGCCACCACCAACACGTCAGTATTAACGTCATATTATGTCACATAATTAACTATAATACAATTTAATTAGAAATGTGACATGAATGTCATATTTTCAATGTATACGATGTTGAATCTGCTTACACTCAGTTACAGCATATATGTGGATCAACATGGTAAAGGTATGCCCGCGAGGGGGTGCGGGGGTGTACCTTTTACCGTGTTGATCCGCATATGTCAAGATTCTAGGTTTTGTTACTTTCTTAACCACAGAAGAAATAAATAATAACCTAGTGAATCGTCTGAAAGAAACAGCTCAAAGAGGATGTTCCATGTCTCTTCCTGCACAGAGCCTCCTGTACTAGTCACTGACCCACCTACAACCACCCTGGACCCTTTTTCTGGGGTGGAGCTGGAGGACCCTACATGGGCAGCCAACAAGTACACCATCCTCTGGGTCATCTTACCCCTCTTCATCTTCTGCTACGGTGGCTCCTGTGTGGCCTATACCTCTTACAAAGCCTACAAAGGCTGTAAGAAATCAAAACGCAAGTTTGCAACTCGAAGGTACCCCCGACCCAAGGAACCACTGCAGGTGAAAAGCCCAGAACCAACCAAAACTCGCCCCATCACGCCACGTGACATCACAGTGAATGAAGACGAGACTGCCCCGCCACCATATTGTAAGACGCCCGTTGATGTGGTTCCACCGCCCAGGAAGCGCACAGCAGGGAAGGTAGAACGGAAGAAGGAAGAGCGGAAAAAGAATGCAGCCCCAGAAGTAGAGAAGAAACCAGAAGATGATTGTGAGATTGACTTCACTAAGCTGTCAATTGCTGATATCTTGTACATCCGGGCTATGCTGGGTATGAACGCCACCCGCACCAAGAAGAGGAAGATTCTAACAGCTTAAAATCAAAAGCTATGTGGAAATATGATGACACTTTTAAAACAATCTATAACAATATTCGTCTGTGTGTATCATATTCACTAAACTAAGAAGACAAAATAGCTTAAGCAGAGGTGTTGGAAGAGATATAAATGTTCTTGACATATAAGTTGTACAATGGAGGTATTGAAGATACCCCTCAATGGTTCTATGGGGGGAAAATTGGTAGTTGAACCGCTAGCTGTATAGTTATGAAAATCTGCCTGTGTGTGCATAATCATTTTTTTTTTCAATTAGAGATGGATATCTAAGAAACTAGATTAGATCCAGTTGGGCAATTCTATATGTTACAGGGTACCTATCAGGATATCAGCATAGAATATGTAAAATCATTCAGTAGGTTAAATGTGAGAAAAATCCTGACGCACTGGTACATATAATAAAGCCTACATAACTAATTCACATTGATACCCATGTGATAGTACCAACGGATGGTCACTTCTAGACTTGAATTGTGTTTTTTTTTAAATAATTTTCATAGTAGACGTTTCATGAACCTCTTAGCTTGTTCTGCCAATTTCATTTCCAAAATGTATCTTATGGTCGAAAATCATAGAAGGTTTGCATATGACGAATTTGGAGGTATTCCAGCCCCTACTCTTCGAATTTTAGTTTCCCACTCTATTTTTTTGGCTCAAAGTGTCAGGCTGGATGAGATCTTTGTGTTACATATGGGTTTTGATGGTTCCATATGAATATTTTGGGCTCCAGGGGGCTAAAATGGGCCCAAAATTTTCTGGGCGAAATTGTGTCTGGGCGAATGACATTTAGGGGCCTAAGTTACAAGCCATGTTGGGGGCTTCATTTCCTACAGAAACAATCATCATACCTCCATGAAAATCTCAGGTCCAGACTATTTTGACCTGTAGATTAGGAAAATCACATTATCATTTATGTCAGATGTGTCCTTGTTATCATAAAAGAAGCATACTTATAAGAATTATTTTTCATGATTCTGGGCACATGTCTGGGCGAATGACATGTGAGGCCCCATATGCACACTTTCTATGATTTGTGACCTTATTTCAAGAGACTGCATCACCACTGAGACTTGGTGGAATGTCCAATACCTTCGCATTGTATGCTTGAATTTGTCTCTTTGAATTCAAAACATGAAACTGTGAGATTCTTTATTGCCGGAATCGTGTTCTTTGGCTAGAGGTCCTATGCCTTTGTATTCTTATAAACGTTTTATTACTGGCCGTTACGAACTAATCTTACTTGTTTATATCCAAGGAAAGGGAGACTTTTCTTTCACAAATACCTATATCATTTCATCTGTACCAATACCATATATTCACACAGCCCATCACGTTTAGGTTGAGGCAAAAAGAACTATTTTCTCTTGTCGTATAGAAAACATATCATGTCACATAAAATACTTAGGTCTACAAGGAGGAATAGCTAAGGTCCTAGGCTGGTATGTAATCAGACATGTCAGCAGGTCCCTCAAACAGTCTCCATACATTATCAAATTGTGATACATATGTAATAGTGCATGCTTAATGAATTATTCCTCTCCACGCTCTTATGGATTGCTTATTATTCATTAAATCATTGTGGTTACAAAGTATAACATTTCGTGTTCTCAATTTATCTCACAAGTAGCTCTTAACTCCTGGCCTGTGAATATTGTGTCTGCTAGATTCTTCCAAGAAACAAACGCCATATTTCCCCAATATGGTCCAGGCAGAATTTTAGATACATTACGGTCAGAGAAATATAAGTATAATATTATGAAATTATTAGAAGAGGTTGGTTTGCTGGCTATGAAAATATGTTAGCCAGCTCAAATAACACACGACACGGCCACTGGCATTCAATTAGTTGGTGTGTTGAACACAATTCCTCATTGCACTGCCTCTGACATAGATCTAAATCGAATTGCGTACCGAATGGCAACAAGAGACAGTCATGAAGTATTCATGACCGACCACTTACCATTACATCTCTGGTTAGGTTAGAGCTTCCTAGGCAACCATGCAGACTCACATAGTCTTAGTATCACTTGGTGCCCTGTAATGAAAGGTGTCAATATACTTATTTATAAAAGAATAAGCCGGCCATGTACATGAATTCTGTGGGAAATAGTCTTGTTTATCATATTCTTATAAAGGGTGAGATCAAAGGACAATTGATTTTGTCATTTTAAAGAGGCCATGCCAGGGCACTTTGCCTATCAATATTAATTATTTTTTCTGTGTGGCTATAAAGTACCGCAGGCCAACACGCCATACAGGCCCACACTGACCACTGGAGTGTGTTGCTCATATTGTAAAAAGAGCTGTGAGTATGTGCCCTCTTTTCTAAACAAGTCGTGCACTGCTTCACCTAAGTACTTGCACTCACCACATCAGTCTGAAAAGTCACCTGCCATGTCACACACTCTATAGTTAATTATACTGACTGACTTCTCCCAACTAGGTACCTACTCAAATCCCCCTTTTTTAGCACTGTACTTGAATGACCACTTGTGAGCAACAAAAGGGACAAGGTATAGCTACATGAAAAGAAAGGACTGGAAATGAGGGCATTTTAAGCCAGCTCTTCCTTTTACTATAGGAGCAACACCCTCCTGTGGGCTGGGTGCAGAGCCATACCATGTCTACACCGAAACCTGCTGGCACTCTCAGTGCCTAGTGGCCGCTATTGCTATATGGCACTGATATCATGCTATTTGGATCTGCAAAAAGTGGCTGGAAGTGGCTTGAGCCTCAAACCACCCATTTTGTTCTATTTTTAAAAAGATTTCTCACTGCAACTACTGTTCAGTTGTATTTATAGGTTTTGACAAGAATAGATATTTTAGATACCCAGTAGTAGAAATTTCTGTCATATCCCAATATTTATCAGTTTTTATACACAAAGGTTTGAGACTACAGGTGCTCAAATCAAAACAACCCAAAAGCAAGATGGTGGCCAACAGTTCCTCAAGGCCATTCTTGACTGAGTCCAAGCAACTGTTACTCTTTTAGATCTTAAAATCAAACAAACATTTCTTAGCTAGGGCGAGATAACTATCATGAAAGTAGCCTCTTAAGATTAAAATATTGTCTGGACATCTCTAAAGCACCAAACTTGAATGTCAACAAAGGGATTTTTTATGTACTGACGTACGGGGGTCGCGCAGTACGTGAACACAGCGCTTTCTGAATCCAGGCGCTGTGAGACACGGACATATACCATGTCCCTCCCAATATCTTGTCATTTTGTGACGTCATGAGTAGTAAGGGGTGGTTATGTGAGTCTAATATATTCTAAACATGACGCATTCACATTGAAAATAGATTCACTAATATAGGCATTACATATGGAACACAAGTCTTTGAATCTAATTTGGCATGAGGGCATAAAGATCTCCAGCTATATGGGGCATCTACACTTGTAGGGATAGGGGTACCTAAGTCTAAGAGTTGTTAGGGCGTCTGATGGGGCTTCTACACCCACCTCGCTGATGCCCTGAACGCTTGAAAGACCTAAAAGGTGTTCCCTTTTGGTCCAACAATTGCCTGCGGGATCGCCTGTGAGACCTCCACAAGGACCTGCATGGGCATCCCGGTGGACATCCATATGGGTTGTAGAATGAGTATATTAAGCTAATAGATGTTGTATATCTGGGCCCTAGGGCTGTATATGCTGCGCGGCTCGGGTATATACAGCATATACAGCCCGTGGGCCCCGATATCCATCACCTAATAGGTTTATACCACCATTTCCTCCATTTTGTATTAATTTCTTACCTGATATCCACAGAATACAGCCAGGAGAAGATATTTTGTAAGTGCAAGCAATACGGCCCGGGTCTGCTCTGCGCGAAGCCATTGTTTTTGTTCCTTGCTGGGAGAGGTACCGCCGTGTTCACACTCACTTTTCGTATGGAATCCAACCATGACATGTTATAATATCAAAGTCCCAAGAAGTATTCGATCCATAGACGAGGAATGCATGCTAATTTTCTCCATTTTCTTCGATATAAATAAGAATCCATTGATTTTCCCAATGTACGCGAGTCGCGGTCCGGCCATTCCCACCCGCCTCCTTGTTTGGCGAAAGTGTGTCAGTGGCCCGGATGTAGATATAGGTCATCTGCTCGTCGTATGAGGAAGATGCAGAAAATTTCGGACCGGTTTGGAAAATCAATGGATTCTTATTATTTTGAATATATCGGACATATCAAGCATGGAGTACTCATCTAGGATGTCTAAGGATATGTATGTTTTAATTTGAAGACTTGTCATGGTTGGATTCCATATGAAAAGTGAGTGTGAACATGGCGGTACCTCTCCCGGCAAGGAACAAAAACAATGGCTTCATGCAGAGTGGCCACCGGCCGCGACTCACGTACGATGGAAAAATCAATGGATTCTTATTTATATCGAAGAAAATGGAGAAAATTAGCACGCATCCCTTTTCTATGGATCGAAAACTTCTTGGGATTTCGATATTATAACATGACAAGCTTGGAATCAAGACGAAAACTGACTGGAAACATAGCACTAGGACCTCAGGTTAGAATTTATTTATTTTCGCATTGGATTTCATCACCGTTCAGTGTGGAACTATGGCTAAGGCCTTCGCCTACCTCCACTGCGGCCAGGGTTCAATTCTCCTACGAGTTTGGACGATTTTTCACATTGAAATATGGCGAGACTGAATTTGTATCTTTGCCACACATTTCCCAAAATAAGTCCAACTTGACCCCGAAAAAGTATATACCAAAAATTTCAAAAATGCACATGTGTGGTATATGCAGAATAATGCACGGCTAAACTGCATATAAACCCACCGGAAGTCCCGAAATCGTGGTATAATAACCCTATATAGGGGTTAATGTTGTAGCAATAACCAATACAAGTAGACGGAGACATAGATAAACATGCCCCAAGGAAAGTTTTAAAAATAAGAGACATTAAATGGTATATTTTTAAAGCATTTTGTGATACAGGTTGTGCTAAGATAATTTTCTATTAGTATACTTTTCTACCTGAGCCTAATAAGTTCATGTAGTGAAATTATTAGGAATAAACAAGTTGGGGCAATTATGTGTGGATGGAGTGGGCATCATTAAAATAAGGGCAAAAATAAGTACCGGTAGGAGAAATAAATGAATTTTCTTTTACGGGCTATATCAACATATGGACAACGACATTTTCTAAACATGAAGAGGTAACATCTTAAATGTTAACGAGCTAAATTCCTAACTTATCTCCTCCTATAAATATTTACGGTTGGATGTTAGGTGTGCTTAACCCGTCTTATAAAACCCTTCATCCTTTCCCCCATCCTCCTCCATGAGTACCAGCGTGTGCCTTGTAACCCATTATTGCAATATTTGCTCTCATGTTAAGGCTGTTATAGTTGTCATGGCCACCATTGATCCTTTATAAGTCTGTCGATGCTGTTAATGCTTCAACAGACACAGAGAACATTTAAATATTCGGAAATCTAGTCAAACTTCAGATGAACTAGATTCCCTATAATCTATTCTGTTGGTTTTTTTTCATATTCTAACCAACTTTCTATGACAGAACAACAACAAATGCAATGTTATATAAATGAATGCCTATACTTTTATTTCTATTCATAGCTATGTTTTAGCATCACAGTTGTCAAGTCGATTGTCCAAACTTAGCTGGAAAGGGGAAAAAAATGGTTGTGCCCGAACGCACCCACTGGATGTATGACTGTTGACAAAGGCCTGTGGTCAAGCCGAGAGCTCGGTGGGTTTCCACAGCATTGGTCTGTAGGTAATCTACCTTGGCGGTCAATACCTGGAGCAATACACACCATGCTCATAGAGCAGGAGCTATTGGAATAGCATGGACCGAGTAGCACCTGTATACTGTGAGTACACTGATCTTCCAACATGCACTGATTCTTCATAGGAAGCTTTGGGATTACCTGGAATAGTTATAGGACTATGGATGAAGGGCAAAAAGGAGTATTACATGTAGAACTTATGTATAGGCTATACCATAACTGGTAAATAAGAAGAATTTATTTCTAGTTGTGTTTTGTGTGTTTGACTCTGTTGTTTAATTTGTTTGTGTGGTTCTTTTTTGTGTTTTTTTTTTTTTTTTGCATTCTCTATTATTCTCCCCTTTCTCCTTGCCTCAATGAGCAGAGGCTAATTTATGACCAATTTTTTATGCATTTCCCAGAGCAATGGCAGCCGTGGTGGAGGTGCTTCTTTGTGTGACTCTGTGTCTTCTAGCTATCCAACAAGGTAAGATCACGTTCATTAGGGCAACAGTTATGAGGCTTTACATGTACATGATGAATGTCAACACCCCCTTTATCTTAACTTACCAGACTTGATCCCACAAGAGATATGAAAACTCCCATTGTTGTCTGGAAAACCACCTTTATCAAATATTATGACTTTGCCTTCATAAAATGATGTGGCAATGGAAAGTCTGAGTCAAACAATAGCACTAGATCCACCATAAAGCTATTCGCTCACCTTTTATCACTTTGACAGCATCCTGCAGTAACTTCCGTCATGTGGGGTGTTACCATGTAGCAAATGGTAATGAAGGACTACGTTATAACTATGGCACCCTTCGTCTGGAGCAATGTGCGTCTGGCTGCAATAGTGATGGATACCCATTCCTCGCCCTCCGCCAGGGGCGCGACTGTGTTTGTGTGATGAATTATGGTCAGGCAGGAGCAGCATCTTTCTCAGCAAGTAAGGAGTAACACTGAGCTTTATGACATAAATTAAAAAAAAAACCTATTGTGAAAGTGTATGTAAGAGGGGTTATAAGTTAGATTCCTGAAAGAATCAGTAGTTTTATGCATGGGTTATGATCTACAAGGTCTGACAAAGAGACACTGGTGACACACACCTTTTTCAGAGTTGACAGTTCTATAGGTTTTAAGTACATTCTGTCGTGTACAATCTTAGTGCATATGTAAAAAGGGACATGGTGACTCCCCATCATTATCAAACTGGGATAGGAAAGGCTCACAAAAGAATATCACGTTAATGTGATTACCTATAGTAGGATGAGTGATCAAAAGTATAGTTGCACTATGTGGGTGATCTTCCTTTCTTTCAGTGTGTAACTATACATGTGTGGCAGATGGAGTGACCTTTCTCTGTGGGGGAGCACAGTACGAGGATATATACTATGCAGTAGACACAGGTACTAACTTATCTACCAAAGAAAGGATCCCAATTATTATTATATATGTCCCTGTGAAATGATTGAAATATCAGATTAACAATTAAAGATAAGGGCAATAATAAGTACCAATATTCTAGTATAATACTTTATAGTGGTTAGATATTCACAGAAACTGACCATTGCTGCCGGTGAAAAGATCAGAATGATTTAAATGGCATTTAACTCCACACCATACTCACATCTCTCTTCATGAAGAAGATTTGAATGGGAGTTGGCGGAGTTGATTTGAGAAACTTTTAGCACACATATTTGTGTAGTGTTTTACTTAAAGAGTTTCCTTCCTATGTGTACAGATGCAAATACTGTGCTGCCACTGAGGGAAACCATACTTCATAATCAGACAGTCCCGTTTAAAGAAGCCCGGAAGGCCTGTGTCAGTCAGAATGGAGACCTACCCATTATAGTAAACAATGCTCATCTACTGACGATATGGAATGTTGCCAAATCTGCAAGGTGAGCCAATTGAACTCCAATTACTGCCAGTTAAACATCTAAATAATGCACATCACACTTTAATGTTATATGCATTTCATGGTTTGCAGTCCTACTCTAAAGCTTTCAAATAGTCTCTGTGAGTTTTTTGTCAGCCAACTCTCTGCTTTCTGCCTCAGTTTTTTTCAAAAGGGTGTTTTGTGTTAAGGATAATATGATGGATTAATTTGTATAGCTCTTTAATTACCATGGGCCTCCTTCAAGAGAGAAAACTCGTGTTAAGTAGCAGGTAAAAAAGCCAAAAAGAATACCCATCTAATATTCAGTCAACCATCTGGTTTTGGCTTACATAATTACATTCTAGGCTTAAACATTCAACAGTTATAACAGACCTTTGACAGAGACAATATTATGACTGTGTTTGAGCTATAAACAGTTACACATTTAACTCTCAACTTATATTGTGACCACCCCTCTAATACAACCATCCCATTCTTAGAGCCATGTTAGGACAGACTGAATCACTTTCCCCTTTGGTTTGACGAGAAATAATCCCTCTTATACAACCACCCCACTCTTTGACCACTAAGGTCTCAGTCTCAAAACACTTTTCATTCACTCTAATGTGACAACTATTAGCTATCAGTAACTATCTCCCCCTGCCTACCTGGTCCCCGGTACGTCTGTGGAGGTAATGGAAATGAGAGGGACGTTATGACATGTACCAGGGCTTCTCTCGCACTCCCCTGGAGGATGCTGCTCCTATAGTAAAAGAAAGAGCTGGCTAAAAATGCCCTCGTTTCCAGACCTTTCTTTTAATGTTGCTATAACTTGTCTCTTTTGTTGCTCACAAGTGGTCATTTAAGTACGGTGCTAAGAAAGGGGGATTTGAGTAGGTACCTAGTTGGGAGAAGTCAGTCAGTATAATAAACTATAGAGCATGTGACATGAGTAGGTACCTGGTAGTGCAGCTCTCTCTATTCTAAACAAGGCAGGTGACTTTTCAGACTAATGTGGTGAGTGCAAGTTGAATGGTGAAGCAGTGCACAACTTGTTTAGAGGGCACATACGCACAGCTCTTTTCACAATAGGAGCAACACCCTCCCGGTCCCTAGTATAGCCCTATGCCCACGGACACTAACGTTGTGGGTATAGACTGTAAGGATCAAAAAAGCTCTGGAAAGTAGAAGACATTTTTCTTCGCACTCCCCGGACCTTAATATGACCTGCCCTGACCTGATGATCCACACAGGGCATCTTTGGAATCCCCTGACCTTCATATGTTTTCATATTTTGCAAATTCAGTGCCATTTCTGTACACAGGGAGAATATAAACACTTCAGTGCGTCCCAGCCCGCCCTGCACTGAGAGTTCAGCCGTAACTTCTGGTCCCCTGTGTGGCTTTATAGGGCTGCTGGACATCAGAGGGAAATCGGAGCCTCTGACAGGACCTCTGCGCCAGCGTACACTCAACATGAAATCAAGAATAACCATACATGCTGATCATAGAATCCCTGTAGTGTGACCAACATTTTCCATAGTCCCCAGAGTAGTCACATTCGAAGGATTTGACCATAATATTGAGATTGCTGTTTAGACATATGAAACATGTCATGTGGCAACTTGGTCATATCTACCTTTTAAACATAGTCATGAGTTATTTGTCAGAGGACGTGCCTGCCCCCCCCCCCCGCGACACTCCCTTTAAGTTGTATAGACACCTTAGAATTGTACCAGATACATCCAAGCACCTGAAGTTCAATATTTTGTTTTCCTGAACATATAAAAACAGATATGGTGACTACAGATTAATTGAAAGATTGGGCTTAGAACTTTGTGAGGAGCCATTTAAACACCCTTTTTGCAGTATGAGGCAAGCTTCCAGTACATGCATCGATCACTCACTATTCACAGAGGAATGTTTGCAATCCTATATGAATCACCATGGTGTAGTTTGCAATGTAGCTGTACAATCAGTCACTATAATGTATCCTAAGGGAAATTCTGCACCATTCTATTGACGAGAGGCATATTACAGCCATGACAGCCATTGATTTGTTACATTGTACTAATTGGTACTTTTGTCTTAGGTACACAGAATTGAACATGCCATAACAAAGCCTTTGAATTGGTCATGTTGCCTTCGATTTTTGTCCAGCAACCTAAGGTGCTGTACCTTTAATATCTTAACGACCAACAAGGCAAATAATGCTAGAAATTCTATAACCTCGATGTTGCAAAATGAATGTAGAAAAGGTTCTGTACACCTTTGTTGAGTATCATCTTGTTCAGTTTTTCAAGGGGCGGGCGTAAAAGTGTCGGGTCCACATTGCTCTTTGGTCCCTGAATCATTACTTGATTTCTAGAAGGTTCAAGCGAGACATTGCTTTAAGATTTTCTTTATGATCCCGTATATATTACTTAATTGTCTCATACCTTTCAGTGGATCTGCTGTGTGGATTGGGGCATACCGCACCACCTGGGGAGCTGGGACATTCCAGTGGGCAGGCCTAAACCTCAACCAGGGTGTCCTTCTTGACCTTACAGGTATGTGTAGGGAAATGCTAAGGAACTCCATCTTCACTGAATGCAATTCCTTTTAATGATTAATGCTATCAAATTATTAATGAGCAATAGACAACAGTGTAATCAGTGTCTGTTAGGGATTATTAGATAAGAGGAAGTAGCCAATGTATGGACTCCTATGAAACTACATTAAAACATAAATTCATAAATGAATCTTTAACACTTTCAGTGAACAGCAGTGTCTGGAGCTCTAGTAACACCTTCTCTGGTGACTGTGTGATCCTGATGATGTCAGAGATGAAGCTCAAGGCTGTCAGTTGTGATGTCACTCTGCCCTATGTGTGTCACCAGGTAGCACCACTACCAAGTGAGTTAAAATACTCAATTGCTTTTCACAGCCATTGAGAATAATGGATGCAGTAGAAAATATTAGGAAAATGTCCTTGGTGAAAGTCATGGTTTGATTTAAGGAAAATTTAATTCTAGAGCCACAATCATGGATTGTGATAATTCTTCTGCTAATGTGGTTAATTTTTTGGGTTTTTTTTTCTATTCTCTAGCCACACCAGCACCAACTGTCGTAGTTACTACAACAACAACAACAGCTCCACCAGCAGAACTAGGTGCCTGGGCCTCAGAAGATATGCAGACAGCCCTATTCATTGTCCTGCCCATCTTCTTTATCCTCGTATTCGGGTCATGTTTCGGGTACTGTGGCCACCGCCTATGGCGCTATCTCCGTCACCGAAACCGCCTCCATGCCCGACTGGCAATGATGCGGAAGGCGCAGGCACAGACAGAGTTCGAGCCTGACACCACGCCATTAGCATTCCCTGATGTTGATGCCGACTCATCCCGTCCTGTCACAGCACGCGACGTCACCGTACACCAGACGAGCAACTACCGGAAAACACCTCTCTCTGAAAAAGGGCGCTTAATCATAACACCAGTTCCAGAAGTGTGTGTTGAGAATGAGCTCAGCCTATCACGCAAGCCACTCCAGGTGATGGTAACACCACCTCCACGTATTGTCCGGGCCGGAACATCAACCTCGAGGAGATCAGGCATGGACAGTCGACAGAGCACAGCACTACCTGGTGACTGGGCAGATGTGAACGAAGATGACAACAAGGATGACATTGACTTCACTAAGCTGTCCATTCAGGATATCCTGTATGTCAAGATGCTGCTGGGAGATGATGACCAGCGCCGGCAGAAGAAAAGCAGGAAGAAGAGGCGCATTATTGTAGCCTAAACAGTTAATGTAATAATCAGAAGGATATGCCACACAACATGGCAGAAATGTCTTATTCTTGTATCCCTAAATGTATTCTATTGCAACATGCAGGGAGATGCACAAGAAGAACTGAAAGGTTATAACCATAATTTAGTCTACAAATGTTGAAAAGACTTATTTCCCTACAAGCTTGTCCCACTAGAATGTATGCAATCAATCCGAATCCCTTGGTTATTTGTAGGCAGAGATAGGATTTAGTACATTACCAGGGAGATAACAGAGGGGGATTACATAGATACATAAGTTAATCAATCTTCTAAAAGAACGTGATATAACAACTTCGTAGAAAAGAAAACACATATAGAAATTTATAGTTTTGATGGTGTATTTTTTCACAACCAGCATTTGTGATTTGAAATCTTAGATCCAGATGTATACATGTACATAATATCTGTGATATAGATTTGGTAGATAATTGTTATGATTGCTGATTTTATGTGCTGCCCTATTTCATGTTACTGAAATATTTTTTAAAAATCCTCAAAACTGACCAACGTGTCATGTGGTTAGTCTGTAGTCCCTTGTATCCCAAAAAGTGTCCAAAATGTTGGTGTCTTTTAATCAGGGCTGGATCTGTTGGCCAAGGAGAGTCAGGTAATTCGAAACACACCTGTAATTCTCTGACTCTGAAATAGGAAATGCCTGTCCTGTTTCATATGTGCCAAAGTCTAGGCGCCTGTGTGTATTAGAAGCACTTCTTTACATACCTAGATGAAAGTAGTTCACAAACCTTGTAGAAATGTTTGTTAAGTAATGCAACAGGCATGACGTCTTGTGTTTTTGTGTGCTACAATTTACCGTCCAATGACATTGTATCAGTTTTAAAGTGACAGTGGATATGCATTCATGCCAAGCACTATGAGAATGGATAAGGAGTAAACAGTTGAAAAGAAAGCAAAGTGTCTCTTTTTGAATGAGGAAGCATGCAGTTGCTTTGGAATCAATATTGAATTCTGATCAAGTCAGGGAACCCTCATAAATGGGGAAATGGTATCATCACACAGGGGATGGTATGTGCATTTTATGGGTTTCTATAAAGTGTGAATTAACCCCTCTTCCCGATGGTGCATGTACTAGGTGCACATGTGCGCATTGGGAAGGCCCTCTCCTCCCTCAGTGTAAAGTCAATAACCAAGCTGACCCTCCTCCTCCCACTCTCAATGCACATGCCTTCGCATCCCAAATACATACCGAAACTTTTCGTCAAGTTTGAGCCCAGGCCTTTAAACCAATCAGTGGAAGATTGACCAGGTATGTACACGGGGCGGGCTTTTGTTTGAATTCCATCAATTCATCTGCCATTCTAACAAATCTATTCAGATTTCTTAAATCATTCACTTAGGAATAATGTTTTATTCCTTTACAACATGATTGCATGCACAGGAAGGATTGATTAGAGATACAGGGCTGGAAAAATAATGCGAATACCCTAATTCGAAGTGAATGTATGGTCTAAGATAGGGTGTTTATCAAAATTTAATGCAAACTGCAGCCACCTGGCTTATACACGGGACAGGCTTATAAGTTATAGGGAGAGCCCGGCCCATAAGGTCGAATCCCACTAGGCGAAAAATGGCTGAAATATCTCTGCGATTTTGTCCCTTGCGCTGTATGGCTCTTGTTGGGGCCATAAAATGCAAGGACTACTCGTACTTTACCCTAAACCACTGTGGGATTCAGAATTAGTTGATCAACCGTTGCGTTTTATGGCCCCCACAAGGGCCATACAATGCAAGGAACAAAATCGCAGAGATATTTCAGCCATTTTTCGCCAAGTGGGATTCGACCTATACAGTAACCAATGTGGTATACATGCGCATTAATATTTTGTATTCCTACTAGCTCCATCATAAACGGAATGACCAGTTTGTTTTTAGTCTCTAGTTTGTTGCACACCTACCTCTACCATTGTTTGATGATCCTGTTTGCCTCAGGTCACAAGGATCAATCTCCAGCACATCATGGTGTATCGATCTCTACCACAATGCCTCTTCTGTTCACTCCACCTGTTGCTAAGGGTGTCCTTTGTCCATGCAGACCACAGGCAGAAATCCATGTGTGTTATGCCATGTGTAAATGTAGCATAGGTCTATAATTATGGACTCTGTGTGCTAGAGGGATGTGGATTTCTTGTGAAACTACGTACAGTTTCAGCATATATGATAAAGGGCGAATGGTAAAATCTTAGAGAACCTACAGGAATATCAGGCCCATGTATAAAAATGGTGTGAATTCACACTGTCACATGTTTTTCTGACCCCTTATAATGGGTTGCACATTTTTAACCCCCCCCCCCCTTCAGTGTTACCGGAAGGATAAAGAAGAAGAAAAAAAAAACATTCGATTTCGCAATCAATTATAATTAACAAGTAGTTGGCTCCTTGGTGTAGGGATAGTAATTTCTCTTTAGAACGTGAGATATGTTTACCATAGAAATCAAGATGGCCACCATCCATTGCAAATCCCAGAACCTTAATAAGATTTCTGAGAAGCCTAATTATAAACATGAAAGTAATATTATGACAGAGGGTTTTTGTTATCAATCGAACCCGTGATATCTCGGTGCCAAAGAGAGAATCATGTCCCTAGGCGGACGATACAGCTAAGGGATGAAATTTAATAAATGTTTGATTTGATTTACCGCTGTTAGTGCTATGCATCTATTTGGCTAAGTTGCTAAAGGTGTGTACCAAAGCCTAATAGCCTAATCCTTCAACTTCGCCTATCACTGTGTCTACTTTCAACAAAAATGAGAGGCCAACAACGATGTTGATATCGATTTTATTCACCTCATAAGGTATTCATAAAAGGCTTTGTTGAAAACTAATGGCAGTCAGCATCCTTCTTGGGAACCTAACAAAGACATTCTATACAATATATATAATTATCTCCACTATGCACTACAGAAATTGTTCTCATACATATTCATAAGCACACAACCTATAAACAGAATTTACAACATCACCAGTGTTTATGATGATCAGATCCATTTATTCATCCATTCTATTTATAATGAGAAGGGAAATGAGACTTGAACTATTCTCTACCTTCTGGGCCCATGGGTGTTGATTCCAAGTAGACCGCTAAACCAGATCTTGGATCAGTGATTGCTTTGGAAGAATTGCCAGTTCAGATACAGATATTATCTGTAATCATGTTTCATAAAGTATAGTTTAAAATGCATTTTTGTTTACAGACCTGAGCGATTATAGTGAAACAAGTACATGATGACTAAAAGTCTTATTGATGCACAACTTTCATCACTGTTATTATTTACTCGTACTTTACTTGAAACATGCAGTTCTAAGAATTCTTGAATAAACCATTTCCTTCTACTCATCCTCTAATTGTTACCACAGCTCGTTGGTAACAATGGACATAACGGTGTTCTCAATAGTTTTGGTCACGTGTAGAATATTGTCGCACTAGAATGAGGACATTTTCAGTTAGTCCCAGGTTTTGGTCAGAGGACGAACGACATGATCTCCTGCTCCTTCAAACTAATGGCTGCCTCCTTTATTCACTAAATTAAACACCATTATGATATAATTGTCTTTGCTCTTGAGGCGTTATGATATAGACCTTGACACATGCCCTATCCTGGCATTGTCCGCTTGATGATGTATTAGAGAATATGACAGTGATTTGAGTCAATTGGCCATGACCACGCCTAAATCAGGGCCTATTAACCAGGCTTTACTTTGGGTGTCTCTGTGTGATGTCTTAGTGTGAAAGTATCAGGATGACCTCCGCATCTGTTACTGTGAGAATACCTGCATTCTACACCACGGGAGTAACCACAGAGACGTGAAGACCTGCATGTGAGGCCATATCGTTCAATGCTCTATGGTCAGCTGCAGTGGTGATAAGATATTCACATGTGGTATCTGCAGCTATCTATCTTTCGCTCAGTTCCCAAACAGAATAGTCATGCCTATCGTACTTAGTGAGCTATGTAGTGAACCCGGATAATAATGCCGGTCGACACTGACATGAAATTCCATGCACAATAGTAGTTGAGTCCCATATCGATAGCACACTGTTCACCATAGGGGTATATTCCTCGAATTATAAGTTCTATAGATTATTCGGGAACATCCCATATGTCATCCAGACAGCTTGAGTATCACTACATGACCCTGGACCTGGTCTATAGGTCCTGCTAGTCTCCTATTGGCTGACGTTTTCTCGCGAGATGAACGTCCCTGACACGAGAAGATGACGTCACGTCCGGTTGGCTGTGCTATCTACGGGGATAGCGACATCTGCTATAGGAGATTTTACAGCGTGCTGTACAGAATAGCCTGCCTATCATGCTGTAAAGGAATAAACGACAAAAAGCTAACATTAGGGCTACACAAAGGTAGTACAATAATGATGAGGAATGACTGATTTATAGGTCTATTTTAAAGTGAATATGACAAATGATTTGTGAGGTTAAGTTCTAAATGTCGAATGTTTCTACTTTCAATTATTCAAACCGGCCCAGTATATGATAGACCGTGACGTTAAGGACAAGAGAAACTTTTGTTTACGGGTCTAACTTCGATTGAGTTAAGAGGACTTTAGAAAAGTGCATATGCAGACCCTGGTTTCCATGAGGAGCAGGCTTGACCACCAAAGTCCCTGCCATCACACTCCTCCTGTCCCAAGTGTATGAAGCCATCCCCACAGTAGGCCCTCCGACAACCTGTAATGGACATAGAAGATTAACCAGTGCAGCAGGTAGAAATGATCACTCCCTTATCATGGCCTTTTTTTGGCATTGGCATGTCTGTCG
Source organism: Acholoe squamosa (assembly GCA_949317995.1). Taxonomy (NCBI): domain Eukaryota; kingdom Metazoa; phylum Annelida; class Polychaeta; order Phyllodocida; family Polynoidae; genus Acholoe; species Acholoe squamosa. Next base: position 46,949,272 of record OX439047.1, read on the forward strand.
TTCTATGTGATGAACCATGGTAAAATCATGACACCACCTACACTTTGTTAGCGACCATTTGCAAACATGCCTTTCCAGCTGAATTTTGTTTCAAGGTATTCCTCCCTTGAGCAAATTCAGGTGAAAAGGTATGTTTAATTTATTATATTATTCTTAATCATATCTAAGAGCTTACAGGTGTGCGAGCAAGCAGAACACATTTTGCCAGTAATCACAATTGAATTCAATGTCTTATGAATTCAACATTTGATACTTACCAACACAACTGTCATTTGGACTGTCGTTACCATCGTCACAGGCCTCCCCTGTGTCTCTATCAAGGATGCCATCACCACATTTTGTTACCTGAAATGATATCTTATACTTCATTCCTCCTGTAGATGAATATTTCTGTCCCATGTACTGTAAGTTTGACCAATTTGTCATATACCATAGTGGGCTACTTGTATAAGCCAGTGGTTATATGCGGAGAAATGTGGTAGATCTAATACACTGTAAATAATGTCCTCAAAATAATGACAGATTCCTCATCAGAGATGTCATTATTTTCACTGGGATTCCTTGTACCACTGTACTGCAACCTGGGACGTCTTGTAAAAACTAAACTGGCTCCCTGCCAAATAATTACAGTAGTTCACTGTTCAGTTTTACAAGGATCCCTGGTAGATTCAACAGTTATCTTTTGCAGTGTAGAATTTACAATACAGACCGTTAACTCTCTATATGACATTTAAATCACTACATAGCATTAGATGACCGTGGCATGGTTTTCTTGTATGACCTTGACCTACCCGGATGGCCCTCCAGGTGACGTGGTCTCTGAAGAATAACTGTTTGGAGTCTGCCCGGTAGGCAATCAGACCCTCCAGGTGCACGCCGTACATGGCTGCAGCATTCTGGAAGATCACCAACTGGAGGAAACCGTGGAGAAAAGGGTACAGGCTATAGGTTCACGTTTACCAACTGAGGGAAATTATAGATAAAAAGGGTCAAAGTTTGTTCAATTCAAACTCACCGATCCGAGTAAATAATAGAGGAAAATATGAATCAAAAAGTTCATTTCACCAATTTAAAATTCAATTCAAAATGACTGTATATATCACTTACCCCAGGCATACCATTCTCCCCTGCTGGTCCCTTTGGCCCAATGGGACCTGTCGGACCAGGAGAACCATCTCTCCCAGGTACCCCACGTGGCCCCGTTGGACCCACATTACCGGCAGGTCCATCTACACGAAATAACAAGAACATATATATTACAACCTGACTATCACAAATTATGTACGATAACAGCCCAGCAAATTGTCGTGAGTTCTCGTCAACCTGTGTGAAGTGGCTCACACATGTCGCTAGATGGAGCACAATGTCGTTATAGCACAAGATCACCAGGAATAGCAATTGCTATGCCACGTGAGTCTAACACACAGTGGCGAAAGATGACGGAATGAGTTATCACTCAAAAAGGAGTCACCATTGATGACAAATCATGGCGACACATGACGACAATTTGCTGGGAGTTAACAGAAGATTAAGCATGTGATGATTTCAAACTACACCCAAAAATATAACGTTCAAAACCTTTGCTAGATATCAATATCAATAGAAACTCTCTCAGAAGAGCCAGTCAAAAACACATGTATGCCAATGTGTCTGCATTTTTCTCAGTTAAATAGCAGTAAACCCTGAAAGATATCCTTAACTTACCCCTGCCTGGTAGGCCCGGTCTTCCAGTATCACCCACGGGGCCAGGAAGACCTTCGGGTCCCATTGGCCCAGTGGGCCCTATTGGTCCTACTGGGCCTGCCAGCCCCTTCCTGCCCCTGCGGCCCCTTTGTCCTGGTGGACCCTCTGGACCCAATTGCCCTGCTGGACCTGCTGGGCCTGGTGGACCCGGAGGCCCGGTCCACCCATCAGGTGGAGGGGTGAGGAATTCTGTGCATTGAGATGGCACATCTGAGGGAAAAACAGATAAAGTTAGCAGATCCTTATAGCGTGTAGTATCCTTGATGACATTGCCTTTGTAAGAAACCGGACGTCACGCACAATTTCAAGATTCATTATGGAATGTGAATAAGTACGGAGCCCCTAAAAGGACATACCAAAAAGATTTTTCTCATGCAAAAAAGTTCCTGTGGGTACAGGAAGGATTCCTGCCGGTATAGGAGTATTCCTGCAGGTACATGAGTATTCCTGCGGATACAGAAAGATTCTTGCGGATACAGGAGTATTCCTGCGGATACAGAAAGATTCCTGCAGATACAGGAGGATCCCTGCAGGTACAGGAGGATTCCTGTGGAATTAGGAACATACAGGAGTATTCTTGTGGGTACAGGAGGATTATCTTTAAATAGTGTGTTTTAGTACAATTAACCATTGCTCCCTTAGCATTGACAGGTGCATTGGGGATCCCAATCTTGGGGTTAAGGTGTGTGGGGGTCTAGGGGCTAGGGGGCAGGGTTTCAATGACATAAAAAATAAGAACTCATTTTCAATGGGGGTTGGGAGAACGGGCACCCCCCACCATGTACAGACTCTGATACTAATATGTGCACCTGCAAGAATTGTTTCTGTACCTCCAAGAATTGTTAACTACCCGCAAGAATTATTTCTATACCTCCAAGAATAGTTCATCCGCCATAAGAAAGTACCTGCAAGAATTATTTCTATACCTCCAAGAATTATTCAATAACTGCAAGAATTATTTCTGTACCACTAAGAATCATTCAGTGTCTGCAAGAATTGTTCAGTACCCGCAAGAATTGTTCAGTACCCAGCAAGAATATTCCAGTACCCGCAAGAATACCCCAGTACCCGCAAGAATGTCCCAGTACCCGCAAGAATTATTTTGTAGAAAAATAATAATTGTTGGTATGTCCTATTAGAGGCTCCGTAATTAAGTGTATAACTACCAGTGTCGACAAAATATTTAGTGTGAAAATACTAATGCCTTTGTGATTATAAAAAGTAAATAAATATTAGGTTATAACTTATAAGTAATAATAATTAAAAGACACTATAATATGAGAAATATGGTGGGGTGAGAACCTACCTGTAGGAAGTATCATGTTTTCATCACCTGTGCCCTTATGGGTGCCAGGGTTATGTGTGCCCGGGTTATGACCTGGGTTGTTTGGTGTAGTGTTATCCTCACCATCTCCCTGAATAGGAAGTGTAAGATTATAGGGCTCGGGTCTCATTGTTATATATTAAAATGAACGCTAAAATAGTTTTATTTTGTGTGTGAAACTAAAGTAGAATAATAATTTCAACAATTTTCCCTTGAATTTTCTTCTTATTCCTCTATGTTCCTCTTCTTATTTCTCTATGTAAATTACAAATACTGAAAGAAATGCAAGGATGAGTTATTTGAAATTTACCGTGAGATAACCAACCTTGAGAGTTTTTCTGATTTTGCTGAAGGCGGTAGCAAACACTGCCTCCCGCAGGAGGGCATTAGTGTCGTCATTCCAAGATGGCGGCGGCGGTGGAAAGAGTGGCGGAGGTGGGAAGCGTTCGTCATACTTGTTTCTGTTGGTAGGTGTTGGTGTAGGCTGTCCCCTGGACAGAATGGGAACTGTGAAGATCTTATCTGAAATGCAGAAGTTTTAATGACTTGTAAGAATACACATCTAAATATCTATGTACACAAGTTTGTCTTCAAATCTCTTATTCAGGTTGAATAAAGCACTGCAGAAAGAAATAAGTAAAGATTAGTTAAACTTTCTAAATTGATTGGTTTGCAAAGATAGGGGATTTATAGCCTATAATGTAGACTTTGGGTGACGATTGGCGCACAAGATTCTTTTGCCCTGTCCACAGAAAGGGGCCAACATTTTCTACAGTAAATTGCGTACTTTTTCCGCTAAAAAGCATTTTGTCACCATCCCTCTTTGAGGGATCAAAAGCTACCACCCTTTGTTGTTAAGTAATAGCATTCCCTAACAGTCCGGAATCGGCCGACAAGCGCTTGTAGAACATCTGTTAGGCTTTAATACATTAAAATTCAATGGAAGAGCGTCCATCGGCAATGGGATAGCTCCCCAATCCCTTTCAAGTGAGTAACGCCCTCTTCTGTAGTACAGGTTGATACTGTCATATAAAAGGTCACATTTCCATATACTACTGGGCTGTAACTACTGTTAATTACCACAAGAGGGACTCACCGAGCAAGGGTTAAGTCACCACAATACACCTAGGGGACGCAGCTGCATTGTGAAAAACCTTTCATGTGAGACACACCAAAGATGTGTTGCAAAAGGAGTGTCTTTTCTTCTTTTGGAGGGATATCATATTTTTTATTTACAATTAATGTGTTTGAGCCTGAAACATGCCACTGATACGTTCACAAAGTCTCGATTGCATTGGCCTTCAGAACCCTTTGCATGACATATATATTTATCATTTCCAGGCTTCCATGTTCAGTTTAGAAATACACCTGAGGGGAGGTCTAGATAACTCAGCCTGATATATGGTGCACATTATCTAATATGAATGAGGAAAGTCTTATTTCCAAATATGAGATCCAGACCTTTCATTTGGAGCATAGCCCTGAACACAACAGCAGATGGCCAGTGTCTTATTGATCTCTAGAGTCTAAATAAATACCACCTTCCCAATAGAATGTACAGGAGCTTAACATATATTTACTTTGTATCACCTTACGTATAAAGCCTAAAAAGTAAAGAATATCCTTTCACGAAGTAATGTACACTCTTATTAACTGCTATTTGGACGGTCAACATGATAACATATACCCAGGAGTTTTTCTAACAAAACCTCGCTTTTTGGGGGTTCGGGGTATGGTTTCACATCAAACATAATGTTCTCAAGGGCAGGCCCCATGGTTCTTTACAGATATTTCTCTTACTCTCAACTGCAGGCCTCTGGATTGTCCTGGGGAGAGAAGGAAGGATAGAATTAAGAAAGAAAGAAAGAAAGAAAGAAAGAAAGAAAGAAAGAAAGAAAGAAAGAAAGAAAGACAGAGAGAAAGACAGAAAGAAAGGCTATGCATTCAGCTACGAGGACTAGGGGAAATACGAAAGACACAATAAGTAGGGAGAGGGGTAGAGTAAAATGAACGTTTTATGAATATAATTATAGTTAGTCTTTATTCCATCCTCTTCTGTTCCCACGATTCCTAAAGCCCCACCTTTGACATGGCTATACTCGATAAGCCTGAGGGCCAAGATGGTTTCTCACAAAAACTCATGGTGGAGACACAGTGGTGGAGATTGACACAAGTCCCATCCTGAGAATGCTCACCCTGACCCTAGAATAAGGCTAGGTCACATGTCCTCCTGAGAGCGCATGCCCTGCCGCCATTGAGCAGGACCTGAGTGGGTCATCGACTGGTGGCCCCTTTTGTAGTTGTCCTATTCATGTTGAACGTCTATACAGACTTCTGACTGTGTCCCTGGCCCTGTCCTAACCTTTCCCTTCAGGAGAAGCATCTGTCATTCTGCCTTCTAAAGCAAACACAACATAGCATTCATGCTCAAGGAGGCTCCATCACTAGAGCACTTGACGTTGACTTGATATTGATGTAGGAAGCAAATAGCAGAGGGCAGGACTAAAAGTCTAAAGATTCAGAAAGAGGATAGGTGCGCATGTGCAAAGGTACAATGGGTGATAATTAAGTGTTTGAACTCTGGGATGCGCTTCATTTACTTGTAACCCTGCTCTCTTTTCTCTCTGGGTCATCACGCTAGACCACCCTGACCTCAGCGTGGACTGGTTACCAGGTTTAGTCTGGTTTAGTGTTATCCATATATGCTATAGGTTACGTGGAACTAATTCCATTTCCTCTATGTTTCTATATAGCATAACACACAAAAACAGCCCCCCGTAATGTTTGTTGGTAATATTTTCGACCGTAGCAAGATTAAACCATCTCTCACACACAATGTGTTAGAATATAGGATAGGCTTAACCCTGAAAATCTTAACTAAGGGAGCGATACGTACAGCAAGTGCCATTCTACCCTATTTTGGGCCTCAAAACCTCCATTGGCCAGATGAACATTTGCAGACCTGATAAAATCCCCAAACCTTGGCATAATATAAAAACTCATCTACTGTTCCATTTAGGAACTATTTGCAATTCACACTGAAATTCCTAACAGTTTTCAATGTGATTTCTGAGCAGCGACTTTTATCATCAAAGATCTATGCACTGCACAAGCAGCAGTTCTAGAGCTGTCAAATTGCATATTTGCATTGAATTCAGTCACCTGATGATGAAGGGGGCATTGATTTTGCAAAATATTGTTAGCATTTTGCCAGAAAAACTCACAAAATCATGAAAAACATGATAAAACTGGTGAAAAATTATTAATATTAGGCCTATAATTAATCCCACTTTTTACAGATCATATCTTACTAGGGGATCATTTTTTAAGGCATGCCTTTTCAGTTACATGCATCAAGAATACCTGTTATCAATATTGTACTAATATTTGCACTGGGGGATAAATTACTACTGGTTAATTAGATAATTGCGCTCTCACTGAAAATTTGACGAAACACCGCAAACCCGACCAAACTTCCAATGGACCCTATGGTAGGCCCTACATGGATATCTGTGTATCAATAACCCTAGGAAGATTAAAATGAGGCTAAAATGTCATTTTCTGCTGAGAATTTCACCCTGTAGGTGGTTTATGTCCAGAAAAAGTTATGTTTTGGGAGATTCATAGAAACTGCAATATTTAGTGAATTACCCTACCTCCGCAAGCAAGGTTTTCCTATTTTTTTTATTTACACACCATTTCTGTGACTAATTCGGCCAGATCCTGTAAAACCATCCTTGCTGTAACAGAAAAATGACATTAAGAGGGCATTTGAAATAGGCAGGTCAAATGTCCAATCATCCTATAGGTTACGTGGAACTAATTCCATTTCCTCTATGTTTCTATATAGCATAACACACAAAAACAGCCCCCCGTAATGTTCGTTGGTAATATTTTCGACCGTAGCAAGATTAAACCATCTCTCACACACAATGTGTTAGAATAAAGGATAGGTTTAACCCTGAAAATATTAACTAAGGGAGCAATACGTACAGCAAGTGCCATTCTACCCTATTTTGGGCCTCAAAACCTCCATTGGCCAGATGAACATTTGCAGACCTGATAAAATCCCCAAACCTTGGCATAATATAAAAACTCATCTACTGTTCCATTAAGGAACTATTTGGGGTCACTTGTGATTTTTTTCATAATTTTACCAATATTTCTTGCATATAATTTCTAAGCCAATCCGCACCCAGATCACCTTCAGTGCAGGCCTGAATACCATATGACTCACGAGAGGGCAGCATTTACGTCCATGTAACCTATAGAAGGGTGAGAAACTAAAGGGAACAGTGCTGCCCTCTGGTGCTTTCATTTGCTATACACAGATCTTGATTACAGAGGTGAGTGGTGACTTTGCCAAAGTAACCCCTAACCTCCGTAATCAAGGTATGTGCATAGAAAATAAAAACACCAGAGGGCAGCACTGTTCCCTTTAGTTTCTCACCCTTCCATAGCATATGGATAACACCTCCACAGACTAAACCTGGTAACCAGTCCACACCTGTGACCCTGAACGAGAGGCATCTTGGGTATGGGTTTTACCCGGCGGGGAAGAGGGGGGGTAGATGGTTTGAGTTTGGGGTTTTGGTGAAAAGTAAGGATGGGTAGGTGCAGACGGATGGTATCGCTGGGAGGTGGAGTAGGTGTCGGCTGGAAATTAATCAACAGGGTAGGACAAGACAGACCCGCCCTCCATCCCTCTTCACCTTCCCACCTATTGCCAACATACCCCCAAGATACACATCTCGGCGACTCAAGCACAGGCCCCAAGCCCGTGTGCTCTATGTCCAGAAAGTACTCTGCCTGTACATTTGAAAGTCTCGCAACTTCCCACAGGAGAGGTGCTCATCACACCAGGGTCATCACATGACAGGTGTTGACCTCCCCCATGTCTCGCGGCTTCTCAAGTTCTCTCGGGGTGAATAGGGTCAGTAACGAGATCTGAAGGATGCGAAGGGGCCACAGATAAACTCTAATGCAATGATTCCATCAAAGGGTTTAGTGGGTGTACTCATATTGAAAAGAAGTTAACGAGTCCAAAAACCAATATAACTTGAAAGATTGTAAACTTGCAAATGTCATTCTGTACACTTTTAAGGATATTAATTTCTGTTTTACTGGCAGAATATAATTCAATGTAGAACAATTTTCCATTATAAAAATAAATGGCAATTATAAGAAGATCGAAGAGGTCAGTTATGACCAAAGTCATGTATGAAAGTAATTATTATTTAGTAAAGAAATGTCATAGGTATCTCTTCTACTTTTCTTTTTGCCTTACCTTATTTTGTCCATAATTTCAGAAAATTGGACAAAGGGGGATACTGGTTTCGGCAAAACCATGGTTTAGCCGTTAATGTATAGATGTGTCATCCAATTTAACGCATCTCAAGATTGTTTTTTAAAAAGAAATGGCACAAAGGCAAATGCGTTTTTCTTATCTGGCACATATCTCAAAATGTGCATTTTTCACTTAGGCACTTTGTATACTGAGGTGTCAAAATACATATACAGTTATATGTACACGTGTTATTGATACGATGATGCCAGGAGACGACAGCTCCCAGTGTTTGGGTGGTCTGTGCACGTGGTGTTGTGCCCTGGAGGAGGGAACACAGTACTAATGAAGCACCCTGGAGTGCACAACTCAACCCTCACTGGAGACATGTCAATATGTTAACACATCTACAACCCATGCTACCATAATAAGTGTACACTGTATGGTGTTTGTAAAACATCTCAGGGAGGGGCTACCCTTTGTTTTTGCTTTTTTTATTTTTTATTTTCTCTTTTGTTTGCTGTACTGTTTTTCTGCAGAGGATTGTTTGGAAGGTATTTTGTTGGAGAGAGATGATATCTGTCTGCTGGGATCATTAGAGTTGGGGTCCTCTTAACATACACATGTATACTGTCTGTGCAGTGGGTGGTTCCCTCTTGATTTGCCAATCATAATACCATTGCATCATAGTTTGTAGATGCTACCAAATGCTTGTCTATTCGAGTAGTACTTAGACGATCATTTATTGAATACTTTAGAATTGCCAGAAGAATAATTCAATATAATATTTGGCAGCACGACTTGTTTACGTGAGTTATCCTTTTAAAAACGCTATGTCATTTGACACTATCACCCCTCCCCATGTAGCGGGATGCTACTTTAATATAGTCACTTATCACTTTTGATTATGGACTGGGATTACTATACATGTTTCTGTGAATATAGACTGAAATATCAAAGATAATCTCGTTATTCAATATCTTTAAGGACATCTCCTTTTATCCGCATACTGTGCTCCATTGTACCACTCCTATAGGTCTTTATAATCAAAAGAATTTTTATCATATTGGCATCAAGGTTAACTTAATTCTTCACCCGTTTTTGCAAGTAAATCTATACTTCGTGTCCTTTCTAGGTGTACCCATCCCCATCAATCCATCTACTAACTTTGAGCTTAATGCCTACCCTAGCCTACAAGCCTTGCTCAAGGTCAGCATGTTTTAGCCCAGGAGGGTGTTGCTCCTATTGTAAAAAGAGCTGTGAGTATGTGCCCTCTTTTCTAAACAAGTCGTGCACTGCTTCACCATTCTACTTGCACTCACCACATTAGTCTGAAAAGTCACCTGCCTTGTTTAAAATAGAGAGAGCTACACTACCAGGTACCTACTCATGCCACACACTCTATAGTTTATTAAACTGACTGACTTCTCCCAAATAGGTACCTACTCGAATCCCCTTTTTTAGCACTGTACTTGAATGACCACTTGCAAGCAACAAAAGGGACAAGTTATAGCTACACAAAAAGAAAGGACTGGAATTGAGGGCATTTTTAGCCAGCTCTTCCTTTTACTATAAGCAACACCCTCCAGGGTTCAGTCGGTGGCTGCTCTCAGCCTTTTCACATAGTGCAGTATGCGTCAACGTTCTAGACTGACAGTCATTTTGTCTATCATCAGCATGTTCATGATGCCATGGTGAGATATGGATGATATTTCTATTCTATGAATACTGATTCTAGGCTTATGGTTGCTGTTTTAATCCCCATGGATACTGATTACGCCCTCAAAGATATTGAGAGATGAGGAGAGGGAGGGGAGAGTCCAGTATTTCCTAGAGGGTCTTGCCAAAAGATGACGAGGAAGAACCTGTTAAATTCTTTTGAGACAGGACTGATAGAAACATGCATGGCCTAACTCATTTTCATAGTCTTGAAAAATAATTGTACATGAGAATGTATGGAAAAAACACTCTTTCAATTGCAAGAAACGTGCACAAATTTATTTGGCAATACGAAAACGTGCATGTTTTAATTTTTGGTTCTCTTTAACTTTTTGGCAAGACCCTCCAGATACCTCAAGAGAGGAAAGCTATACGTGTACTCCCATTCTTCGTCTTTCTCCAGAGCCTGGCAAGCGTAGTTTTTAGACACCGGAGAGTGATTAAAGATAATCAGGCAGACTTCAGGCAGATTTACCAGACTTCCTTGCAGTCTGGCAATTCCAAATTCTTCAACTAGTTTCCAGCACAGGAATTGTTTCTCCGTTAGGAGTTAGGCAATGCAAAGTATGGCTGATTCTATGCTGGGACTTTATCACCCAGAATGGCACGTCATAGACATTGATCTCCAGGCACTATTGGGTCTTACCTTGATGACCTTTACCCATGCTGTAGGCTGATCGGAATGGATGCCAAGTGATGAAGGCGTTTTCTCGGTGATGTCTATTTGTGCGGATGGACAGCATGCTTGTAAGTTGTATGTTGATATAATTATGTTGTATATGTGTGAAATGGGTTGAACATTAAAGGCATAGAGTTGGGCTGCAAAGCCCCTTATTCAAAAGTGCCTATATATATATATATATATATATATATATATATATATATATATATATATATATATATATATATATATATATATATATATATATATATTAGAGACATTCATTACAGGGGTGAGATTCCTATTATCTGCAATCCACATATCTAAATATTATTGCCATATACCTCTCCGCTATACCCCGCGCTGCAGTTACAAACTGGCGGGGTAAGGGGGTTAAGAACATATATAGGGGGTTGGTCTGTGTTAACCCTTTCAGGGTTGGATGATGCATTCGAGTTTTAGTATGCTCAAATGTTTTAAAAATACAATGCTGGACAGTCTTACCCCAAGCAGCGCACATATTGGTGCATCATCACGACCCTGTGCCTATACAAAAGTGATGCTGCGATGCAGGGGTTTTAAAATGTGATGCTTGTGACACAGAGGTTTCAAAAAGTGACAGACGACACTATCAAAAGTTCCCAGTACATTAGCATTATACATAAAGAGTGACAGAGTTACGAACCATCCTTCCTAAAAAATTTGAGCACCCCTGTAAAGGCACGACCCTGTGGGAGTGTATCAATTAAGTAGTGTGGATTTTGGAGGAGAAAGGGAGAGAACAGCTGAGGTACTGAATTGGTATACATCTAGGTGTTTGACATTCATTTCCTCATCCTAGGGGTTTCTACACCTACAGCTCGGTCTTTTATCTCAATAGATCCTTTTTGTTCCAACCAGAATGATGATCTCAATACAAGAGAGAATGCTGAAAACTATAGGTGAAATGTATAGGCCCCCTATTGGCTATTATTGAGAAATTGTTATGATTACCAATGCACAAAACTGATGTACATACACTTGTGAGGTCCTACAAATTTCTATATGTCCTTCATAAGTGCTTTCATGAAATATAGCTACTAAAATGATTCTAATAGAGTATTTCTCCACAAACAAGTATCCATATTAGCAGACAAACCCAAAGTGCTGTTTTGTGGGTCAACCAACCCTAAAGCAAACAGAATCTATCATACAGGCATAGGTGGTCTGTATAAAAATACATGTTCTGTATCAGATCTCCTAGAATGCGGTTACAGAGAGAGGTAGGGCAGAGAAGTAAGGCAATGTGTTCCATGGTGCCGCAGGTGTAACATGTGGTGAGGGGCAATGGGTAGGAGACCTTGCAGCAGCTGGCAATAGTGTGTCGGCATATCTACCAGGTATCAACACACACCAACACATATATAAGACAAGATACTCAACAGGCTTTCCACACAGCTGATATAAGCTTAACTGATGTATTAAGGCCACTGCGTATACATTTTGTTTTTGCCAAAGTTGATCTGTTTTTATTCACAGGGCCCTGACAATATTTCACCAATCAGTTTTGGTGGACCAGCGTAAAGCACTTGACTTTTTGACTTCATAAAGAAGGTAGTAGTGGCTGTATGTGCCCTTGGGGGACCCTTTGATTTTATATTTAGTTCAGATGATAGTGTTGAAGCTAACCTTAGTGTTTCTACAATGAAGGTGGGCTGATATCGGCGCCAGAACCAGATACAACGGTGTAGGTATTGTGTATAAACACCAGTAGGTGGCAGAGAAGTAAACATGGAGCATTATTTGTAAGGGCTGCAGACTAAGCAAAATCTGTGGAAACAGGATTTACTACCATGTCATTGTATCTTACCGGTATATCTCTCTCAACATGAACTAGCGGCCCTCAAGTACACCTACTCGAATTAATGGGTCCATCTCCTGTAGAATCACTTTACATACACTGTCAGACCACGGGTAGCTTTCAACAGTAGATTGCTTCTATTTTTGGAAAACAGTGGTAGTTACTGTTGGTACAAATCCAATGACCCAACAGTAGGTTTTACTTTACCCATCACAGTGGTCTTTATAGCCCATTTACAATCGGGGCTTCCCAGTAAACACAGTTACGTTATACATACGTAGATTGCACGTAGAAATTTCAGTACATTTACATATTTTCTCAACGTAGAATAACGTATAAACGTGTTTGCTGATGTACGTATTTCTGACGTAGATGTAGAATTTACTTACATATACCTCATTATTACCCGAATTAACGGAGAAAAATGATGTTCTTTAAACATAAATGTTCCTATATATTTAGATATCCAACGTATATTTTCAATACTTTTATACTAATAACTACGATGTATGTAGTTTTGCAGGTTCTGGTTATGCTCCAATATATGTAAAATTACCTCAAAGAGACGTTCATATACCTACCCCTATACCCTCAGTTAACTTTATTCATTTAAGAATGTTATTTCTTTGTCTCATTCTATAATACTGGTATATTCAGGGCCAGTATTTAGCAAGAGACACCAATGCTTTAGCCATTAGTTTCATCACTTGAATTAAGAGTCATGTATAACTCCTGATTGTATGTTGAAGGTTCTGTGATGCTAGGTGTATAAGTCTATTTCTTAATGCTACAGCGTGGGTGTTTACCATATCTGGATCCCAAAATATACATGGTAGCATCATCAATCATTGAATATTTTGCACAAACCTATTCCCAAATGAAAGGTTGATACAATGAGTTCTCAATAATGTGTTTTTAATTAGTATAGTTGATTAATATAGATGACAATCATCATGGAGGTCTAAATTAAATACAATGCTCAGCAATAGTGACACCTGTTGAGATAAACTGAAAGTACAGAAATACGTAGATAAACGTAATTTTACGTATTTCAGACCTCTTTTCGTGTAGAAACATTTAGAACAGATTAGGTGAGCACTAAATGGAAATGAATCTGCCTTGTGATTTTTATTTTCTACATTTAGATAGACCCAGACTATGTTTGATAGCTGTAACCATACAGCTTTCATATTTGTACTGGTATTGGATATGCTGCCATCTAGTGAGATATGAGTGAAGCACAAAATAACGTATGTGGGACGTAATCTAACGTATTTCCAACCTCTATGACCATGTGCTTTCTATATTCCCTATTATCACCCTCTGCACACCTACATTTCCACTGTTTGTTTGGAATCTAGAATTCATTACTGAATGAGATTTTGCCACATGATGCTCTAACCCATATGGTACATATATTTTATATGACCAACAAATACTCTTGCTTAATTAATGCATATTTAAGATGTAATGTCAATACAGTGTTAATCCCCATAGGCATATGAAAATAGGAATTATTATCCATTATTACCTAAAAATGCACATAATTACAACTACTGCATGTAGGTCAGATGCATGTCCACCAATAGATTTGATTATGATAGAAAACATGGTTTATTCCAGGGTCAAACTGTTATTTATCCTATCTATCTGTACTGGACTCTAAACACCATGATATGTACAGGATTCTTGTAGACCTAGGCCCAGCTGAGTTATCTTTTTTTCATGTCAAGTGATTGATTTTCATGTCAAGTGATTGATTTTCATCATTATTCATCCCTGATCTTTACAGTTGTTAATGAAATGAAAGTTTGGCTAGATAAATGAAACAATACTATTTATCATTAGAAGTTTTTATCCAAAATCTACATACATGAACCAACCAATATCTACGTCTTACAATCATTCTACCTACGAACAAAGCCAATCAAAAATATGGATCAAGATTTACGTGGATAAACCTCTTAAAATTGCGAAGCATAAACCTTATTTATCAACATATATCCACCAACCGATATCTACGTTGCTGGAACCTCATATAGAGGTTCAGTAGAAAACCAACCTAGATCTACCAGAAATCTACGTTGAAACACGTAGTGTGTTTACTGGGTTAGAGTGTAGACTAAATCAGAGGGGCATCCACATTGATTAACTTACCTAAAGGTAAAGGTAGATCGTGCCAATGATTAGATTCGTTTACTGGAGGTACATGACCACACACCTTGAACCTAAAATCCTATTTATATAATCAGTGTTAAGTGCAGCCAGCCCTATAGTCAGCCCCATCCCCATGGATTCCATTCCAGTATCAGTATCAGTATCAGTGCTGGGCACATCACATAATATGTACTTAAATATAGTCTAGTTTAAAGTATGATTTAGCTGTTAGGATCAGAGGATAAGCATATATCGTCTGAAATAATTCCTGAATATTTCTAAGCATTTCTTACTTATCATATAGGCACGCAAATGTGATATTTGTGCATAGATGTGAATGATTCTTTCTAATTTAGGTCTCTTCCTGGCCTTTCAAAATTGTTGAAGGATATACCGCCGAATCAGAATGTTGTGCTAGATGGTGAGAATATAGGCCCATTTTCTATGAATCTCCTTGTGGAGACACGCCCCTTTTGGAGATAAAATACCTCATGCTGTGGCACATCTCCATGGAGCACTGAGACGTGCAAATTAATATTCCCAGCAGGTATCTTACCAACCTACTAGCTCTGCTGTAAGACATGAAAGCCCTCCAGATGCTATTAGAATGTATAATTTACTGGCCGAACAAGCCAGCACTCGATCATACCTCATCTCACTTTGGCTTTTATAGTGGGTTGAATGGTACAATGTTATTGCCCCTGATTACATATCAGACTCCCTCTCTGGAACTTCTGTCCCTTCATGTGAAATCCATAGATGTGGTAGTAGGTAGCAAGGCATGGTATACAGGTAAGATGAGGGACTTTCTACTGTAGGGGAGGCAGGACTAAGTTGAAATACCCACATGGGTTGGACCTGAATACTTGTCCTTACTACGTATAGGTAGCGCCGCAGGGATTGGACTCCTGATCCCCTCCTTTAATATCTGTAATTTCAAGCACTATTGGTAAAGCATGTAGGGAAAAATATCGAAAGACTACCTCTAGTTGCTTTGCTCCCCAGTTAGTCTACTTTATATGCTACATTAATCTCTGCTTTTTATCCAGCATAGATCATGTTCGGTTATTCACTTGAGTAAACCTGGCCACCCCTTCCCATATCTCAGTAAATTGGGCATTACATAGCTGATTTTATTCTAAATTTTTGTGTGTGCCTTACTGCAAAGGCACCCCTGGACTGTGATGGGATCTGATCGAATAAGACAAAGATTAATGTGTCTGATACCAAAATAAATGTGTATCATCCATTAGTCCGGTTTGGCTTTGATCCATTTTTTTTTCAGACCAAGTGGCGTTAACAGGACAGAAAGATTTCAAGGTGAACACGATCTAACCAATAAAGTCTCAATGACCAGCTATACTGATGTGTAAGCAAGTAGACTGAGTGATATAAGATGTCGGCACCGACTACGCATGCGTGAGAATGATGTCACTCAAAGAGTTAGGGTCGTCTGCAAAACCAGTCAGCCATGGCCAAGTGGTCCTTAGTGACGCCAGATGTAGGGGCTGAGTATCATATTGGATCCTTAAGCACCCTGGAAAAAGCTCCTGACCCCTTTTTATTTCTATGCATCTTAGGGGCTCTCAAGGAATGGACCATTTAGGATGTAAAGCACATTGAGACTGTTTGCTGACCAGTGTAGTGTATGTGGCTGAGGGAGGTGGCTGGAGGAGGTGCTTGAATTCAAAGAGATTACAGATGGAGAGCTGCTGTTCTCTGTGTGATGTTACCCTCACACCCTTAGGGATTGAGTTTGCTGTCAGGTATTTGGTGGTCATCTGCAAAAACTAATTGGTTTGAGAGGGGTTTTCTTGCTTCCTCTCTATATGATGTACTCATTTGAATTCGAATTTGAATGATGTGCATGTACATTCTAGTGGTGAACACTGATAAAGAGGAAATTCTGAAGGTGAATATATATATATATATATATATATATATATATATATATATATATATATATATATATATATATATATATGTATATATATATATATATATATATATATATATATATCTGATAAAATTCCTGACGTCTACATAAACATTTGAGTCAGATGCTTTGAATAAGCTGAATCATATTAGATTTCAGCAGAACCGATATACAATATTATAGGAAGATTTATCTAAATATTTGCACCAGATATACCCCACATGCCTCACATCAATGCGAGTACCCGAGTGACATTTACATGACATATCCACTCCTCCAACCCTGCGAGGAAAGAACATAGCTCGAATGTCAGGCATTCAACTCAAGACCCAACACCTAAATTTACAGCCACTACAGACATTACTTAGAAACTCAATATTCAGGTGTTGGCAGGACAGGACAGTGTCCAACAGGTGCCCACCCAGGTTCCATTTCATGGCTAATTTATCAATTTCAAACTCAAAGATGACCAGAATGATAATTATTTCTAAACTATGAGTATCATATGGCCGATGTCCACCCTCAGGCCACTTGGGCGTTCTGGGGGTAGACTAGGGTCATGTCAAGGTCATTTTAGGGCCATGTCAAAGGCAGGTGTCAAAGGTGTCAAGGTTAACATGCAGAGATGTAAATAGGGATTAGAGGCTTTTGGGTAGATACCATTCGTGCTTCAAAATACTAGATCTATGTGGTTCATCTAGGTTCCTAGAATATCAAAGACTCCCTTCATGATTTTGAAGAGTAGTAATTCTCAATTTGATGAAAACATCCCAATAATTTTGCTGATTTTTTTCCTATGGGAGATTTATAGGGTATAAATGCTTAATGTGCCCCAAAAAAATTAATAAAGAAAAACGAATAAAGAAATAATGAATATCAAGGCTTATGTTTTATTGCGTCCAAGGGGTGTAACTCAACACATGACCTTAGAGATAAAATTCTCCAGGGTGAATGGTGAAACATGAGATGTCAATTTCATGTCCAGACCCCACCCATCCATAGCATGACATGACTGATTGTCCATCACCTTCCAAAGGGCCAAGGCTAAAAGGCTGACAGCTTCAGCTATACACTGTTACACCTGAAACCGGACGTTAATAATTCATCAAGTGGACGAGTAGATGTTATCAGTGTAGGGGCTTTGCACCTTTTCTGGCCGTCTTTATGACAGGTATTAGAGATGTTCAAAGGCTGGGACCATGTTGCCCCCTCCTGATGGTGTAACTATACCTCTATCTGCCCCAGGCCAAGATGGGTGCAGATATGGGGTACTATAGGCGCCACTGTCACACGGATCTTGTCTCCTGTCCTACTGCCAATGGTTGCACACGGCGCTATTATGTTTAGGATCCATCTAACTGGGCAATTTCCACGTCTAATTTGAACAATGGGGGCGTTGCACTATTTTATATAGCACATAGGTAAAATAGAAGATCAAAAGGCAAATTTTGTATAATCTCCAATACACTTATGAAATCATTTGATATATTCTTTCCCAGTATTCTTAAACCTGCTACATGTGCATTGGCCAACTTTACCGAGGATATCTCTCAAGGGTGTTTGGAAAATAGAATATTTAATCAGAAATGGATTTATTACACAAAGTCCACAGTTTGATAGAATCCATCATTCAGTTAACCAAGCGCCTTTGAAAATGTTGTTAGTCCTGTTATGTATTTTCAAACTTGCATCATTCTCTAGTATCACATCCCACTCATTAATATGCTATAATTAAGGCCCACCAATATGCCTCATGCTATGTCCTCTTACCAGTAGTCTGAATGGATGGGAGTGAATGTGGCCTATGCCTCTAGTCATACTACAAATAAATGAGGGGAGACATGGGCCTCCCTTTATCATGTTGATTGATTAATGTTACGTCGTGGGGGATGGGGTGTGGAGAAGGTGGCAGGTTACAAATCGTGCCTCTTTTTGCCACCTATAACTAAGCTGTCTCTACAGAATAATACCTTCCCTCAGTGCAGTCATCTTTAGCTATAGGTGTATGGCGCTACCTGTGGTGTTCTCATTTTAAACTAGAGCTAAATGTGACAATTTAGGAACATGATGAGTATCAACAAAGGAGCCTCTTTGAAAAGCTTGGGGCAATAAGTTATAGAGTCATAATTTCTCACAAGTTTCTGAATTGATTTGCCTGTGCAAGTGTATTCACTCTCCACTTATTCAACTACTCTATGATGATTGCCGAGAGCCATGAGGTGGGTTTGGATCCTGGTAGACGTTTGTTTGATCATTGACCGTGGTATCTTGACATAATTCACGTCTTGTTTTATTCTATTCTATTCTTTATGTCTGTTTATGTTCTTGTTTTTCTTTCATTTTCATTATTATTCAGCTCTTTACTGCATCAAATGACTATCACTTAAAATGTCAGTGCAATATCAATAGCTTAGCCATTGGAGAACCAATGTTGTTTAATATAATAGAAAGATGTATTGATGTGAATCAAAGTGTGTGTAGATGTCATGATACGAGATATCCATATTTAATGTAGAGCATACAATAATTGACTGTGTAGGGTTATATCTGCGGAGCTTTGGTATTATGATGCAATGTTATATAACATATAATATTGGAATCAATTTCTAAGGTAGTTAATCAAGGAAATATATTGCCACTTTCACCAACTGTAATATAAGTCAACCTATGGACATTGATGGACAAAGAAATGGCCATTAATATTTGGCACACAGTCGAATTGACAGGCATTGATATTTTTTTCAATTATTTCTTATCTCATAAACCATAGTAAAAACTCTAGTTCTTACCAGTAGCTAACGAGCCTTTACCCTGGAGTGATGTGGTGCTATGTGGAGGTCATACACAGGTATGCCTCCTGGGTGGTGGATTGTTAAGGTGAGGACAGGTGAGTGGAGACATTGGAGGCAGGTGTGGTGCTCAGGCACTTTTGGCATGAGGAGGGGGAGGGTCTCACCTGTGTGCTGCAACAGGTAGCTATGTCATTGCTGTGTTTACAGACAAGGATGATAAATTCTTTCATGAATGTTTCATTCAATAGCCAAATATTGGCGTTAGATCTAGTAGCAAGTATTTCCTTTTATTGATGTTGCTGCCTTTACACTAACAGTATATTCCTACATGCGCACGGCTTTTTACTTGGGTGTTTACTTGGGGTCTCATCGGAGATGCCCTATAAACGAGGATTATAAACTTTTAATAATCAGTCAGTATTCCAAGCACTTTGTGGGCAATACCCGCATTTTGGCAACATCAATCAGCACTTATCGTGGTACGTGAAACTTCAGTAGACAATAAATGTATCACTTCTTCAGACATGGTGTTCAGTATGAACTAGATTGGATAAAAGGAGCTCATAAAACTCATATGGAATCTATACAGCAGCCCTGGGAAAATCTGTGTTTCTCACACAATCCACTTCAGCAAAGGATGTCTTTTAGTAGGCATTTTAAGCATGAAACTGGTGCAGGCTACTTGGCCACCTACTGGCCTTAAGTAGCAATGTCTTTTCCCTAGCTGGAATCTTTGAATGGCCAAGTGGTCTAGCTATTAAAGCCTCCATTCTGTACATATTGACAGACATGTGGGGCAGGTTTCACAGCAGGAAGGCTCAAGTGCCTTATATTGGCCAGCAGTAGAGAACCGGTCAAAAGAAAGTGAAGTTTAGCAAACACTTGAGGGATAATGCCCCAAAATTACACTGTTTACTTTGAATAATGCCCATATTGACACTGCCAATGTTTGTCTTATATTCACATGAGGTTCTGATCTAAAGACTGTTATGTTTGTTTGGTGAATGTGACAGATATATCACATTTTAATCCTTTAAGGGCTACATAGTGCATTACTGTATCATGCCCTTGTCCATAATGACCCCTGCTTTATGTCGACCTTTCATGCTGGATGCACGCCCAGTGGGTTGGCATGATGCTCAAAAGCCGTGCTGCTGAGTAGACTCGCAGCCACTGCATTGGCGCATCATGACCACCAAGGAACATGTTCATGAACCTGGCGGCATCAAACAGCACTTAATGGGTTAAGGTATTGGTGGTGTTTGAGTGCAC
The DNA here is from genome assembly GCA_949317995.1 of Acholoe squamosa. Lineage (NCBI taxonomy): Eukaryota > Metazoa > Annelida > Polychaeta > Phyllodocida > Polynoidae > Acholoe > Acholoe squamosa. The sequence goes on from OX439047.1 coordinate 46,970,000, forward strand.
ACGGCTCCCTGTCTGTCGTATAGCTGAGACAACACGAGCAATGGGGGAATAGTGTATGTAGCAAACACTGGTATGCACTTTTTATATTCCCACTTCCTTTTCATGTAAATACACTCAAAATGACAAAATATGTACAGCCTTTTGTCCTGGAGGGTGTTGCTCCTATAGTAAAAGGAAGAGCTGGCTAAAAATGCCCTTATTTCCAGTCCTTTCTTTTCATGTAGCTATAACTTGTCCCTTTTGTTGCTCATAAGTGGTCATTCTAATATGGTGTTAAAAAAGGGGGATTTGAGTAGGTACCTAGTTGGGAGAAGTCAGTCAGTATAGTATACTATAGAGTGTGTGACATGAGTAGGTAGCTGATAGTGCAGCTCTCTCTGTTTTAAACAAGGCAGGTGACTTTTCAGACTAATGTGGTGAGTGCAAGTTGAATGGTGAAGCAGTGCACGACTTGTTTAGAAAAGAGGGGACATACTCACAGCTCTTTTTACAATAGGAGCAACACCCTCCTGGTGACTTTTCAGACTAATGTGGTGAGTGCACATTGAACGGTGAAGCAAAGCATGACTTCTTTTGAAAAGAGGGTACCTACTGACAGCTCTTTTTACCACAGGAGCAACATACTCCTGATATTATTGTGATGATCAATGATAAGCGACCTTTTCGAGGCATCACTGAAAGGTGGGACTACCGTCGTTTTGTAAATGATATAATACATCATTCGAGCAAGTACCAAAGTTACCCATACTCAAAATAAAGGCTGTTACTGTCAGTTAGACGATATTTTTGAATTTTCCATTCCACTCTCACTTATCGTCTATTGTTTCTTATTAAGAACCTGATGCATATCATACTGATTTAACCCAAAGGTTTACTCATACAATAGCTTCCTATTTCTAAGGATCAAAGTATCGTATTCTTTCTCCCTCCCTAATAAAAAATGTGTCAATGAACACATATCCAAACACCTGCTTGGAGAACATCGCCACGCTCGGAGCGACCCCTGTGAGCAACCACCTCACTAATGCCCTCTAGCGGCGGCGTTTTGCCGAGGTGAAGGTTTGGGGCACGGCATATCCGGCGGACAGTCGTTTGATGGAGCCCCTTTGTGTATCTCACCTCCTGCTGCTAAAGCTGCCAAAGGCTATTGGATCTGCTTCACACTGCTTAACCCTTCAATAAGAATGAAGTGCTCCAGCTATACATTGTGCTTAGACATCGTCACTTAGCGAGTAACTCGCTAGCAATGCATCGGTGCATCATGCAAGCCATTGGACAGGGGAAAGATCCTTAATGGCCAGGACTGAATTCAAATATCGGTTGGACAAAAATGAAAAGCATATAAAGCAATATGCCGTACTCAAAGGGTTAACAGTGCTTAACGCTGAGCTGGATCACAAACCCTCTCTGGCCATTGAAGACCACCCAGTGCATTGTCTCTGGAGGGGTCATGGACCCCCTCCAGGGCTTGGCTGTCCTCCTAATTGGGGTCGTTTTGTCCTCCAGGGTCGACAATGGAGAGTCAGCTGTATTTGTTCTTCCTGTTCAGGCACCTTTGCGGGACCCAGGGCGTAGCCTGGAGGAATCCTTACAAAGGATCAAACTGTAGGAAGAGGGGTAGATAGAAATGTGTGAACAAATTTATGAGAGCAAGGAATCGAGGAGAGAGGAACTTATTGTAGCTTGATCTTTGGCATCATGAAATACATACGGGATAGGAACGTTTATCAAAATTATGGGTAATGTTACAATATGTATGAATAGTCAGGGGTATGTTTCATAACAGGCAACGATTTGCTCCTCATTTTCTATCTCAAACGATCATCTATTGTATGATTTGCCATTCATCACCATGTTACCAACCACACTATAATTAATTGTTAGAATTCATGGAAAAGGGTCTCAGGTTGTTCAAGAATATCGTAGAAATATAACCAGTGTATACATGTGCACTCAAACCCTATATACTGCTATATATATTAGGATATAAATCCTATGTTTAAGTCAGATTCTAGTCAGATTATGTGAACATAATGGCATTTTGGTGATCGTAGATATATTTGGTGATCGTATGTTGTTATGAAACATACCCCTGGCCTAAACTTGATGGACAAGAAAACGAGAGGTCAAGGTCCCAGCACGTGGCCAGAATTCATTCTTACTTAGTGAGCATGAAAGGTGCCTCCAAATCCATAGATTCCTGATGAGCTTTGGATCTTTCACATTTATTAAGGGACATATAGGACGCACGTCGTGCATGGAAATCCACTGTGACACCAATTAATGCAGGCAGGATCAGCAGATTGTCATTGACGCATCTATGAATGATACTGATTTAATGGGGTTGATGCCCTCCTGTTTTGGTACACTATTTCAAGTGGACTTGAAAATCAAGCCATCCTGCCCTCCTATTAGGGTTAGCTTTTGTTTATTATATTAATTTAAAACTGCCACAAATTTAGGGGGCGGAGAGAAGAAGTTGGAGCGACATTATAGGAGGGTAGGTGCATCTCACTAAGCTTCCCCTTGACATGCCTATATATGGGCTTGGCCCACGACAGTTTCAAGACTTCACTTTGTGAGGTAGCCCCGGAGCCTTATGGTTTTACACGGTAACTATCTTACCATAGGACAAAGGCACACATCTAAGACTGGGCCTCCTCTGTGCACCATCTTCTGTTTCAATTAAATGCATGCTTCGTTATCTTGTTTAGTCTCTTATCGATTTCAAAGGGTCCTTGGATCTTTTCCCCTCCAGATCTTTCAGATGCACGTAGCTAGCGAGGAACACCTCATTATAGCTTAAAGAGAAAGGGCACCTCCATATTATCTTTAATCTCCATGCTACAAGTATTATATCATATGCAGCAGAGAGAAAATTGTATTTTACATTGCTGTGCAGTATCGGCCTGGACTGCATGAAAAACTTAGTTTGAGGATGGTGAAAGTTGAAGGGCATTCAATATTAGAATCTTTTTGAATGATTTTTGAAAAATAGCAGCCTGCAACTTTGTTCTCATGAAGAAAGTTGCAGGTCACTCTCTTGCAACTGTATTCATCAATTTACCGAGGAATATTGTCGTATTTCTGGAAAACCTTTTCATCTTAATGTAGAGTGTAATTTGATAGATTTTATTCATCATACAATTGCTGTTTCAGCTATAGAACCATAGTAGTTTATACAATGGTTTCACATAGGGATTGCCTGTGAAAAGATTATGCAGAGCAACTTATGCTATAGGCTGTGGACTTCTTTATAATTATGTACAATATATCCCACAACATTGAAATTTGAATGAGCGGCCTCATCACTCGAAATATGTTTACTGATCTCAATTAAAAACATGAACTTTTATTGGCATTAAAAGGATCACCCACCGCAGCATATGTACATAATATAATTTCAACAGGGGTAAACCCATACACTTCAAAGTCCAAACACACATGATGTAATCCTCAAGAGGCCCTCTGGATTAAAGAAGCTTTGAATCTGCCTGAGAGTAAACTGCATTTGGCCTTCACTCCTTCACTGACCCAACATCTCCCAGGCCGTATATAGAATTACAAGCCAAGATCCCTCATTTGTATAATACTGAAGTCTCTCCTACAGTGGGGTTAGCCGCGGAGGGATATCCATATCGCACTAAATTTGCACTTGAGGCGGATTAACACAGGGTACTCGACACAGGGCTTTAGGCTGGACAAGGGGTGCAGAAGAAGAGGTTAGGTTGGGAGGGCTCCTAAATGTGGAGCTCTAAGCCTAGGTTCAACAAACACATGGATTTAGGTTTTTGTGGGAAGATGATCTTGTGATCATCTCATCCCTGTCCCTGTGGTCACACGGGCCACGAGTCAGAGTAATTCCCCCAGGTCCCACCAGGTGGGGTGTTTGTGCTGAGGTTTATGGGAGATGATCTGGGGGGTTGTGGGAGGGGGTGAACAATGTTGTGGACACCAGCTCTCAGGTGTCATCTTTTGATCCCTTTAGGATAAGTATGGGAATTCTGTTATTTCTTCTTCTGGACAACATAACATGAATGAGCAGTGACCTTGTTAACTTCTTAGAATGTCTCGAAAGAATTGCTGGCCATCTAAGATCAAGAATATTGAGGACTATTTCCTAAAAGCTTTGCATGCATGTATATTGTTGTGGGTGGGAGGGAGGGAGTGATTTGGATATCCCCTCACCTAGAACTGATATTGGTGATTGTCTCAGCCTTCTAAGGGTCACTAGGTCTTATGCAAATGATATAAGTGCAGCTGAAGGCTCGTCCTGATGCATGAATACAGCATTCATGCATCATGCCAACATGATACATTGATGCACCAGCACCCCTCAGAGGGTTAATGTTGAGTTTATGTGTGGACATACATGATTCACAGCAGGCTGTAGAGGTGGGTTCGGGTGTCACTGTGGTTAGCTGAGGGGCTAAGCAGGCACCGTGACATTCACCATGAATGTTAACCTGCAGTAATATGAGACACAGGGGGTAGGCAAATAAAGACACAGAGCTACCTTAATGCGGTAGATGTGTACTGGTTCATGTGGTATAGGCAAGATTCAGGTACTGGGATATACCAAGGGGTGCCCAACCCCACGTGAGATTTGGATTTAGATGTCATGCAAGGACTTAATGAAAATACAGAACATTTGGAAGTTATCAGAACCATAAGGATAATACAGACCATTTAGGGCTTAGCGTGTCGTGTTTTACAGCAGGGGGCATGCATATGTGACGAAACCGGGCAAATCATAACCTTAAGGGAAACATCTAGAAATGCTCTAAATACAATATTTAAGGAAATATGACCAAAAGAGTAAAGAATTGAGTGAAAACAAGTCTAGGGGAACTTTTTCTGAAGAATCAGATTATGCTATAGCCATAACTCTATTTTAATTCTAAAATGACCTTATTTAGAATCCAAAAAGAATGTTTTCCCTAAATTTAGCACATTTGTTGACATTCGGTTGCCATGGAAACCATAATTTAGTCTTTTTTTAATAAAAAGTTACCCTATTTTTTTTACCTGTCCATAAGGTTTTCATAACTGAAAACGGAATTGAATTATCCCTTCTAGAACCAAAATTATGGATGATTATGTTTTAGAATTGTTATTTTTTCCAATAATGGCATTTTCTATTAAATATGCCATGATATTTCAATACACAATTGAGTTAAGGGTCATCCTTAATTTCTGCATGTTGCTGGCATCCCATATTTCAGATCTTATATTTCTGTAGCTAATTGAATTATGTTATCATGTAATATACCAAAATGTAGCTGAAGACATGAATTTGAAGTAAGGGATTTTCCCCTAATGTTATGCTTTCCCAGGTTTTGTCACATATTATCCCAAATATGTAGTTAGTTACTACAATTTGATTCATTCATGCCAAATTGGTAGCATATGTAGGAAGTATGAACTATATTCCCGGGTAGTTTCTTCCTCCACTTCCCCGACTTTTCACACCACTGTCTTATTCAGAGGAAGATAATTCCATTACAGTATAAGCACGGAAGTCACTTCTCAGGGTGGAGAAGAGTAGGGAACCGGAAGGTGAAATAGCTACACAGAGAATCTTTTGGAAACACCCTCCCAGTGATTGCGACCAACAGTAACTGCATTGTTACTGACTTATCCTCAAGTGTATTATGTGGTATCGTGTATTCAAACTTTAAAACTTTTTGTAGAGAAAGATAACGGGATGTTTTGCTTGGTGCACTGCCTAATTACTATGTAGGTAATGGGCCCCAATAGGATACGAGCATCATCTATTGGCGACACCCGTCGGCAAAAAGAAGATGAAAGTAGCGAACCCTTGAGCTAGCTTCTGATCAGCAGCTAGCAGCCCTAGAATGAAGACCAATGTTAATTTTTGTGTTGAGGTTATCGGGGTAGGTAAATGATTCAGTGCAATATCACACATGACATCTTGAAAGGGTGCATACCCTACAGGTTGAAAGATACAAGGAACAAACCGTGGGAACCTTTGGTGTTTTCTCAAACCCAGTTACTTGATGATGCTAGCACAAGTATAACATTGTGTGCTGAAAATGTTCAACATGGAGCTGGTGCAGTGACGTTAATGTTACCTACTGGAGTATCTTAAGACTTATCCCTATTGAGCGATGGCTTTAGTAGGGGAGATGTGTTTTTTTTTTAATACATTATATACATGACATATTTGTACAGTTTGAAATTATCTCATGAGAATATTGGTTCAACTAAAGTTTGAGTTGGCAATTCCGTATACGATATATTAATTTCCAGGTCATGTGCCCTCATAAGTCCAACATTTACGATCCACCCCTATTCTGTACCCCACAGACAGAATCAGAATCATAATATTGATCCTGATTGCCCTCTTAAATATATTTCAAAGGCATCTCTATTCAAACCCATCCCTCACTTAAATCTTTGATAACAGTGTTCTTTTGTGCCTCACGTGCTTAACACTCTCCTCCCGTCCTTCACCTATATAACCCCGGTCCCTGCACTCGGCACCAAAAGGGGACGTCACCTGCATTCTCTATTTCCAAAAACACCCTCTTATCCGCTGGTTTTGAGGTAGAAAAACACCCCTTATTCTAGACAAACGGTGATTTTGGAGGCCTAAAAATACCCCTTATTCTAGGAAACACTTATTTCTTGGGGGCATAACACACCCCTTTTTTTATAGTTTTATGTTAGCCTTGACTATGGAGAACTTTTTCACATATGCCATATAGCAAGACATGCACCCCTCTGAAAATAGTCCCTTATCTGGAAATCCCAGTTTCCTTCATCATAAAACAAAAATATTCCTTTTTTCTAAATCCACTGATTTTTGGCCAGAAAAGGACCCCTTATTCTGGAAGCCTAGGACAGTAAGTAATTAGTATGTGGAAAACTGCCCTCATTTCGCGTTTTTAGAACGCAGGTGACGTACCCTAAGTGTACGAAGTGCAGGGACCGGGTATATAACATAGGTCCATAGAGCTGCTGGCACAACAGGGTTAAAGTATGTATTTCTGTGGAGGCTGACTCCTGCTCTGACTGTTGGTATGTGTGCTGAGCTCTGTAACTTGACCCGCCACCAGCAGCATCCCTTTAAATCCAAAAGCGCCAAACCTGGGAAAATATCGTCTGCTTGGGCTGAATTGTCCGTTCCAATCAATTTAAGTTAGCTACTTGTTTGCTTTAAGTCAATAGGTATTTTGATGTAGGTTTTACGCATATCTAATATACATACAGCCAGTTTTAAGCGTTTACCATTTATGGACATAAAACCTTCGTCAGACTTTAGTTAATAAGTTTCATACACTGCCTATAGATGTACTATCTACAAACATCCCAGTACCATATCATATGAATAAACAGCCATAAATAAGGTTTTATAGCACAGCTCTATCCGGTAGACAATAAATTATGAATACTTTTAAACCAGACAGTATGTTAGATGTCTCACTGTTTGCCAACACTGTTCCGCATCTGTCGCCACTTCGTCGTACTACATCTTGGTTTCGTATTCAGTCTTCCCTCATGTCTGTCACCATCGAAATAGTGTCCACGGTTCCCCCTGATGAGAGTCGTCTGGTTACTACGGAGCCCTGGAAAGGACATCTGTTTTCTACCTCCTTTTTTCTAGAGTTTGTTTCAGCAAGTTTTTGTTTCGTTTCCCCAAGTTTTATTTTCGTTTCCGCAAGTTTTATTTTTGTTTCCGCAAGTTTTATTTTCGTTTCCGCAACTTTTTATTTTCATTTCCGCAAATTATATTTCGTTTCCGCAAGTAAAAATTTTGTTTCCACAACTTTATGTTTTGTTTTTCAGCAACATAAACATTCACAATTGATTGACAATGCACAAAGAAAAACTATTAAGTTGTGGAGACAAAAGTATAAGTTGCAGAAACAAAAATAAAAGTTGCGGAAACGAAAATGGAGGTTGCGGAAACGAAAATAAAAGTTGCGGAAACGAAAATAGAAGTTGCGGAAACGAACTCCAGATAATTAAGTAGAAAACGGATGTCCACTCCAGGGCTCCGTAGTTTTCCTCCTTTGTCCAAGTTCCCGCCAGAAAGGAGAGTAACAGACGCGGGAGCAGACGACCTTTGTAATTTACAGTTTTACTGTTTCTTACTCGTGTTCCCCATAATGATATTATACAAAAGATTTCTATGTGATCGAGTCTACTGATGCATTTGAGCAGGATTTCTCAGTTCAGAAGACCTTCAAGCTGACACCGAATAAAGAAGGTGGAGGCTAAACAAAACCAATATAATTATCTTTATACTTGAAATGCCCAAAATGTGGTAAGCTGTCACTTGTATGGTTAACCTGCAAAAAATACAATGGAATGACAAAATGTCTTTCATGCTATAGCTACAAATGCACTGATAACGACCTAACCAGTACAATTGAGTGCAAAAGGGCACCAGTATGCACCTAGTTGCACCTCACCAAGAGATAACAGAGTAAACAGGCCCACAATAATACTGTCATCCGACCTGAAATAGAATATACAAAAACAAACCATCAATGAGCAATGTTTACTTACTGTCAAGGAATTGGTAAACACTGGATGCTCCCTCCGGATTGGTCGGTTTGATGCACAGGTAAAGTCCAAAGACGACCAGGCTCACCCAGCGTCTGGGATGAGCAGGGCACAGATGCAGTAGATCCATCCTACTGCCTACGTCACAGCGTCACCTACGTCACACTGCGTACTTTACGTCATTATGTATATCACGTCATTAGTTTTGCTACGCCACAAGAACACAAATGTGACGTCTAGAGAGGGTCAGTAGGAAAATACATCATATACAGGTCTTGTATGACAGGAAGGCATGTCGGTTCTGTCTCATATGACGTAAGTTTTGTAGATTTGTCTGTGTATCCAGGATAACAGAGCCACAATACTCCAGGGTTTGCAGTGTTTTATCCATTTACTTCTTGATAAGTTGGCACTCTAGCTCCAAGTGACTCAGGGGCCTGTAGATCCATGTTGAACATTCCTGTGGTGGAAAGAGAAGGTTCCAGTTATCTTTATGAGCAAACCAGACATGTTCACATCGGAGACATAAGGAGTAACATAAAGAGAAAGAAAATACCTGACTCTTATATCCCTTAACCTGCAGACTTCTTAGTTCCTTCACATGAACTATGCACTCGTGCACAGACTGCAGGTGTGAAGTATCTATGGAATAGATTATCTTATTCCTGAAAAAGAAGTGCTATAAAATTAAAATTGAACTGTCTCAGATATTGAGATAGTACACATGTTATCCTCACCCTTGCACATGATTCCCATGATATAAACACAACATGAAGCATTCTATCTTTTTTAGAAGCTTTTAACATGTTCATATTGACAACGGCATAAGTAGTATACAATGTACCGGTACCTTCCTAACCTATAAGAGACGTGAAAAATTCCCGGCACATGCACAATGGGCACTAACCCAGCAGACAGACCAATGGGTGTAGAAAGTCTACACGTCTACAGTTAGTGGTAGTACTATAAATCTCACAGCATCAATCTGCACTTTGAGGGCCCTGGGCGGCAGGAGAAGACAGAGGAGGATTGGGAGGGGTGAAGCCCGGAGGTGAGCTAGGGTTGCAGCCAGGTACCAATCCCCCAGGTAACACTGGCCAGGTGTGGGAGTATGAAGGGCGGTCTGATCGCCTACCTGGAAGCCTTGCCCCTCCTCGGCTGTCCAACTCCAGCCCACCTCCAGCATGCCTAGTAAACCATGTACCTCCAGGAGAGCGAACCAGCCTTAAGTGATAACCCTTGTGCTTATTGCACCACCTACCAGATAGCAATGCCTGCCTAGGTCTCCTCCTGTTCTGCTTTAACTTCTGCCAAACTCCTCCTGGGCTATGTTTATGACGTCAGGCCAATGACGTCACGTCTCCGACGTCACATCTATGACGCCATGATATATTCCAGTTAGTGCATGTGACATGACAGGGATAAACTATATGTGTGATCCTCCTGGGCTTTTTTTATCCTCCTCCAGTGTGGAGTGCATTAAGGCATTGGAGATTCTGTCTGTGTATACAGGTGTACTGGAGGGATTGTGGAAGTTGTGTTGGTTGTTGTTGAGTGAGTACCAGAGTACTAGGGTCTGGTACTAGGGCCGTGCTGCAGGTATACCCCAGTCAGATAGTACCACCACCAGCTCCACCAGCCACCATCAGTGGTTCTCGACCTGGACCAGACGCCCGCGCCCTCTGGTGGGCCCTAGCTATACATACTCCACATCTAAAAGTGCAGAACCCTATGAACAGGTGTGTGTTTTATCTAGCAACTTCTATGGAACACTTTATATTGTATGAGGTGTATCACGCATTTCTTTTAGTGCTGTTCACAATATTATAGTAAAATGTGGTCTAATCTATCGCTTAAGATTCTGATAAAGATGGTAATCCGAGAATTAAAAGAATCCCTCATTCTGTAGCCTTTAGAAAAGGTGTACATACACGCATCCATCCCACGATCTACCTACGCCTACGTCAGTAGTAGCCTGTCTTACGTCTTCCACCCCCTCCTCCCACTCCTGTACCCCCAAACCCACCTACCTGGATGCCCTACCTGTACCCCCCCCCCATTCCCACATCCCACCACAACCCACCCCCTCCCCAGGTAAATATAGCCCACCTACTGCTATATATACGGCCTGAAACGACGGAAAAAGCCACCCAGGTCTCCTTTGAGCTACTCACCGCCGACGCCTCACTGTGGGAGTAACTCAGGGACATGGACCTAAATGTCACCCTGGCTCAGCCCAGGAGGCATCACTTGTAGATATAGGTAGAGGTAACTGGAGGATGAGGGAGGATGTGGAAGAGGTTACTTGGAGAGGCAGGAGAAAGGTGTGGTAGATCGGGTAGAAGTGATACTTTGCTGCCTTGAGGGTAGGAGCAGGAACGGGTTGAGCTGTGATTGAAGTGAAGCTGAGAAGGATACAAAATCTACATGACGGAGTGGTTCAGAAACTTGGAAAGATAAGATTGATAAATTGCATGGGACTAAATGTAAACCAAATGATACACGCATGTAAGAGGTTTTAATATGTGGAGGAATATTACTGGATATATATCCTACACAGGCACAACACTATGCCTATACATAATCAGTCTAAATAAATAATGTCAATCAATCAATCAATCAAGGAAGGAAATTTATACCAGGAATAGACGCCCATAGAGTGCAAAGAGGTCCAAAAGAAAAGAGGCATTTTTACATGGTCATTAACAGAAGTAAGGTTGAGCTCAAATTGCACAAAATGAGAAAGATATATATATATATATATATATATATATATATATATATATATATATATATATATATATATATATATATATATATACATATAGATGGAATAAGTGGGTGTGACATAAGCATCATAATAGACAGTTAAAAGGTAGGCTTATTAGCAAGGGCACAGCCTAAGAGGTGGTAAATGGGCACTCTGGCAGGTTGCTAGCCAGGAGTGAAGACCCCTAAGAGGCTGACTAAAGTACTGAGCAGCAGTCTTAGTTACCTTGGAAATAAACATTTAAGCTAATAGAAACTCATGGTCCTTGTAACTGTCAGCCAGTGGGTACCCACAGCAGACGTCCACTGAGCTGCTCTCTGCCATTGACAAATGGGAATTAGGTGGGTGTGAAGGGAGCCCCCTAGTGGTGAGCAGAAACAGCATCAATTCAGGTATACTTGTTCCGGGCCCAGACCACCAAACTGCCACCTGGTGGAGGCTGATGTCTTCATCAGAAAGGCCTCAGACGCCAACAATATGACAAGAGCCACTCAAACAGTCACTATGAGCCAAAGCAAAAACTGTTCAGAGTAGCTCCTAAAGCTGGGCCCTGACCAGCATTTTGGGTGTTAAGAGAAGATCCAGGTTGTACTCCAGGGTCAACAGCCACATGAGCTACTCTAGGTACTAGGCGATATACACTTTGATATGTGATTATTTTGTTTAATTCATTCCCGATACATGTATTGATATAGTTATCTTTAAGTGATTGTGTTGTCCTGTTTGACCTTTTCCTGACTGCAATGTAAATTGTTAGTCTGTTAGTTTAAGTAAACCTCCAGCTTTTGTTACTGTGGGGACTGTATCTTGCACATAGAGCCACTACTTTACTTATTCGTAACGGGTTGCTCTTGGCTTCTTGGCCCTCATCATTGTATTGAGTGCCATTAGTCGCTCCTATTGCACATTTCTCTGTAAATCATGTTCTGTTTGTTGTGCGCTCGATTAGGTATGTTTACTTTTGTTCTGAAAGGTAGGAGTAACAGGGTCAGGTTGAAAGCGACCTATATCACTAATGCTTCTTAAGTATGACTAGCCACTACTCTTGTGACAAAATCAATAGCTTGAAGGGACTGAAACTAATTACTATGAATGTACAAAGTCTCAATGATAAGGTTTTGGACTTACGACACTCCGATCTTGGTTTTGATTACATCTGCGTGACGGAGACCTGGTTAGACAGACGTGATCAAACTCATAATGTCGATTTGAATAATATGAGACTGTATAGGAAGGATCGCCTAAATTGCCTTAGGAAGAGTGGTGGAGTAGGTTGTTATGTTAATAATAAGTATGTAGATTACACTTTCGGCCATGCAGCTTTAACAGTAAGCAATAAAGACATAGAATGTATTGGATTAATAACTAAATTTCCAAATCAGAAGCACCGTGTGATATTGTCTGTATACCGCCCCCCTAATGGTAATGTAAGGTTATGTTATAAAAAATTGAGTGAAATGTTAAAGCATCCAGACATACGCAGGATGGAGGTTTGGATCCTTGGGGATTTTAATGTTAATTCTGCAGTTAGAACAAGTAATAAATATAAAAGTCTAACATCTTTTCTAAGGAAAAACAAGTTGAAATATTTACGTACTAGATCAACGTATTATCATACCAGGGGCAGATCTACTTTGGACCATATTTATTGTAACTCTCCGCATATTTCCACAAATGGTCTGCTTGACTACAAATTTGGTGATCATTTCCCTGTATTTGCTATAAAGAAACAAAGAAGAATAGAGAGGTGTCAAACTCGTTCAATTACTGGTAGATCATATATGAATTTTGATCAAAATGCTTTGAATAATTATGTGAATAATGCTGCCCTCACTGAAAACCTTATGCTTTCCCCAGGTGAACTTTATAGTGAATTTGTAAATTGCATCCGTGTGTACCTGGATAGACATCACCCAGTTAAGGAAATGGCCATTAATATGGATGCACCTACTGGTTTTAATCAGAATCTGTCTTTTTTGACTGCTAAGAAAAAAAGATTTCTTAAGAAACTCCGGGGTTACAGAGGTCAGGATGCTAATCCATTCAGAGCCAAAATTAGAGACCTGGACAAACAAATAAAAAATAAGTTGGTCTTGAACAGACAAAAAGAGATAACCAGGAATCTTAATAAATACAAAACTGACCCAAGGCGTTTTTGGAATGTAATAAGTAGTTTATGGAAGGGACCTCGCACTGAGATAAAAATGTCATTAATAAATGAGCATGGTACTGGCATCCCTGACCTTGAGATTCCTGACTTTGTAAATAAATATTATACTTGTATTGGTCCTAACCTTGCGAATTTGATACCAGTTGTCAGTAACACCGACCATCGATGGATTACTGACCTTATACTTTCCCATGTCCCTGAACGTGACCAGTTGTTTGAATTGTTGCCTATTGATTTATTAACCTGCACTAATATTATTAACGGTATCAACTCTGCAAAATCATCGAGTATTCAACACATCAGAGCAAATGTGGTGAAAAACGTGTTGTTACATATCCCACATATACTACTTCAAATAATTAATGGTTCAATCACTAATAGTGTCATACCGGAGATGTTCAAAATAGCTAATGTAATACCGTTGCCAAAGTCAGGCGATTTGTTGAATATCTCAAACTGGCGCCCAGTGAGTCAACTCAATATTGTCTCGAAACTAATTGAGAAGTCAATCCACCGCCAGTTAATTAGGTATTTACTGGATAATGATTTTATATCTAAAAGACAGTTTGGCTTTGTTCCAGGTAGATCTACTAATGGTGCTATTTATATTTTGACTCAAGATCTATTTGAAGGATTTAACAGGGGGGAGTGCTCGGCTGTAGTCTTCCTAGATCTGAGAAAGGCTTTTGATACGGTCGACCACTCCCTCCTCCTAGGAAGACTTAGGAATTTGCATTTATCTGTACAGTGTGTATCCTGGTTTAATTCTTATCTTAAGGACAGAAAGCAATATGCTACTGCCAATGGGCGTGTATCTGCTAAAGAGGCTGTAACGTGTGGCGTCCCGCAAGGGTCCGTGTTAGGTCCGTTATTATTTATAATATATATTGATAGTATAGTATCGGTTATAAAATCCTGCAAATTCTGTTTGTACGCTGATGATCTCGCTATCTATGTCAATGATACCGACCCCAATCATGTACTAAGGAAATTACAGTCTGATCTGGATAGTATCAGTAAATGGTGTAAATTGTTCAAGCTTACTATCAATAATGAAAAAACAAAGTTGTTATGGTGTGCAAGTGATTTACTTAATGCCAGACACAATTTGAGTATAATGAGTGCTGAACTGGATGGTAAGCGCCTTGAAGTGGTTGATGAATTCAATTACCTTGGTGTTATCATTGATCGTGGTCTTAATTTTCGGAGAAACAACGAAAAAATAATATCTAGTTTCCGCCACAAGATGTACCAATTAAGACAGTTAAGGAAATTTGTCGATAATAAGCTGTGTCTGACTTTATACAAACAAATGGTTCTACCTGTGCTGGAACATGCAAGTTTTCTACATGAAAGTGGTCCTAAATCCAGTGTTGGCCGCTTACAACTTATGCAGAATCATTGCCTACGGTTATGTCTTCGAATCTTTAATACTCGGGATATATCTATATACGATCTCCATGTTAGAACTTACATGAAAATGCTAAAGGTTAGACGTGATAAGAACTTATTATCTATGATGTATGATGTTTCTTGTGATCCAAACTGTGTCAAACTCCCTGCCAGGAACTTGCGCGGCAATGTTAAAAAACAGTTAAAGGTATCCAGATCTAGGTGTTTGACGTATGATAAGTCACCACTGTACAGGGGATGTGTCCTTTGGGACAAATTGGATGCAAATACTCAGCTGATAGGCAGTAAGAAAGAATTCATGAACAAAATCTGAATGTATTTGGTGTATAACCGTCACTTGATAGACTACGCAATTATTTTTGAAAGATGTAATATACATGCTGCCTGCGGATAATCGACTTGTGCAAATCATGGTGATACATACAGCCCCTAAGAGGCTTTAGTTATGTCTTTAGTAATATCGTAATGATCTACACCCAAAATGATGCCTGCCTGATGTAACTTTGTACAACCTGATTGAGCGCTACACTATTTCTTTCCTGTTGCCGTGTTTTGGCCGATCTGAAAAACGTACATGTATGATTTCTGCCAATAAACTTGTTAAACTCAAACTCTGGAGTAAATTACCTGCATTTTATGTTGTATGAATAGTGCTACTATAACTGGCAGGAAACCCTGGAGGCTGATAGGTAATTCAAGAGGCATTATTAAAAGATAAGTCTGGTACATGTGTTGTTAGTGTTTGATTTAAGTGGTCTGCATTGTGGATATGGTTTGTTTGTTGTGGTAAAGGTAGCACCAGGGCAGGGCCTCCCTGGCTCCCTGAGGTGTGTGGTTTGTAGAATTGGGTGCTGGAGAGGTGGGGGATACAGGTGAGGCCAATCATCTCAGGTAACAGAGGTCGGGCTGTGGGGCTGGCCTTAATGTTGAGAGCTGCTCAGGCTTGCTCACTCACTACTCCCCCAATAGTGCTCACCTCTCACCTTTCACCTGACCACAACTTCCCACGGCATACAACCATCTCACACATATACTGATTTACTCATACATGTATGAGTGTTGCCGTTGTAGCAGTGGCAAAGGCAAAGTTTCACTCTCCAGACAAGCCCTGTACCCCTATACATACACAATTCACTTTTACTTAGAATAAAAAAAAAACAGAAAGAAAATATGTGCATTGTACAACCGACAATGAATGTATGGTTAGGCACCCGTTTATTTGAAATGTTTAGCTATATGGCCTGTCTCCTAGATCCAACCTTTTAGAGTGAGTAATAGGGTTTAGTAGTGGAAGGTTTTATTAAGATTCTTACCCTCAATGCTTGAGTTGAGGTGCTTGAAATAAACAACTGTGAGTCAATGTGTATTTGAGAAGGAAAAAAATCAGACTGACACACAAAGTGATTTGTTTTATCTAGCATTGAAGAGGGCGAGCATCTGTGCACATACAAAAGACTAGGGCCTCACCTGTTTGACCTATTCATCCCTTTAAAAGCCGATAAATAAACATGTCATGAGGTACAAATGTCTAGCACAATGTACAGAATCCCTAAGGAAAATACTGGTCTAAATTCAGTTGTGTGTTAAATCCTTTTGGGTTTAGATTATAAGGGTTATAAATACACAACTAGCCTAAAGCAAATTTGTCCCAGCAAGAATTAGCTTCAGGTCATGAGCATAATGGACATTAAAATTTAAATGAAATACTAATTCAATATCAAGGGTTGCAATAACGACCCATTCTGTATATACTGGTGGTTCGTAAAGAATATTAAGTATACTCTAACCAACCTCAGATTGAGGGTGATCAACTAACAATCATAGATTCTCTGTCAAACGATTACTAATAACCCTATATGCTACAAACTGTATCATTAAATTAGAGATGCCGCACACTTTGGATTTTTTTTAATGAAAAAACAGTTTAAGGTCTCAGTTTCTGGTGCCCATCACGTACAATATGTTTTTGAATCCTGACACCTTATACCTACATGAGGTGGCCCATGAGGTTTACCTGAATTATTTGTGTGACCATTTAGAAGATAAGTAGCACTTTATTGGAATTTTATTTGTGTAAGACCTTCTGATCTCCTGGCACCAAGCCATTAGATCCAACTTTAATGTTTAACAGCACCAAATGGAATGTTGCAGGGTAGATAATATCCATTACGTAACATAAATGAGTAAGTAAAGTAGGGCTTACTCCCCCATTCGTTTATAACCCTCTTCAGAACAGTGAGCTTGATCGGAAATTTGGCATATTTGGAAGTCAGTGAAGGATCTTTGAGAAATATTTCTCAAGCTGAAATGGGAACTATTTTGATTTATGATTAGCGGTGCTTCGTTATGTAATGTAGTCACAATCATACACCTGGGGGGGGCTTGCCAAAAGGCAAACACGCTCGGCATTTGGATATTTAGAGTGTTAAAAGGTATTATCGTGCTCCTCTTGGACACCATCACCAGCCAAAGCAAGGTTTCATAAGGATGCATTAGCTAACCTGAAAAGACAATTAAAACATGCATGACATACTCCACTGTCAAGTGATCCATAGTCCCAAATCGCCGAGAAAAAACATATTCTTTGATAGGTGTAGATGCCTGTCTACCATGGTCCACATCATCCATAGCCGTCAAATCATTCAGATGGAGACCTGGGCTGATACTACATTTGGCTGCTGGATCAAAATGATGGTGAGCTTTTTTTTAAAGTTTTCATTAAAATCTATTTCTTTCTGTGTGTGTTTGTGTGTTTTTTTTCTGCAGATCTACCATAACTTACATTTGCACGATCCACCTGTATACCATACCACATGCTTATTTGACACCCTGAGTTACATGACCCATATCTGACACTGCTGAGTTACACCACTTTCCACTGAGCTGTTTCTGAGTTACTTCTCCAGGTGAGCATTTGCTTAATTTGCTCGGGCTCCTAACCCTTTATAAACAGCATGGTGCCTCCAGGTTATGAGGACGCTATGATGCTTCTCCTCACCAGCAGTACACTGGAGAACCACAAAACGTTATGGGTGTGTTAACCCTGTATTATTTATAGTAGCACAGCTACAGCCTATAGTGAGTATGGTCTCACCTGGGCTGCATTGAGGCCTTTTGGTGGCTGACATTCAGGATGCTTTAATAATAATATTATACAATGCAGTCCTTAAAGGGCTAACTTAATGGAGCTGATGCCCCCTGGAGGAGTTGTGGGCAGTCCTCTTCCCTCCGACAGTGCCTCCGGGTGGCTGATCTTGGTACCACCAGGTGGGCTTCACCTGTCCACATTAACCCTTTAGCCCCTGGAGCTGCTCCTAGTTCTTAAATTAAACATATACTCCACCACATCCCTCCTAATGTTCCCTCTTTCATCTCAACTGTCCTGTAAAGGTCAGGATATTTTCATCTAAACTTTAAGTCATTTTAATCAATCTTGACACACTATTATTAAGGAAGAGTAGGAAACACATAAAATTATAGTGATAACAGCAGCTGATAATACAATATAACCAGGGTGCTACTGGTGAACCCATACCCTTTACACCTTTAGGTTGCACTGAAACTGCCATTATCAATTATAATAGCCTTTGCATCTCTTACATATATTTCATATAATTGGTCTTCAGCTATTGTGATGTCCTTGTCTGCAGTCTTCTGCCGGTGACGATAGATAAAAAAAAATAATATATAAAGGAGAAACTGTATCAGCTTATCTTTTTCAACACATTTCTTTGGACTAGACTCTTAACACTAGAAACTATATAGAGCATGAGATCCCAGTCATCATAACCTTAACCCTTTAATGTGTTTGCTGCTTTTTACTACCAAGACGGGTATTTAGTTCCATATGTCATCTTTTTTGCACTGACATCAATCATATCTGCAATGCCACAGCCTTGCTCGGACCTATAACCTCACCATGTTCACCTGCCATATAGGTAAGTAGGGGCACCTAACCTTGAGCATGCGCGATGCACACCCCTGGTGAGAAGTTGTGGAAATACAGCGACACTGGCGCCCTCAGCGAGACGCAGAGGAAATAAAGTCTGATGAGGCAGGTCATAAGGTGAATATTTAGTTGCACCTGCAGAGTTAGAAGATGCATGCCCATTAGCACAAGGGTTACTGGGCATGAGTTCCATCTGGTGGTTAAATTGGATATGTAAGTATTGGCATGTTTGGGGTCTTTCAGTCATTTGCTTCTCTTTCTTAGAGTATTATTTTGAGAAAAAGAAAATGATCAAATTATCATGCAGGTATACACGGTTCACCTCACAAGAATTCAATGTTACCAGAGTAATAATTTATGTCTATTGAACTTTGTGTACCAACCAGTACCAAGTACACTGCAAAAATGGTGTCTAGATCCTAAACACAATTCTAAACATATTCTTGCAACTTTTTTGTATCACATTAATTTCCTAAACATGTTTAGCCAAACAATGTGCTTAGCTCAAGTGTTTAGAAATCTAGGTGTTTAGGTTCAAAATTAGTGTTTAGATATCGATGAAATTTTGCATTTAGATGTTTATGAATTTTTGTGTTTAGATGTCTAATTGATTTGGTGGGAAGTAAGGGTTTGCAGACATGTACCCATTAAAAACATAAAAGAATATCTTTTGTTTGTTTTCTCATTTACTGGAGGACATCAGCAGGTATTTGTACTGCAAAGTCTCCCAAGGTGTCAGCCACAGCTATATACACATATATGTACATACTGCATTAGAATAGGAGACTTGAGGAAGTACAACAGGTTGACAGGAAGGACATTGCTTTATACTTTACAAAATAACATGGCATAGGTGTAAGTCATAGAGCTCATTGATTATTTTATGGTAATGATGGCGGGGTAAGTTGAATTTAGTTAATTTCATATTGTTGTGTCTATTTTCATAACATTTAGTGAAATGACACTATGATAAACAAGGAGTTTGTGGATGTTTGTCACAACAATTGATTATAACCAGCTGATGATAACTGTGTGCAGATAGTCCATTCAGAGGTAGTGCTGCTACCTGGTGTGGATTTGACATCCAAGTATCTAAACATATTGATGTTTAAATCTAAACACCTAATATTCAAATGTTTAAACTCTAAACATCTGAACATGTTTATGTATTTAGAATAAAAGTGATATTTTCCTAAATGTGTACACTGAAAACCCTCCAGATCTTTAAACTCGTCAGATTGAGGACCTATGGTCATCAGAAGAGGTACAGAGAGAGGGCAGCACCTTACAGGGAGTGAAATCCCTTAGTCTTCATCTCCCCAGTATGAGTCTATGGCATTCTGTTGACAATATGTAACAAATAGACAAGGTGGCAGGTATGTGCCACTCATGTTTGATAATTAGGCCTTCAGTTTTTAACTGAAGGTCTTCACCGCTGAGGACTTTAGGTGCTCAAGTTGACGATACCCAAATCTACAGCTTTGGGTAGTCAGATTGAGGACCCAAGGCAGTCAGCACCAAGGTTGTCACTCTAACAACATTATGTAATCAGTTTGACTACCTTGGATGAGTGTGTTGACCTAAACCCATCATGTTGACTACCCTGGGTGCTCAATCTGATCACCCTAGGTTGTAGATTTGGGTATCGTCAGTCTGACGACCTTGGGGCTTTCAGTGTAGTCGATGATACACCTAACTGAAGTATATGTTTAGGTTTTAAAACATGTTTAGACCTAAACATGTTTAAAATCTCAACACCATTTTTGCAGTGTAGCTGATGGTGAATGGTTCCAAAGGAGCCAATGGTAAAACCACATCCTGAAAACCCAAGAAAAGGCTGCGGTTTCACCAACTTTAACTATGAGAGATGGATATTGCCCCTGGAGGGTGTTGCTCCTATAGTAAAAGGAAGAGCTGGCTAAAAATGCCCTTGTTTCCAGTCCTTTCTTTTCATGTAGCTATAACTTGTCCCTTTTGTTGCTCACAAGTGGTCATTCAAGTACGGTGCTAAAAAAGGGGATTTGAGTAGGTACCTAGTTGGGAGAAGTCAGTCAGTATAATAAACTATAGAGCGTGTGGCATGAGTAGGTACCTGGTAGTGCAGCTCTTTCTATTTTAAACAAGGCAGGTGACTTTTCAGATGAATGTGGTGAGTGCAAGTACTTAGGTGAAGCAGCGCACGACTTGTTTAGAAAAGAGGGCACATATACTCACAGCTCTTTTTACAATAGGAGCAACACCCTCCTGATATACAGTCTCCCCTCTCTACCTACCAATATGTAATGACAGAATCCTGTAGACCCCAGGCAGGGACGCTGTAACATGACCGATCACACATAAACCCATCCCCATAAATCACCTACAACAGCTACACACATGGTGGCCAATGTGCAACACAGTTTATTGAAATCTAAAGCTGGTGTTCGACTCTTCAGTTGTCCCTCTATTTCAGGATGTGACAACTGCAGCGTGGTGGGGTGGAAATGATTGTCTGGAACCTGCCGCCTTTATACATGGAGCTGTGTGCTGGGTGTGAAAAGTGATACTCTGCCTTTTAAAACGACAATTCTTCTTTTCTGAGGTGTGTGTTTTGTTATTTAGTTGTTATTTTAACTTTACTTTATTTTATTGGCTGGGGGGTTGAAGTATATATGTACTTTGTAGGGTAAATGTTGTATTCTAAATCATTATATGTGACAGGATCTGCGAAATGCAGGGTACATTAAGGTCCCTGTTCCCTGTACATGTCACATATTTTGAATTCCTCAGTAAAGATGGTTGTGTTTATGTTTTACCCTTCTCTAGAGACCGTCCATAAGAATTCCTTGGGTTCAATCAAAAGTAAAACCTTGAGGACTTCAAGGGTGGGCAGGTCGACTAGTTGGGTTTTACGCCTCATACATTATGTCACATGGTTAGGTCTTCAACAAAACAAATGATTTAATTTTGGAATTGTCTGTAAGACTCAGTTTGGCCAATTTTCCGTCGCAGACGACATTTATCTAAATGTTATTATCTGTCTGGGCGTAGGTTTCACGCTGTGAACACACGGCCCCTGCTGTGTAAATTGAACATCTTCTTACAAATTAACCAACGTGTTTGTTTACACAAGAGCCCACAGATTCACCCTAAGGATACAAAACCTGTTATTCTCCAACGTAAATCATATGTTGTGAGATGTGGTTCGGTAACCAATATATTATTTATACAGTTCTGCCTTTAATAGGACAATACAGACTTGAGATGGGCAGGGGACATAACTCATCCGTATAAATGTATCAAGTGCTTCCAATATGATTAATATTTTTCATTGATATTTCTCAGTTATGATTTATCATTTTTAATACAGGTTATAGATCTATCGTATGTATTTGTCAACAAAACGACACAGGTCTACATCTTCTTTAGGCCATATACACTGTGTAATAATTGATCATATGATTTTATCATCTAAACGTCCTGTGACTGAACAAATCTTGGTTCCTTTGATCAAGCCGTGGGAACTCATTGACTGTAATAAAGTGCTATTCTAACATGAAATTTTAAATACTGTGGTAACGTTACCAATAGTTGCTGTCGACTTCTCCCCCTCCGTGGTAAGTATACCATTTATATTTAACTTCCTTCTTTTTTACATTATGTGCCAGTTTCGCGTGAATACCACGGTATTTCGCACCATTGACGCACCTATGTCGCCGAGAACAATGGATTTTGGTGTGCCACCTGTAACGCTGCCACCCCGTGCAACGTAGTGGAGCCCTGGCTATAGACTTATAGCAGATAGGTGAGCAGAAGCCAAAAGGCCTACTTGTAGACTAGAGGAGACACTCTAGGATGTAGCACACTGTCAGAGAGGCCTGCAGCAGTTAGCAAACAGACTAACTAAAGAATCTATCATGAAGCATATTGCCACAAGCCAACAGTACATAGCAGAAGGCTTACCAGAAGACCCCAATGGCCTCAAGGATGTAGAACATTGCCAGAGATCCACGGCAAAAAGCAGTGGGCTTACCTGAAGACGCCAGGGGCCATCCTAGGATGTAGCACATTGCCAAAGACCTACAGAAATTAGCAGGCAGCCTACCTTGAGAGCCTAGGGATTAATCAAAGGCTTACAACGGTTAGAAGATGACCTACCCTATAGAGCCTAGACATCATATTATCACCAGACCTACAGCAGGCAGCACAAAGACCAGTAGTAGACAAGAGTACCCTGTCTGAGGAGACTACCAGACACTGAGAAAATAAAAAGATGAACTCTGGTAGAGCGACCACCCCATGAGAACATGTAATCACATGGAAACCGACCGGAACCCAGCCACCCTGGAGGTGGCAGAGGGGGAAGGGTGCACTCGGTGCATATTTACCTCCTTCTGCTGTATCATATTGGGGGTGGAACACAGTCTCTATCTCTCTTCTGTCCTCTATTCTTCCCAGGCGTTGAGCTTTAAATGAGTACTACAGGTTCTTATTCTAAAAGAATGTCATATCCCGTTCATCACCTGGGACTTCAGCAAGTCACTGATCACATCAACATCAGAAACTGTGTTTTGGAGTTACGCAGTGGAATACTTACAATACACCAAAATGTAAGAACGGGCATAAGTACATATATAGTCATTACTTTTTTTTTTCTTGCAGCCTTATGAAATAAGTTCAAATGGCACTGGAACTCACTGTTCAAATGTTGTGAGTCAAAATGTCGAGAGATCCATGAGGCAATTAAGCAGGACAAAGAAGGAGATTTTGTCACAGTAAATCAAAAGTGCATATTTGACCAAGTTTACTGAAAATGGTGCAGGTCCGGCCTAGGGGGGTCTGGGGGGGCCTCCCAGGGAAAGGTTGCTGGATCTCTCTATCCTTTGGTATGGGTATACTAGAGGGGTTGGGGGTTGGGCCTGCACAGGTAATTTTTTTTAAATGTGTTTCCCGTTACCATGACAACCGACCAAAGATGGATACCCAGAAATGGCGGACCGCGTCTGCTCACTTTCAGCCATAAATTAGATAGGATGGTATATCTTGGCCAGTTTCCCTGGCAACGTTTGTTAAACATCATAATAGGACAGGGGGAGAATGTACTTATAGGAAAAATATAACTTTCAGGGTGAGAAGGGGGGCCAGAGTGTGAGAAATACCCCTAAAAATCATTAAAAATCTTCATTTTCATGCTTATTCTTTCACAAAAAAAACCCCAAACTTTGAAGTAACTTTACATGATAAGAACTATACCATAGGGAACGTTTTTCTATTTAGTATACATCTTTATTCCTTCATAATGCATGTCCTAAAACTATGGTGTGGTAGGAGCCTCTTATATCTATTGCAGGGGCGTGTTAAAGAAGCTTGAAAAATGAGCAGACGCGGGACCGAAGTGAGCAGACACCGCCCGTAACATAATAAATCTTCATTATCATAAAAAAAATCATAAATAAGCAGTACCATCTATTTATAAAAGAGTCATTTTATTGTACTCTGTCTATATTTCACATATTGCATTTTTTTATCCTTTTCCGACTTCATATTTCTGTGAAAATATTTATAAATAAAGTTGTTGAAATTTACTTTTTGTCTTTGTTTCAGTCTTTTTCATTTTCTGCTCACCTATAAAGGAGTTTAAAGCAGTAATTAAAAGCCTACACATGTGTACTATACATTAAAATGACTTTGGTTTCCATGGAAATACATGGGAAATTAATTATGTCCCTATATTTACATCACCCTAGTGAGCAGACGCGGTCCACCCGGCAAGTCATTTCTCTGGTTACTGACCCCTGTACTGTGGCCGGCTTTGACATAGGAAAAATCCATACAACTAACATTTCTCTTATACATATCCAAGGTACATAACTTAGAGTAAATATTTTTGCCTTTACATGCATAGAAAATTGTACTTTTCCCCCAGTTTTATGGGCTAAACCATCAGGAAAGTGAAAATTTCATGCATTTTTTACTTTTGAAAGGCTGGCATTCTCAAAAATTACATATTTAACATGCCATAATGTAGTCTTTGTATGCCTACAAAGGTCTATTTTACATTAAAATCACTTTAGTTGCCATGAAGACTAAGAGAAAATTCAATATACCTCCACTTCTGATTGAAAATATAAATTTGAAAGTGAGCAGATGCGGTCCAGACGAGTATGGAAAGTGTATAGATCATTGTGACCACCCTGAACATTGAAATTTTTTTTCACACCAACAGTTTTCTTTCCCATATCCAAGGTACATAACTTATAGTAATTATTTTTGCCTTAACATCCTTAGAAGATTGTACTTTTCCCCCATTTTTATGGGCTAAACCATTAGGAAAGTGAAAATTTCATGCATTTTTTACATTTGACTCCCTGACATTTGCCACCATCGCATATTTAACATGCCATAATGCAGTCTTTATATGCCTACATATGTTTTATTTACATTTACATCACATTCGTTGCCATGGAGAGGAATAAGAAATTCATTATACCTCTATATCAAACATGTACACACCGTAATAGAAGTGAGCAGACGCGGTCCCGACTACAATGGATTTCTATGGAAAGTCCATGCTACACTGTGACCACCCCTGACATTAGAAAATTGATTCATACCTATGGTTTTCTTTCCCATATCCAAAGTAAATTATGTGGAGAAATTATTTATCCCTTTACATCCATAGAAAATTGTACTTTTCCCCCAGTTTTATGGGCTAAACCATCAGGAAAGTGAAAAATTCATGCATTTTTTACATTTGAAAGACTGGCATTTGCCACCATCGCATATTTAACATGCCATAATGCAGTCTTTATATGCCTACATATGTTTCATTCTCATTTACATCACATTTGTTGCCATGGAGACCAACAGAAAATTCAATATACCTCCACTTCTGATTGAAAACATAAATTTGAAAGTGAGCAGATGCGGTCCAGACGAGTATGGAAAGTGCATAGATCATTGTGACCACCCTGAACATTGAAAAATTTATTCACACCAACAATTTTCTTTCCCATATCCAAGGTACATAACTTATAGTAATTATTTTTGCCTTAACATCCTTAGAATATTGTACTTTTCCCCCATTTTTATGGGCTAAACCATTAGGAAAGTGAAAATTTCATGCATTTTTTACATTTGACTCCCTGACATTTGCCACCATCGCATATTTAACATGCCATAATGCAGTCTTTATATGCCTACATATGTTTTATTTACATTTACATCACATTCGTTGCCATGGAGAGGAATAAGAAATTCATTATACCTCTATATCAAACATGTACACACCGTAATAGAAGTGAGCAGACGCGGTCCCGACTACAATGGATTTCTATGGAAAGTCCATGCTACACTGTGACCACCCCTGACATTAGAAAATTGATTCATACCTATGGTTTTCTTTCCCATATCCAAAGTAAATTATGTGGAGAAATTATTTATCCCTTTACATCCATAGAAAATTGTACTTTTCCCCCAGTTTTATGGGCTAAACCATCAGGAAAGTGAAAAATTCATGCATTTTTTACATTTGAAAGACTGGCATTTGCCACCATCGCATATTTAACATGCCATAATGCAGTCTTTATATGCCTACATATGTTTCATTCTCATTTACATCACATTTGTTGCCATGGAGACCAACAGAAAATTCAATATACCTCCACTTCTGATTGAAAACATAAATTTGAAAGTGAGCAGACGCGGTCCCGACTACAATGGATTTCTATGGAAAATCCATACTACACATATTTAACATTCCATAATGCAGTCTTTATATGCCTACATATATTTCATTTACATTTAGATCACATTCATTGCCATGGAGACCAACAGAAAATTCAATATACCTCCACTTCTGATTGAAAACATTTATTTGAAAGTGAGCAGATGCGGTCCAGACGATAATTATGATATATGCATGATGTTACAAGTCTCTTTCCTTTAACCATTTTACAAGCGAGTAACTAGTATGCCAAGAGGTATTGCCAAGGTTTACGTGAACAGCTGGGTCAGAGGAGGGAACCTTATAAATTATATTTCTTGACAAAGGCAAGACTTACAGTGTCTAACACCGGCCAGTCATCACTGGAAGTGTCACCATCGCCATCCTTATCATCTATGAGGGCCTCATTAACCTCCTGCCCTTCACGGCGAACCTTGGCAACACCCCTGGCAATAGCTCGTGTCCTTGAAGAGGGAGGGTTAAAAGCAGGGTCTTCATCTGAGTCCTCGTCATCAGCATCTGCCACTGCTGCCTGTGCTGCCTGACTACACATCCTCTTTGGCCGACTTGGTCCTTCTCGTAATGACTCTATAAAGTGAGTGTAAGTGGCGACCTCTTCATCAGAGCTGAAAACTTCCTCCATCACTCCTGCCTGGTTTGACCCTGGCAGGTCGTCGGGGTCTGAGTCAACGTAGTCGTCCGAGTCGTCTGACTCAGAATCTGAAGCAGTACTAGCGGCAGCAGTGGGCAACTCTGACCTCTTCAATGTAGAATTCGTCTTTGGTGTTTTTTTCTTTTTAGCTTTGTGTACCAGTTTAGCTGGGTCCCACTCTTGGCATGCTGGCAGCAAATCTTCCTCCCAGCAGCATTCCTCATAACAGGAGGTCACCCGGAGATACAGTACTCCGTCGACAACGGTTGCGTGGTGGTATTGCATGAGACCGTTGACAGATGGAGACTTCCAAGATTTGACTAGGGTAGCACACTTGAGCACCTCACTCTCATCTGTTTGCAGCAACTTTATTTTAGTTGTCTGCGGGGCGACACTTTGGACAAAGTCCTCAGCTGTTTGGATTTCTCCTACAGACTTGACGACTCTGTCTGCAAGCCCTTTCAGAGCTCCTCCCACACCATCACAGGGACCTTTACCATGTCCTGCCTCCAGCCAGTTCCATGTAATCCGGATGGAATACAGGCGCGTGGCCTTACGCAGCATGTCACAGGCAAACCTGTTCCGATATTGTGATGATGGGGAGTCTGTAATGATGTGAAGATGCTGCATCTCCACATCCATGTTCCTTCGAACCTCTTTAAGTAGTTGGGTCAGGAACGCCAGAGTGGTGGGAAAGGAGTGGGCCGTGACCTTACTCACCCCTACAAAGGACAGACTATCAACTTTACCAGCACGGCAGATGTACACAACCATCGGGTGAAGAGTAAGCTGATCCTTCCCGAAGAATGCCTGTTGGATCTCTCGCATGTAACCGGTGTTCCAGTTTTCACTGTAGTCCATCTGAACTACAACATGCGAGGATGGGAAAGTGGATTTCAGCTTCCTCACTGCAGCGTACTGCAGTTCAACCCGTTTGCAGTGGGCACGGAAGGGCACCAAGTCTTCCATGAACTTCTCAATGAAGTTCTCTGTGGGCAGTCTGACCTTCTTGAGGGTGGTGTGGTAAACGGTCTTGACATCAGATGACTCTTCTTCACACTTATCTACTTTATGAGTTGAGCTCAGCTCGTCAGGCTTAGATTTCTGATTAGAGCTTTGCTTATCAGTCTTAGAAGAGCTTTCCTTAGTTGCATCTGATGACTTTTTGCCTTTGCCTTTGGATTTCTTGACATAGGTACGTTTCTCCTTTGTCCACATCTTGAAAGAAACTGTCGCCGTAGTTAGGGCAGCCTCTAACCTCTGCTTGATTTGTTCGTCTGTCATAGCAATAAGCTGACTAGTGGACTTGACAAATCCAGGGACAACCTCTTGCATTAGAGACATGTTGGAATGTGGCTGACATAAGCACACACTCCTTTTCAGAAACACACATGTCCTTATGCTTTTAATTTCCCTGGCGTTTCCGAAGGTGGTGAACGAAATGGTGAGTCCCGTTTCAACCACAAACTTCTTCCAGAGGTTTCGCAAGGTGTCCACCAGAGCAACAACCGGGAACTGTCGCGGCTTCTTATAATGTTTCTTGTCGGGGAGTTCATAGCAATTGTCCTCCCTTCGCAAGAACTCACGTACAGCCATAATCTTAGACAGAGCTTTCTCCTGCCGGCTGGTGCTCTTAACAGGCTCTTTAGGTGGAAACACAGCATTGCGACACAACGCGATAGCTCGCGCAATGGCTGACTGTTGACCGTGACGTCTCAGTAAGGTGACCGGCCTCTTCATACACATGGCTTTCTTGGTCTTGTTGTCAGAATTAGCCACAATCTCTGCCACCTCCAAGTAGGGAAGAAACACCTTGACTTGGGTCTTTGATGGTTTCTCTATGCCAGCCTTCCGACAAAGACTTTCGGCCTGAGACCACACATCGTCCCGAGGTGGTGGAGGGGTTTTTGTTTTTTTAACCGCTGCAGGTTTCCCCTTAACTTTCGGAGTCACCTGAGGGGCAGTCTGTACTGCATCCTCTGCAGGAACTGCTGGTGCAGGTGGTTGTTGCTGCTCCGGTTGAGCTGCAACTTCCAAAGGCAACTGAGCTTGCTGTGGGGGCGGTACAACAGCATCCTCAGTAGCGTCACGGTCAGGGGTTGGTGCAGTCTGATCAGGGCTTGAATCCTGGTCTCTGACTGCTGCAGGTACAGAGTGGTTGTCCTGCATACCAGACTTTGGTAACTTGTGTATCTGTTCAGGGCTTCCAACCTGGTCACTGACATTACACACAGGGTCTATGTGCTTATTGAGATGTGCTTCCGTAATATCCTGAACATTGTATGCAGGGTGCTCAGGGCTCTGGAGTTGAACCTGGTCATACACTGCAGTGACCTCCTTGCTTTCCCGGACAGGTGCTAACTGGTCCGGGACACCAAGTCAGGCTATTGACTGTTCAGCCTCCTCTACAAAACTGTCCGACCAATCAGAGAAGTCGCTGTCTTGGCGGGTTTCTCCTCTAGCAGCTCGTTGTTCGTTAATGTCAAGCACCAAATCGGCTGCCTCAGTAGTGTCCATTTGCTCCAAAGATGAGGGGTCTGTTGAAGAGGGACTGCATGTGGACTCTGTTTCCATGTTATCTGTTGTCAAAGAGGGAGTGCATGTGGACTCTGTTTCCATGTTATCTGTTGAAGAGGGAGTGCCTGTGGACACTGTGTTGGTAGAGGCAGGTGAACTCTGAGTTGCAGGAGACACTGGTTGTGCCTGGAACCAGGTAGGCATCCGTATTGTCGTTTGTTTCCACCTACTTGACTTTTGGGACCATGTGCGATAGCCCAAACTTGGCACCAACTTTAGCCTGAGAGAAAGAATTACTTATTTAAACTCGGTCTGTACATACATAGACTAGTTAATGGGCCCATGTTAAGAATTCTTGAAATATAAATAATTTAGTAGAGATATATATATTGTTTTTTTTTATGAAACTATGACTTCCTAAAGACACAACAAACGCAGTGCTCATTGAAATATATTTATTTCCCACCCCCCAGGTAGATTATGTACAATTAACCTATCTCAACACAGGTTATATTGATAAATTATTAAGTTATATATTGCACAGTGTACATGTAAATGCTTTGAACAGCAAAGGATCATAAAGGTGTTAATTAGGAATTACTTTTTAAACATTTAAACATATAATATTAAATAGTTAACTGTAACTTGACACATTCAAAACCCAAAATGCTGCCTCTTCTGCCATTCGAACTCTTCGTCCGACATGGCTTTTGTCCACGGAAATGTTAGGTAATGAGGATAATTACTGGAAACAAAGTTGAATTAATATAGTTAGCTTAAAGTGACAACTTGAAACAAAAGCAGGGTATGGTCCACACATGTATGTATACGAGTGAACATTTCTGGAACCACCAAGTTTTAACACCTGATGCCTGTAATGTAAGTGTTTCATTATTGATCAACTTTTAATTAATTCTTAAAATGGGTTAGATTGTGCGGTCTATAGATATATATATATACAGAAGTTAAGTGTTCATGAACAATAACTGGAAATATATTAAAAGGTCTTAAGTATTTATAAGATTATAAAGAAAAATTATTACATACCCACGCGGGCCGGTTTCACTGTCAGAAGATGGGGGAGAAGCGGGTGATTTGGCTGCAGCTGGCTCTGGCCGTGACTTTCTGCAAACGTACATATGTAGAGTTCTATACAGAACAACTTATAAATTATAAATGTAAAGTTCTTTGGATGTAAATTGTACTGGTCAGTTTTAAAAGTACTTGTCATTCAAAAAGTGTTTAGAACTTAAGTTATATTCTGAAAGTGAGCAGACACGGACCATTTACTTTATTATTAAGTACTTCGATGTCGAAAAGTAGATGTATTCATGTTTTGAAATTAAACTTCTTCTGTATCCATGTTGATTATAAAAGAATAGACTTGACTTGTCTAGAAATGAGCAGGCACGGTCCAACTAGTATAGGGTTACAAAGGTACTCACGATTCCTTGTTGGAGGAGGAGGGAGGGCTCAGGCTCTTGTCCTTGCGAGTGGAACGGGCAGCACCAGGGCTATCAGACTTACTGTAAACATTATTAAATTCTTCTAAAAGGGAGCAGACGCAGACCTGTCTACTTTGTTACAGTAAATGAAATTATTTAATTGTTCAAACATTGTACATACATGTATCTAAAAAGCGAGCAGACACATGAATTCATATTCATAAGTTGAAGATGGAAAAATTACATATACCGGTATTTATGTTTTGAAAGTGAGCAGACACAGAACAGGTTCGACTGTTAAATCTTATCATGTCAACTAACCAACTAATGAGCAGACACGGTCCATTTACTTTATTATTACTTCAATGTCGAACATGAGCAGGTTTACACGGAACAACTAAAATTCTACAGAAGTTTAGAACTACATTCGATCAGACACGGTCCACAAACTTTTACATGTTTTAAGTTAAAGGTAGATCTCTATTCAGGAAAGTTACTCACGCATGTGGAAGTCTTGTTGGGCATGGGGGCTTCTTGGGCCTTGTCTTTCCCCCCTTGTCAAGCTTCTCCTTTGGTGACAACGGCAGAAAGCGGTTGACTGTGGCCACTACAGCAGGAGACAGAGGGCTGCTACTGGAGACGAAACCTAATATATTAGCAGACATGGAAACAGCAGAGCAGACACAGGATAGGAGAGCAGATGCGGTCCTAATCTATCTGTAACTAGATCATAGGAAGTGGATTGATCGTGCATTCTTCCATAGCTCGCACACACGGTCCCAAGACATACACAATTTTTTTATTTATTTTATTTTTCATTTATTTTATCCTATAGTACTCACTTGTTAGATTTGGACCTCACTTGCTCTGCATCGTCCTTCTGCTTGGAGGACCGTTCTGGAGACCCCACATGCTTAGGGGATCGTACTGTATGCCACCCTTTCTTCGGCGACCGTGCTGGAGACCCCACTTTCTTAGGGGACCGGTCTGGAGACCCCACATGCTTAGGGGACCGTTCTGTAGGCCACACTTTCTTAGGAGACCGTGCCGGAGACCCCACTGTCTTAGGGGACTGGTTCTGCACTGCAGATGCAGTATGGCGAGGACTGTTCAAAGATGAAGGGTTAATCTTAAATTATGTCTTAACTTGTTTTTCAAATCTTTGAATTGTGTGCATATAATTGTTTTTATGTTTTCAAGTATATTTAAAGCAAAGGTTTACAATGTATTTAAGTAGACTAGTACTGTAAAGTGAGAAAGTGGATTTGAAACTCACGGAGTCTTGACAGCGTCTGAGTACCTCATTACTGTGGTCAACCTTTCTTCAGGTGGAAAGTTTTCTACATGCACTTCTGCTTGAACAGTAATTAAATGGCGACTAGCAGCCGCTGCAGGCGATGGAACAACAGCCGGCGTGAGAGAATCCTCTTCCGCTTGAACAGAAATATGGCGACTGGCAGGCGCCGCAGCAGGTGCTTCAACAGCCGGCGTGAGAGGATCATCTTCAAGAGGTGCATCGGTGGCTGGTGCCTTCTTACTCAGACTGTAGAAAGAACATGGTTTACATTTTGACCAACATGTATGCATTGGAGAAAGGAAATGTACATGTAAATAACATACATAATTTTTAAACATTTTACTTGTTAGATCATCAAAGTTAAAACTTGTTTGTAACATTGAGCACCTCTCTAGATAGCAGAGCTGCAGTCCTATTAAAAGATTGGACACCATTACAACATAATGTGATTCATAATGTTGATTACCTTTTATCTTTTGAGGCTGCAGCACTAAGTTTAACCTTCAAGTTTGACTTTGATGCTCGTTTTGACTTTTTGCGCCTTGGGGAGGTCTCATAGTCAGGTTCTGCTGTACATAGATATAAGAAAGCAGGTACATCAAATATGTACAGCGATTCTAAGACTTATCTAAGACTTAAAATGATTTATTGACATCTATAGATCTATCAGTCAATGAATGAAAAATAGCAAGACAGCCAGGATCAATGGATACGTATATTATTTGCTTTATAGATCTAGAAAAGTTTTTGTAAACTTCAAAGAAATCTTGAAAGTGTATCCTTACCTTCATGTGTGGACTGTGTGTCTGTGGGTGTTGCTGTGGGTGTTGATGTAGGTGTTGCTGTGTTCAATGATCGTCGCTTCCTTCGTTTCTGGTCAGGAAGCTCTGGGGTGTATTCCTCTACTGGCTGCCCACGGGCCCCTCCCCTCGTCCTTGGCTTTGCCTTTCCCTGTTTTTCTGAAGTAATGAATGAATGAATTATCAATATTTGGCCACATGATAATTTGAAACTTGTACAGGTCTGTGGGCCTGTAGACATAGAGACATTTATAGTTTTCAAAGAGAGAAAAGATTCCTAGAACACATTCATGTATACATACTGTGTGGTTCATCAATCATCATGAGGGCTTTTTAAAATTGTTTTTAAAAACTAAATCTTGAATATCAACTCTAACCAACTTTACATATTTATGATTTCATTTTCTATAGGGCATTAGCACATTAGGCTATGGAGGCCGCCATTAGACCCCGACTGCACTATGACTAACATCTCCGCAGTAAATGCCAGGGATGCTTCCCATTGGTCAATAATACAATAGCCATGTGCCGTATACATACCTTCTTTCCTCTTTTCGATCTTCCTCAACCTGTGTTTCTCTAGGTCCTCGGTATATCTGTCCGTACCTTTCTTGGGTCGATGTTTCTGTTTTAAAATATAAAAAAGATCATGCATTCGTAGTGTTTACAACTTGGTTTAAAAATATAGGTACATGTGTTTGGGTTATGAAGTGTTCTTGAAAAATTTATCATAATAATATAATTATAATGTAGAAATCTAGATATTATAAATGAGTTTGTGAATTCATGAGAATGTATTTATAAATTTATCACCCGACACTTACATTGGTCTGCTCATTGTGGCGGAGGCGAAAATCCTCTCCTGTGTCCGGATTAGAGACACTAGCTTTGTATGAGGTCCTGGAGTTCAAGGAGGACCGAACCTTTGTGTAGACATCTTTGTCGAGTTTGCTCATTTTCCGAACGTACGGCTTCAACTGTTTCACCCATTTGTCCATCATTTCAGTTCCCTCAGGGCCAGAAGGAAAGTCTGGTCTGATTAGAGGAGACTCATAGGGAAACGGTTTTGGTAGAGCCATGCTTCAAACTTCATGAGTACTTCTCAGCTTACTGGAAAACAAGAGAAAACAATTGAAAATACAATTTTGAACTGTGTCTGCTCACTTATGTGTCTGCTCACTTTTCAAAATCAAGGAAAATTGGGATAAAAATCTCATTACATATTATATAAGATGTTCCCTCTTTTACACCTCAGTTTAGACTACATATAGGAGTATATATTGACAGCATTCAGTAAAAGGCTGGCCAATATATAAGAGAAATGAACTTAAACGCAACATATCGGGACCGCGTCTGATCATTTTCCGTATCTGATCACTACAAAAGTTAACCTGGAGAATTATATTTACTGTAATTCTTATGATATGATACACATTTCTGTAACCGGCTGACATGTTTACAAGATGAAACCACTGTATAGCATAGTTTGATACAGTCATAGATGTTACAAGAGAAAAACCAATGTCCCGCGTCTGACCGGTCAGACGCGGGAAACGATTCAAAAAGGCAAGGAAAGAGGCCACAACTTGCTCAACGTTGTCAAATATGATCATTTCTTGGCGATTAAATGAACATCCCACGGGGAGGCATATTTTTTCATGACGAGTGGTAGTTAAATATCAAAGTTGTTCACAATATGCAACATAAAAAGTAGATTTTGAGGTGAAATTTGGAGGTTTTTTTTATTTTTTGAGCCCCCTGACATAAAAGATTGATCAACTCACCTCAGCGCTGCGTCTTGAATGACTCGCAGAGACGCTAGGTACACGCTGATACCAGCGCCAAAAGGCTGACTCCAAAATTACTCATCAGATGGCAGCTCCTTAAAAGTGTTGTCACTTTTCACTAGGTGGCAGAGCAGACGCGGTCGCGGACCGAGCAGACGCGGACCCGGACTCAAGGGCGGGAACAATAGGTTAACTATATATAGTAGGGTAAAGACCCAATACAGTTTCTTAGAAGGGTCAAGGGGCTACAAAAAAATGATAGGGAAATTATTTAAATACTTGTTCTTGATATAGAAACATACGGTAAACTCTAAACGAGCAGACGCGGAACTGGTCAGATTCTGGAGGTGTCACTTCTTTCTGAGGTGAAAGAAGGCACTTGGATATGACTGATGACCATTATTCTATTGGTTCTTCAAGACCTACCACCCTTCAAGTGTTGACATAACCATGAATTTAAATCAGAAAATATAAAAAGAACCAATTATAGTGCAAAAGATGAGACAGAGGTTATTTTTCACGTTGAAGTGAGCAGACGCGGGAAATTGGGTATTATGATAAAAAAAAGTCCTGCATAAAAAATAAAGGGGCCATGATGCGGAATGTGACTAATATATCTTCCCTGACCTTCCCTTTCAGCGAAAGAGGAAAAAAAGTGTGGATCCATGGGTTAATAAAAAAATTTTAGAGGTGTATGCAAATGGAAAACTGAAAAAACGCCTTTTCAGGGCTGTTTCCCCCCCCCCTATATGGAAATTAATAAAAGAAAGTAGGGAAAACAATACATATTTATAGAGAGTTATATCTTACTGACATGATAGAACAGAAAAAGTTGCTAAAATTACTTTAATGAACTCCTCAGAGGAGCCCTAACGTCAAAGACGGGTCCGCGTCTGCTCAGCTCAGACCTGCACCAGTCTCACTAAACAGGGTCATTTGCAACAACAACAAAATCTCCACCCACGACCATAATTATTATCACCTGGCCTATGTACAGCAATATCCGTTCTATTCTATGTCTATATATGTCATCTTCGGTGTATATTGTCGTCACATTTGTGTGTGTTGCTTTTCGTCCGGCAGGAAAGGTCAATAAACTCCACAAAAGAAGCCACCCTATACCTACAAGGCTACAGTGCTGTTCTGGCACTGACTCAGCAATGTCATCATGTATGTATAATATTCTAATAGCTGCATGTGCCCACTGCTTTTTGTGCATACCCTTCTGGACTTGATATCTAGTGTAAAGACGCTGGGATCCTTGAAGTTGTGCAAAATAAAGAGAATAAGAGAACTGTACTTGACAGGGGGTGACCCGAGGGGGGGACAGGATCGTCCAGCCCCCTGTAATTAGAGTGACGCCCACCAGGTGGTAAAACTAGTATGCCACACTGCCAGTGTCGCACCACCTGGCGGAGTTCCCGCCAACTACCGTAATCTCCCGCGTATAAGGCGCGTCTTATACGCCAAACAAAATGCTGCTGAGTCTTATACGTGGGAGGGACATTGCCTTGAGTTTGGGGTGCGCCTTATAGGGGGGTAATTTTACTATAGAACAGTACTAAATTAACAAAAATCTGCCCTTAGAGGTGCGCCTTATACGTGGAATTGCATTCTCTTAGTTGGGGATGCGCCTTATACGTGAACTGCGCCTTATACGCGGGAGATTACGGTACAGAGTGAAAATATCCGGATACCCCTGATGCTTCTTAAAACTTTGAATTGGGAGAGATGTTGGTATTGAAATATATTGCTTGAACCTAGTAGTCCTATATACATAATGCATCGAGACAGAAGTAAAATCCAAATAATGATTTAGTCTATCATGCTTGTGTATTAAATCAGGACTAATCCTATTATTTTCAGGATCATATTTATCTCCGAAGGCCCTACCACAGGAAACCAAATCACTATACCACATGGATAATGCTCTGATACTGCCATTACGCTTACTGTATTGAGTCGTGCAGCAATTACAGTAGGTCTTTACAGTAATACAGTCACCTCTACGTTAAGTACACACACAGATAAATGATATAGGTGCATGTATACATGTAGGCTTGGGTTTGGGGACCTGTTCTTTCCTGAAACCTTATCCCAGGTTGCATTGTCATCAATGCATTGTGCACCGCCATATATCTCCACCTATCTGTTTGCACCTTTTTTAACCTGGGGACAAGTAGGCAGGAAGGACTATGTTTAACATCAACCACTGTGATTAATAATACACCACACCACCCATTATGAAATGATACCTCTTGTACTTTTTGCTGCTTTTCAATGCTTTTCTTCTAGGAAATACAATATATACACTTGATAACCCCTCTTCTTCTATGAGGGTATTTGAACCTGATCATTATTTGCCTTACATAAACCTGTGTTTCTACATCACTACGCCTAGTGTTCATCTAGAAAAGAGAAAATCTACACATACACTTAATCAATTTGTTTAAAAATGATTCCAATTAGATGATCTCTAAAAGAAAAAAGAAAAGTACACCCCTGATATGTAAAAGCCTGTCCCCAAAGTCGCACAAAGGTCTGAAGCAGTTTCACAAAAGAGGCACAAATTTATTTTTCAAGGCCAAAGATGCCCATAGGGCAGAAAGGTTTCCTTCACAATATCTCCTTGGTCTCTAGTCATAGAGCCTTTTGTAGAGAATCAGAATATGTATATGCGGGCTTGCTTTCAAATCATGTCATTTTTAAAAGGGCACTTAAAGGTATTCCAGAAAAGACAGTTTCAGATGTTATCATAAGGCTTATTATATGAGCCCAGTACCTGTAGAATGCAGCGACACCCTAACAGGTTTTTGAGAGTTTGTAGTCCGGGAAAATGAGTGCACTTTACTACATGTTCTAGACATTTGTCAGGCAGTAAACTTCTTCATGATCAACATGAGTGGAAACATGGTTATATTATTATCATTAAACATGTTCAGCAAAGACAACATAGTCATCTGTATGATATCATGCATTGCCTAACTTACAAGTGTGGAGTACAAATGTATACACAATACTGGACCTTCCCCACACAAGGATTTGAGCTTTCTTGTACCTCTTCTGATTTTAAGGGTCTATATGTGGAACACATATATACGCTGATATTGAATAGAGGCACCCCCGTCCCAAATCCTCGCTCTATTTCTGATTGTTCTTATCATTTCAAATGATGCATTATGCTGAAATGGAACAATTTCTTTGCTTTGGGTGTCATGGCACACGAATACAGCATCTTGTGTATTACCGCTGCTCCATTCATGCCAAACATCTAGGGTTATTTAGCATTATTCTGAAGGGTTAGCAAGAGCATGAGTAACTCCCCTGTAATTGCTGCTTACAGGTTACGGAATAAAAACATTGTGGCATTAACCTCCAGGGAAGTTCATCATGTTTGTGTCTGAGTAGCGTTAAAAGGGAGACAAGGAGGGAGGGACACTCTGAAGAGGGACAGACTTTACTTAGAAAATATCAGATTGTTACCTTAACCTCAGATATCGATTGGCCAATCGATACGTCATTCCATTCCGTCTTTACTGGACCTTTCCTCTATCACATGTGACATTTTAGATTACCTTTTGATTGAATCTATTAGTTGACCTGCGAGAATAAAGATGCATGTCAAAATATCCGTCAGTGTGATATTAAAATGTATAAGTCTGATCTAAACCATAAAATGCATATTTAAATAGAATATGTTGGAAAAGACCCTCCAGTTGCCTCTGGTAATCAATTTAGACTAAGGCAAATCACACAGCTATAAATTGGGTAGCAAAACACATGTAATATATTGTTCTTGCTAAGAAGCCCTTGGTGGGGGACAAGTTGCGGGGATGCTAGGAATATTGGACCGTATAGTTACGATGGCGTGTTGAGTTCATCTTGACAGAGAGTGGCAAAACAATCTCAGAGCTGTTCACTACATTTAGACCCCTGCTTTTCTCTATCTTGTTTAAGCTCGGGAATTGCTCCTCCCATAGGAAAACTACCAGAATGTCTTTGATGGTCCTAACAGTTCCCCTCTTATAAATACAGTGAAGGAAACACTCAAAATAACCATTTTTCGGTGGGTTGGCAAGCTCTGAGTACACTGTAGTTTGGGGGTCAATGTACTTCCCATAATCTATATGTAACTCGTAATTATATATTTAACTACCACTATGTTCAAGATCCCAAGAGGATGGATAGAATGGCATGTCCTTCTCGTCACCATTATTTGTTGTTCTATCCCCCACATATATAAAACCAAATAAAGCCGTGCCCCTTTTCTTGACCCCCTCCCACCAACCACTGTGGAAGTGAGCAAGAATATCCCTGGCATGAATTACTTTTACACTTGTCAGCAGGCTGTTGCGAAAGGATTGGGAACTACCTCTGTTGGAGGTGCTATTCCCAAAACGGAACCAGAGATATAAAGGTACACATGTATCTTTATGTCTCTGACAGAACTGACTGACCTCGATGAATCAATTGCGTATTAGGTTGCCAAAAAATAATTGGTCATAGAAGTGGTTTAGGAGTGGTTGGGAATTAATGAATGTTTCCCAATTGAGAACCGATTCCCAGCTAGTTCGCTCCTCTAATTATCTGGCCTACCTACTATGGGAAGCATTCAGGTTGAACCAATCACGGAACCAGTCCCCCTTACTTTTTCACAATGCAGTCTGATTCAGAGCAAGTCAATTCCATTACAGTATAAGGTGGGAATCTGTGTCTCACGGGGGAGAATTGGGGGGAACTGGAAGGTGCTTTAGCTACAGTGAGAATCGAATTCCTAATCATTTCGCAACCACCCCTGACTTCGTGATAGTTCTATCTGATGTTTTTGTTGATCCCATTCGTACAAAGGTCAATATAAACTCAGCTTTAACAAGATCTTAAACTTTCAGAATCCTAAAGACTTCAAAAGGACCTTCAAAAGTAACACTTTCCATTCTTATATATTTCCATTTCAGAGACCTTGGTATCTATTCCGGTACCTATTTTATCAAGAAAACTTGGCTTCCACCAAAGCGTACCCACAGAATTGGATTACAAGGTTGTTTTAATTTCTTACAATGGACCCTGACGGCCTTTTCTCACACATAACAGAGGCTTCCAGGGTAATCTAAATAAATTCTTCACAGGTCTGTTAACACCAAAGTGTCCATTCACTTTGGTACAATGCTATGAGGATTAGAGATAACCGTGTGATGACAGGCCGCACATAACGGGACCATCCTCTAATCCTTCACGCGAAATAAAACCTTCTATAGCTTAAGATGTATTTTGGTCAGTGGTGGGTATCTAAGTGGGACACTAAGGTGACAAACTCACTTCAACATGATCATACTGAATAAAACAGTAGATTGTGGACTTACAGAAGGGTACCATACAGGATCCATAGCTCGTGGTCTTCATTAACATCTCTGTTATTTTTATCCCACAATCTAGATGCTTTACATGGATTACCCGTAGGGTCACTACTTCCATTTATTGAATCATAAGATTCTATGCTGTGAGACCCGAGGACACTCTGACTGCTAAACTAACGGTAATTTGCCCTTTTATACCCTTATACTGAGGTTAATCCCTCTCAATCTCACACCCTGAAATTGAATGTCAAAAGACTGTCTCACCCTCTTTGACCTGCCTTCAGATCTGAATCTCTCTGTGTATAAAAGGGGGCAGGGGTTAAAATGTATTAGAGGGTCCTCTCCCTTCAGAAGGCATCAACCATGAATTGGTCTGAGTGGGTATTGGAAGATTTAAATATGAGACTGTGGGCACACTGTCCCTTTGTGTGAAATGGTCCCAATAAATTGGGTTTCTGTAAGATGCCACTTAAATGTACAAATGTGGTGGCCACCACATCAAGAGGAATGGCGTTTGCACAATGTCTATGGTCACCCTAAATTCCAGATTTTCTTTACGACAGAGTCTGGGTCTTTAATTTAGCACTAAGGTTCTAGAAAATAATAAGTGAACAATGTAGTACTCGGGAAATGTTTGTTTAAATAAGATCAAGTTGCACACAGGAAGAAAAAAAATAGAAAATAAAAATAAATAACGAGAGGGCAAAAGTAAAATAGTCTAAAGATCTGTGGATATGAATATACCTGCCATTTTCAGACATAATCACTTCGATACAAACGTCATGTTGTGCCCCTTGTCAGCTAGGTAAATTGATCCTCGTTGTTTTTCCTTTTTACCATAACTGCTAACCTTTACAGAATACTAAGGACGATGAGAGCTATCGTGGCCTCGTAAATCATAACCAACCAGAAGACAGTACCCTCAGTTAGGTCGTACTTAGCAGTATGACTGATAAGTGACCAATTATCGCCCAATTTCTATCAAATATATCTCTGCAGAGATCAAGACTGTCTGAGTGAGTGGCAGTTTTCGCCGGAGGTGTCTTCAATTCAGAAGGAACAGTTATCTGGAGGTTTAAGATGTAGACAGTCCGAAGTACTGGTTTAAAGTTGGCGAGTTTTGAACGATGATTTCCAGGACAATGACGTCGGAAACGAGAATAGAAATAAGGAAACATATTTTTACTTTAATGGTTGTCAGATTTGAAATACTTCACTTTTCATTGGGTTGCAGGGCAACTAGCAAGGCTACGAGATTGTTATGTAGTGCTCTACATATTGCTTATAATATTATGTGCTGTTTTGTTGAAAGTTGAAATATGTTAATTCGTGCTTTGATTCACGAAATCACGAACTGTAATGGAAGGGAAGCAGGGAATAAAGAGATATCAAAAGGATTAATAAAAATGGTCAGTGATATAGTAACCTTAGACCACCCCTGGGGTTTACAGCTCCCCACAATCAGCCCTTACCCTTCTCCAGCTGTTGTAAACATTGTATTGAGACCACGGGCGGAAAACTAGTCTCCACAACATTCTCAGTGTAGTCCCCTCTAGTAGTATAGACAGGGTGTGACAGTCAGAAAAGTCCCTGGTCTCCCCTGTGTTTCAACAACCCACCCATACTACTAGTCTCTAATACTAACTAGAGGGGACTACACTGAGAATGTTGTGGAGACTAGTTTTCCGCCCATGATTGATACCCACTGTAGATAAATGGCTCATGCAAAGCCAGGTCCTCTAAGGGCCCTTTCTATGTGCTATATCCATAGGTCGTAGACCTTATTTGCCCTGCTGGGGACGTGTTGCTATCCCATTCTGACATCCCTGTTCTATGCTATGTTCAGAAAATGGTGTCACTGCGACTATTTCTGTATTTATGAATAACAGTACACCCAAAGTACATGTCTTGGGTCATAATTGATCAGCATATTGAAAAGATCAAACTGATACAGGTAGTGGAATAGTCAAGAAATCCTATTCTAAATCTCTCGAAAGCATATGATAGCTTTGAAAATGGTCTTCCATATACCCATCATCACTCTCATCTTTAGTTTTGGACAATATATATACCATATATGACATATTGAAGAAAGTCTAAGCAGTAAAATGTCAACTATTTGGATAGTGGCCATGGGTATCGACGTGATTAGCTGGCCATAAGAAAGTCTATATGCGCTAGGATGATAGGATATTTCACAACAAAGTGTGAAAGATTTGGCCAGCTTTGTTGGTGAGAGAGGCAATGGGGTCTTTTCTGTGTCGACAGGGGACAAGTTGGAGGGTTTTTAGGTGGCAAATAAAGCCATCTTAACTTCATCAAACGACACCTGGGCACTTTTGTCCTTTAGTAGGCACTTGCATAAAATTTTGAAAATGGTTAAAAATCTATAGGATCAATGTGGCCATACATATTCATTTGACAACTTTTCATATCTGTTTGAATCATCTTCCTATCTTATAAAGATCCAGAGAAATTCACAGCTGTCCAAAGTTGAACTGGATCAGCCAATGCACAGGCAGGCAGTGCAGTCAATGTTTACCCTCACAGTGGCCCACTCATATGCATTCATCAGCAGAATACATGAGTATTTCAGGTCTCTACGGGGAATAATCCTGCTTGACCTACAGTATAGCCCTTCCAAGGGTTAATCAAGAACAAAATATCCAGTACCCAGAGGTGTCCAACACTCTCCAACTCACATTATTTCATCATATGTCCTATTACTTGAGTGCTCATACCATCAACAGTTGGATAGTTCATATCCACCCTTAAGTATGATTATATTCAGATTGACAACCATTCTCTTGTGG
Organism: Acholoe squamosa; assembly: GCA_949317995.1. Lineage (NCBI taxonomy): Eukaryota > Metazoa > Annelida > Polychaeta > Phyllodocida > Polynoidae > Acholoe > Acholoe squamosa. The sequence goes on from OX439047.1 coordinate 47,013,207, forward strand.
TGAAGACAAGACTCCAACCACCCCTCTAGTCCAAATATTAAGGACAGGAGGGCCCTCAGAGTGAGAAAGAGTATCTGGAGGCTCTGAGAGAGAGCATAACAAAACCAGGACCTACGCGAGAGAGTGACGCTCAGTTTATATAAGTACCTATACCTTTGGGGCATCTTTCCCTTCTTCTTCGGTTCTCATGTATGGAATGTGTCTACTCTTTTCCTAGTACGAATGTGACGCCATTCTATAGCACCTATCCCAAACAAAGTAGAGTTGGGTAGGCCAACGTGGCATGGGCCATAGAATATCTGGGAAGACCTGTACTGAATAATCATCAATTCTGAAAAAATGCCCCATTCTTCCTCAAGTCCTCTTGTGTCTCATCTTGCTGTTCAGGAGGTTAATTCAAACCAGTAATTAATTTACCACTGGTTTGAGTTTACCTTCCGTGCTCCTAGTTACATCTACAGTAAATTTAACCTGACATTTGTTGTGCATACATCTGTACAGGCCATCACACTCTGAAACTGTAGTTTAGGAAGGATATGATACGGTTGCAGTGGCATACTATAAACCCATTTGATGAACATAAACATTATGTGTACCAGTCTTGAGTAACCCCCTGTGGAGAGTCCTTCAGGACAGATACATTGGGAGCTAGTGTTGGCGCCCTAGTGTTCAGTGGAGCATTATGCACCATGAATGATGTTTCAGACATAATCGAACTGCCTAAATAAAGCTCTGAAGCAGCGTCCCTCACGCCCTTGCCCCTAACTGTTCTCTCTCTCTCTCTCTCTCTCTCTCTCTCTCTCTCTCTCTCTCTCTCTCTCTCTCTTTCTCTCTATGCATTTGCACCTGAATAGAGCTCTGTCATTCCCGGGCTCTTCATAGATAGACCTTGACCCCCTTGGGTGATGGAAGTATGGGGTTGTAGTGAGGTGGGTGCCCTACCAGTGGCCATCCCTCTAATGGCAGGTACTGGTCAGTACTGAGAGCCTTCCTGTCATGGTAATTACAAACCCTGACTGAAATATGGACTCCTTGACCAGGGTGGTCAGTTCCCTGCAGGGGCAATACCTACCTATTTCACCCCTAACCAACCACTGCAAACAAACGCCTACTTTTAGATAGTAGCCATTCCTGCAGGCAACGCCCAACATGTCTACTTCCTGTCAGGGTATATAAATTATGTGTCATGGGAGGAGGCCTGCTGGTTCTTGATTTTCTGGTATAGATCTAGTAGCTGTAGAACTTTGCTTCATTTACATTCATAGCACTCAGATTTGTGATTTGGGGACAACTCTGACCAAAATCTAATCATTTTAGATATGTATGGTTTATAATCTTGAACGTGTATAGATGTGTGCTTTGAGCTTTATCAGTAAGATCTACACCCGGACCAGAAAGCAGTGTCTACCTCTTAAATCAGTGGCTACTGAAAATATACTGGTCAGTTACTTCAGATTCCAGTATACACTGATAGACTGCTCCTAAAACTACTGAACACCCACTTCTTTATTCAGTATAGATACAGTGGTCCCCTGGCTCTCAACTGAAAGTTAATGGAAGATCTTCAACACTACTGATTTATTACTTCTGAAACATAGTCTTTAGGTCACTGAGTTTTGGCAATTAACAGAAGGTGGGAAGCTCAGCTTAGACTTAACACAGAATTACATAGGGAGCACTTTACAGGAATATATATTGACACATCGTCGACCACTCCCTCCTATTATCTGAGCTGGAATATCTAAATCTTTCTCCGGACAGTGTCAATTTGATGAAGTCGTATCTGTCTGACACAACCCAATGTACCACAGCGAATGGCATGACCTCTGGTGAGTTGCCCATTACATGTGGCGTGCCCCAGGGATCAGTGCTTGGCTCACTGTTGTTTATTATCTACATAAACATGGTGACTAAAGTTGTAGAAAATTGTAAGTTTTGTCTTTATGTGGATGAGCTAGCAAGTTATGTGTCAGGCACTAATCCAGATGATGTATAAAATAAAATCAGCAGGATTTAGATCAAATTGTTGTTTGGTGCTCAGTCTATAAATTGACAGTTAATACAGACAAAACAGATTTGTTATGGTGTTCTATGAATGTTTTTATAATAGGAATGATCTGCAGCACAAGGCAGTAAGCTTGAATGGCGCTGATCTAAAAGTGGTTAGCTCTTTTAATTATCTGGGTGTAATCATAGATAAAAGCCTAAGCTTCAAAGAACATATGGAAAAGGTAAAAGGTAACTTCCAGGTAAAAACCTATCAACTGAGGAAAATAGGACATTTTGTTGACTGTGAGCTTGCCATTAGGTTATATAAACAAATGGTTCTGCTATAGATATGCTAATTTTATACATGAGAGTGGGCCTCCGACTATTGTAAAAAAAATGCAAACCATGCAAAACCACTGTCAACATTTATGCAACAGCATATATGATCCATGTGATATCAGTGTGCATGATTTACATGTGAGATCTAAATGTTTAATGCTCCAAGTTAGGCAGGCTAGAAGCTTGTTAGGCATTATGTATGATTTATCAAAAGTACCCGCTAACATAAGACAACCAGTACGAGATCTACATGCTAATAACAAAATAAATATCCATGTGAGTCGGTCATCCTGCCTAGTGTATGATAGATGCCCGTTACTGCGAGGGAGTAAGTTTTGGCACTTTCCACTGGAGTTCCACCGAAACAAGTCCTGTCCCAGGATTTCCATACTTTAGCAACCCCCCCCCCTCCTCCACCATCATGTTCCTCCCATGAGAATTTCCAATGACAAAAGGCCTGCGCTTTAAGTTTATGTTGCGCCCTTTGAGTCCTCCAACTGGAGTTTTACCCACCCAAATCCCAAACAGGTGGATTTTGAGTGGGTGGAGGGGGGGGGTGCTCGAGCACCCAGAGCACCCCCCCCCCTGTCTACGGGCCTGACTGTGGCTGGGGGGGGGGTTATACGGTCTGTACAGCACTGTTTTCTTACTATGATATCAGTGCTACTGATGTTGTACTCCTACAGCAGTGCATGCAATAACAGTATCAGTTACTGACTCTCTACTGCTGAGGCAGCTATTAGCCAGTAGTACTGGAGGGTGTTGCTCCTATAGTAAAAGGAAGAGCTGGCTAAAAATTCCCTGATTTCCAGTCCTTTCTTTTTATGTAGCTATAACCTGTCAAGTATGGTGCTAAAAAAAGGGGATTTGAGTAGGTACCTAGTTGGGAGAAGTCAGTCAGTATAATATACTATAGAGCATGTGGCATGAGTAGGTAGCTGATTGTGCAGCTCTCTCTGTTTTAAACAAAGCAGGTGAATTTTCAGACTAATGTGGTGAGTGCAAGTTGAATGGTGAAGCGGAGCGTGACTTCTTTTGAAAAGAGGGTACCTACTGACAGCTCTTTTTAACATAGGAGCAACACGCTCCAGATTCAACTGCCTAGGTCCATACTGCCCACCCCTACTACTGAATTGGCACTGCATCTACCCAGCAGTGTTAAATATGTGTGCACTGATCAAGTACTGCCACCTAATTTAAATATTTCGGACATACTGCTTCAATACTGATACATACTGCTAAGAGACTGATTTATACTCCCCTGGTCTCTAATGTTAGCAGTATATGCAGTATAGCAGTATACACTGACAAACCACTGCTTCTAATAATGGTTTGGCACTGAACCAGTACTGCCAGACTACACTTCTTTCACATTGATTTTCTACTGTTTTCTACTGCATTTTGGTCCGGGCTGTTTGCAAAGGAGGAACCGTAATAAGCGCATAATTTGGACTAATACCTCTCATTGAAATTGGCGGTGGTTATGTCACTCCCATCAAATAAGATGGCAAATATTTGCTGAAAAAATGATTTCTTGGATACTAAATCTTAGAAATATATACCCATTACTTTAAGGTCTAGAGGGAATTATGCCCTAGAGAAATGTCAATACCTTTTAAACTAGCCACCCGTTCTCTATGAATGAGGAGGACAGATGGACCACAGCCAGAATTATAACTTATGGTGGACAGCTGGTCAAAGGTACACAGTACCAATGGGGTGGGGAGGGGTTACTCTGCACTGCTGAGGGATGTAAGGACGACTGTAAGGTACCGCATGTACGTACGACCAGGTCACATGACCTCTCTGACGGACATGTGACTTGGAGGGTAAGGCCATGTGACCTATGCCGACAGTGACGTATGACATATCGTCAGTTGTAGGTCTCGCCATGGGAAAGAGAGGGCTTAAGGCGTGAGAACCGATGGATGAATTGAAAAGGTGTAAGATCTGGAGCATTTCATGAATGAAATGTATAGTTCTAATAATTCTGGCTATACTGCATTCTTTTCCAACCATACCTCGATCATACCCTCTGTTTTGCTTTATGTTGCAAGAATATTTAGGATGGTGTGGAAATGTCATATTATTGCACGGCCTCTGGTTACACAAAGAAAAGAGGTAAGGAAAACAATGAGAAAAGTCATTTTTTATATCTCGACGTCTGAAGAAACTGTCCCTGTCTATCTTAATTACCCAGTCCCGTGTGTATAGTGGTTCAATGACGGGATTGAATCATAGCCTCATCATAGAGAGTCAGCTATGCTTAAAATACAGTATAAATGTGCAATGACCCCGTCAGAGGTCCGGTGAGCTGGTGAGAGATTGGATGTAAGTAAGGATATAGACCATTCACATCCTTGCTATCTAATTGATCATCATAGATCATCTCAGATACAAAACTGCCGTCAAATTAATGCACGACTGAGTGCACCCATTAACGACTAATAACATCTAAGTTGACACACTGTGGATTTTGAATAAAATGCGCCCATCTAAGTGATGGAAGACCAGCATGGATAAACCGTCTTCCTCTACATCTATCAATAGTGTCATAATATACTACGTAGAGGGTTCTTGTTCTTGGACCAGTTAACACTCTAGGAACAGAGGTAAAATGACCTATCTGGCCATGGGGACGACCTCTAAGAAATCATAGGTCCTAGGAGAAAGAGCCTGTTTGTAATTCCTATGCACTATTACTATATATTGGATTTTCCTCTTTTCCTTTTTGCATTCTTTGGTTGGTGAAGTAAGGTTGTGAGGTGTGATTGCCTGAGTGTAAATGCTGTTTAGTGTCCTGTTGTGAGCACTACCATGGAAAGTGGATAGTGGCGCCCTCTGGACGTCGGACACTCTTTACAAGGTCTTCAGTCACGTGATTGATGTTGGTGACGTCACAGCAGGGGTTGTGACGTCACAGCAGGACGCTGCCTGAGGCAGTCTGGGTGTATAGGCTTTAATGAGGTGGGCGGGTCTGTGTAAGGGTATGGAGAATAGTTTATGCAGTTTATTCTAGCCTTTATGGTAATGGTTCCCCGCCCAGTTCAACCACAGCAGACGACATTTTGCTATATATATACATATATATATATATATATATATATATATATATATATATATATATATATATATATATATATATATATATATATATATATGCAGCAGACGTTTCGAGCAGACGAGACTTTACAAATGACAGGCTCTTTGAATACTTTGGTAACTGTTAAAGCCTGTTAATGATTCAATGGTATCATCATAGTAACTGCTTTACAAGGATACAAAGATAGGTTTTACAGAGGTAATATATGGGATCTATCACACAATGTTGAAGCTTTGTTAAACCTCGCACCTAAACTTGTTCAACTGAATCTATTTGAATGAAGATGCATGGTAATCATATCAGGAATTCTGAAAAATTCTCTACAAACAAAACAGTATCAGCTAAGTTTGGTTATTACTATATGCCCCCTTTTTTACACTGGCAGACCAGCAGTAACCCAACATGACCTATAAAGGTCAAAAGCTGAGGTCCTTTGGTAATTGAGATTTACTTAAGCCCTCTCAAAAACCAGGTGATCCATCTTGTAAGAGAGGACAGGTGGACAGGTGTGGGGAGGGCTCCCATGAGGAGGGGAGGGGACATCTTGGGTAACTTGATCCCTGAGTGGACACAGGATGGACAATGTGAGCCCATCCATAACAGTAATAGGTAAAGCACCATGGGGGCAGGTTGGGAATACGTCTACACACACACTGGACACTGTGTTGGGGGTAAGGTGTATACTTTTTGCAGACTTAAAGTGAAATATAACTATCGGGTTTTGGATTATATTTACACAGTGTGTCTCTTTGTCCCTCTTCAATACTTGATTACTCATTCCTTTTGATGATATAGAATTTAGTAAAGTGAGACATTGCCATTCTGGTCCCCATGTGCTACCTTAGGTCTGGACAAGGTCTGACGTGGGAGATAATTTACTTGATAACAAGGTGTCATTGAGGTGTATTTTATGTGGCTATACTACTTGTATATGGAAATCTGATACAGCAAGGTAAACATGTATCTAGTTACAAGATCATGGATCTAAGGATTTATACCAGATATGTAATTTCGTACTGAAGAATGAACAGTAGTTTCATTACCTTCTTTTGAAATAGTTGCATATTACCTCACTTGGTGGGTACAAACCCCATGGCTCAGCCCGCCCCATTTTAAGGGTAAAGTTATGGCGACTTAAATGTGCAATTGCAATATGAAATACACTGACAATATTTTGTTTATATCTCTCCAGTCTTACAGAACAAGGTTTCTACAGACCACGACTTATCTGGTATCCTTATCTGTGTCAAAGCCTTTTGGTCTTACAAATCACACCCCTGTTACTATATGGCCACAGCATGAAACAGCCTCCTTGGGCTATCTGATGACTATCAGGTAGAAAGCTGTACAAATAATAATCAACATCTGTACGACTGTGGACATCCTCACAAACAGTTAGTATGTTCAGATAAAACAAATGGTAGTTTGTTAGTGTAAAGGTGATCTCTTTCTACAGCTACAGACGCCAGCTATAGGGGGCGTCAGTGGTGCCCTGAGGGACTTGAGCTGGTACCCCATGGGTGGCGTAGTCATATAAAGCTGGTACCCAGTGGGAGGCATGGAGACCACCAGGTGAGGCTTTATGCACCTGGAGACATTTAACCTGGAGATCTTCTGAACTAGAACCAAACTGCCTTCTCTGTCCCTCTCTAGTCTCTACTTACCAATCCTCACAGTCCTAACCTCTACAAATACCACCTTCTGCCACCACTCCAGCCTATACCGCAGTGGCGGATCCAGGGGTGGCCCAGGGGGCCTCCCCCCCCCCCATACACACACACACACACACAAAAAGACGAGAGAGAAAAAGGAGAAAGAGGGGGAAAAGAAAAGGGTAGAGGAGGCCCAAACAGAGGGATTGCAGTGCTCGAACCACACATAGTACCTCATCAGCTTCACCAAGTCTTCGGCCCCTTGGAATGGAACATTTACAGTGGAGATGGAATAATTTTAAGTATACTACTGGATTCCTCATCACAAATTGGTCTAATGCTTTTTTTTCTAGCATATTTGTCAGTGTTTTACCCATATACTGACCCCTGGTGGCCAAAACCAGAACTAAAAATCCCCCTGGAGGCACGTTCTCCCCCGTTGGGCCACATATACTGAACATTTTAGAAGTCAAATCAGTAGTGTTTTCAGTACTACTGTCTGGAGAAGTAACTACTACCTCTTGGTCCGGGCTAGGCCTGGACGTTTCATGGTTGATCTTACCTATATCGACCAATATCCTAAACATATCAATATGTCTACAATGTACACTGAGGCCGAATGATCGGCAAAATCAGGCTTCATCTAGCTATTGTGTGTACAGTTCAATCAGTCAAATCAGATGCTGTTCTGCATCTGTGGAATTCCTGCTTACGTGTGGTATAATTATAGTATTGTGAGCGAACACCGGGACCGCATGGTGGCATTTAAGTGTGTTTTTTTTTTTCAAAAGTTGAATATTCAGAGAATCTCAATTATTTTTACAAGTGACACCTTTAAAAGTCTAGTTATTAAACTGGTCATGGAATGTGTCTTTAGGATTGTGTGCATGGGAGGGACATAGACAAATCAACTTGTGTATCTGCACTGTCAGACTGGGGCAAGCGTTTTACAGTAGATTGCTTCTGTTTTTGGAAAACAATGGTAGTTGCTGTCAGCACAAATCCATTGACCCAAGAGTGGGTTCCCCTGTACCCACTACAGTGGTCCTTATAGCCCATTTACAATTGGGGCTGAGAGTGTACAGAATCAGAGGCGGACGGGCTTCCCTAGCCCACTTAAAAGGGTCTATATCTCCTCTTTCCTATCCCCTCAGGATGTGTGTGGTGCACATATGCGCGGGCACTGACACATTCCTCTGTTAAATTATCAACCTGTGAAGCACGGGATACCCACTTAGTGCCGCTAAAGTGCTGTAAAACACAAATCAATCAATCAGAGGCGATTTCTTCTGAGACCCTAGCTCGCCTTCGTATCTTCATCATGCAATATACGATTTCCATCCCTTTGAAAGAACTGTGCACAAAGGTTGCCCGAGAAGATGTGAACAGCCTCTCAGAAGTTGAACTCGATGTTTGGATGATGAAATTCTGAAATATCATTTAGAGGCTCACGACGTGACGAATTAGTTAGTGACAAGTGAGTTATAAAGTTAGAGGCCTGCCTTGCTGCATATCAACACGAAGTTCATAACTGTCACACATAGATCAGAGGGGAGAGTTTAAGTACCTTTGAATGGGTTTAATCACAGGCTAAAATCACTTCATGGTATATTAGCCCGCATGTGTGGTTCTTTACAGGACCCTAAATGTCATAGCATATGAGGGTTCCTAATGTTCAAGTATTGATTTAGGTGGAGCCACGCACTGTAGGGTACCTGCAGCCACAGAGAGCATTGCTCTTTGCTGTTTTCTACGTGTTGTAATACACATTTAGAAGACAATATTGTATTATTTCTAGACACAATTAGTCTAACCAGGAGGGTGTTGCTCCTAAGGTAAACAGACCTGTCAGTATGTGCCCTCTTTTTTTAAAAAAAAAAAAGAAGTCACGCTCTGCTTCACCATTTAACTTGCACTCACCACATTAGTCTGAAAAGTCACCTGCCTTATTTAAAATAGACAAAGCTTTACTATCAAGTACCTACTCGTGTCACACACCCTATACTATACTATACTGACTGACTTCTCCCAAGTACTTACTCAAATCACCCTTTTCTAGCACTGTACTAGCATGACCACTTGTGAGCAGCACAAGTGAAAAGTTATCACTACATAGAAAGCCAGTTCTGAAGAGGAGGCACTTCTTAGCCACTACGACCTTTTCCCATAAGAGCAACACCCTCCTGATGATCCTGGCTGACCAGTAACCACGGGGAGTAACTTGAGTAAAAATGCTAATACTAGTCTAGGATTGTTGCTTTGGAATCGGAAACTGCATCATAATTGCCTCTACTGTATATTAGACTTGAATATGTAAAGATTATGCTGTGATACCGGCACCTTTGTTGCAAATGACTCTTATCAGTCTTATGGCATTGTGTTTTCTGCTCTCAAAGTTCCTTTAGACTAACAACAAAGACTTTGACGCTTCTCAAAAACCATGTCTTATTAAGCTTTATACTATAATAACTTTATAATGGCAACCACTGGCTCTAAAAGCTTCTAACCCTTAAGTGGGATATTATTGTAGGTGAGATATGACTATGAGTTCCCCTTCTACTTTACAAAGCTTAAAATGGCAGGAGTACAACCTCTCCATTGTTCCCACCCTTATAAGCGGGGTTGACCAGGAGCTCTTTCTGCATGGAAATGCCCTAATTGAAATGACAGGTAAGAGGTCTAAGTCAGAGTAAGTGTGATGTATGCACACCTGAGTTGGAGCAGAGAGGCCCTACTCACACCTGTCAGACTTATCTCCAGACTCGTGCCAGATAACATCTTTACCTGCACAGGGCTGTTGGTGTGTAGGATATGGGTGGTTGGAGTGTATGTCCTATTGAGATTTCCCTATTCATATCTTATAATAGGTCATAGCTTTTTGGAAGGTAGAACTGCCATTATAATGTGCTTTACACTGCTTGCACACACAAAAAATGCTTTAATACATTATTGCGAAATAATGTTAGTCCCAGCATGTGGTTTCAAGAACATCTTAGGCTTAGGACCCCTGGGCCCTGTTTCAACAGTGCGTTCGGATGGCACCATTTGCATTAGCGTTTCTGAAGTTGCTCTATTAGGAGGGAAGGTTAAGACAACGCAACCAACTGAAAAGATGCTATTCTTCATGGGAAACAAGAATCTGGCAATTGTTTTTGGATTTGAGATGCATAACGCCCTGTGTGCCCCTCCGAAGATAAAAAGTTGGGAAATATTAAATTTATTCATTTTAATTTCATAGTTTTACACACATATGCATTTTGGACACAATTTTATATTCAGATGGTGTATAAAAATAGGTAACACTTAATTGACCTATTTTTGAGATTTTGGGAAAATTCAATATGATTGCCAGTGCAAAAAGCTTTTTTATTCAAAATGATTTGTAACTAATATCAAACTTTTTCCTGTGATCTGATAACCTTTTCCCAGAGTTGGACTGAACCTAAATAGATAATATGAGGCAGCAGTTAAAACACATAATTATGGTCAGATAGGCCCTCCATAAAAATTGCAAAAGGAATGTGTCATGGGTAAGCTCACTGAGCAATGGTATTTCTTTCTCTATCTATTGGAGAGCATCATAGAGTTGCTATGCTCTAATGCTGTCCCTGCTCCTAAGAAAGAGTCATTAAAAGTCCACCCATATTGGGTACAGCCATTTGCCCCCTATATTCATATCTGATATTTATATCCATATCCACCCACCTTCCTTCACACCATCACAGAGGTTCACTCAGAATCTGAGTATTATTCCTTTTCTTCTGGAGTGGGGAATCGGACATATTATATCAAGGATATTACCCTTTAGTTCTGACTGGAAAGCTCAGTACCTCTCAGAATATAACACTTGGTTTTGGTCTATCACATGTGCTATGTACCTACAATCAGACACAGCAGTGTTATGCTTTTGTTGAGTTTGAAAATTGAAGATATTGAGGATATAGCTGTATAATATATAAATGTAGGGGGCAAGGGGACTATAACCACCATGCATTAGCTTTCCATTGGTTTTTTTTAAGAGAAACAGAGACAGCATCAGAGCATAAGCTAGCCCATGGATAAAAATTCTGATGCTCTAAAATAGATGTAGAAAAAATACAGTTGCTGTGGGAGCTCAATCTCAACATTTAATTTTTACATATTTTATCGAGTGTCTATCTGACTATATAGATTATATTTGCTGCATCATGTCATCTATTTACGTTCAGCCCAACCATGGACAGAGGTTATTAGATGAGAGGAAAAAGTTAGATATGAAATATAAATCATTTCTTATAGAAAGGGCTGAAAACAAGGGTTTTGGCCTAGGTAGCCATATTGGATTATCAAAAAAGTTTGAGAAATTGGTTAGTTCAATGTGACATATTTTCATGTTTCACAACTTTTTATCTTCGGAGAGGGTGTACGGGGGGGGGGGGGGTTACATATCTCAAAATCAAAAATGAATGCCAGATTCTTGTTTCTCATGCTACTGTTTCTTAGCTTTTGAACTAGCTTTAGTCCAATCTGTCCCTTTTGTGAAGGTAAAAGTGCTGTTTTTCAACCAACTTTGCTGCCATCATGGCCCTGTTTCTGTCATTTCCAAACCAGCAGACAAAGCCAAAACTGCTTTATGTTTCTCAAGTGCTATTCTCTCCTCTCTCTCTCTCTCTCTCTCTCTCTCTCTCTCTCTCTCTCTCTCTCTCTCTCTCTCTCGCTTTATTTCACCCAACCCCGGGCTAGGGATTGAAAAGATTTTGCCCACCCCCTCAAATTCACCACCTACCCCCACCACCAAATATTCACTCCCCTGTGCATTACCATTAATTTTAAAGCATCATGCAACTTAGGAATTGGACACAGTTTAAAAGACTGCGTGCATGGCCCTTCTGCATATAGATTCATCATTCTCTGCATGATCCCACTGTGACCCTGTGGACCTTTACATTCTTCCATTTCCTGATACATTAACCTTTTGATTCCCGAGTTTAACCCGACCACTTATCATTTCCATTCATAGCAACCTTAATATAAGCAGCATTTACTATGTTTGTCTACATTGTTGACAGTCACATTACTGGATTCAAAAACCCATTCACTCAACACTTAGTTTTGTTTACCTACCTGTTTAGCATTGTAGATTTTCGTCTCATGCTTTTCACAAAAGCAACAAATACAACCTTTCCTTCAGTTGTGGAGAAGGGCGAGGCATGTCCTGCTCAAGAAATTATGCAAAGGCTTGAACATTCAAGGAACCTGCACCTGGAGGGTATTTCTCAATAATGCTCTCTCTCTCTCTCTATCTCTATCTCTCTCTCTCTCTCTCTCTCTCTCTCTCTCTCTCTCTCTATATATATATATATATATATATATATATATATATATATATATATATAAATATATATATATATATATATATATATATATATATATATATATATATATATATATATATATATATATATATATATAACATGATTGAGAAATGCCCCCCACCCCTGGATATATCAAGGCACTACCGAATACCAACTTTTGGGAATCCACAAAATAGACAGCAGAATAAGTCTGGTCGTGAGCACAAATCCACAAATCAAGAGCATGGCCATAGATAGATTCTAATTGAACTTTATGTGGAAGATTTGATGGTATATGATCTATCGTACAGCTGTTGTAGTCGGCCCTCTACTGTTGTCCTTGGGACGCCTCACTAGCTGCATGTGTGGCCCTCCAGTGTCATGTTAGGCCCAGTATATGGATCCTGTATGCACTTACACCTACCTGTACAACAGGTAACCCCATTGTTCAAACCTGGAGGAACCCCCCTCCCCCTACAGTATTACTGCCATACCGCGAAATCGCCTTGCGTGGACATGCAAGGCTAGGATGGAAAGGGTGCAGTTGTGTTTGTCAACACTCTCAGGGCCACATCATGCTTCAATCTACCATACCCATTTGTCTTCATGGTACAGGAATGCAACACTCCTCTCAACAGGGCTGTCTTCAGGCATCAAGCTGGCCATATAAGGTTGATACATTCCCAAAATGGTCGCCATGCTGCACCAATGCAGTGCTGGCTGGTAGACTTGCCAACACTGCATTGGTGCATCATGAAAACGAAGGAGCATGAAGCGCGGGGTATGTAAATGGTTAAGGATTGAAGGAGGAGGCAATGGTGGAAGAGGCTAGTATTGGTGGATGGCAAAGTACAATACCTTGTGGTTGGATTGAAGTAGATATTGAACATTGTTGATTTAATCTGTGGAGTTGTGTGCTTGATGCATAAACGGTGGATAGAGTAACCACAATGGCACAGTCAGTATCAGAGCAAATGCACTGAAGGTATAGGTATGTGGTGTTTGACCATGGGAAATGGCATTTTGCACATACCAACTGTAGTTTTCGAGTTTCGGTAGATGCATGCATGCTGAAAGTAAGCATTGCATGGAAAACGAATCTCATGTTTAACTGTAATCTGGAGACCAAAATAACTCACCTTATAGATATGGGTATGCTTGAATCATATTTCAGTGAACTCTTTGGGTTTTTATTTCACTGAAGAAATCAAGCAAAACTCGCTTTACCTTGTTGTAATATTCTGACACTTTTACACTCCTCTGTCCACAAATAGGTGTTCCTGAGTTTAGTGCTGTGTATTCCCTGGCAATTAACAGCAAGCAGTCTCAATTCCTGTCCTTACGTAAAGTGTACAAGGAAAAGGATAAATCCATCTGTTGTAACAATCCTAGAAAAGCCATCTTTCTTCCCAGCACTGTCATTTGGAGCGAGCTGGATAGCAATTGCAAAAAGGGGGAGGGATTAAAGTCTCTCCTGCCGTAAGCTGCTATAGCCCTGCGATCCCTCCCAACAAAACATCTCATGTGAATTAGACAACATTGTACACCTTCCACCTTCCTTACCTGGAGTGAGGGTACTCAAAATGTGGGGAGGATGGGGGATAATGTGGTTGTATACCGTAGTTCCCTAGGGTTTCCATTAGGTGACATGCCCTTGGGGGCATTATTAAGACCTAAAATCTCAACAGTTTGACAATGGCGCCGGTTTTGCTGGTCCCTGAAGTGACAGAAACTGTGAGTTGCCTCCTGCTGGGAACCAGCCGGTTTCCCGTAATATCTTCCGGTGAGGAACGCTGGGGATTGTGGGAACGCTCATGGAAGCTACTGATTCAATTGCACAAATCTCTCCAAAGTCACTGAATCGGAAACTGGACCGATTGTATGCAAGGAGTGCCCTTTTATAGGGTATGGAGTAATATTGTGAGACTGCTAAGCACATATATAATGTCAGTTATACAACAAAGTACTTATATCTATGGCTTTATGCAAGGGAAAATGTAAGTAACAGATGTGACCAAATAGAACTTGAATATGAAGTGAATGATCTAGGCTACAAAATGAAGTAGCAAGAATTGTGTTTTCTGTTGTGTGTTGGAAAAGGATCCAGTCAACTGTGAAACCATTGCAAGCTTTTACCAGAAATAATCCAACATGCACACAATAGTCTATTTTAGAACTGAAATGTTTAAGATTTGATTACGAATCGCCGTTTTTAAACATGATTATCACAATAATTTCAAGAAAAATAAAATGGGCGATGGACAGACCTGGGCAATGACTTTTATTTTCATGGAACATCTCTTATAGATTTGACAATTCACATCGGATAGTCAAGAGGATCATTCTCTATATGAGAGCTAACCATAAGGAGAATCCAGCAGTCGTTTTGTACCTAGCATTTTGAACACACTCTACTCTATGATCATTCATCTTCTCCTACTAGTAAGGAGATGGGATTCCCTTGCTTGGGTGCCTTGGCCTACTGTGAACGTCAATGATTAGTGACTGGCGCCTAGTACAAAGCCTCAGCAGAGAGCTCACTCCATCTGCAAACTGCCTTTACCACCTACCTCAGCTTCCGAACCCATAATGCCCTTCGATTTCAGCCTGGCCATCCCATAATGAGGAGTCCGAATAAAAAAGATAGTCAATGGGAACGGGTGGCTCTAAATGGAAGGCAGCCAATGGGAACTTGTGTCTATAAACGGTCGCGGGTAATTAAGTACATTAAGGGTGGGGAGGAGACAAGGCTGTCTACCTTCTTATTACCTTCTCCATACAGGTGTCGCCTCTCGTTATATGTGTGCTGGATACCTTGTTGTAATTGACTTAATTCCCAGGTGTGCAAATCTAAACACTCCACGCCCACATCGTTTAAGGTATTGTTGTCCAAACCCAAGACGGCGTATTCAAGCAATAGTGTATGTGCCAGCAAAATTGAGTTGAGTCTAATTTATAGCATTTCCCTAAAGAGGTTCTCTATAAGGTAAAAGACTTATCTTTTTAAATAAGAATGTTGGAATGGAGGCGGCAGGTACGATCTGCGAAAGGGACCTTATTAGGGTGGAATAAGGGGGAATTGTATGGCCAGCCCCAGATATGACACAGAATAGACGTACACATGCATTATCTTCTATAATAGCAGCAAGGGAATAGTATACCCCCCAAACTGAGATACATGCTTGATTTATGTGAATGGATACTGCATGCTTTCACTCTGGCTTCTTGGCCTCTTTACATTCTGATAGATTGGCAGGTGTTCTGACTGATAAGGATCAATCTCTACACCATCAGAAGATTGGGGTTGGAGTGACGATAGGGGTTCCTATTATGTGGGTATACATGTACCTACCATTTACACACACAATAGCTCTAGGGATAGGAGGCATACAGTTGGGAATCGGTCATTATTTGTCCACAAGGGGAATTGCGGTGGATTAAGGAGAGGAGAGGTGGAAAATCACTACAGGTTAAGTGGGTGATGTGAGATGTAAGGTTCTAGAGTGGCTGTCAGGTAATTTTGACCCCACACCAGTCCCCAATGATCACTTCTTTATGATTATGTCCTCATACTATTTCTCATCTCTGTAACTTTGGCCACTCATTCAATCACTCCATCCAACCATGTTGAAAAGTTTGGGTATACAGTAACTTAGATTGCTAGAGCCGATCTGCTTGGCTGATACCTTTAATTGCATCCACTTGCATGCGTTCCAACTTTGGTTTTCTATTACTGACTTTTAAAGTTTGCCTCCAACTTTCCATCTAGAAAGGAACCACCTCCACTAGCTTTACACAGAGCATTTGGGAGTCCTTCTATATGTAACACCACTTCACTTCTAGGATCAGGAAAAGACGCCCTTAAGTTTTCTTAACAGAAAAGAGGCCCCTAAGGCGCGGATTAGGATGCCATTAAACCCGTCCATGCTGATCCTAATCTGTACAGCCTTAAAACTGGGAATTCATTAGGGACAAATCCCTACACCTCCCTACATAGTGCCTCCTAATCTAATGGGGTCCAGGCACATTATTTGAAATGATCACAGGTATACATTGGAACTTAAAGGCTGATGGACAATTCTAGTCCCCCCCCCAAGAGTATTTGAACACATTGGTCTGTATAGAATAAGATTCGCAATGAACCTTCCACTTTTCCCTTAAAGATTGGCAAGGGCAGAGGCACAAGACGCGACTGGTTGGAGAGATCCTGTGTGGAGGGATGCGGGGTAGGCAAAATACAAGGTGGCAGGCATGGCAGGGGGTGGCAGGGGTTAGGATGTGTAGGGATACCTGATCCTACCGCCCCACCAAGTATGCTCCTATAATGGATCCCCAACCTTCAGCCCCACCCCCATCCCCCCCCCCTTCTAGTCCCTCCTCCATAATCCTCTATGACAACGCCTTCAGTGAACCCCATTGTCATCAACATACACTGCATTACGCTCCCCTATCGACACCTGTACGAACTAATCCACGTCTCGGGAGTTCTCGTATATAGGAGATCCAGAGCCTTCGTCACGTGACTGGAATCTTACAAATCTCCCACAGAGAACGTTTCGCCACACACGAGGTCGGGATTTGTGGGGATCAAGTGAACTAGTTTTCCCTCTAAGGAAAAACAAAGCACATGCTGGGGGATCTTCTTCTAGATCAAAGGTAAACTTTGGGGAAGGGAATCACCACACGCATTAGGAGATTAGAAAAGTGTGTGGGTGATATCAAAATATGTACTTGCTGGTATTTGAAGGTGGTTCCAGGCTTCTGTTCACGAGCCAAAGGGCATAGAGTTTGTCTGTAGGAGATCTTGTGTTGGAACTCACAGCGATATATTTTTGTAGTGGGCCTATGCTGCAGTTTCTGTCTATGTGCCATTTCCCCTTGCCAAATTATAAACTAGGTTCTGTGAGTCTAGTACCTGGGTCTAGAGTTTTCACTATTCTGATGTCCTCGAAAAGGGATTGGAAATGGTATTTAGTTTAGCTGACACAAAGCTCAAAGGCCCTCATTTTTAAAGGGTCAAAGTCAACGAGATAGTGACTGACGATTGCCTGGATGCACGGGGTTCTTGAAACAGGTCTAAACGTTTATGAAGTCACTCATTAGAAAATATAGAAAATCGATATTAAAGAGTATGGTATGGGTTATTCTCCCTAATGCCTAGAGCTAAGTTGACTTAAGTTGTCCTAAGCTAGACTATACAAGGCTACCAGTCTACATCACCATGGGCAATGTAACTGCAGTGTAAGCTATACCAATTATTTTCTGGTCAGATTGATTTATATGCCAAATAAAAGTGGTGACACATTCGGTAACTCTATCCCTACTGTGATTCTATGTGTGTATAAAATAGTGTCTCTCTGATAAACACGTGGATAGCAGGTAGGATTGCAGTGCTACATTCAACATTAGGCACCTTTTTCATTGACCTAGAGGTTCATTCTTTTATCAAGAAGCTATGGCTTTTCCATGGATTTAACACCTTGCCACACCAGAGAAAAATATATATAGATCATAGTTCTTTCGTGCTTCCTAAACTCTGTTTAGTTTCATGATGCAAAGACATTCTGCTGAGTACGCATTACAGATATAGAGAAACATTGTATTCATTTGATATCAAGAACATTGGTCTTCGATCTTTCGATTCAAGAGTTACTATAACTCATTTATTGATGGGACGAGCGACCATATCAATGCAAACACTTGGTATGCACTCTTCTGTATTAACTGTCAGAGTACAAATAACTAGGCTTCTCACTGGATACAAGTGACAGCCCTCCTCTTTGAATTAAGCGACCACCTGGGCGCTCACATCACATTATGGATTAATTCTATTATATTTTACTTTTTGAAATATGGTCTATCAAATTAGGCCCTCAAGTGTCACTTCCAGTATTGCTCAGTGAAGCATTCAAGGGAGGGTCCTAGTAAAGGTATATTAGCCATATTACCACTATACATGTACTCAACAAAGAATGGAGGTCTAGATGGGGGTCCGCATGTCACATGTGGATTCTAAGAAATGCATTTCATATGTTACTCAAATCCCCATGCCCCATATCACCCTCCCACATCGAATTTAAGAAAGGGCCTAGGTTATGTCACTAATTTTTCACCCCATGTCACTGAAGCCCATGTTACATGTCGATTTTAAGAAATGGCCATGTCACCATGTCAGATTTGGTGTTCCAGAACCATAACAATGCCTTCATGGACTACCCTCATGATGTAGAAAACATTGAGCATTCTTTATACTACTAGGTGGTATCTAGATAAAGTTGACGATATACTCTAACTGAGCCCCTGTGTTCTGAGGAGATCATCATTTATGAGCTTTGCAATATGTGCCTTGGAAATTTTACTGGATACGGAAAGGCTAGACAAGTGGTATGCCCATTTCTAGAGAAGTATTTACTTGGGGGGGGAGGGAGAGAGAATGGGCAAACATGTTAAGTTTTAAAGCATAATGAAGATTCATATATTAATTATTCACATAGCAGAGTTTGAGCAAATCATCTCTCTACTTTATAGTGCTGCAGCATAGGTCCCTATATATTTACCATTAATCTCTATAAATGAAGCGTAAACACATAAAATTGAGAGTCATAGATCTCCTGACCCCTCCATCACCAACTTTCCTAGAACACTAAAACACCACCGTGATATATACCCTACCTATCTCTACCTCACCACACCCTACAAGATAACACTATCACATCCACACAGCATTACACTCCGTCAGTGGTAAACAAAAACTTTTTACTTCCAACTCCTCCCCTCTCACCACGCACCCTTTCCTTAGCTCCAGGGGCTCCTGCCGATGTGAGCATGCCTGGAGCATTAGTATCGATCTATCTGATACTAACCCTGGGGGAGTGTGGAGAACACATAAGAGGAATGAGAGTGAATTTGTAGAAGTGAAGCTCATGTTATCAGTTGTAATAGGGTCTACCAGGGTCTACATACCTTGTCAAGGGCGATATACTTCAAGTGTTTCCGTCAGCACTAAAGGAGGCTAACATTGAACTATATGTTCTCTTTTGTTCCAATGTCAGTTCTCGCCGTGTTTAGGGATTCAACTTGGGATCTGATAAATTCAGAAGGGAATAGGTTCATCTCTGTCCATTCCCCTCCTCTGATATTTGAAGAGTAATGGGCATATCATTACCCTTAATCCAATGGTGTGTCTGGGTAATCATTACCACAACTCTTAAAATGCTGTGAGAACCAGACACCGCTTCTATCTATAGAATGTCATCCACAGAAGTTCTCTACATCTTAGGCACTGTGCAGCTATATATGGAGTGTCAATGTCAATCTCTCCTATCGGTAGACTGAGTAGCCTACATCCTCTGAACTGTATCCTTTCTCCAGGAGTGGTTGGGTCCCGGGTATTGGGTGTGAGTACTCAGGGTGTTCTCCAGGTACTTACTCCAGGCCCTACGCGCCCTGTGTGTAGGGTGAAGGGGTCCCTCCTCCGTGTTACAAGTTTCCACTTGACTTACAGCTACAAGGCTGCTGCCCTCTTTTGTGGATTGTCTTAACTACCTTGAGTGACTGTCCCATCAGTCACTATACCCTGTGCCTTTCCCACCGACTTCCAGTACCGGCAGTACGTGGTCTAGTGTATAAGGTGCACCTCACACACAAGATGCATCCCGAATTGAAGGGAAAGCAAAAGTTCCAGATAGAGGGTGCACCGAGGAGCTGATTTTCAGCAATGTATAGCATGTAGTATAACCCCGCCTATAAGGTGCACCCTGACTTCAGACAGATTCTGTAAGACGCAGCAGGGATTTATTCTCACGTATAAGGCGCGGCTCATGCGCTAGGTACTTGGGGTAGTCCAAATCTTCGCCTGTCGTAGGTGCCCCCTAGTGAGCCTAGGGAGTACCAATCTTTTATACTGCACGACCCACACACCAGGTGGCGTTCTGGTGATATGCCAGAGGTCGCAAACATAGGTTCAAACACACTACACTCTATAGGGAGTTGAATGGTTAAAATCTCCCGTAGGCAAGGGTTAACTTTCTCCCTAAGCAAGGGTTCAAATTTTACTAAACACCTTCTGTGTGAGAAAATCGTTTGAAGTGGATATTTTTCCGGGATGTTTGACCATCACAATGTCCTGGTTGAATTCTCCTGCATGACCTCAAACCGCACGCACATCCGTGTCAATGAAAACTTTGAGTGCCCCCCCCCCCCCCAGATAGGGGGCGATAGGGTTCCACAAACCATTTTTACACAGATTCTT
The DNA here is from genome assembly GCA_949317995.1 of Acholoe squamosa. Lineage (NCBI taxonomy): Eukaryota > Metazoa > Annelida > Polychaeta > Phyllodocida > Polynoidae > Acholoe > Acholoe squamosa. The sequence goes on from OX439047.1 coordinate 47,033,874, forward strand.
TTATGGAGATAGACAGTGAAACGTCCTACTAACAATCTTATCTAATAAGAATAACGACAATGACGGTTGATAATCGAGATCTTTATTGACCGTTATAGTAAAAACAGCCCACAATTATTACCGTAGTACCCTAGTACTATAATTTACGTGCGTTTAACAAGGAAAATAACAAACCACCGTGAAATACAAAACCATCAACCGTGTAAAAATATGTAACGATAACATACATTAGTGTATATATGAAATACAATGTGATTAGAGCTTACCACCCCATGATTGTGCATTGATTACAATAGTATTAGATACCCATGTTAAACATTCGTATTGAAAACCCATGCTCGTAGACACTGGTGTTGAAGACTTGCATAGACTTTGTACATAATTGTGTGTATGAATATTTGCTTAATACACACATGATCTTTGAGCTTGGACTTCTACTAACTTCTAGTTCTATATTAATGAAAGAAGAAAATAATCCAACAACCGACACACTTTTTCCCATCCTAATACATGTTGTACCTTACTCTAGGGGTTTTCTACTTCTTGCATTGCTAACAATTAGCATCCGCTGGATCACACAATCCCATAAGCATTTAGTACGTTCCTTATACTCTGAATACATATACACATGTATGTGTACAAAATAGAATGTCTCATCAATAAGAAAATAAGAAATGGGGGCTTTTGAAATTGGAGCAAGACTTTGTGTATCAGGCATTTGGTAATGTACAGATAGTGTTTGGACGGCAGTGTGAAGAGTACATTTCAAAATATGTTCTTATACAAATGTGTCCGTGAGAAAGTACAAGAAATTCGGAGAAATATGACATACCACGAGTAAAGCTTATGTATTAACCCTTTGTCCAAAACATACAGCATACTGCATAGCCATTAATTTACAGATAATTTTCATTTTCCAACTTCAAACCGACCAAGTTGTCTTTCTCACATTCATGAAGGAATAGTTTCACAGTTTGCAATATGACGTTCCCCAGTGATGTTCTATCAATGGATCTTTTAACAGTCCACATGTGACATACCAATGACATATGTGACAGTATTATAATCAAAATATACAAGAGATAAATGCATTCTCGTAAAAAGAAGTAAAGCACATATGGTAACGATCATTTATGTGTACTGTAGGTATGCCGGGATGGAAGTGGACAGGCACAAATGTCCCTGAAACGGTAGATTAAATCCCCTTGAATATAGGTTTCTTATAAGAATGTGCATGTATAGGTCTTTGGAGCTTGAAAATAACAGAAATCAGGGAAACCCATGAAGACTTCCATCGGTCGATATGTAATCGGTTTAACCCTATGAGTACAGTATAGTACTCTAGTGTCCTGTGACATTTGGTTTATATCGGCATGAATGCAGTCCTGGTGAGTGACTCACAAGGGATACATTCATGCATCATGCTAGGTGCTGATACACACCTGTAGGCTCAGCATGATGCCCCAATGCAGCACTGGTGAGTTACTCTCCGCAGATGCATTGGTTCATGATGATGACAGAGTAGCTGCAGTAGAAATAATCAGGCATTTTGCGGTCCACAAAGGGTTAACAGATCACAGTTGTGGTGAATGGCAGCATGACAATAAGATCATCTTGTATTATTGGAAGGTAGAGAATCACTTTTATCACGATGAAGCTACATCAATACCTATCAACATCAATTGTAACATACTAGACATGATGGAAAAATCTACTTCTGAGTAGCACAAGAATTATAACACAAGGTCAGCAGAAAATTCCCTCCCGTAAGGAGACTACATAATGTAGGAGACTAAGTAGCCTTTTTTTAGACATTGATAGTATTCAGTTTACTAGTTGTACCCAGCCTATACATTTAAATCCATACTCAGGGAGTTGTACTTATAACTGGCGTACTTTCATGCCCACTACCAAAATAACATTTGATAGATATCGCCCAAGGTTTTTCTCGCTTTATAAGACATTTGGTATATATCATGCCATCACATCCATTTATGTCATTTTCTACCCCCCCCCCCTTTTTTTTTTTTTTTTTTTTTATCAGAACACATGTATTTGTATTGTCATACAATGGTACTACTCGTAGGTGTATCAAACAGTCAAATGGCACAATTTATATGGGCCATGGAAATATGGTCCGTGTCGGATTTTACAGGGTCGTGTCGCTGTGTTGATTTTTATCCAATGCAATATGTCGTCTCCACCCAAGTCTGTCGATGTCTAAAAGTGGCGTGTCGTGCGTGTCGGATTTAATAACGTTTTTAACCCATGTATAGGCCTAATTATAATACTTTTAATTAATGCTACAGTTAATGTAGACATATATAGTGCAGGGTTTATTGGATATATGTAACATCCTAGGTAAAGATTTACATTCCTACTATGAATGCCATACCTTATATTACCAAACTACTCATAACGAACACGGCAACACGACCCAATAAAACAATTTTATAAATGCAAATATCTGGTTAATTAAGCTTATTAAAAAATTGTATGAGACTCCAGGGATGCCACTGACTGATCCCCTAAAATTCGTAAATCTTCCAAATTTTCTCGATTTGCAATAGGAAATACCTATGGGGATGAAAATAAAAAATTGGGAATTCCTAAAAAGTTAGGAAAAGTGGCATCTGTGATGAGATTCAGAAAGCTAGTTGATGAATGATTACAAATGCTTCTAGGAGGTTATTTTATGGCATGTAGCATCTGGTGACAAATCGATCCAATACAACACTCTAACACTCTTGATTCCCTAACCCGTTAGGGGAAGAATATGATGCATTACACTCAGCGTTCGCTACTTCCGTCACTAAGGAGGGTCGGCATGATGCACCAGCATAGTGTTAGTGAGTTACTCGCACGTAAATGTAGCTTGGTGTATCATGAAACAAATGAACATGAAACCTGAAGATGCCATGCCGCCCTTTACCCTTTAAGGGACACCAGTGCATTAAAGTCCTGGTACCCTGCATCACGCCTACTATATATTTTGTGTACAGTTGATACACTCCCGGAGGGTCGTCATGATGCACCAATGAAGTGCTGGCAAGCAGTCTCGTCAGCACTTCATTGGTGCATCATGACGACCAATGGGCATGATGCACTCCTGCATCAGGCTTACCAGCTTGGTTCACTAGATGGCTGAGCTGCTCACAGGTGTTCAGGTGAGCTGGGTGAGCAGGTAGGCAGGCAGGGTGGCGGCAGGTGTCAGGGCAGAGGGTAGAGCAGATACTGTGGCTACCACTGCACTCGTCAACTCCAGCAACCTGTAAATATAAGGTATAACAATAACAGAATCACCGGTAATGAGGTTTTGCATTATGAAGGAAAGTACAGAAACTCCATTGGTTAACGTGGCATTTCAGAGAGAGAAATGTCTCTTCCACACATTATCACATCTTATATTCACTTATCTCATTTTTTTCGAGAAACACAGCCTATTCAAATTGATCCGCTTTCTCAGCAAAATTGAAAATCATTGAGTATATTTCTGCATATCACAGCTCACACACTCACAATGAAATTGTTCAGTTCCTGAACTGAATGACTGATTCCCCTATGTATGTACAGCAAGTGGGTACCCTGCAACAGTATCGAACTACATGTATTACATACCATTGGCTGAGTTCTGGAGAAAGTTGGGGTTCCTCATTTCCATTTCGAGCTAGTGTCGCCTTCAGTGAATCAAAGTTAGTTTCAACATTCTTCTTAAGATGTGCCATAGACTTGTGGTTCTTGAAGACGGTCAGGGTTTGCTGAAAGGATAATCATGAAATGTTAGACAATGTAATTTTCATATTGAATTTTGCATGTTCTGCAGTAGACAATTCTCATGTGCACAATATATGTTTGTATTCGAAATATAAAGTTGGCAGATGGTTTAATTCAGGAGCAACTATATAAACTGATGCGGCGCTAATGATGCAATTCATAGTTCTTCCCAGGTGAGGTATTTTCACTGCCCGTAGCAATGACTTGATAAATTATGTTTTGTCGGGTGTTAATAAGTCAAAGAGAAAAGACTTCAAATGGCACCCGTTTATTTTGACCTAGTGGGATACATTATTGAACCAATCAGAAAATTCCCCTTATTCAGTGCAGACTTTTTAGGGTGCATTACATAACGGCTAGTCCCCATCATGCTGGCTGTTATCAGTCCTTATCGCTCAGGGTACCAGCTCAAGCAGGGGTCACCCCACTAAGGATCCTGCTTACTGGGAATAGTGTGGGTAAAAGTTGGTGCACTGTTCCAGAGAAAATCAATTCTATTAAAGAAGACAGTCTAATTCTATTAGGGGCTAATATGTCCCTGTATAGAGACTCCTCGGAAATCTTGGGACAAGAAATTGAGATGATTGCTTTAGCTGAATTTGTGCTTTGGAGATAAAGTACCTGAGAAAGAATTCCTCTAGATGTCCATTGCAATTGCCAATCTTTAGACTCATATGTGCCAGTATAGCTTCTACATTCTCATACTTACTATATAATGTAAACCGGTTGTAGAAAGTACATTTTTGAGACCCATAATTTTTTTCTATTGAACTCATTGCTGTGATTTCATCTTGTGTGTATGTGTTTACATGCAAAAAGTGCAATGTCATGAACACTGAACACCTATAGTCAACACTTACCTCTTCCTATGAAGATTATTTAGACAGTATTCAAAATTGATAGTTGTACTGGTTCTCACTTGAATCATGTAAACTAACGATAGAAATATGTTTCTAAACGCCAATGGGGTAATCCAAAGGATAGAAAAGAACTTTCTAAATGCTAAACAAAACTCAGAAGATCAGGAAAGAGACTGCGGAACACATGAAGCAAAAAAAGAAGCAAATAGCAATTACCCCCCCCCCCCCCATTTAACAATGGTTAAGAATTTTTCAATCAAAAGCCCTCAATTGCTGCACTTTTTTCTCTTAACGATTGTTATAGGATATATTGTTGCATACGACAGGTATTACCAAATGACGCAAATAATCAACTAGGTACCAAGGATATTGTCATCTTATGGTCAACAGCATTAACTGAAGGAGTCTTCAAAATGTATCACCATCCCTTCCTCTGTACCCTCCAAATATCTGTGGTAATCCACAATGCAAAAGAAATGCTTTCGTTCATCATAACAACTATAAAGACCACAGTGTATACCTCACCATCATGTCAAAACGTCAGCATTAAGTGCCAGTCTCGTATAAGCATTGGGGCACGACCTACTTGAAAGCATTAAGCAGTCTTTGGAATTAAGATGTTTTAAGGTGGCTTACATGTAGTACGGCCAGTTGGTGACTGAGGTACTTGTGGTTGGTAGGGTTAGAGACATCAGCACTTATCTGGGTGGCTAACGTCACCATCTGGTTTAACTTGGCCATCTGGTCAAAGTAAGCTGGAACCAGCAATGATACAGCGTAAATATATTTAACATAAATGACATAATAAATGATTTATAGGAATCCATTATATCAACAATAAAGGGACTATGTGAGGGGAAATTGTGGTTTAGGTTTTTAACATTCTAAGGTGTGATTATATGCCCAAAAGCAGATTTCCAAATATCAGTGCCGTAAAACGCCACATATAGGCCATGTGGCTTTTCTATAAGCCGCAGATTATACATAAGGTTTTTCGATACTATACGCCCGCTTCGTACCAGTTTCTGAGGTTAAAAATGACTTAGTTATCGTGATAAGTATTTATAAGTATTGTTACAGACTATCAGTACAAATGTCTAAACGACTTACTGTCCATATCGACTGGGTTAGCAACCAGGTTCGGTTCTTTGGGATTACACACATACGCCATTGTTCGCGGAAACATTCGCTCAATACCGCTCCGCTGAAGATACTCCTGACAAATCATGCATATGATGGTTAGTATCTCAAAGGATAAATCAAAATACCAAATAAAACTTGAAAAAAAAAAATTCAATTCAATTTAGGTAAAAGAAAATGTGAACCATGAGTTAGGACATATTGGATGCAACACGGGACCATCAGAGACAAAAAAAACAAACTCCCCACCCCCTATATGATGATCGGTCATCAGGTCTCCAATTCTGATATCTAAAATCGATTTTCATTAGGTGGTGATGTGCTCACCTCAATCGTCGGTTGTGGAGGTGGTTGTGTCTTAAGTAAAGATCGCAGCTTCTCACGTAGCATCAAACCTATTGGATAGAAATCAGTGACATGGTGGTCTGACAATGTTTACCATTGTATTACTCTGCCAATCCTATTATTTAAAAAAAATAATTAAAGTTTTAAAAAAGGTTTAAAAAATAGACGATAAAGACACAGTCAAACTAGCTAACGAAGGTTTTTCCAATGTATCTGGTTTACTCCTATAACGCATACACAGCTAGCCGGTGCATTTGACATACATTGTAATTGCATCATGAAAAACAGAATTTGTGAACTCACCTTTTGTCTCAAAGGATGTACTCACAACGCCTTGGTTAACCTGCCCCTGTGTTCGCTGAATGACAGACCAGAGAACAACAAATAAATCTTTACTGGCCTCAGGCTCCACCTTTATTCTTTTTATTATTATTATTCATGATGCAGCGCTGGTGAATAATGAATTGCTGCACCATGACATGTCGGGGTGCATCCTCTTCATATAGACAAATGCAGCACGGCTGACTAACTCGACAGGGCTTCATCCATTCACAATGACGACAAAGGGACATACCAGGTAGGTGTCATTCATTAAAGAATTATGTGCGTTTAATGGACAATACACATACTTTTAGCTGATCTAAATGTATACAATGGCTCTTTTCAGAGACTTCTGTTTTCACGTACCTCTTAGATGGAAAATACGAAATCATGGCTTCCTTAAAGGGTTATTAAATTAGTCCTTCTATAAGTGTACACACTGACCTGAGCTAGTTCCTTCCTACAGAGCAGCTCCAGTTGTGAGCATATAGCCATCAGCTCAGCAGCTACAGGGGGCGCCACCTGATGCTGCACCCAGAGTGGGTCTCCTAGACATGGCTCCACTACAAGGAAGGGGAGAATACATTGTATATGTTGTTAACCTTTAATGCTGCACCCAGTGTGGGTCTCCTAGACATGGCTCCAGTACAAGGAAGGGGAGAATACATTGTACATGTTGTTAACCTTTAATGCTGCACCCAGAGTGGGTCTCCTAGACATGGCTCCACTACAAGGAAGGGGAGAATACATTGTACATGTTGTTAACCTTTAATGCTGCACCCAGAGTGGGTCTCCAAGACATGGTTCCACTACAAGGAAGGGGAGAATACATTGTACATGTTGTTAACCTTTAATGCTGCACCCAGAGTGGGTCTCCAAGACATGGCTCCACTACAAGGAAGGGGAGAATACATTGTACCTGTTAACCTTTAATGCTGCACCCAGAGTGGGTCTCCAAGACATGGCTCCACTACAAGGAAGGGGAGAATACATTGTACATGTTGTTAACCTTTAATGCTGCACCCAGAGTGGGTCTCCAAGACATGGCTCCACTACAAGGAAGGGGAGAATACATTGTACATGTTGTTAACCTTTAATGCTGCACCCAGAGTGGGTCTCCTAGATGTGGCTCCACTACAAGGAAGAGGAGAATACATTGTACATGTTGTTAACCTTTAATGCTGCACCCAGAGTGGGTCTCCAAGACATGGCTCCACTACAAGGAAGGGGAGAATACATTGTACATGTTGTTAACCTTTAATGCTGCACCCAGAGTGGGTCTCCTAGATGTGGCTCCACTACAAGGAAGAGGAGAATACATTGTACATGTTGTTAACCTTTAATGCTGCACCCAGAGTGGGTCTCCTAGACGTGGCTCCACTACAAGGAAGAGGAGAATACATTGTACATGTTGTTAACCTTTAATGCTGCACCCAGAGTGGGTCTCCTAGATGTGGCTCCACTCCAAGGAAGGAGAGAATACATTGTACATGTTGTTAACCTTTAATGCTGCACACAGAGTGGGTCTCCTAGATATGGCTCCACTACAAGGAAGGGGAGAATACATTGTACATGTTGTTAACCTTTAATGCTGCACCCAGAGTGGGTCTCCAAGACATGGCTCCAGTACAAGGAAGAGGAGAATACATTGTACATGTTGTTAACCTTTAATGCTGCACCCAGAGTGGGTCTCCTAGACGTGGCTCCACTACAAGGAAGAGGAGAATACATTGTACATGTTGTTAACCTTTAATGCTGCACCCAGAGTGGGTCTCCTAGATGTGGCTCCACTACAAGGAAGGAGAGAATACATTGTACATGTTGTTAACCTTTAATGCTGCACACAGAGTGGGTCTCCTAGATATGGCTCCACTACAAGGAAGAGGAGAATACATTGTACATGTTGTTAACCTTTAATGCTGCACCCAGAGTGGGTCTCCAAGACATGGCTCCAGTACAAGGAAGGGGAGAATATAATCATTGTACTTGTTGAACCGTTAGAGCTGCAGCTGTAATAGTGGGCTTGTGAAATTAATGTGGAATGTGCAGGGGGGTGCAATGGGAGCTGACTTATAGCTGTGTGAATGTACGAGATAAGGCCCGGAGGATAAGGGCATAATCAACGACGAAATAATCATATTGCACTGGGGTGCAGTCATCAAAGTAATCGAGTCTACTTTCACTAATAAAAATACCGTCAAACCCTGTGTACAAGCCATGCCCCCGTATAAGCTCTGCTCTGAGTTTGCAGATTGCTTTGAAAATTCTGAAGATTCACAACTTTCTTCTAACGAATGATTTTTGCAAAGCTCAAAACACCTGTAGGGCACTAAGGGCTACTTCCACCCCCTATGCCGATAGAAATATTGTATAAAGCCATTGGGCAGTTCTACAGCTATGTCTATTGGCCGCGGTTTATACGCTGGGTTTTACGATAATATTAATCCTTGAAATTTCTACCCTAATATTCCTTGAAATCTCTACCTAATATTAATGTGAAAATGGTGATTTTTATATGATGCAATGCCGGTCAATCTAAGCCTTTATAGACTTACTTGTGGGAAAGAGCTAAACAAACCTTTTGTATTGTTGACAACTTTGGGTTTCTTTACTATATGCTTCTGAAATGTGTTTGTTATGTAAATGAATATAAGTATCTGTCACCACTTGGTTGACAGTTACACGGATACACATCCATGGCACAGAGAAAGAACAAAACAGAGTGTTTATAGAAAACTTTATTAATTCCATATGTCAGTGCATATAAACAATTGCTGAATCGGTTTGTACCGTTAATAAAAACTCTCCGCTAACCAATCTGAAGCGGTACACAGGCCTGCCCATTACCTTCTCATGTTAAATGACCCCAACATTTTTTGTCTTTGGTTTGTGAAAAATACAAGTACATATTCTAATATTTGAGTATAAGGCGGGTATGGCTCAGATCTAGTATTTGCATAGCAAACACAGACCATAACATGAGGTGACGTCACATACTGACAGCATATATGTGACGTACCGTCACTTCTGACAGAAGATATAAACCATACTTTGCGTAACCACCCGTGTATAAGGCGCGTCTTATAGGCGGGGTTTTAGTTCTCTCTGGATTCACAGGGGGCCACCAAGACCTTTCTTTTGATATGTTACATTCCCATATAACTTTTTGAATTTTGAAAATTCATTAATTTTTCTGACCAAATCTTAAAACTCAAGGTGCGCCTTATAGACTGGGTACGCCTTATTCGCGGGAGATAACGGTACTTATCAACATTATGTCAACTCAACTATTACATTGTGACGTCACCTACTGACGTCACATATGTGAAGTGACGTCATTTTTTTGAGACATGACCTCCTCAAATGCCATGAGCATTACATGCTGCCTTATATCCAATTGCACCACTACACAATATATTATATCGGTGCACACATTAGTTATGAAGATTTCTATGCTAAGGAAATAGTAAGGCCCCTTGACTTTTCTTCGCATCTATGCTAGTTCTTATCATACACTGTACAAATATCCTGGCTTTAACGTTAAACAATAACAAAAGTAAGCATACATCTGGAAAATAATACAGGTGATAGACGAAATCAAAAGTCATCCAAGTTAAGCATATGCTTTTTAAGCGAGAGAGTCAAGTGCAATCGAGTTTGTGCTATATCTATAAGGCATACCAAGCCAAGAATGTTAATGAATATAACATCAATATCGATTAAATGTAGCATTCCTAGCTGCGACATTGGAACAAAATATAAAAAAAACTTACAATTCGCACAAAAGCTAACAATGCGAATTGATGCTCAATACTTTGCTTGTCATGAATTGTTTTCTGAACTGCCGTTCACTATTACTCTATGTATCCCTGAAGTTCTGTAGCAATAACAGGAAAATGTTATGCCTTTATCTATCATTCAGGGGTGTGAAATGCCGAAAATGAGCAATTTTACATTAGATTCAAGTTATTGAGTGGGGTACATGAATTTATATCTTAACAAAACTCTGGTGACCAGGGTTTAAAATTTTGGTGACCAGGGTTTGAATTTGCCATCGGTAAAATATCCACAACGTGTCAAGGGTCTGGCCATTTCAGAAATGCTATGTGACTCCTATAGGGCTTAGTATGGACGTCCTGTGTGTCCACCATTTTGAATTTCGCTGGTTGAGGTAGACCCCACTGATAAGACATATCATGATGGGTACCTTGTCCCTGGGTAACACCCACTTCCAGGGACATGCTGATTCCATCCTATCAGCTCTTATCAGTGCATGTAGCCAGGAACTAGCTCCAGTCCCGCTTACACCCAATATAGTCTTCACCCGTGGGCTGATTCTGTATTATCGCCCACCTGGGGGAGTCAGGTTCCTGTCTGGCATAGTTTAATTTTCAAACAATAGGTGTCTCTAACCTCCCTCTTTCTCTATGTGTGCTAGTGGTGCCCTCTAGGGTGAGGCATGTACACTAGGCAGACCGAAAACTGACTGTGCAAGGCATTATGGGATATCAGAGGTCCGACTATAACTTCTTGGAATTTCACACCCCTGATCATCAAACCAAGAGTACTTTAACAGATACATGAGCTTAGTCCAAAGCTGCATATTTCACATGTAGCAGCAATCTAATATTGTAGTGCAGGTTAGACCCCGCATAACAGAAACACTTAACAATAACACTGATAATGTCAAATACCTGTGATATAACATTTATACAATTAACTTCCCTAATACCATGCATATAAAGCATGGCTTAAACCGTCCGCAGACAGGCCCGACTCGATTGGGCGACTGTCACGATCAGGGAGGGAGTGACAGTCTGCATGTATGTCCGATTGACTGACAATGTAAAATAATGTCACTTTCAATGCTCCCAATCAGATTGTGAATATACATGTATTTCTTTGATATCGATCGACTTTGGCCCATCTGCGGTCGTCTTTATATGAGTGGTACAAGCCAAGATCTGCATAAAAACTATATAGACGCACCTTGTTCTCATTGAGGTGCGACAGTACTAAAACTTAATCCCCAGCTGTGCCTTAGTGGATTGTCTTCAACTCATACCTGAGGTGTGCCTTATACGCGAGGTAGTAGGGTACTTAGTACTACTGGTGCTCATGTCACAAACCCACGATTTACACCTGTCTTTTTTATGTTGCAATACCTGTTGCTTTACATGGCGCACACTGGGTGGAGGAAGACATGTCATTTCTTAGATGCATCTCACTAGTCAACAAAAAACACAGTTTCTATGTGATATACCGGTATACACCATTTAATTGGGAAAATCCAAGTGATAAAGGTAAAGGGTGGAGTTTGTATATATTTTCTCTCCTCACTCTGCTTTGTATCAAGGACACAGTTAAACTGGAAGACCACTTGACAAAGTTGATTGTCGCACAATACGTATAAAAGCCTTGTGAGATCATTCTGGGACTCTCTTCATCTGACCCTTGATCTCTTTCAAAAGGTGAGTAACAACTTGGGGGGGGGGAGGGCGTAACTTTACGGGCAACAAGTAACAAATTGTGCCAATGACATTCTGTAGTTATTCTTGCAACAAGTAATACATTTACATCGGATTGTAATTTTGGTAACCATAGTACCGGGGAAACACTTGTACAGGGGAGTTCATTCTGTTTTTTTAACGTCAAGACTTAAGTTAACATGCTCAATATTCATTGTACTATTCGCCCTCAATCATTTTTTTTTTCAAATCGGCCTCATGGGCGACGATTAACAAGTAGACCGCATCTTTAGAAATATATACCGGGTACAGTGCACATGATCTCATGTCATACAAAACTGTAAATGTGTCATATCTAATAACGTGGTTAGACAGCAAGTGAAAACTGGTCTAACTTTACGCAGAATGTAATCGATGAGTATATTGTAAATACCAGGCTGTACAAATGCAGCTTGTGGAATATATAACAACAATGTGCACGGGAAGAGTAAGCTTTGTGGAAGAAATAGGCAATTATAATTATTCATTGCTTGCATAGCTATGTTGTGATGTTAAGGTGTGATGTCCATTCCCATTTGACTTTTCACTATCCAAGGTACCAAACTCAAGATCAAACAGCAATTGTTGGATGCGGGCCTTTGCCAATGCACGAACCTTTGGCTTCAATCGACGTAAAGTGGCTGCGATGGCCCTGGCGTAATGTTCTTCCTCGTCAAAGGTCATTGGCCTTTTATCCTCTTTAACCGGAGATACCTCTTCTACAGGCTTTGTTGCTGTAACATTGTTATTAGTGGCATCAAGTTCCTGTTCGCTCAAGAGATCTTCACTCCAATTACCCATTTTGTCTAATTTGATCTTCTTTCGCTTCTTTAATCCAGACTTAACGGAGGCTTTCCTCTTTGCAGCGCCTGTTTTGGGAGGACTTTCTGATGGTTTATGGGTGACTATTTCTGGTTTTACTGGTACCAGGGTGGCCAGGACGGGGGCTTGCTGTACAACTATTGTGGACTTTGCCGGCCTTCAAGGGAAAAAAATGAGAAACATGTCACTTCAATATTACAAAAAATTTTAAACCTATAGGCACAAAACGTTCTCCTTAATCTTACTTCTAAAAGGTAGTCCAAAACTGCATTTTAAGGATCAGATTAAAACATAAGCATTTTAAAGGCATCAATTAATAACAAAGTTGGATTTTACAGAGATTTGAATCGTTTAGAGGTATCCATAACATTCTAAAGTATGAGGTCTCTGAAATGTATATTTTACCTTTTGTAATGTGCCCTTAGGAACTCTAGAACGGGGAAGAGCGGCCATTTCATCACCTTCTCTCTGGTTATCTCATTGTTCTCTAACTTCTTGTTCCTCCTGAAGAAGTCGTCCCGTAATGCCTTCCAGTGCTTCTTTGCAAAGTCAACTGAAATAGACGAGTGTTGAAGCGATTGAACTCACAAGTAACTTGGAAAGTATAGGTCTGGTCATTTTGGCACTTTAGTGAAGGTCAGGGACACCTAGTGTTTGAAAATTAAACTCTCATCCTCCATGACACTGTGCCACTCTCTTGATGTGTCTTCTTTAATGTTTGTTTATGAGGTCAAGCGATGCAGTGTTACCCAAACATATCCAAAACGTTCATCATGTGTATGACACCTGATCCACCCAGATCTGACACCTAAGCTGACACCCCCATAGGAAAGCATTGAGTGCACAAAGGATGTTGCACCCATTTTGAGATGACCTACTTTTTTTAAACCTTAATATCAGAAAGATAAGGACCAGATAACAGGTAACAATTACACCTGTATGATTCTGAAAATGTACACTATTTCATGACAGGTTTCATGTTCTCTCACATTTAATCATTTTGATGTTATTTGGGGGTGAAGTGACAGACCCATCTCTCAAAGAGGCCATTTTGAGTTCTTAATTTTCGCCATGCCCCTACCTGTCTCTCAAAACTTGGAAAAGTAAACTTCCCAAGTTAAAAATGTATGAGTACAGGTGTGTTTTTAAATCTATATTTAGACCGTAATATGTCCCCAGTGCTTTTTACATGTCCTATCGAATAGCTTTGAATTCGCCATATCATGGGAGTTGTGCTAATGTACTATTAACCCAAAAGGCCACTTTTATGTGTTTTCTTTTCAAGCAAAGTCGTTTTTTATAATACAATGTCAATGCACCTTGAATTTTGTTCACATATCAAAGAACATAGAGATCTTGTCTAATCAGACTAATGAGTACTTTGGAAGATATTTCTTGTGGGAGTGAGAGAGGTCAAAATGGAGAGGAAACGCGTAAAATGGCCGGCCATCGCTCATTTTACCACCTTGCCGAATAATCAGCAGCAGCAAAAAATACATTTACAGGCGGACGTGTATTTATCACATGAGGCAAATCCATTTTATCACCGTGTACTGGGTCAGCTGTCCCGAGCTCGGCTCAGCCCCTGCCAGACTGGGTGTGGGTGCTACTGTGGTAAGTTGTGTGGTTGAGGGAGGAGAGGGGGTAGTGAAAAAGGGGAGGATGTGGGGAGGGGGGGGGGGTGCGTGCCGCTCCCGGTGTCGCGCCTGCACCCACCTGTACCAGCGGTACAGCGGTAGGGAGGCGGGAGGAGGCCGCGGCCTGGGGAAGGCGGCCAGGCGGGGAGAGGCGGGACAGGCAGCGGGGCCGCAGCCTGTGGGGCGCGTTGCCAAACTACAGAAACTATACCATGTCTAAATCAAAGACGACAGTGCTTTACTTCGCAGTACCTGTGGCACAAAAAGGGTACATTTGTACAGGTCAAGTCCATTTCTGTTGATTCTATGAACAAATACCACCTTGATCCTAGCGTTGCCCTTCTATCAAAATAAATGAGATGCTGTCAATCAAATCAAAATGACCCTTGGGCGAGAAAACCTTATTCTTAAAAGCAGAAGACCATCGTAGTCTGGCATAGGGTAGACTGAGTTCCGTCTGTGTCACGGGTTGGCTAGGGCTACGAGAGTGGCTAGGCATAGGGTCAAATCATATTCCGACCCAGCAGAATACATTATTGACCGATCAGAAAATTCCCTTCATTCAGTGCAGACATTTTAGGGTACATTACGTAACAACTAGTCCCCATCATGCTGACTGTTAGGCCAATTTTTTTTTTTTTTAATCTTTGGGTTACGGGCACCCAAAAAAAAAACTACAGGACGGAGGACGAAATAAAAGAAAAAATAAAATAAAAGTTAAAATGCTGGAAATTAAATACTGTAAAACCATGCATATAGATATGCCTGACTTTTATAATTACAAATTGGGCACACAGGGTGTTTTAATTTAGCCCCCAATACAACAAATATTACATTTAAACTATTCCTGACCTCATTAGCTTTAATTTGATACCAAACATTGCTACATTTGCCATTTGGCACAAAGGAGGAAAAAAAAAGAGTTGATTTTCCAACTTTTACTTTTACCATAATGGTCCGTTTAAGCGCCCCAGGCGCTCATTAATTTCATTACCTCTTTACCCCCGGCCCTTATTTGAGACAGGCGCTTATTTGAATACTGTTTTTCGTGCTTAAGATTGATTTCAATGCCCCTACACCCCCAGCGCTTATCCGAGGCTGGCGCTTATTCGAGACCCCGGCGCTTAAACGGGCCATTACGGTAATCTGGTTTTTGACTTTTGCAGTGCGGGCGGGCCCATTACCCAAACAATAGAAAAAAGTGTGGCCTTATCAGTCGTTATCTCTCAGGGTACCAGATATCAGATTCAGCAGGGGTCACCCCACTAAGGATCACGCTAAACAGGAATAGGCAATGTACGATAAAGGGTACATTTTGCTCTTTTCTCTTCAAATAATGGGACTGGAATATTGTGCTCCAGATTCTAGATTTGAATGTCTTACAGATCTTACACCCTGCCAGTATCTTTTCCATGACCTTTACCTTTATAGTTTTAATAGCTTATTCTGGCATTGATTTGGTTTGGCTGACTTTAACTCCACTTATTGTAATATAAATTTAGCAGAGACTATGGTTTACGGACATTAGTCCTTTCTTTTTCTCAGTTTGGACAGGTATTCCAAAACTGCTTGTCCAAACAGCTAGACAGGCATTTATATGCTGCTTGCCCAACACAGCAGTGACAGCATCTATGGATGACAGAGATGAATAATCGAATCTGTGAGGACGGGGGGGGGGGGGTACTGCTACCAGAGCTTCACTCCTCCTTGAAGGATAGCAAGTGTTCTTTCATTTGCCTGGTCCCATAGACAGGGCCAGACAAACCGGGGCCTTTACACTTAATCTCATCTTAACTATCCTCTCAGTGTGTCTAGAGCATACCATATTGGCCCGTTTAAGAGCCCGGGCGCTCATTAATTTCAACCAGGCTATAGCCCTGGCGCTTATTCAAGACTGAAATCATAGAATATTTAAAATTTGAATGCCCCTGTACCCTTGGTGCATTTTCAAAACCGGCACTTATTCGAGACCCTGGACTTCTACAGGCCAATACGGTAGGTGCACGGGCACTGACACATTCTTAGATTAACTAATGTCTGATATGGTTTTCTCACCATTGATATGACATAATTATTTTATCAAACGTCGAAACCTCAATTCCCGGATCACCCAGGTACCAGTACTTAACCGTGCCCTTTTAGTTTAGACAAGGTTTACGTGTAGTTTACTAGGTTAGCGGCTCAGCGCTCAGTGGCTGCTGCCCACCACACATACACGACCCAGCAACTCCACACACAGGGCGACACGCAACTCTACCAGGCGTCAACCGAAGCTCTTCTCATGTTTCCTCTGAGCCAAATTGATGTTCTATTTCTACGGCTACATTACATATGATGGGACTTTAGTCTATATCCCTTGCCTTTAATTAATCACATGTCACTTTTATCTAATCCTGCGCCTCTACAGTCTACAGATGATTTTATACCAAATTTTCAATATTTTACAATTATTCACTGCTTTGATACAATCAGTCAGTATGACCTTGATACACCTTTCTAAACCCAAGAAATGACAAAACGAATGAGGATCATACTCACTCGTCAAGTCGTGCTTGCACTCTGGGTCGAGAACGTCCACAACTTCGTTCCACGCGTCCTCCACCGCGTTCTTATCCTTGTACGCGGGTTCGTCCGAGTTGTAAAGCATGGGCCTCTTCCTCACTTCCTCTATCAACTTACTCTTAAACTGTTGGACGTTGAAAGGTTTAAACTCTGCAGCAGGTGCGCCCGCCATTCTAGTCAAACTTTAGAAGAGACGAGAAGTGTGAGCGGAGTTTCAGGGAAGGTGACCGCGGCAGTGGTGGCGACGACCGCGGCTAGATTCAAGATGGCGAGCGGCAAGCTCTAAACGCGTGCGTGGCCGGCCTGGCACACATTCCTATGGGTGTAGGCCATGGGCCTGCCCTGCTGGGGCCGCGTGGGTACGTGGGGGAGGGCGGGCGGCGACGGCAGTCACCCGCGTGCGCCGCCGCGGTGGGGGCAGGCCGCGGCGCGGCAAACTTCCTCCGAACTAGACCGAAGAGTGCCAAGAACTTACCTTTGAAAGACGGGTCGTATTGCATCGGAGAGCCTAAAGGCTCACCTAAAATGTAGGAGCCCATGATTACCGTGTATTGTAGGCTATTGTCATGTGCATTACGGGTGTGATAAATCGAATGGATGCTGCTGAATCCACTGTCGAATCTTTGACAAGATAGCGATCGCCAAGTGTTGACAAACAAAACAGCCGGAAACTACTTCCGGTTGTGTCGCAGGGGATAGTTTACCCGTTGTGAGCGGCTTCACGTTGTCTTCGCATCAAAGAAGGTGTTTTCAGCGGCCAGGATGGCAGGAATGACATTAAATCAATATTTACAGCAGGTATAGTAGTTTATATGACCTATGTACGTATGTAAATTTAGATTTTACTACCACAAAAGCCCCCAGCAGGTAGTTTTGAGACTGAGTCACTGTCACTGTGTCCCGGCACAGTGACAGTGTGTTGTGTAGCAAAGACCGACGGATGAATATTGCATGCCTTATTGGGGTTTAATAGTAAGACAGAGCTCTACCGCTGTCTCCCATAGGTTTAACATTGTGACGGGGGTCTCGGCGCGCCCAGGGCTCCAGTGTGCTGTGAGGGTGTAGAATCGCAGGCTCCCATAGAGTGCAGACTGCAGTGTTAAACAACACATTTTCAAGAGCTATTTAAAAATATTAATCCTTGGACCAAGGCGTGGAATAATAAAATAATTCGACCACTGGGTAAAAGCCTTTTACCCAGTGGTCGAATTATTTTATTATTAGCCCTGCACTTTTAAAAAGGGCAGGACTCAAAGATGCTTATTCTTAGGATTAAATATAATTTCTGTAAACCGTCTTATCGGGGGAAGCTTGGATAGGGAGCCTAAGACTAAGTCTCGCGATAAACTATGTCGTAAAAAATTTTCTGATTTGGAACTGAAATGACCAATATTTGAATTGACCTGAAGGCCCACCATATATGAAATTTTAAGGCTCAACTCTTATTCTTAAAAAAGTTATGCTAGGCCTAAACTATTCCGCTATCCTTCAAGCCTGCAGGCAATAATATGCTGAGCTCAGAATCCGCCCGCACATGGCGTGACTTCACCTCCCTACAGGCCACGAAACTTGTGAGTTTTGGGCAAGTATATGACAAAAGAAGACCTAGATATTAATTGTCTGTACTTTGATTCCTGTTAAAATGTCTAGTTTGGCCACATGGAGAGTAGAAAGTGAAGTAAGAAATGTGTGAACTGGTGAGAGTAGCATGGGGCTTGCAGGCTCAAAATGTCACAACTCTCTGCTCTATCTGATCTTCTAGTGGTCATACAATATCGATTTCATCAAAACTGATTTATCTGATGAAAAAAATCATGTCTTAAACTATCTAACTGTCTCCTATTCATAACGCGCTCCTGTGACTCAATCTCTCGTCACCCAATATGGCGGAGTGGGATCTCTTATACTAGATTCTACCTCTTTGTGTGTAGTGTGGGGCTTCCACACCGTCTGCCGCTCAGGGAGCTCTATCATAAAAAAAACGGTGCGACATGCTCGGTGTAGAATTTGCCCTTTCCTAATTTTTGCCTTTTCAGAAACATTTGCCCATTCAATAACATTTTCTCTTCTGAGGGTTCTATTATTTGCCATTTCAACAAATTTTGCTCTTCTGATAAATTTGCCTCTTTGAACCCAGTTGACCAAAGTTTGCCATTTTGATAGAATTTGCCCCTTCAAAATATTTACCCCTTTGTGATCATTTGCCTTTTTGGTAAAATTTGCCATTTCAACAAAATTTGCTCTTCTGATAGACCAATATTTGCAACTGGCAAATATTGAGAATTTTCGTGCTCCCTCTTTGATCTATACCGTAAATTCTCTTGTATGGGTTCTTATACCAGAACCCAAATCAAAAGAGGCTTATAGAATTGCCCAAAATCAGGGTGCGGCTTATAGGGGGGTATTTAATATTATAGGACAGTACTAAATAATCAATTTTCAGCCCTTAGGTGTGTGTATCCTGTAGCTTCCTCTCTAACTCAGAGTGCAGCTTATACGAGGGATGCGGCTTATACAAGAGAATTTACGGTAGTAGGTGAATTTTTTAGACCCCCACTAAGGAGGGGTCAAAATTTGTTACGCTCCCCCTCAGGACACAGTTTATAGGGGAGCATTACCGTGGAACTTTAGGGAGTGATCATCTTTTTAACAACGGGGGCTGGTGAGTTGGAAGGGGATCTCGAGGGTCAGAATTTTTTCGATCCCTTGACCGGGGGGATGAAATGTTTTCGTCCTCTCTGAGGGGGAGGGTAGAAATGATTTCACCTGTTTTCCGTGAAAAAGCCAGCACATTACCATAGTAGCTAGGATAACGAGATTTGAAATACTTCATTGACTGTATCATGTATTTAATGTAAGATAGAGTTAATAAAGTGGATTCTGGAACTGCAATCCATTTACTCCTATCTTGTGTGGTAGACTGTAGGTGGCATTTCAAAGTACCCTTTCCAGGAAAATGAAGCTGTCAAAATTACCAGCTGGTATCTCCATTCAAATTGGTCATAGTGGTCACAAGGTGGTGGCACTGGGTGCATAGAGGCCACTGCTACTAATGGGTGATTGAACTTGATTGCTCTTTAAAGTGTTATATCATACCTCTAGGTGGCAGCTGCTCTCAGCATGTTCCCTCGTGAACCCTTTCGGGGAGAAACGGAATGATCGGAAGTGTGTCCCTGGTTCCGGTGGTGAATATGCAAAAGTCTAATGCTCATATTTTACAAGCGAAAATGGCGCCGCGTTAGCGCTTCTCCTCGAAAGACGTAACCATGTTCCCTGCCTAAGGAGGGTATTTCAAATAGAATGTATCTACAAATAAATCCCCAGAACACAAATGTGGCATGAAATATTGCTATGAACCAAAGGGTTATGTTGATAAATAGTGCTTGGCCTATGTATTGGTGGGGGTTCAATGGGGGTGGTCTATAATAGTAAGCTAGTTACACCTTAATCATACCAGAAAAAGTGTCCCAGGTCAGAGAGAAATGTGGGTGTTAGCAATCTTTTCTCTGTCTAAAATTACCCTTTTTATTGAATGAACCAATTGTAGCTTTACATGTCCATAAAGATTTAGACCCCTCCTGTACTACCGTAATCTCCCTCGTAGAAGACACGCTGCGCGTATAAGACGCACTCCAAACTCAGCACATGCATTTTCGCGTATAAGACACACATTTTAATGCTGAAATTTGTAAGATTAGTACATTTCTATAGAAAAATTACCCCTTGTATAAGACGCACCCCAAACTTGAGGAAATCCTATAAGACGCAGTAGGGATTTGTTTGGCGTAGGGGACGCGTCTTATACGCGGGAGTTTATGGTACTGATAGGCAGAGACAGTCCAGGGCATGTGTAAAGTTGAAGTCTTTAGCACTGTGACACATATAGAAGTGAATGTTGAATGAAGGGCTGTCCACCCTAACCATAGGTAAAAGGACACATTTGCAAGTGATTTTCGTCCCTTATGGGGGGGTCAACAAAATATTTTACCCTTCTCGAGGGGGGTCAAAATTTTGTTCGTGCATCTGGGCGCAAACTCACCAACCCCCCTGATGTTAAAAAATGATCACTCCCTAATATTCAAGGAAAATGAGGTGGGCCAGGCCCCGGGGGCCAGGCCTAAGAGATAATGTACCAAACAAAAAAAAACTGTTAAAACCTGTGTGGACTGAAAACAAGCAAATAATCTGGGAAGAGGCAAATTTTTCACAGGAAGAAACAAATTTCTTAGAAAGGGCAAATTCTGTCAAAAAGGCAATTTTAACAAAGGGGCAAATTCTTGAAACTGGCGTGTCGCACCGGCTTTCCGTACCCCTTTAGTCCTGCTGAAAGTTTGGGCATGCTGTGATTATTCTAAGATGGAAAAAATTGACATTTATTAACCGGTGAAGGCTGTAGGCAAGGCTTTAGCTAGACGGAACCATCGCTAAAGGAGCAATGGTAAGCGGTGGCACTGGTGTTGTGGTGGTGGAACTTTCAGAGTAGTTTCCCAAGCCCCCAATGAAAACTGGGTCCCTAGTCTTAACTGGGGTTGGTCTTTGATATCTGAACTCTAGGACCTACCTACTGGTTGTGTATTGTTTTGAAATGTAAAATCATATGCCATGCCTTTGCTTTTTGTAACTTGATATCTGGGGCCCAGGAAGATTGGGCTGAGCCCTCTGCAGACTCAGTGGACATCAATTGCTGGGCCTCTGAATGAATATATCAGGGCCCGGTTAGCTGGGTAGGCTTTAGCCTTTACTCGGCGATGTTCTAGCTGCTATATCTCAATTAATATCGTGAATTAAGCTTATATTTTTGTAAATGTTGTAAATATTAGCACTAACTATCACCCGTAGCTTCTATAGTACCCAGTTCCACTTCTAAACATATCGGTGAGACACTTGTAAACAAACCCCTTGCAATTCCGTTTGCCAGCACATAACTGCAGGGAGGGTGCCAGCAGCTGAAAAAGTTCCTAATGGGGAGAGGCCGGTCTCTACCATCATATGCCTAGGGACCGGTTGGCAGGTCTAGGTACTGTGTGGCCCTAGACCCCTAAATTCGACAGGTGACATAGCCATTTCTTAAAACCGACATAGGACATGGACTGTGTCAGTGACACTCATAACGCATCCCCCCCCCCCGGGGTACTAGACTCCAGAGAAGTCTGAGTAGTAGAGTCACACAGTGCCACACTCAGTTTAGTCAGTAGAGTGGTCATGGACAGGAGAGGGGATGGGTTTCGCGCAGTGGCACCCCTCCCCCACTCCACGCTGGCTAAAATTTTGTGTGCCCCCCCCCCCGAATCTCACAGAAAAAAATGATCATTTGCCCCCACCCCCACCACCACCACCAGAGGCCTAAAAAATGTTTGCGCCTGTCTTTGTCAAAGAGGGCGGTCAGTACCAGGGTCATGCGATGTACCTATGATCCTATCTTCTGACAAGTATACTTAGCATGCAGGCTTTTTTGCTATTAAATACCATAAGAGGCTAAAAAAAATTATGCCGCCTCCCCTTAAGAGGGGTCAAAAGTAGTTATCCCTTGCCCAAGAAGGACAAAAGTTTTTACGTCCCCCGCCTCAAACCCACCTTTGAGAGTGACTCCTTCATTGTGTGTCTGCACAAAAACTCATTCCCCCCCCCCTCTGTTGATGAATAATTACTCTAACCGTGCCCCAGCTTCCCGAGATAATTGATCTTTTCTTTGCACCCCTACTCAGGCTACTGCATTTATTTCTGCCCCCCCCCCCCATGCCAGAGGCGTCAGTAGATATCAAACATACTGGTAGCCAGCTCGGATTGACGAGCTGAGGTTAGATTGGATATCAAATGGTCAGTGACTACCCCTTACCGGGTATTTCAATAAAGCATACTGGTCTCTCATTAATATTTTATAGGCCTATGCTAAGTACCCCAGTAATTTTTTTTAAAATCATCTAAATAGCCATTGCATCACTTTACTCTTGTATCAGTAACCAGGCAGTCACTATTAGTTATTGAATAACTATTAGAATGAACATAACTTATATTTATGATAAACATCAATACATACAAACAATTGACGGGAACATGTAAATGGCAGTTAGTGTGGAATTGTCCATCCACACAGTTGGCAAGAGGCCTTGCCTGTTTATTCCAAACTTTTTTGTTTTGTTTTTTTGAACAAATAAACCAAACACAAAAGCAAAAAATGTCAACAAAATGCTGCCAACAGCAGGGAACTCATGTGCAGGTGGAGCCCTGAGTGGCGAGAATAGGAACTAGAGCAAGAGAAGACAGAGTCTGAACAGATAACACTAGTGACAACCTTATTGATACCCACATAAACCTTTTATATGGCGCATCAATAACCAGGCAGTCACTATTAGTTATTGAATAACTATTAGAATGAACATAACTTATATTAATGATAAACATCAATATATACAAACAATTGACGGGAACATGTAAATGGCAGTCAGTGTGGAATTGTCCATCCACACAATTGGCAAGAGGCCAAAGCGTAGCCCCCAAGTGAAAGTCAATTGTCTCACTGGTCCTTGAAACAGTCAAGACACTGATCTCTGGGTTGGCCTGCTGACCTGGATATTATTCCAGCTACCATAACATCCTGTTGAATCCTGACATCCAGGGGAGTATTTAGATATTGCCAGACACAGTCACTGGTCCAATCTCCCCTGACCTTAATGTCTTCCACTGACATCCCAATCATCTGAGGTAAGTTGCCCCACCCCTTCGTAATGAGTGAGAGCTAAACTCATCTGGGTCCAGGCCTGCCTTGGAGCACATAATCTTGAGGGTCATTTGATAGTCCTTGTAGCTCATCCCCTCTGGACCTGTAGGACCCGGTAATAAGAACATTGGTGATGACTGAGGTGCAGGCATCTGCATCAAGTGCTTCTCCACCCAGTTGACTGCGCATAACCTGACATCCTGTACCCGAGCAACTGGTATCACTAATTCCCTTTGTTTGAATTGGATAGTCTTTGATTTCCTCACTTTCACCCGCATTCCCCAGTTATATACCATGATATCACTCCTGATGAGATGCGAACCTGATGAGGTGACATGTTCTTTCCGGAGTAGCGCTCTAAAGGAGGTGAGCAGTGCTGCTCTGAATGCTGTGTGGCCTGGATTCTCTGTCAACCAGGATGTTATATCCAGAAGATGATGCGGAAGGATAGGTGCTGCCTGCTTCCTTGTGTCACCTAACACTCTATGAGCTCCCCTTAGCGCTGAGAACACTTTGTAGTCTTTATAGTCTACTGGTGGTTGCCCCACCGAGGTCAAATAAATTGATAAGGCACTAACATACCCCTTGATAAGGCACTAACATACCCCTTGATAGAAGAGTATTTCAAGGTCCTGATAACTGATGTATAGTGCCACTTGCTTGGGTGGACAGGGGATTGGTTTGATAAAGTCCTTAAACTCCTTGCAGAATTTACTATATTTCTGCAATTGGGCAGCCTTTGTCTCCTTTGATGCCTCAGCGTAGCACTCCATCATTAGGTCTTCACATTGGTCATTCAGGTCTCTCCACCCTGAAAAGATGAGAATATTTCAGCACAACACATCACCCCATTCACATCAGCCCTATGGATCCTATAGCAAGAGCAGACAGAGTCTGAACAGAAAACACTAGTGACAACCTTATTGATACCCACATAAACCTTTTATATGGCGCCTTAGAGCCTAATGTTATTACGGCAATGAAAGGGGGAGGGATGTGGAATGTGTCCAGTTCTAACCAGGTAGCTTGGCTACCTGCAAATTTTCTGTTGATTCGTAAATATACCGATAGTAGTCTCATTGTAGAGAGTGCTGTAAAGTGATTGGTGCAAAGGCTTAGGCTTAATTTAAAGGTCGTTCTGGCTACCCAGTGATTGTTTTAGTTCAAGCAGCAGATTGATAACACTAGGATCTCTTTTTGTTTCAGATGGAGAATGCCATTGAAGAGAGAGATGGAGTTCGAGCAGGGGTAAGATTTGAATTAGCCCCCGGTACCAAAATATGTAGCTACCATTAGACTTGTAATGTAGTACCGGGTACCCTTGTGCATATTTTAGTCTTGTCATGTGGATATATCGATTGCAATGTAGTGACTTATTGAACCAATACTTTCAGAGATCAATTGTGGCTTATCGAGGGGCCAGTGTGCGGTTTGTACGCGGGGTTATAATTTTACACATATAGAACTTTAAAAAAAAAAAATAAGCGAAAGGTACGGTTCCTTAAGATTTCATACCCAAAGAGTGGCTTAGATCTTATTCCACAATCAGAGATGTGGCCTATTCGGGGATGCGGTCTATTCACTGATTTGGTACGGAAATCATCATTTGCAAACTTATTTGTGAATGTCCGTAGGTTTATGGTAATGTAAATAAGAATTGGTTATAAAATGTTATTTCCTTGAACAGGAGTTGTTGTCATTCAACCACCCCCACATTGCCAGTCCTCGCCTTCAAATTGAAAGTCCAGAAAGCCAATGTCAGCGATGGTTTGAACCACCCTGGGATGAACTTGTAGCTGCACACTTAAGGTTTGTAATGTAAAAATATCAATAACCATGATACATGTATATGCAAAGTTATAATAATGAAAACAAAAAATACTAAATCTCGATAGTGCTGGTATAATTACATTTACACGTAAATAAGGGTGACTCAGTAGTGAAAAGTGGTGGCCCATTTGATATGTTCATACGTACAAGGATTTACAGGTGGGGTAGTTGTAAGGTCGAAAACTGTATTGGTCACATATTTTATATCAGAGATACAGGGGTATTAACTGGTATGCAGACCCATTGGTTAAAAGCAAAAATATGCTACCGGTATTTGTAGTACTGACTGAGCTAAAGGAAATCCCAATTTTCAATAATAACTAAATTGTAACATTTCTTTCTTTCCTTTTCAGATGTTGCTGGGCTGTGGCTAACCATAATTTTATTGAAGCATATGGCTGTCAGTCACTGGTCGTGTCGTATCCTTCTCACGTTTAACAAAAATACACTCCATAGTACCGGGGTATTACCAAAATAAACGGTTATGAGTAGAATTGCATGCCCTTTAATGGTCTATGTTTATTATTGAATTAATTAGTTTCTAAACTCGGTTTTAAAATGTGTATGCAATTACCGGTATAGCTTAGAAATGTGCATTCCTTAACCAGATAAGCGCGTTCGTCAAAGTTTTCCAGGCACAGAAAGATGAGAATTGGGCTCTTCCTGTCCTTTTCAGTGTTGCTCTTGACATAAGAGTATTTGCAAATAATGTAAGTACATGGCTGAGGTCAAGCATATAGATTTAAAACAAATTGCTATGTATCCCGATCTATCTTTCAGATAATACTGGCCTCCAAAATGAAAAAAAAAATTGTTGTAAATTTCTAATCTCAAGGAATAAAAAAATGATATACCCCGGACCAAGCATATATTTAAATGTCCGGGGAATATACTGTAAGCGGGGATTGTTACAAGAACAGTACCAAAAAAAAAATGTTTTGTTGAAATAATAAGATGTGCAACACTTCCTTTATATCCTTTTTTCGTATCCAAATGTACTCTAGGTTGATCTTGAATAAGTGTCAGACAGCATTGGGATAGTCAGTATAATGATTTCTCATCTTGTAGGCAGACGTCCAGCTGAAATCGCGGGGTCGTGGTAAGCGAGGAGAAACCTTGGAGAAGGCGGCCGATTCTCTGATGGCATGCTTCCGTGTCTGTGCCAGTGACAAGTTAGTACAATCCTTTCAGTTTTGATTTGGCCTCCATTCTTTACTTAATTTCCCTAATATCACATATTAACATCAATGTGCTCTGTATTCTGTCATAACAATAAGTAAATCACCATCATCGTGCTATGGCACGGTCAGAGATACTGTGTGATTGATGTGAAGTATCCCCCATAATTTACAGCCGTGCTGCTCCTGAAGACTCAAAGAAATGGGGCATGTTGAATCTCGTCAATCAGCTCTTCAAGATCTACTTTAAGGTAGGAATACTTTGTTATACTGATTTACAACAAATATTAATTTTTACCATATCTCTGCTGATGTAACATCAGTAATTTTGTTATAAGTACCATATGCACAGGCGAAGAAAAATTTATGGTGATTAATCTACCACACATGAGAATATACTGGGCATATGTTATGTTGCTGCACCCTTACTATTGCCAACATATGGTTTTCGTGCGTACTAGTTCAAGAGAAGTGACAACATAGATGGAAATATGATTGTCTAGAAAAATTAAAGATTTTGGCTCAGAAGGTGCTGTGAAAATTTCCGAACTCCCAGAGTTTGAGGTCTTCTCAGTTGTAATTTTGATAAGGGCGGTATACCTATTTGTTTCTGTATTGCTATGCGGACTTAGCAGGATTAGTTATCAGCCAATGAGATAAACCCAAAGATTCACTGCAGCTCTGTCAGGGGCTGACTGGTACCCATCTGATAGGTCTAATCAGTAGAACTCGCTGGTAGCAAGCTCCAGCAATGGCGGCCCCCGTCGGACAACATACTACCTCGGAATACTATCGGGCAAAGTAACTGATTCTGAAGTTGTCTGTTGTAGATAAATAAACTTCACTTGTGTCGGCCGTTGACCAGAGCTATAGAAAGTTTGCCAATTCGTGAAAAGTTCAGCATCTCCCAAATGGTCACATACAGGTAGGGAATACCCTGGTATTAGACCAACTATCAACTGACACTATCAGTTGAAAGAAGTTTATGTATAGACTGCAGTTTTGTTTCCAATGGATACTCCTTAATACGACTTGCTAAACTGTAAAGAGTATAGAATGTGCAAGTCGGAAAGGTGTAAAATGCCTATCATTTTCATTAAAGGTCAACCTCACTGTCATTGTATGTGCTCATGAAAGTGAATTCAAGATTCTACGCTTTTAAAGATATCTATTTGAATATATGATGATATGATTGTTATATGTTCACCTATATTTTCAGGTATTATGTAGGAAGAAAAGCCATGTTTGACAACGACTTCAAGCAAGGTTTGTAAATTACAATATTATACCCTTCCCTCTAGATATGTCTCCTAATACGTTGGCCTAAATCTGATTAATATACATGTAGTTGTAAATAAAAAGTTTTACAAAAGAAGGTAGAACATTTTCTGAATGCAGTGTCTTTTTTCCTCAGCTGATGAGTACCTATCCTTCGCCTTCTCACGCTGTCACCGTCAGGCCAAACGTAACAAGCGCCTTATCCTCATCTACCTCTTACCTGTCAAAATGTTACTGGTAAGTTACACGCATTCTATATATTCTACATTGTATTTGCATCATACTATATGAACTAGGGATGTCATTGATATCCACTTTTTCCAATGACGATTATCGCGATTTTTGGTCTCCTTATCGCGATTTATTGCGATATTTCAATGCATTTGAAAGGTGTATACCGGTATGTATATGTGCTAAAACGCGGGAGGGGTTGGTCATCTATGGCTCAAGTTACCAGCTCGGTTTGTGTACGCGATATGTTAAAACATATCATTTATATGTCGATCCGAAATTCTGCATAGGAATACATTTTATGATTTGTACATTTTCCTGGGACCTTTATAAATGCATATCTCATATTGTTGCTCCTCATTATTCATACAGGGTCAGATGCCCAAACCCCGGTTACTGGAGAAATACGACTTACTGCAGTTTGCTGAAGTCACACAAGCCGTCAGGTAATATTCCTACAGCTAATAAATGTACATACGCAAGACATAGCAGGGCTGGGCATTTCTGGAAATCCTGGAGCCAATGCTATAGCGGCTGTAGCCGAGGATGGGTGAATCCAGAATTTTCAGAAAAAACAGTCTAAGCCACACCCCTGACATTTCCCCTACCCCCGCGAATTTTCAATTTTACAGGGCATTTGGTGCATTTCTAGAACCAAATATAGAGGCTACCCTAGGGGGGTCAGTGGAACATGTTTGAATTGGGGGGGGGGGCAACCTGGGAAACGGACAGTTCGACAGATTGCCGATTCAACAGGGCAATTGGACAGAAATGAAAAGGGCTATTGGACAGATTTTTTGGGACTATTCGACAGGTTCGACTAGACATGGATAGCATTAAGAAATTACTATTTGCCACTCAATCCTTAGGGTTGTTGTCCTTTCAAATTCTATAAGAAGAGAGGGATATTATCATGGTTTGCGTTGCACCCAAATCTGTTGAATAGTCCTGTCCAATTGTCTCACAGATCACAAAATTCTGTCCAACTGGCAGACCTGTGGAACTGCTGATCTGTCGAACTGTCCCACAACTGGGCAACCTCCCACAAATGGGCATTGGGTTGAAAAATAAATAGACTAGGTTCTTGGGGCCGTAGGCCCACGAAAATCTTTTGAATTACTTTTTGATTGCTGAATTCTTGGGATTGGGAATGTGTTCAAGAAAATTTTGAAATTTTACCTTGATATTTACATATTTTAGAGCACTTTGATCCTTTAATTTCTTATCTCCTAAAATGTTGGGAGGCCTAAACATACTCTACCCCCAAGTTGAAAGTTGGGCCTGTGATTGGGAAGGATGTGAGGGAGGAGAAAAGCATAGAGACAGAGATACTACACTCCCAGCCCCTACCCCCCATCCCAAAAAAATGAAAAGAAGGTGGGGGGGGGGAACAATGAAAAAACACACACAAACCACCAGACAGCTGCTTTATAGGGATGTGGATATAAAGGAGGGGTGAGGTCATATCCCTTAGAAAATTTTGAAAAAATCAAAATTAAAACATCCATTCTGGTGAACTTGGGAATCAATTTGTAACTTTGGTTCTACTGGTAGTATTTGAAAAAAAAAAAATTTACTGTTGGAAAGCCAAGAATCTGGACATTGTTCCCAGTGTAGATGTCGCCAATTTCAATGCCATTGTCGCCAATTTTTGGCTACATGGCAACAGTTGCCCAGCCCTGCATAGACTAGATGGGGAGTTTAGTTTGGGGTGGGGGGGGGGGGCGTTATTTTCATAGCCTGTCACAACAGGATTCTATCCCGGAGGACTTTCTGTAGAGACATTTGTGATATACCGGTAATTCGTTCTCATAGGTCTTATGGCGTTCAAATTAGCATTCCTTCATTAAAATATACCAGGAGTCCTTCATATCTTGTGGTTTAGATGTTAACCGAGGTCAATTTTGTTTCAAGGTCAGGGAACCTACTACAGTTGAACGAGGCACTGGAGAAGAACGAAGCCTTCTTTATCCGGTGTGGAGTGTACCTGATCCTGGAGAAGCTAAAAACCCTCACCTACAGAAACCTCACCAAGAAAGTGTAAGTCTAAAAACTGAAGACTGATGCTGTAGGTAAAGATTGAGCTTTATCCATAGAACATAAAGAGAGAGTAAGGCAAATTCTAAGTATCAATATTGTGACAAATACCCATAAATCTTACACCAAGCAGAACATTATTTTGATAGAAAACCTAATTCCATTTTAATCATTTCACAATATATGTTTAGTTAGATATGTTTGATAACAATGCACTTCCAGGTTGATGTTAAAGACTAGCATGTATTCTGTATCTAAAATATGCGACATGATCTACATCATAAATTGCTTGTGTTTTGTAGGGCCCTATTACTAGGCACTCACCAGCTACATGTGTCAGCCTTCACTACAGCACTCAAAATGATGAAGGTAAAACATTTTCCATGGTTCAAAGTATATCAAGTCCCCTTCAATATCAAAGCCGTAGTCATCTCCAAAATTTGCAAATTTAAGTGATATTCTATGAAACTTGGTTTAGATAGGCTTGACCAAACACATTGTATATCTGGATATCTTCTCTGTACTAATTTTTGGAGCGGTTGGAATATACTAGCCGCTCCCATCACTTCTCCGTCACTCCACTGGTTTCGATTATCAGAAACATATACTATAGCTGTTCTACCAACTTGTTTGCCAATAATGATATTAATAAGATTAACAACTAATGAAAAATATTAATGTTTATAAACCTCTGTGTCTACAGCAGGAGGACGTGGACGATGACGAGGTGGAGTGTATCCTGGCAAACCTTATCTATGAGGTAAAGTGGCCTTTGGTGTCTTTACAGCACTGCCACCTGGTGTTCACCCTTTAGTTCTTATAGTTAACACAAAAGGACACTATGATGTATATCATTCTTACAGAAAAAGTGATTGTGACTACAGCTTCAAGCCTCTAGCACCAGAAACGTAAATATTTCTCATCCCTTAAGTCCTTTTGACATATAATTCTAACAGTTAATCTTTGTTTCCTTTCTTCTTTTTTTTCAGAACAAAATCAAGGGTTACATTTCTCACCAACACAGAAAGTTGGTGATCAGCAAGCAGAATCCATTCCCATCTGTGGCAGCACAATAATGTGGGCAGTGCAGAGTGTGTGCGTGTAATAGTGGAAGTTGTGTCTGAGGAAGTGGGAATCAATTAAATTGATACATCATCAATGTGAGAATGGTCACTGCCGTTAACCTGTGAGCCTTAGAATTATTTCAGTTTATCATGATTTCAATATTTTTGTACATATAATGTAACAGTGCTGACTATATTTTATCATGAATAAAATCACATATAATGAAACAAGTTAAATTGTTTGATGTGTTAGTCGATTTCAATCCCACTGCAATTAGTGTGTCTTCAAAATTACATCAATTTTTTAAGACCGGGGCTTATTATTTAGTGGTCAATGGTACCTGTAGTGTCCATCGGGGAGGGGTGAACTATAGTTCATTAAGTGCATCTTCACTTATCAGTACACCCTGCTACAGAAGCACATAAGTATGGACACTGATGGTGCTTGCTATGCGGAACTTAATAGTAGAAGATATATACCGAGCTAGTCATTCTATTTAATATAGTCACAGCGTGATGTTGAACGCCTGCCATTTATCAGTAAAGGTTTCTCTTCGAGGAATATTAGATTAAATATAAAGTCTCCAGAGTGGTTTGGACTGGGAGGAAAGGAAATTGTTCCCCTTCACTCACTGTAAGAAGTATAAGGAAATGGCACAGCCACCACTCACTGTAAGAAGTATAAGGAAATGGCACAGCCTCCACTCACTGTAAGAAGTATAAGGAAATGGCACAGCCACCACTCACTGTAAGTAGTATAAGGAAATGGCACAGCCACCACTCACTGTAAGAAGTATAAGGAAATGGTACAGCCACCACTCACTGTAAGAAGTATAAGGAAATGGCACAGCCACCACTCACTGTAAGAAGTATAAGGAAATGGCACAGCCACCACTCACTGTAAGAAGTATAAGGAAATAGTACAGCCACCACTCACTGTAAGAAGTATAAGGAAATAGTACAGCCACCACTCACTGTAAGAAGTATAAGGAAATGGCACAGCCACCACTCACTGTAAGTGGTATAAGGAAATGGCACAGCCACCACTCACTGTAAGTGGTATAAGGAAATGGCACAGCCACCACTCACTGTAAGTAGTATAAAGAAATGGTACAGCCACCAGTATGGCTAAAACCGTTTCTAAGGAAAACGATTTTATTATGTTGAAAAAAAAACACATGTTTTTAGACGTTTTTTAAAAGTTTTTTTTTTTACCAATTTTCAACCAAATAAAAACGTTTTTAGTTATGGTTTGTTTATGTTAAAGAAAGTTTTTAACCTAAAATAAAAACGTCTAAAAACATGTTTTGAGTACATGTTTTGACGTTTTTTTGTGTTGAAAAAAAAAGTTTGGCAAACTTAAAAACCAAATAAAAACGTTTTTTAACATTAAATAAACATGTTTGTTATTTTCTGCCAAGTGGGCTCTACTGTAAATAGTATTTAAAAAAAGCAGCCACCACTCACCATAAGAAGTATTAGGAAATGGCACAGACACCTCTCACTGTAAGTAGTATAAGGAAATGGCACAGACACCACAAACTGAAAGTACCATAAATCCTCACGTTTAGGACGCACCTCGCTAAGGGACATAAGGACTTACCCCATGAAGTAAGGGACGCCTTGGGGAGGTGTTGTGGTGACCTACCCCTCTCCCCCGACTTAGACCTACCAATCTTCCGATGTTTTGATGGTTCAGTACTGTTCTATAGTGTTACAACCCATCTTTTTTGCATCCTTTAATAGTCATTTTCTCTTGCAAATCCAAAGTAGTGAAGGCTGAATGATCATGAAAAAGTACAGTATTTATAGGCAGAAGGAATGTTGCAATTGTTGTGCCTATACATGGGTAAAAAGTGACGCTTGTGAAGGAGAGGTTTTAAAAAGTGACGGTCATGACGCAGGGGTTTTAGAAAATGATGTACGGCTACAATTTTAAAGGTTCCCAGTACATTGGCATATACATAAAAAGTGACAGAGTGACGGTCTATCCTTCCTAAAATGTGACGGTGTGACATCCTGAACATTTTGAGCACCCATGTATAGGTACATTGTTTGGTAGTTTAGCAATCTCTCAAATTATGTAAATATTATACACAAAAAGTTCATTAGTTTGATGTATTTTTCAGTTTAGGGAAACTGTAAGTAAACAGAGAATAATAATGCACACTGATCCAATTTAGGATACCAATTGGCTTTATCTTTTAATTTTTAATTACACACCCTGACTAGAGCATTTCAAATTCCTAGATTTTAATGCTATGATCTGAAAACTATACTGCTTAGATACCCTTATAAAGTGTAAAAATAATCACTGGGCAGGAAAAAGTTCTTAGGGGGTCAAATTAGGTAACTTTTACCTGGATCAAGCTGACCCTACCTCGACCACTAATGTGAGATGTCACTGCCTTACAGGGATTTTTGGATGAAGTAGTTCTGCCTGCTGGTTGCTTTAGTAATGTAGCCAGGTACCATATTCGTGGGAGAGTCATTCCCTAGAATGGGTCTCATGGCGAGATTGCATTTAGGTAGTGGTAGATGCCGGGGGGGGGTGCTCTAGATGGAGAGGAGGGAGGGGAGGTCTCCATGTCACATGCCTCTAATTTCTTCCCCCAATGTCAATGTCCAATGATTTTTTTTCACATATATATAACATGCAACACACACCAAAAAAGACAGCAAGAATCGTAATGACACTTGCAGAATCCTGTTTGGACCATATAACTGTCACGAAGGTCCATGTCATACAACGTAAATACCGTAATAGTGAGATGAAACAAAAAAAAACATGCTTCCAGCATTTTATCAGACTAGTCTTCCATGACGAGAATAAATCTCAGGAGGCCATTTCTTAAGGCTACAATTGCACACAGCACTACATCTGCAAAATGCCAAAGCTATTGCTATGGGTCACAACCTGTTAAGAAAAAGCCTCCTGCACTCATTAATTGAAAATGATTAGTTTTCACATATATAACTTGCAACACACATCAATGAAAACACCAAGAATCCTAATGGAACTTGCAGAATCCTGTTTGGATCTCATGCCCTTGTGTAAGTTAGTACCAAGCAATTGTGCAATGTGCTGAAGAATATGAAGTCTTCCTCTAAACTCGCTTTCTCTCTCTCTCTCTCACTCTATCTCTCCATGTCCTCTCTATCTATCATATTTCTTTCCCTGCTTTTTTGTGTTTGATGTCACAAAGAATGGTGGTCTAATGGCTCACTAGTGACATCTGCAGGCCACTGATAGAACTAACAGATCAAAGTGCACATTTACCTCAACAGGTGGAGGCACTGAGTCTATTTAGGAGTAGGTTTCCAGCCCTATTCCCAGCTCTGACTTAAGGAGTGTGGATCGATGCAGATATTAACCCAGCCTCCCACACTAAGGGTGGAAGGGAGAAGAACCATTTGTCCTTGTCAATAGGCTCACATTCCAATTTTAGGAAAATACCATGTCACATGTCATTAACTTTCTACTTCCCCATATACCTGTCATGATCAGGCCCATGTCATGCAAAATTAAGTACCGTAATAGTGAGATGAAACAAAAAAAAAAATGCCTCCAGCATTTTATCAGACTAGTCTTCCATGACGAGAATAAATCTCAGGAGGCCATTTCTTAAGGCTACGATTGCACACAGCACTACAACTGCAAAATGCCAAGGCTATTCCTATGGGTCGCAGCCTGTTAAGAAAAAGCCTCCTGCACTCATTAATTGAAAATGATTAGTTTTCACATATATAACTTGCAACACACATCAATGAAAACACCAGGAATCCTAATGGAACTTGCAGAATCCTGTTTGGATCTCATGCCCTTGTGTAAGTTAGTACCAAGCAATTGTGCAATGTGCTGAAGAATATGAAGTCTTCCTCTAAACTCGGTTTCTCTCTCTCTCTCTATCTCTCCATGTCCTCTCTATCTATCATATTTCTTTCCCTGCTTTTTTGTGTTTGATGTTACAAAGAATGGTGGTGTAGCGCGCGGATCACCAATCTGCGCAATACTCAAATTGGGCAGCGCTGTTTGCAAATTGCGCAAGATCGGCGCCGCGCAAAGCTCCAATCTTGCGCAAAGCAGCAATATCGGCCATTCGGCAAGTAGGTCTTGCACTTCAAGTCCTTTTTAAAACTCTAAGCAGGAAAACTTGACAAACCATAGACCAATGTCTGAATAACATAAAAAGCTATCTACCAAAAATATTAGAAGGATCAATTCTATAAATTTGCTAGAAAATTTATTAGATTCTCACTCATTTGTACCTGGTGCAAAGAAGAATTGGCGATCAGCGCAGATTGGCTAAATGTGCCTAACAGTGGTCTAATGGCTCACTAGTGACATCTGCAGGCCAATGATAGAACTAACAGATCAAAGTGCACACTTACCTCAACAGGTGGAGCCACTGAGTCTATTTTGGAGTAGGTTTCCAGCCCTATTCCCAGCTCTGACCTAAGGAGTGTGGATCAATGCAGATAACCCAGCCCCCCACACTTAGGGTGGAAGGGAGAAGAACCATTTGTCCTTGTCAATAGGCTCACATTCCAATTTTAGGAAAATACCATGTCACATGTCATTAACTTTCTACTTCCCAATATACTTGTCTCGATCAGGTTCATGTCATGCAAAATTAAGTACCGTAATAGTGAGATGAAACAAAAAAAAAATGCTTCCAGCATTTTATCAGACTAGTCTTCCATGACGAGAATAAATCTCAGGAGGCCATTTCTTAAGGCTACGATTGCACACAGCACTACAACTGCAAAATGCCAAGGCTATTCCTATGGGTCGCAGCCTGTTAAGAAAAAGCCTCCTGCACTCATTAATTGAAAATGATTAGTTTTCACATATATAACTTGCAACACACATCAATGAAAACACCAGGAATCCTAATGGAACTTGCAGAATCCTGTTTGGATCTCATGCCCTTGTGTAAGTTAGTACCAAGCAATTGTGCAATGTGCTGAAGAATATGAAGTCTTCCTCTAAACTCGGTTTCTCTCTCTCTCTCTATCTCTCCATGTCCTCTCTATCTATCATATTTCTTTCCCTGCTTTTTTGTGTTTGATGTTACAAAGAATGGTGGTGTAGCGCGTGGATCACCAATCTGCGCAATACTCAAATTGGGCAGCGCTGTTTGCAAATTGCGCAAGATCGGCGCCGCGCAAAGCTCCAATCTTGCGCAAAGCAGCAATATCGGCCATTCGGCAAGTAGGTCTTGCACTTCAAGTCCTTTTTAAAACTCTAAGCAGGAAAACTTGACAAACCATAGACCAATGTCTGAATAACATAAAAAGCTATCTACCAAAAATATTAGAAGGATCAATTCTATAAATTTGCTAGAAAATTTATTAGATTCTCACTCATTTGTACCTGGCGCAAAGAAGAATTGGCGATCAGCGCAGATTGGCTAAATGTGCCTAACAGTGGTCTAATGGCTCACTAGTGACATCTGCAGGCCAATGATAGAACTAACAGATCAAAGTGCACACTTACCTCAACAGGTGGAGCCACTGAGTCTATTTTGGAGTAGGTTTCCAGCCCTATTCCCAGCTCTGACCTAAGGAGTGTGGATCAATGCAGATAACCCAGCCCCCCCACACTTAGGGTGGAAGGGAGAAGAACCATTTGTCCTTGTCAATAGGCTCACATTCCAATTTTAGGAAAACCCCATGTCACATGTCACTAACTTTCTACTTCCCAATATACTTGTCTCGATCAGGTTCATGTCATGCAAAATTAAGTACCGTAATAGTGAGATGAAACATAAAAAAATTACTTCTAGCATATTATCAAACTAGTGTTCCATGACAAGAAGATATCAGGAGGCCATTTTTTAAGGCTATGATTGCACACAGCACTACAACTGTAAAATGCCAAAGCTATTCCTATGGGTCGTAGCCTGTTAAGAAATACCCTCCTGCACTCATTAATTGGATTTGTTGTTTTTTTTCCATGTATATAACATGCAACACACACCAATGGAAACACCAAGAATCATAATGGAACTTGCAGAATCCTGTTTGGATCTCATGCCCTTGTGTAAGCTAGTACCAAGCAATTGTGCAATGTGCTGAAGAATATGAAGTCTTTCTCTAAACGTGCTTTCTCTCTCTCTCTCTCACTCTATCTCTCTCTCCATGTGCTCTCTATCATATTTCTTTCCCTGCTTTTTTGTGTTTGATGTTACAAAGAATGATGGTCTAATGGTTCACTAGTGACATCTGCAGGCCACTGATAGAACTAACAGATCAAATTGCACATTTACC
This sequence comes from Acholoe squamosa, assembly GCA_949317995.1. Taxonomy (NCBI): domain Eukaryota; kingdom Metazoa; phylum Annelida; class Polychaeta; order Phyllodocida; family Polynoidae; genus Acholoe; species Acholoe squamosa. Next base: position 47,071,451 of record OX439047.1, read on the forward strand.
TCAACAGGTGGAGGCACTGAGTCTATTTAGGAGTAGGTTTCCAGCCCTATTCCCAGCTCTGACTTAAGGAGTGTGGATTGATGCAGATATTAACCCAGCCTCCCACACTAAGGGTGGAAGGGAGAAGAACCATTTGTCCTTGTCAATAGGCTCACATTCCAATTTTAGGAAAATACCATGTCACATGTCATTAACTTTCTACTTCCCCATATACCTGTCATGATCAGGTCCATGTCATGCAAAATTAAGTACTGTAATAGTGAGAAGATATCAGCAGGTCATTTCTTAAGGCTACAATTGCAAACAACACTACAACTGCAAAATGCCAAGTCTATTCCTATGGGTCGTAGCCTGTTAAGAAATAGCCTCCTGCACTAATTGATTGAGAATGATTTTTTATCCCGCTTATGTGATGTGCAACACACATCAATAAAAACACCAAGAATCCTAATGAAACGTGCAGAATCCTGTTTGGATCTCATGCCTTTGTGTAAGCTAGTAGCAAGCAATTGTGCAATGTGCTAAGGAATATGAAGTCTTGCTCTAAACTTGCTCTCTCTCTCTCTCTCTCTCTCTCTCTCACTCTCTCACTCTCTCCATGTCCTCTCTATCTATCATATTTCTTTCCCTGCTTTTTTGTGTTTGATATTACAATGATGGTCTAATGTCTCACTAGTGACATCTGCAGGCCACTGATAGAACTAACAGATCAAAGTCCACACTTCCCTCAACAGGTGGAGCCACTGAGTCTATTTAGGAGTAGGTTTCCAGCCCTATTCCCAGCTGTGACTTAGGGAGTGTGGATCGATGCAGATAACCCAGCCCCCCACACTTAGGGTTGCAGCAAGAAAAACAATTTGTCCTTATCAATAGGCTCACATTCCGATTTTAGGAAAATGCCATGTCACATGTAACTAACTTTCTACTTCCCCATATACCTTTCACGATCAGGTCCATGTCATGCAAAATTAAATACCGTAATAGTGAGATGAAACATAAAAAAACATGATTCAATCATTTTATCAGAATAGTGTTCTATAAGCTAGTACCAAGCAATTGTGCAATGGGCTGAAGAATATGAAGTCTTGCTCTAAACACGTTCTCTCTCTCTCCCTCTCTCTCTCCCTATCTCTCTCTCTACATGTCCTCTCTATCTATTATATTTCTTTCCCTGCTTTTTTTCTTTTTGATGTTACAAAGAATGATGGTCTAATGGCTCACTAGTGACATCTGCAGGCCACTGATAGAACTAACAGATCAAAGTGCACATTTACCTCAACAGGTGGAAGCACTGAGTCTATTTAGGAATAGGTTTCCAGCCCTATTCCCAGCTCTGACTTAAGGAGTGTGGATCGATGCAGATAACCCAGCCTCCCACACTTGTCAGCCAGCAAGCAGAAATGGGGGTTCCTGCGGGATTTAGTCCCTGATTTAGCCACTATGGGGTAGAGTAGGAAAGATATGTATAAAACTGCTATAGGGTACTTTTTTATGGAGAATTCAATGGTTTTTGATAAAATGTTCTATTTTGGGTGGAAAGGTTCCAAAATTGGCATGTGAAAAGAATGTTTCTGGTCCTAAATAGGCATTTTTGTTGATTAATGTTGCCATGGAAACATGATTTTCATTCTAAATGGGGAAACCAATGGTCCCATTTGAAGGAACATCTCACAAGGTGAAAACAGAATGAAAATACCATTTCTAGATCAAAAGTTATGGGCAAAAGAATAGAAATTTATGCTAATTTTGCCAATTAGCATAAATAATGCTAATTACCTATGTACCCTATGACCGATAAGACATAGAGCTTATTTACATTCAGGAAATGGTCATACTCACCCATATTTAGCAAGCCATTCCTCTGAAACTAACAGGAGAATCTCCTCATGCAATATATCACTGAAAAGCTAGTGATCTGAATGTTAAAGTTGACTTTTAACACGGAGCACCCTTTCTCCTTGCCTCTACAGACTTTGGGTCAAAGCGAGAAGAACCATTTTTCCTTGTCAATATAGGCTCACTTTCCAATTTTAGGAAAATGCCATGTCACATGTCATTAACTTTCTACTACCCCATATACCTGTCACTATCAGGTCCATGTCATGCAAAATTAAGTACCGTAACAGTGAGATGAAACAAAAAAAAAATGCTTCCAGCATTTTATCAAACTAGTGTTCCATGATGAGAATAAATCTCAGGAGGCCATTTCTTAAGGCTACGATTGCACCCAGCACTACAACTGCAAAATGCCAAGGCTATTCCTATGGGTCGTAGCCTGTTAAGAAATAGCCTCCTTCACTCATTAATTGAAAATGATTTTTTTTTCACATATAGAATATGTAACACACACCAATGAAAACACCAAGAATCCTAATGAAACTTGCAGATCACATGCCTTTGTGCAAGCTAGTACCAAGTAATTGTGCAATGTGCTAAAGAGTATGAAGTCTTCCTCTAAACTTGCGCTCTCTCTCTCTCTCTCTCTCTCTCTCTCTCTCTCTCTCTCTCTCTCTCTCTCTCTCTCTCTCTCTCTCTCTGATGGTCTAATGGTTCACTAGCGACATCTGCAGGCCACTGATAGAACTAACAGATCAAAGTGCACATTTACCTCAACAGGTGGAGGCACTGAGTCTAAACCGGAATCGTGAACCCTTTCGGGGAGAAACGGTATGATCGGAAGTGTGTCCCTGGTACCGGTGAATATGCGAAAGTTTACTGCTCATATTTTACAAGCGCAATTGGCGCCACGTTAGCGCTTCTCCTCGAAAGACGTAACCATTTAGGAATCGATAGGAGATCGCTTCAGATAACCCAGCCCCCCCCCCACTTAGACTGGCATTAATTGAAATAACATACCCCGGTAGTTACCAGGCTTACCTATTTTGTTGGAATCATCTTTAGTAAATGTATTTACTTGGTGTCATTATATTGATTAAATAGTTTTCTTTTTACCTGAGGAGATGATAACCTCCCGTTTACATTACATATACAAGAAAATTGAGATTAGTCTCCAGGAATAGGCTACACTGTGAAGTAAACTGAATGATTCATATAGTTCTACATAGGGCGTCCATTGTCGTAATATTTCTATCGATACATAGAGTATACAATATAGGGAAAATGCCTGTTGCGTTGAGCAACTTGCTAATTGATTTTTATTTGGCAAAACGTCTCACCCAAAACCATGAATATGAATCAATCTGCAGTCTTAACAAAAGCAATAGAAGAAATCGGAAAACATAACTTGTAAATTATTTGGTTAGTTATTGGGTGTGCGATTTTAGATATGTCAAATTCTGCAATCGACAATAAGATGTATAGATCCAGAAAACAAAATGTTTATGATTGTCATATTCTTTATTGCAATTCTCAGTTCTCTTTTCTTCTGATTACACTAATTACATGTAGAAAATATAAATGATTATGACAATTTCAATTGATTAATATTGATGAGTCTCAGTCGGGGACATTGTCTAATTGGCTTTTTTTCTATACATATAATTATTGCAATAGAACTAAAAATGCATAATACAAATGCCGAAAGCCCTACCATATTAGATTTGCACTCAGTCGTGAACCGTTCTAATCAGTGAGTGATACTATACATTATAGTGCTGGCTTGGATATCAAACTTTTATAATACACGAATGGTATGATTCTGTCCTGTATTAAAAGACAGGTACTAGTCTATTTTTTATGAATGATTTTTTCATCTTAAAAGTACAAAAGAGATTATGCAATACCCTACCAATTTACAAGATTGACAAAGTCTTGCGTGTAGTATTGAGTTTATTTACATTTAATATTCATATTTTCTTAATTATGTTATCAATATAATCAAACTTCAGAAAGGCCCTCTTAACTATAGATCAATACAGCAAGAAAGGGTGACTTTTCAGAGAAGTTGTTGATAAAGTCTTTGGACTTTTCTTAAGGAAATCTATTGAGAATACAGACTTTCCTTGTCAGGCCTGCCATGTAATACCCATCATTTGAAAGATACTTGTCTTGTGAATCTCTCAGTGTAACTCATTTGCACAAGTGGTCACTACAAGCAAAGTTAGGGGCATTCCACCAAAATTAACTTAAACACAACTTTATTCAGGAAAGAGTCACCCTTTCCTGACGCATGGGTCTATAATGGACGAATATAATAAAAGTGAGAATATGTCTACTATCTGTGCTTAAAGAAGCTCAAAGTACAGCTAGATGTATACACCTGCTGAACGGAATACAGAGATGTGCCTATAAAACTTAAACTGAGGTATTCTATATACATTGCTATATTATATATTGTTATGTATATGCCTGGCATATCTTAACTGATAGTACATGTACATCCTATTTTCTGACTTAGATTAGATGTAGAGATCCACACTATATACGATATACCATATTACCCCGTGTATAAGGCACGGCTAGAGGACGGAGGCCTGGTGCGCCTTTGAGATGGGGAAGAGTATCTCTAAAATCTCCCAAAGGCTCCCTCCGCCATATGGAGTAGTATAAAGAGCGTGGGGGAGCCTCATGCTGTCAATAGGTTTTTGAATTTTAAAAATCTATAGGTTAGAACAGAGGTTATTTCATGTTTAATCATCCTATCATATCCGAAAAGTCTGGATGCTTCTTATAAGCGGGGTGCACCTTTTACACGGGGTATTACGGTGTAACTCTCATGCATGGACGAGTCTAGCCCACGCCTCTTGTCACAGATGCTGAGTGAGTGAGTGAGTAATAGGTGTTTAACGCCATTTCGACAGCTAAGGTCATATTCATAGCGAGAACGACATTACACAATTTCACAGAGGAATGTTCCGGTGCCCGCGCATATGTGCACCACACAGTCACAGATGCCACCTTTATAGTAGTTTCATAATTATAAAAGGCTTACAAACGAGATTGATAAGTCTCTCAGTCTAGAATCGATTTTATCAATATTTTGCTCTGTGTTGTTAACATCACAAAATACTATAGATCATAATAGATATATGTCGACAGGCTGAATGATTGTGTGGGATTCTTTATATATGATTCTTAAAGGGAATTGTGTGTTGGCACGCATTGATATATGAACGCTAAAGAGGATAGGAGACATTGAAATTTTTTTATTGAATTTGGTTTTAACCAAAATCATGCACGTCATATCTTTCTGCTTTAGGACGTCAGTGCCTATTGTATGATATATAGTGTAATGATAATATGTGCAAGCTTTGAGACTATTGTTTGAGTTCAGCCTGGTCATTAAACCAACGAAACACTGTGTAGAATGAGAGACTGTTTGTATGGGATTTCTCAATACAACTTATCCTCCTCATCCTTACCTTGAACACATCGTCCAAATTAACTGGAACTCATTTAAGTCTCATCCACTACCTCATACATACTCTTAAACCTAGAAAATAGACTCAATTACTGACCGAAAGAATGGTCAATCCTTCCAACTTAAACTAATACCTCTATTCATTCGTTCTTTTAGCACCCACATTCCGCATATCTCTAGTGGCAATTTTGCCATGATTTGATAAATTTCATCTTTCATTTGGTTGCAGCAAATTCTTCATTTGGCTTCAATTATATAACTATCACTAACACATTAGCCATACTGATAAATTACTCATAAAGGGATAGAATCAAATATATGACACTATGATATTTATGATCTTGGCTGTGATTATGCTAGACTGGTAAGTCTCATCATTTAGCAGTGCTAAAGGCCCATGCAATATAAATGTATATTCTTGCAAGGATTCCTACATGGAATAATAAGATAAGTTTTGTTTCTGATGTCTGAAATACTAAAAGCCCATAGCCTCCTCGATTTCTTAGGTTCCATTAAGCCTTTCCAAGACTCATGGGGAATCCTGGCTCGATAGCCATGGGAACGTTTAGGACTGTACATGAGAGATGTCATACTTTACAATGACCCTTATGGCCCTTCCTATATTACATACATTTACATGATGTCTAACTAAGCCTAACACTTCTATGTACACATTACAATATTTACACTAATCCTGTCTTACAATGCAGCCAGCCAAATATAGCACAAGAAGCGTTTTTTGCCTTTATCATCATACTGCTCTCCATATTATAGGTTTTACTGTACAAAGGGATGACATATTGAACACATACACTTAATACCATATACATCCATTGTATATGAACTTTGGATACAAAACCTCTCTAAATAAACTTTGATTCAAGTTCAGGCAATTCATCACAGTTGATATGTATAGATCCAATAATTACAAATCATAATAATGCTGATTGGACATGTCAGCCAAGCACACTCCCCTAGCACTGTTTATGCTTGATCCCCACTCACTAATTGTCTTTGATTTGGAAGGAGAATCTTTTAAATGTACATGGGGAATAAGTGAAGCATTAACTTTATGTAACTGTCTGAAAGGGTCCTGAGACAGTTAGTTCCGTCTTAATACCCAATGTAGCCTACAGTGCTACAAACTGTAGGTTTGACCTCATGCTCCTTCTGAGGTCTAAGCTCCTATGACCTCTGGTTTGATGCCAAGGGATGCAGACCCTGACCTTGAACATGTGGACACCACCTTGTCAAAGACATTCAATATAGGAATAAGCCTAGGCCAGATATGACAACGTCATCTAGTCCTATAGGCCTAACCTAGATGGGATGTCAAAATCTTACAGACATTGTTAAATAAAATAAGACATTCCACCACAATTCTGTCCAACATACATAAAATTCACTGCTCTAGCCCATTTTAGTTATAGCTATCCAATTAACTATTTGTGTAAATGTTTGTGGTCTTTTATTTACTAAGAGCAGTTCCTGGATGTATTTGCCATGGTTAGGCTCACAGATATGACTCCCAGAATATAGTAGATACTCTATCCACATAACTGATGGAGTTATAGATCTTCTTGAGTCAGTTACATCTAGTATAGACTGTTGATATCTACAGAGTCTCTGCATGATATCCCCCACACTCAGTGGCACCCCCTCTCGGACGGCAGCGCATTGCATTCTGGACCTGAATGCACCTGGCATGATGAGGCATAGACTATGGGGTTAATGAGTGCAGATCGGCTGGGGGGGGGGGGTCAGACCAAGTCACGTGCCCCCTCAATAATAGATAGTTATGCCTGGTCGCTCCTCCTCCACTGGTGCTCCGGCCATGTTGGCTATGGTAGGGTCAATAGCATGCTGAAATGACAAAGTGTAGCAGAGCATTAGTTAACACTGCATAAAGGATACACATTGCGATGGAGTTTTAGATTAATCGAATTGACCATTTCATCTCATTGGCTCTTAAGGAAACGCATAATTCTCACAGAGAAAATGAGTATGAGATGAACATGGAGTTCAATATCTTAAAAATGTCATGTTTTATAAACAAATCAGACATAATATGGAAGGATACTCTCCTAATAGCTATTTTCAAATTGCATTGATTATAATCTTTATTTCTGTAGCTTTTTGTATTTGCATGCTGTAGTAGGCAAAATGCAATGCAAGATGCCAACAAGAGCTTTACAAGTCGACATTCAAAAACCATGCAGCATCATTCGATCATTGTGTGATAGGAAACATTGCCTTTTGTACGATATCAGAAGTAAAGATTGTCAAACGTGTGACATAAATAAAGTCAAGAGACGAGCCTACCCTCGGGGCAGTTAGTAAGAGCTAAGACAAGGATCCTTAATTCTTGCCTTAGCCCTCTCTAACTCTCCCATCAAAATGGGCTGTCATTCATTATTTGAGACATTTTATCATTTATCCAAACTGGTGGCTATCAGTGCAAGTTGGATGTGGAATGTGACAGTTTACCTACATCTAAGTGGGTGGACACTTATCGTGAATGAAATGTGAATTGTGTAGGCCCATTGATGTGCCTTTTTAACGCAGAGATTGATGTGAATTTTGGCACTGATACAAGTCTCCTGAAACAATTGATCTGCTTAGAGTTAACTGATGAGTATAAGAGGTGACAGTTACTGGATGCAAGGATGGAAGAGAGGTCTTATTGTATTCCTGAATAGATGTCAGTACTAATTGGTTGTGGCTAAGTTGGGTCGAAAAGACATACTGCTGCCTTAGCCTTGCAAGGTATAACATTGTGTCAATTTGTCAACCTGTCATAGAACTACCTAATTGATCAATTATCTATAATACATTATTCCTGAATTTATGTACCCTCTCCAAAAGATAATTAAACAAAGGGAAAGGCTGAAATAATTGTTACGACATAAAACACAAAGTATTAAATTACACAAGGGAATCCCAGGGTGTGAAATGAAAGTTGAAACACGAAATAGCAAAATATTTCCAGTCCCAATAGTCAAAACCAAATTAGGCTCCTGGAAAACATCTATATCATAATTTCATTTTTGCACTACCTACATCAACCCAACCTACACTGTAGTCATAGTTTGAGAGTGCTCAAATGAAAGGACTATGTTGTACTATTTGATTTAAAGAAATAGTCAAAAGAACATAGTTTAGAAACAAATCTCGGCTTAGCCAGAGAGTGAGTAATCAAATCGAGTTTCCTAAGTAACATGGTTTCTATTTGTCACAACTACAAAACCAGTTACCTGATACATTTACTTTTGCTTGGCCTTCTATAATACTTAATATAGGCTACAGAATCTACTAAATTTCCCAGAGACCCCTGGGGAAATGGAAGGGGGGGTTAGTTTTCTGTTGTGAGAACAATGTTATCATAACCAAGGTCACACAAACCTGACGGTCATCATACAACTTGTACTCATACAGCTGAAAACAGTAGGCACAGTATCACAATGGGTTGCTAGATTGCTAGATGCTTACAATTAAGCATCTTCTTGTAAAAACCTAAATTAGCTCCAAACGTCTCTAAATCGGCTCCCCTGAATGTATACTTTTGAAACTAGACAAAGGTCCAAGACTTTGTCACATATATCTATATATACGATTGTTGTGCATGTTAAATATCTTCACGGTTCCCATAACGAGTTCCTCATTGGTGCAAATGAATTTTAATGATGGACAGGTTGCATTATCTAAGGTAGTAAGTAGAGATAGCCTATTGGGTTTGGGGTGCGGCTAGGCGAGGCATGGAATAAGGATAATTGTATGGAGTGTCGTAGTTTTATTACCAGTGGAAGGTGGGTGACCTTCACACATGTTCCAGGTGGTACTAGGGTTTTCACATGATTAATGGCAACTAGACGAACCACACTGAGATAGAAAAGAGTCAAGGGGTTGTTGGATCAGGAACGTCTAGAGGATGATTACCTCAAGGGTGAGATGTTATGATTTAGTTGAAAAGGGTTTAGTTTGTCTGTGGGGTAGGGCTAGTAGGTGGTGGCCAGATCGTGAACCTATGCTAGAAAAATCATGTTAAGGTTACTTCTTTCAGTTAGAGATTAATTACCGTCACTTTGGACAGAGTCTTGCCTTGATTCATTGTGTTTCATCTTACTGAGTATGCCGTTTTGCTTCTCATAGCCACTTTATAAACTTGCAGAACCACGAGTCATTTTTCTTTTTCTGCTCCTGCTCATTATTACTCAAAACCTCATAAATAGAGTAAATCTGATTGTGTTGATTAGTCCCTACACCGCCAGATTTACATAGGACATGACGTAAATGGCCTTTCTCGTGTTCAAATCCAAACATGATAACCAAAGAATTGTATAAATCATGAAGAAAATCTTAGAAGAATGGTAGGTAGAACGAAAGCCAGTTGTTGAGTCAAGCAAAGGTGTAGCGAATGTGAAAATGACTAAGAGGTTTTAAGCTCAGGAGGTTATTTCATAATAATGTTAATTTTATCACTATCTTGAAATAAGCTCCAGGTGGTGGTGGTGGTTGTGGTTGTTGTTGTGCACGACTTATTCTTAACCTGATCTCAAGTCAGAAAGTCAATTATATTTGACATATTATGCTGCAATCTGATCTAAGTAAGAATTATTTTCATGATAATTATATGCCTCGCAGCAGGCCTGTATTTCTACTTTAACTATAAAAAGGTATGTTCACGTTCCCATAATCACAACTATTGATTGGTGGAGGATGCCATCACCACAGGTGGAGGTGCGTAGGGTGCAGTGTTGAGATTAAACTCACATTAAATTTGATCATGATTGTGAATTTCTCAATCCAAAGAGTTTTCACATTGCCAAAATGAATGGTGTTAAATGCAGACCTCACCGAATGACCTTTATGTAGGTCTTCATCTTCATAACACCCATGTTCTGACTCAAGAATGTGGCATATGATTATCTTAATAAGGTCAATTCCATTGGCTCGTCATATGACTAGAGATCTATACACATATATAGATAGTACAGAGAAAGTTAAATCTGTTGACACATTTTTCCATAATGCTGAGTCAGGTGGGCATATTTTGGATTGCTTGTTCTCCTCATATGCTCCAGAGGAATATGCAATTTAAACATTGCTAGTTCCAGATGGATCTATCTTATCTATCTCTCTTATAGGTGGAGTTGAACAGGGCTCTGCTGTCCGGTGCTGGTTTGATATGCAATAATGTATAGTAATGAGAGCTATTCTGATTTCAATTTTGAATTGAAAGTAGAGAAGTCAAAATGGCAGTAGGCAGGGGATTTTGGGTCAGTCTCAATTGAGTGAGAGCAAAAGTGAAAAGGTAGCAAGATAACGAATTTGCAAAATGGATCACCCGTGAAATACAGTTGAAAAAAGTGGAATTCGCCCATAGTTATTTCAATTTCGCCATATAAAAATAGGAGTGATACCCCGAAATTGAATCATCGATAAAAAAAACCCAGCAGAGGTATATGAAAAGAGTAAGGGAAAATGTATTTAAAAAAAGTAACATTGATGATTATAAGTATGATAAAATATGGGTCGATTGGGAGCAAAAATACTCACACCTCTTCCTATGGGTTACTACAGGTCGGTTGAGTGTGATTCCTTATCCCAATTGAGGGAAGACAGAGATATTAGTTATACTTAGTCATTAGTCATGGTTATTATGCATTAGGTTCCCATCACCCTTTGTTAATTCTGCTCTTTTTCTTTCTCCTGTCTTAGTCAGGCACGCATAATACAGCATTTATCATGCCTTATCCATGTCTATGATAGCTACAATATGTGTTAGAGGCATTCTGAAATGGGAGGTAAAACACTAGAGGGCTGAACATATTTTGTCTTGACTGAATCATTTTGGCAAGGTGGAAGTTTGGATTTCTTGCTTTGGCACCCATAACCCCGTAATGTACACAAGACTACACATTGGGTTCTGGGAGGGATGGTTTACCGTGTGCACTGGGTTACAAACCTGCTTTCCGTACTGGTAATGAAACAAAATGTGAAATAATATAAACTATAATATAAACTCATTGATGAATTAATTATTATTTGTAATGTCTACCTTAGTGAGAATTATATCGGAGGAATGTACTTAGTGTGGTCGATGGGTGTAGGCTTCCCAATATGTTAGGGGATATTTGTTTCATTTTATCTTGTTTTGCATAAAGGAAATGTGTTTTCAAGAGCTAGGAGAAAATAATGGAAATCATCTTTTTTTATATTGTTAAAATATAGCACCAACGCATAGTACATAGGTTGCCTCTGTGACACAAAACGGTTACCAATAAACTTAGCCTAAAAATAAAGGTTTGTTTCCAAATGTCAGTAAGAACGGGCCTCTGCATAACATACTCAGTTGGAGCATAGCTATGCAGCGACAATCCCAATACATGTTATAGCCATATTATGTACTGTCTTAAAGTAGTTTTATAACAATGTCATCATATCAAGTAGAAACAATGTAAATGTGAACATTTAAACTTACCTGTGGATGGTAAACATTAACTTCATGGTCCTCCACGAAGGAAACCTGGGGCTTTTTATTTATGGACCCTTTGGGAGTACCCCGTGGAGTCATAAGTTTCTGAGTGCTGCCCCCAGCCCGGAAAGTACTCATACTGCCTGGAATACTCTGAAAACTGCTATGTGCACTGGGAGGGCCAGGTAGTAACCGAGCGTTCCCTGCGGTGGCGCCACTGTCTATGGGAGTCACTGCTGTGTCGTATTCTATCTCATTTACAGCGTTCATACGTTTGGTAAGGTCTATACTGCTGCCACTGCTATAATGTTTGTTCATGTTGTCGTTAATGTCCTGGGAGTCATAGCGGTAACCATGGTTACTACTAGTGGCGGTGTAATGGCTCAAATTGTCGTCTGCTGGTACAAAGGGACTGTCCTGTGGTGACGTAGCGTCAGGGTCTAATGTGACGTCATTGTACATGGCCAGGTGATGGGCCTTGGTGGGTTTGAAGGAAAGCCCGTCAGCATCGTCCAGGTAGTTTCTACTGGCCAGGTCTCGGTTCATGTTCAAGCGACTCTCAAATGATTGACTGGAAGGGGATAATTGAAAATTCAATTGAATAGATTGTAGAAATAATATCTGTGGCAAATTACTGTAAGAGTAAAATTACAAAGCTCCCTTATTTGATAGTGAAACCTCCCATATATGACTGAAACCTCCCATACGATGCCTCTCGTCCTTAAGGACAGTATGATTATGTATAATCAAGTTGGCAAGGTCAAGGATTATGTGCCAATCATAGTAACAAACAAAACTAACAAACATGTCAATAATATGATCAATTGTAAAACAGATTATGATGGTTAAGTAGTAGGAAAGCATGGGTATGCTTGACAGGAAATAAAAGGAGAACATGCACCATGCAGTATCAGAAAGCATCGTTAATTGAATTCTGCTAGCTCTCAGCCAATCAAAACGACGTACCAAGCTGCACTCAAGGCAGTGTGACCATCTGATTGGCTGGTGAAGCTGGCAGTGCTGTGGGACAATGTTAGTGCAAACATGCAGTGCAGGTTAGTGCAGGACTGACATGACTACAGATTAGCGTTCAACATACTTCAATGTGCACATAATTATTGTACGAACAGTATCAACAAAGGTTATCAGGCAAACATATTCAAATGCCTTGTTTGTGGATAAAGGCCTGGTTTTGAAGGTTGACTTGTGTGTGTGTGTGGGGGGGGGGGTTAGAGTTTGAGTTTAGGGCTCCACAGTATATGGGCATAAACAAACGCCTCTTTGCAGAGTCCAGCAGGTACCTGCAGACAGAGGGAGGCAGTGTGTCACTCTGGGAATTGCTTGTCCCCTCCTCCATGGAGGGTTCAGAAGGTGGTGGACTTAATCTTGGAGGAGGCCTCGTATCTTTAAATAATGGATTTCTTTGTCAAAGAAGAAACACTAAGACACCAGAAGCAAGGCATTTGTAACTCATTGATATATCACACTAAACAAAACAATCACTTCAAACATGAATAAGCTGAAGAAATAAAAGGACATTTACATTAATAATCTGTCAATTCAAGAGACGCAAACTAATCAGGGTTAAAGGCTAATGATTTTAGGGCTATGAATAAAAAGAAAGAGAGAATCTTCTCAAGTCAAAAAAGAGAAAAATAAATGTATGTATTCAAAGCTTTGCATGATGATTACCGTTTTGCATTTCCCTTGGCATCACTCCTGTGGAAATTGAGTGAACCAAGATTGAAAAAAATGTACCCTCAAATATCTTAACTATAAAACGATAGCAAAGCATTTAACATCTAATTATGCATACGATAATCAATTACGTAGGGGACGTGGATCCCTAAAGTGAAACAATGAAGTATAAGCATCAATTATTCAATGTGCAAAGCTTACTCCTCTCAAAATTTAAAAAGTTAAATACAACATTGCTTTAAAAAGGATATGCCTAGAATACTCATTTATGTTATGGAACACACAGTAGCATCAAAAAATTAAAACATGATATTGACATTGATACAGTTTGATTATCACATGAATATAAGAGCAATGCAGTACAGACAATGGAAGTTGCAAAATATAGAACATTGCAGGAAAAATTTGTGATTCCATAGTATACCACCAAGCTTTGTGTAAAGAATAGATATTTAGTTTTCTCCCTACTCAGTATTGCTTTACTGATAGTGTGAACTCAAAATGTGTAAAGATAGTAAGAATGAAGTATAAACTTTTAACATGGTGATTATCTGTGCTTATAAATAGAAAAAGTGTCCAATCATTTTACCATACTAATAAAAGAGTATCTTGTTCTCTAGAATAACGACGTATAGATGGTTCCATATTCTCCAATATTCTACACAGGGGAAAAGTTGCTGAACCTGAGATAATAGTTTCTAAAAACAAGTGCACGTTCGTCCACGTCCCATGGGAATCTGCAGATCTCAGTTTTTAAGATTCATGTATAATTTTATGTCATATATCCTGTATAGATCATCATTTCCCCACTTATCTTCTGCCTAAGATAAGCATTCACCTTTTTACATGGGACAGAAAGTCTACTGAACCAGAGCTCCATTTTCAAACTGGGGGAGCGTAGCATAGGCAAATACTCGTTTACGTGGACAATGGCCACTGTTATTGGTTTTACATAGAATTAATACACACATTAGTCAAATTCAATGGGGTATTTGGGATGAAAATGTAATGATAAAATTAGTTTTGTATTATTTGGGGGGACAGGTTACGTTTAGATTCGTCATGTTGGATAGATTGATGAGGACAAAACTGACTAAGAATAACACGTTCCCTTTGTGGCAAGGTTAATACTATAACGAGAAAGCAATGGCCTAAATGCCAATAAGTGCCTTTCAATATTGTAAAGCTTAATTCTCCCAGCTTCACAAAATGCTCATACTCTGGCATCCGTACGATCAGACAAGTGCCATAATTTAGCATTTTAACCCCAGCAATTTCCAAGGCATTTGGCAAGTATCCTCTCAGAAATCGAGAATATCACAATTAACCACAGTGATGATATGGTCACCAAATGATGCGTTCAGCACGCATATCGGGAAAAGATATCACACTGGTATTCGTTGATGCATATTTCCCATACTCCCTTATAACACTGTGATCTATGGGTGACCATGAAGTGAGTGACTCACTATTGCTCATGTCTACTGCTCAGTGACACAGACTGTGAGGTTGGCATCGTGCTACAGTCTGTCCGCATGTCCATATATACCAAGCTCTACTGATGAAAACCAATTCCCCTTAAGATGTATCACCCCAACCTCCTTCTGGGCATACCACGCTCTGTATAAGGTCTATCATGTTCAGGGGTAAGGAAGGTGGCATGATTTTGGACATTTGTACAGAAAACCATTATGAAACGTAAGCTTATATAGGTATATTTTGATAATGATTTAACACTGGTCAATCATACAAATTTGATTGTGGTGAAGTCAATGGCCAAAGGTTGTGAGGGTGTGCAAAGAGGTGTGGCTCTAGAGTATCCTCCAAACTACTGAAGATATAAGGGAGTGATCATTTTTTAACAACGGGGGGGGGGGGGTTGAGGGGGGTTCAGAATTTGTTCAACACCTCGGGTGGGGGGGTTCAAAATAATTTCACCTGTTTTCAGTGGAAAATCCAGCGCATTACTATAGGCTAAAAGGGGAAACCCACCAGCCCCCCTGTTGTTAAAAAATGATCACTCCCTAAGTTGAATATATAATTTTGCATGTCTACGATAAGAATTATGTAACGAATCTCCTCAAATAGAGGGTATATCCCAGTAAACATCAAGACGTTTTATTGTAGCAAACAGGCAAATAGCAATCCCTGGATAACCAGGGAAACAGCTAAAGAGATTTTTATGGATGAAAAAGAATCCGATTTGTATATGCGATGCTGTTTTGTGTGCAAACATCTGTGATAGTACATAACATCTGCATATTTGCTATATGGAGACTATGTTCATAAAATATGTAAATAACAAGTTAATGTTAACTGGGATACAGGCTGACCTGAGTGAGAGGAGGCTGCCCAGATGCTGGGTGTAGGAGGTATAACCATCATGTCTAACAAAGCCCCTTGTCTTAAGTTTGAGTTCAATAGAGTACCTAATACTGGATACATGGTCCCTGGGTAGGGAAAAGTGGGACCGATAGTGTTGGCTGGATGTCCAGTTAACATGAAACAGGGCAGATTGTAGTCGTCCTATATCATCCTCACCCCTACAGGTAGGCAATCCATTATCATTTAAAGTTATGATTATGAAGTATTTTGTTATAGAATCGTTCTTATTTATTGTTGCTATTACCCTGATCAAATCAATTATACGACCACAGGCATTGCTCTTGATATTTTCCCCCATTTGAAGATGGACGGGGCTGAATTTAGTTCATTATTCTTAGATTTCATTAGATTGTGTGTTTTCTTTCACTTTGAATCTTGTAATTTATGTAAAGGATAAGACTTAATGTTCTCTTCATATTTGACGAATTGCAGCTGTGCAAGGCGAACCTCATGAATGTGTTATCATCAATCTAATCAACATGGCGGGGCCCTGTATAGCATTGATTAATAGCTCTGGGTGAGTGGTACATTTGAAAGAGTACAAGCAATCTAAATCATACTATGTACTTACGATCTAACAAAATCACTTTTAGGTTTCCGCGCTTTTAATCGACTGAAACACAAAAGAGTTACAACTACTGCACCACTGCACACTGAGAATACAAGGTATGGTTCATACAAATGGGCATGTGCTGTTTTCTTCTCTTCATTTTGTTTGCTGCATACCAGCAGATGCCATTTTGTATGCTTGCACATGTCTATGCACCATGTAAACTGGTGTCATAAACAAGGCTTTACATGGGGAAGGATAACCAAATGTCCACGATGAAAACTCAGAAATCACTCTTCACAACCAAACACAGTTTCATAAAATAACTATTTCAACATTTACTTCTCATTTGTTGGATTAGAATGATAAATATCGGATTTTTAGCTTTGAATTCATTGCAGAAATAAGTAAAGTAATCATGAATTACAGGATGATCAACATGGTCAGAATTTGGTATTGAGAATGATCTGTCTTTGGTTGTGTCGCTTTTAGCTGGGATGGGATGAATCATCATCAGGGCTTCACAAACAACACAAAAGAATCAAAGAACTAAAACCTGAAAGAAAGAAGATGAAGCAAAACTACTCCCCAGTTGATAGGAAAGTGCCTTTGACCAGTTCACCATGCTGAGCTGATATAGGGTAAGAATTAGTCAGGTATATCTTAGGACATGGACATCTCCCTGAATCTCCCTTTAACGTCTCAATTCGAATCTCGGCTGGGGTGTAGTTTTGGGTTATGTCAGCAAAATAGAATGAATGAACTCAACAAACATTCAGATGACCTCTATACAAATTGATCCATGTCTACCCTACTTTATGAGCTACTCACCGACGTCTTCAATAGGACAGGAGTAGGTCAAAGACAAACATTAAAGTACAAGTACAAAATGGTGATAGTGTTAGTGCATTGGACACATATTATTGCCCATGTTTGAGACTTAGCCTGACAAAAACCGGTTTGTTTGCAGGTAATATTATCTCAAACATGTTGCAATCCTAAGGTAGAATCTTGAGGTACTCAAATTGAATCAACAAACAGAATTTCATGAATAGTGAGGCTGTAGCAAATTGCCATGTAACTCATGCTTGGGTCAGAAATAAGAATCAATCTTGTGTTTGCGTCACACAGACTTCACTTTGAATTGATAATATGAAAATGGAAGAAGCTTGGAATTTCTTTGAACACATGAGAACATTTGTCACTGATGAGGAGGGATAAGAAATTAGTTGAAAATAAAATCTGACCAAGAATAAATGTGTTGGTATTAGATATATTAAAATGATTATAACAGATTCCTTATGTATAACAAGCTGAAATAATAAAGTGTGTACACTTGACTTCTACAAATTTCATTTCCTACAGAGGGATAGTTATGTGCTCAGTTTCAGTATCCCGAAAAGCTACCAGTGACTTTCGTGCTGCATTCGCAGTGCACATTGCACTATAGGTGCATTACTATGGGTGGTATATATACTAAAGGTACCATCTATAAGGTTGTGCAAATCTCGGTGAGGGTGGATTTATAGCCCTACTAGTGAAACTGTGTACCTTGGGGAGATTGTAAATAGGAATAAATCCCTCTTAATTATAAATTGGGTATCATTCATATTCTCAAATTCGTGAACATTCGCTAATTTGTGTAAATCATGAGCAATGACCAACAATGGGGTGATTTAAATTGAAAATAAAATTTCTCGAATGCAAGAGCATGCCTGGCATGTCACAATGCATTAGGCAAAATTGATATGACACAAAATATTGCTGAAAATACTTTGCAAAAATATGAAGGGGAACAAAAGGTCAATCTTCCCACATAAACATGACAGTTCACTGACCAGGATGTGGGTACATTAAACATCAATACAAACCACAAGAACATTATATGTATTCATGTGTTTCACTTGAGTACAAAATGGCAAAGTCAAAGTGAGTGAATGTATGCACAGGACAGCATTGCAGGAGTATATATGTGTAACGAAGACAGGAAGCCATAGAATATGTATGGAGGAATATCATATTGAACCAAATACTATCAAAATGACATGTCTTGTGTGTCAAATATAGTCATGGTCACCCCACAAAAGTCTATCACCCTTTCAGCTGTGAAAGATATATATCCAGGCCACATTTGAACTAACATGATTTGAGGATGGCAAAGACAAGGCTGTGTATCAAGAGAAGGGTCAGGGACCAAGAGATATACTACAGGTAGTTTTAGATCTAGATGACTTGAGGCTCAAGTGGAGTGAACTTAGTTGTTACCATATGGCTCATCCTTCCGACGGCTAAATATAGGGTTAAATCGTGAGAAAATCAGAATATCTTCTTTTAAAGTATATATTAAGTGAACCTAGATGAAAATAATAGGTTTTTGAGGCAGGCTTCCTCCATTGCTGGGGAATAATGCACAACCTAGGTAATGGCCAACCTCCAGTAGTTGTCTATACGGTTGGAACTATAAATACTATGCTGATAGTACCTTCATCTATTGTATAGGATACCAGCAATAGACACACTCATGGTTAAGCATAGAAAGCGTTAGTCTATTGGCATAAACTACTCAGCAGTTTTGATGAAGTCAAAAGGCATTGTCATTCTTGATATGATGCACTAAGCTAATGGAATCCATTCACATTCCTGTCTAAAAGCAGTGAAGTCAAATTAGAATTTAGAGAAATTGCTCTAGTAGACTTGCTCTCCTTATTAGAAGTGTATTTGAATTATTCCTCAAGATGACTTTTTTAAAATCTGTCTTTTCTTATACAGGCCAAGTTATACAAGTTAACAAAGAAAGGCAGTCATAGAGCGGAGCAGCTCTATACATGAACATTCCACTCACAATCTAATCAGTCTATAATTCATCATTGATTGTCAGCTTAGGCCTGCCTTCTTGATGAATGAATAATTATCATTTTGCCTAGATTATTCCCAAAGAGTCAAAAGTTTCTTTGAACCACCGTAGACCTTCCAAAACTTCTATAAATCAATTATTTATGAATACTGAAAGTCGTTCTTGGTGTTATGTTGTGTGAAGACAGGACATTAGTACAAGACAATGCGGTTACTTCGTCAACTACAGCAGTACATTATCATGTACATTCAATGGGGGAGACAATACCTAAGACATGACTCACACAAATCCAGATTATCATACCAATAAATGCACAACCACAGGCACAAACATGTTATACCTGCCAATAAGGGTGCATGGGGCTGGCAGGTTCATAATATGGGCACAATACAGAGCCATACTTGGTAGTGGTGTTGGACATATATCAGGCTAGGTGGTCTAGGGTTGGGGTTTCAAGAAGCTGCAGGGGTTGTATTACCATGGAGCTTAAAGCCAGTATCAGGACTGTTGTTGGGTCTCCTCCTGTGCTGGCTTGTCATTGGAGGTAGGCTGCACCTGAGGCTGGTGGTAGTGCTTACTGATAGCACCAGGGGTGATAACAATTACCATGTATTAATAAGCTTCAGAGGATGTACACAGTATGATGATGAAGTATGGGTGTTCATGAAATTGGTCTATTGAGGATAACATTGGGAACATGTGTTTTGGATACTAATTTATAAGTATGTGCATGTAGACAACCTGAACATAGCTGAATTCATGTGGAAGAACGAAACTGGCCTTTAATCAATATGATGAGAAGTCTTATTCTTGATATCTAATTGTGGAATTCTGATCAGTTGAGAACCCATGACGGAGGTGGGCATATGATAAGGTAAACGTCATGCTATTGTAGAGGCAGATGAATGTTCTAAGTCATGATTATATTTCAAAATTTCAAAACCTCAATGAAAACACAGAAGACAACGTGTTAATCTATGTTATGTAACATGACAAACAGGGAGCTAAATTATTGGCTACTATAACCCTATGACATAAGTATGCTAAATTTGAAGGAGGGGGTAATGTACTGACTCCATAATCAGTATTTATAATACCGACAAGCCTAGTCCTACTACCTCGCCAGATTGCTAATCCAATAGGTATAGTACTCTTTATCCTTACAAAGCTTGGCATGGAATCATGATCAGAATGAAGCAACGCTGAACAATGTTGCCTTTTATAATTCGTAATGGACAGGTGAACACTTTACAATTGCATTATACATTTACTATGAACATAAAAACAATTGCTTAATTTAACATGGTCTGATGTATATCTAGATTTCGGAGAATAATGATAGATTGATACGGAACTGAACAAATCCAAATCCTTTCGTTTCAATATAACATTATTTCAGAGAAGAATATCATCAACGACCATTGGTTTGTGTTGTTATTGATTCAGTAACTGACTAATATAGTGGATTGTAAAACACAATAGAATCTTTACCATACCATACCATAGTGTTGAACACATCCATTTAAGTCTGTAGAAATCTATACGTATTTCATATGCCTAACGTCTATACATCTACTATATAAAGGTGATGTGGAAATATCTGTGGGAATGCCATAGAGACTACACATAAGTCCCAAAAGGGCACCAAACGCTGATTGGCTAATCGCATCTACACATGACTGGTGCTCTGTGATCTGATTGGTCTAGAGGAGATCATGTGACCCCTACTCTGTGAGCTGATTGGTTCAGGAGGACTGATGGTTTGCGTGCATACCTTGGGACACAAGAAGCAAAAGCTACGAGTCTGACATCGGGCAGGGTCCAGGACCATCCCATCCTGCTGTGTAGGTAGAGACAGCGTTAGGAAATATACAGTGAGATCCAGGGGTATACCGTCTGTACAACTAGAGATTCTTTTCTAATATACTGGTAATAATTATACATAATGATACATAGAAAATGCCTTATATTTGTATCTCTACTTCATTACGTAGTCAATACCGGTATCCCCATGGATCATTACAGAGAGGTAGAAGAATATCACAGATGATAGAAAGTGAAATGATAGAATCAGGAAATCAGGAGTTAGAGGTGTTTTGTATAAAGTAGGGACTATGTGATGATACAGAAATATTTTTTCCATGTTTACGCTTTTACTGTACATCCTCGAAATAACATGAAAGTCATGTTGATATGTAAATTCATGATTTAGGTTGGGACCATCCCTCTTTATATAACCTTCTAGAGTTAACTGAATCTGGTAGTATGTGATTTTGTAGCTAGGTTAGTCTAGCTGACTCCTAACGACACTACTGATTCAATGTACAAGACAATCAAAATTTAGGGGAACACATGATATATTTAGGACTAGGGTGAGGGTCATGCGATACACGGCTATCTTTGATCAGGATTCATGCCAATCTACCTGAGAATACTGCGTTTTAGCATGGTATTGTTTATATCGTTCTCCAATTTTATAATAACGCTGCTTCTTATTCAATGCTAGATATTATGCGATGACGGGATTTCTTTTTGTTAACATTCAATCTCTCGTTTGAATCTACAAACGGACTAGCTCATAGAAGTTATCGTTGCTAAACTAGGATTGCAAAAGGTCATTCCTTTCACTTTGATCTTAGCTCTCCAAGAATTGTCCATCAATTTTGAAGAGGAACAACACTTGAAATAACCCAGGGGTTTAGGACTTCCACATATAGGATATTTTCAGTTTCACAGATTTGTCATTTGAATGACTACATAATGTTTTTAGGATAATCCGTGTCCTTATTCTACTGGCAAATATGATCTGTACTGTTATGTCAGCCATGTATCGGACCAAAGTGCGATCTCAGGATGCCAACTGTCGATGATAAGCAACTAGGCATTCTTTTCAAAGCGGTATTATTCAGATCGGGTAGGGTATATCAGATCTTGTGGTACATACTTATGATATGACACTGATAATCATATCCAAATGGTATAGATTAAGCTATTTACACACAGAGTTACCAATCTATTATGATTTCACTAGGTGTCTGTTCTTAACCCTCATTTTCAACATGGACATTACAATATACATGCTTTAAAACAATGAGACTGAACTCTTTTTCTTTCTTTTCTTTTCTTCTTGAGTGAACATTTGCTACTGACAAGATATACGTTTTAAATGCCTTACCATGTTTAGATCACACTGCAGCTATCTATAATTGTTGTTAGATACTAGTGGTGTCTTATAAATGCATCTATCAGTTACACACTTTAACTTAAACGTATGGTTATTTCTTAGTTCGTTTCTATCTCCTTTTACATGTGCCTTACCTTATAATTATCAACAGATTTATGTACCATAATTTTCACGCATGCATACAATTCGCATTTATTCATGCTGAATATGACCACAGAGTCAACACACATTGGGGTAACCTTATGTTTACAACTCTAAGTAGATATCTAATATCGACAAGGGATTCAGTGTACTTTTCATAACGAAGGGTTAGTTTTATTATCAACTCTACCAACACAGTCGATTTCAAAATTTTAAAATACAACTGCAATGTCGTCCATGCATACAAAACACTTTAACCATGCGGCATTCGTGGTAATTATTTAGGGTTTAGGGTTGAATTGAGGGTATTTGATACCATGCATGACCACCCACAAAGGTCTATCATTCACACCATGGCCTTTGCAAACGTGACAATGTAGGCAGCTATATACCTAAAGTACAAGGAAAGGGCAATGGGTATGATGCAGGGTAGGTTGAGGAACTAATAGCAAAGACTTCCACTTACCTTTTATAGATGTAAACTGTCATTACTATAACTATGACCAGCAGAACACCACACAGGACGCCCAGGACGATCACTAACACCAAGTTCATCTCTTGTGCACTAGAGGGCGGGCCTCCTGAAATGGCCGCCACTTCCGGCGAGAAGTTGATGACGGCGACAGTAGAGCCCTCTAGTGGAGGGTCTCCATCGTCTTTGGCAACCACAAAAAGTCTATATTGGTTATAAATGAACATGTCCTTTGTGCCTTTGATGATGAGGTCGCCTTCCTCTGAGATGGAGAATAACCTGTAGAGAATGGATAAGATCATGTTATTGAAATGAGGCGCACTATAATGTCTTAGATACAGGTCTGGTTTGATGTAGCCCCCGCCCCCTATGTACTCTTATTCTTAGCATTTCTCTGTCTTCTTGCTGGAACTCATGGAATTCGATATTGGGTGATCGTCTATCCTTCTATCCTTCTAAGAGTGTTAATTTGTAAGTAGTATAGGGAATCCGGGACTTGTCTGTGGTCATGCAAACTTGTCCTGCTTTGCTTGACAAGATCGGTTAGGCTGAAGAACAGTTTTAATGTGTTTCTAGCCTCATCTTGTACGTTTGTATACATCACAAAACGGACAAACAAGTTTGTCCTTGTCCACTTACAGAAGTGTAAGCTCCATTGTTTGCTTATGCCATTAACAATAATTACTCTTTTGGGTGTATGTTTGGCAACAGGATCATATCATGAATATCCTCGTACAAAGATGTTTGAATTATGAGGAACATTGCGTCAGTTTCTACATGCCCCAGGGCACTCCTGTTTGCAAGATAACATGTAGCCAGAATGGTCAATATTAACCAATTGCATCATCTTATCGCATCAATGTAGGCTATTTGAAATGAACGATTCCCTGTATTTCTGTACTTGGCAGCAAAGACAAAAACTAAGCTGGTTTGTCCAAATACTGCTTTAAATACTCTCCTTTCTAAGGAGATGTTTTAATTTCATTTACCAGCCATATAATTCTCAATTTTTAATTACATAGGCTTATTTTGTGCTTTCAGTTCAAGGGGGCACAGGAAGTTAGTGAGTATGAGGTAGGCTACTATATATGGTGGGCGTAGGAACGCACGTGTTCATGTAACGTGTGACTGTAGTGCTCCCATGTGAATGAAAAAGCCTGCATATGTTTATTTTTCTGTAAGAATTATTCATATACAACTAATAATGCTCTTATATTATATGTTTGACTTATAGAGGGCACTTACGTCACGTTGTCCTTGAAGCTGTAGCTGACTCTGGTGACGGGATCTGCGTCAAAGGCCGTCAGTTTACCTACTGTGGCGCCCTCCTCAAACTCTGAGGTGAACACGGTGACTGGCCGCAGAAAAGTGGGTGCATTGTCGTTCATATTTACGACATTTACGATCACTGTAGTCTCGTCCGACTGCAATTAATGCATAAATAAATAAAGATACAACAAATCAACAAAGGTAGGCGTATGTAAATGAAGGATATGGTCATCAGCAATTGCATCTCGTTCATCACTGTCCAGTAATCTTATTAATATGCATCCTTTCAATGAATGGAATATTCATCATATATTTTTGAATTCTAGATGCATTATGAACTCAATTATATTTCGGAATGACTAGAGGCGATAACAAGGGGAACCTTTTACACTGTCCTGTCCCAAAGGCGCTGATATAGCTTCTGTATGGACCATATAGGAATTAGTTCATTCGATTTGCCTTTATATCACTGGTTATATCACATATGTATAATTGATTTAGGCATTTCTATGAGTGCTATTATTTGAAAAGACTAAAGATCGAAGCAAGCATACACAAGGATGGGAGGGACATATAGAGTTCTTAATATCTTTGTTAATAATCTCCAGAACGCTTGTTCTTATGTGGAGATCATTCCCCACTCCCAATCCACACCTTCTCCCCGATCCCACCCTCCCTATCCATAGCATCCCTTCCAGGAGTGCCAACCAGTCAGGTGACAGCTTGCCCCGGCTGCTCCCATACACACGTCATCCAGACTTATAAATGGCCGCCCACACCTTGGCCATAGCACAGCCAGGGTGGGCGATAAATGGCACAAGGAACAGGGAAATCGATAAGAAGAGCCAAATGCAATCAGACGCCTAGGTTTGGCCTGTCGGGGGTTTAGGACCAGACAGGCCATAAACAAACAAGCCAAGTTTGGGCCCAAAATGGAACATGGGTCTCATCAGTCAGTTGGCAATTGTTGTAGAGAATAGAACAGGGGTGGCGGCAGAGTAGGGGATGAGAATCGCCTTTACACTTGTCATCAGTAAATCTTATTTCACAGTAAATCTAGGATGGTTGTAAAGTAATATACAATGCTGAGGATACATAAAGTGTATGGATAGGATCCTTCGTATTTGCCCTATTGATCGAGGATCAAATGATACTACTATATCCTTATAAACATATGGGTAAAATTCCATTGATGTGGAATGATAGAGGATGATATTAAGGATTTCTCACAATAACCAGTCTTATTCATTCCATGATTCGGGAAATGACACCCTTCAAAAGATGCAATAAGATCTCCTTGTCTTTAATACGCTAGGATGGAAAAGGCCCAGAAGCTATTCACTGAGAAATGATTTACAAGTCTGTGACTCTTTCAGAGATATGCAATGATTGATTAGCTGTTCGCTGGCATTCAAACTTTAAGCGCATTTCAGTACCGGATTACAGTTCTTAAGGACATGTGAAATCCACTCATTGCATCACTACATAACAAGAATATCAAAGGTAGTGTCAAGTTGAAGAATAATATGCTTTCCCTCTATATTGGGTTGTAAGCACCCTCTAAACTCTAGAGGGAATGGTTATCAGTATTAAGGTTTGATATTGATTGTTTTTTCGATGCACCATTACAATGCACTGCATTACTGCATCATACTGACCCTTCAGGAGTGTATCAAGCCCATCGAGGGTTTGCTTGATGCATGAATGCAGTATTGTCGCGTTGCTAGCCTGTGAAACGAGAGATTGAACAAAGACAGTATTAAGCACCAATGCTGTCATGAAGGGATTACCAAGCATGTCAAATAGAAAAGCAATACTTACGAAGCTGCCATCTGTGACTTGGATGGTAAGCCTGTACTGGGCCTTCCTCTCATAGTCCAACGGCCTTTGGGTCCTTAACACTCCCCTAAGAAGCAAAAGAAGCCATTTCAATGGTGTTGTGTATGCCCATGCAAAGAATGATATCAGTAAACTATAAATGGCTATTTCAAACGATTCGCTAGAAAAATCAAAATGCTATCTAGACCGTTGTCAAAAATTGTGTACTCCACTGACCTTGCACAAAGAGTTTACCTTAGTTACAAAACGGAGTTCTCAACTACAGTTCCCTTTAAACATCAGAGTCGAGGGGAACATGGGTATTAAGGATAAGCACTAATAATCAAGAAAAATGGGTGGGGGGGGGGTTATCTGCTGTAATATGACATTAGTCAATTGACCCCGCATAAGTATGTGTGGAGGTGAAAAGAGATTTATAACACACAAAATATGTTCCACATAGGCTAAGCATGCAATATTGAGTCTATTCCAATGCAGGTGTGTACCACTGCAGTAATAATTCCTTATCAGGCTAAACAGTTCACACATTTTAGTAGCTCAAGGTAAGAGAGCCGAGGTAGGATCTACTCTTTAAGTAACAGGGAAAAGAACATTTATCATTTTACATGTATGTGGATAAAACTAGAGCAATTCATAGACTGCTTACAAAAAAGGGTCTCAAGCACCAAACATCATTGACAGGGCACCAAATGAAGCTGTGGAATTTGTGATAATAACCCACATTGGTGACGTCATACAAAGTAGAGGGTACAACACAATAATCATAATTTTCTCCAGTCATAATACAAAACAAAAGTATCCAACAACCCTAACCACGTGATGGTAAAGGTTCTTTAAAATATGACCCACTGACTGCTGGCTGGCGGCTGGATATTACTCTAAATGTCTAATTGTCTTACTCTCATTCTAGGAGGTGGCGCAGGTATCTGGAGGTTATTTCCTCACAGGCTACTCCTGTGCCTTTCGAGTCCTATTAAAGTGTCCATACAGATAACACAGACATTTCTAGTCGTAGGGCTCCAGAAGGCGGCACTCTAATGGCTAGGGAAGGGTAACATCCCACAAACAAAACTTGCAGAATTTTAAAAAAGCAAGTGAAAAGGATTCCAAATATCCAGCACTACCGTATACATATCACACTTGTTCATATGCCTTAACTCCTTCCTAATTTTTCTAGAACGACTTTAATTTCTCAATTCAAATGGTATAGCCAACGTCAGTGGGTCATGGCTCTCAGTGGTAAGTGGGCAAGTGAGGAAAATATTCTTCTTTTCTATCCTTGAGAACACAACAGATTCATCCTCATGCAGTGAAAGACCTCAACATGGAGGTCAACTTACCATGTCAGCCTGTGTGATACACATTGGACCATACAACAAGCTATAATAGATTAGTTCAAGTTCAATATTCCATGTACAGCATTTGTATGGGGAAAATACATAGTGGCATATGAGGCGTACATGAATAATCTATCACCTAGAAAGCCACAACCTTATAAAAGACTATTTCTTGTGCATATACACCAAGCCAAGTGCAAGGAATCTTTCATTTTCTTAAATTTGTTAGCCTTTCCCACCTAGTTCTAATTCCAAAATTCAGAATTCTAAATATATTAAGCATTCTAATTCCATTTTGGGAAGAGTGGGTAAGATATGGCCCATTCCCCCCCCCCCCGGTAATGTACTTTATGTCAATGTTAGAACTGTTGTTTCTATGACCAGACAGCATGGTGTCAGGATGGGGACATGGACCGTTCAGTCACCCAACCACATATTGAACATTTTGCCCAAATTTGAGTCCATATGTGACTTCTTTTGAACTGTCAAGTGCTGCCTATAATCAGTGTGCCAATGAACCCATTACACTAACGACCTGATGTGACTGTACAATATTTGTCAATATCCATCCTTCATATTAGCAACTGCCAGAATCAATAGACAGAATGAAGAGGCCTAAATCTGTCATGGCCATTTTATTTTTAGCACTAGATCAAGAATCCTATAATAACCATGAGCTCAGGCAAACGCACTTTCATATCAAAATGCAGACCATTCTACATTGTGTATTGCATGGGAACAGTGCAATAAATTGTACAATTACAAAACACAAATTGGCCAGCCATACCATGTGTATACAATTAAGAGAATATACATTTTGCTCAGACAACGAGTTATCATTTGAGAAAAAGTACCAAAGCATCACAAGATCCTACTCACCCTCTTTGATCCAATTCAAAGTCTGGAGAGATTGGTCCAGTTCCAAAGGAGTACGTCAAAGTGGCACCCTGTTGGAAGCAGAATCCCAGACCTTAATCAGCACATGATGTCAAGATATGGATGTTTTACGTTTTAGAACTCTTGCCTAGTCACTCTATCAGCTTTTTCATACTGCTTTCTATTGGTGTTATAAATGGTAACAGCCCCTCTCATTTAAGATTTTAGGGCACCAAGGAATTGTGAGGTCATTTGTTAGAATTATATTAGACATGTTACTACACAGGTTGACGATTATGTTATTTTTCATTAGACACACAATTTTCTTAAATGTTAGCTATACATCTTAGCAACCATATAAGTGCTTAATTTTAAAAGCATGCTGTGAGTGTTCCCTATCAAATGTCACCCCCGGTACTAAAAATTATGTGAGTTGGTCAAGTTGGGTTAGTCTGAAATTGGATTGTAATGTATGATTAGTTTGCTCACGTGGACAAATGAACAAGTTAAAGGGTGATTTCAGACCGCTGTAGGTGTTGGTGGTCTCATACGAAAGACATTATCCCCAAGAACAAAGACAAATGCTTGTTTTTGTTGTTATCGTTTAGTGCTAATAAACTGGAATAGACATTTCTCCGAAAGTAAAAATTTTCACAATATACACTTTAAACAGAATTCTGGGGAATTTCCAGATATAAAAGGACATATACTTTCCAAATGGTGTAGGTACAACAATAATAACCTATGAGCACACATCTAGAGCAGTCTGAAGTTGGCTTAACTCTGGTAAGATTCCTCCACCTTGGTATCTACCTGATCTAGCTGGATGGTCAAAGGGTTCAGTCCCGTCTAGGTCATATAATTAAACACGGGACCAGCGATAAGACCCCAGGTCAGTTGGATCCTGTCTCATCGGGAAATAGTCCTATTATCGCCAATATTCAGGCCCCATTTTCAGCATCTTTGTCATTATGGTTAAGTATCGATTAACAGCCTACTGCCACTGGAGGAATTTTGAATAGATAATTGCGAAGATTACCTTATGGGGTGGAATAAGGTTACATGACAAGTGTAGTTTTCTAAAGTTTCCAATTTGTTTCTAACATTGCTATTAAGACCATTGATCTTCCCCCCTTAATTTTTCAATTGAAATCCATTGGTTTATCGGTTATAACCTCCGTGAGACAAGATTCTCTATGATAGCTCCTTTTCTTTAGAGAAGTAACACTGACCCGGGGCCTCATTTGTTTGCTTAACTCTCATGTGAACCTCTAACCCTAATTATTGGTTACCTCGGAGACCACCATAATTGATGTGGCTCCACCTGGAGGCGATTGCTGAACAAAGCTTGGGACCTGCGTGGTGTGGAGGAGAGATTTGGATTAGACCTACAGTGAAGTGTGAACCTACACTCTGTGGTGTCCCCTTTGGTTAATGCTGAAACAAGCACTAATCATCCTTGGTCAATTCATAAAGTTCATGTGGATTCTCATGTTTTAGTTCCCATATCGTCATGATATAAATCGAGGATTTAGAATTATTCATATGTAGTATTGTCAGGGGGAGGGGGATGCTTGACATGCGTTCCCACCTATAGATGGGATTTCACATAGAATGACAACTGGACCTGAGTAACCAAAGAGAGACAATTGATTCATATTCAGTACAATACGTGTAATGCACACACCTGTATTCCATTCACTTCACAAGAGTCTGTTTTACTTAATGGTATACTCGGATGGTATTTAAATTTGTTTGACGATGAAGGTCTAATATCTAGGTGCTTAGACTTTTACACTGATGAATTTCATGGTAGAAATCACCTTCTACAACAACGGTTTGACATATACTTTGAATGATTAATAATGTCTAGTCCGGTCTTCCATTTATCCAGTCGAGAGAGACTGTTGAAAGTGCCATAGAGACTGTTGAAAGTGCCATGTACCTCATACTATAGACCTAGGTGTCCATTCTCTGACACATCTTCAGACCTGATTAATATGTTTACAGAATACCTGTATGTTTGTTTTAATATAGCGCACAACGTTAATGGCATACAGGAGAAGATTGTTACTATAGAGTGGTTCAACAGTATTGTTAGGTAAAACACAAGCAGTAGACATTACATTAGACACAAACACAGTTGAGCAAACCAAGCCTGCATTACATCATTATGATTATTCTAAGCAATTTAGGCACCCCATATTGAATCTAGCATTGATGGTAAATGTACCGAAAAGCTTGAATATGAGCTATTCAGCTATTGTTTATAAGTAGTGCATTGTAGTTTGAGGTAGGGGTCAGCGTGGCTTGCATCCTAACCTTTATCCTTGAATGTCTATTCATAAATGCCAAATCCTGCTCTATGGATATCACACGCGTTTAGCTTGCTGCCTTATAGTGATGGACACATTCTAGATAACGTAGCCAAGAACCAACAGCTTGACTGCATATTTCGATGGACTAATTAACAGAATAACTGCTGTTTTCTCGGCCGCATAAGAAGGTTCTTTGACAAAAACTAAAACCTCTCCCAAATCACCCCCATAATGTCCCCTCTGGAATATTCTCCCTAGACAGAGTGGCATAGAATCTTCACCGGTTGCAAATCTCGGGCCTTATCTCGTCCTTTCACGCCTCTCTTAGTACGGTTCCATGGAATTTTCCTTCTTTGTGATGTTTACTTTCTACTCATATAGCTCAATGACCATACATATTTAACCATCCTCTGATGTACAAAGAACAGTCGTTCTTGAATAAAATATGCACAGATATAAGGGAGTGATCATTTTTTAACAACGGGGGGGGGGGGGCTGGTGGGTTTGCGCGTGGATATTTGACCCCCCCCCCCACCATTAAGGGCCGAAAATCGTGCGCGCCCTTTTAACCTATAGTAACACGCCGGCTTTTTCGCTGAAAACAGGTGAAATTATTTTTACCCCCTGGTCAAGAGGTTGAAAAATTCTGACCCCCCTGGTCAAGGGGTCGAAAAAATTCTGACCCCCCCCTCAAACCCACCAGCCCCCCACCCCCTGTTGTTAAAAAATGATCACTCCCTAGGGTCAGAAATATATGGGTACTTTGTCATAAGTGATAGAAATAAACATCACAGAGAGGGGAAAATTGATGGAACCTGATTAAGTGGGGCGTGAATGTGCTAGATAAGGCCGAGATTTGGCAACCGATGGGCAGGATACCGATGACAGCGGTTTAGCTAGTCCTCAGGGCTACAGCGCCTGTCGCGTCCGCGCGGACTCTACGCGGATCCTCCCGCGGTGAGCGTAGGTGCGCGGGCGTAGTGGTAGTCCTCAGGACTATAGCTAATTATGCATTGCTTAAGTCTAATGCTACTAGTAGCTAGTAAGGCCATCCTTAGTCCTGGGGACTAGGTGATCGTTTAGCCCACAACTAAACTATACCGGTCAAGTCCTGGGGATAAAAGCATAGTCCTAAGGACTAAAGCCTAGTCCCCAGGACTAAGAACATGAGGATATTGTCCTAGGGACTAATTGTACATTCCCATGAATTACCTTGCAGACCCCATGACTTTGTATAAGACTGTGCTTTTAGTCTCCAGGACTAAGCTTTTAGACCTGGGGACTAATTCATAGACTCAGGGACTACTTGTTTAGTCCTGAGGACTACAAAAACATCTGCCTAGTCCTCAGGACTAATGCATGTGGTTCTGAGGACTAATTCATTGATTGATGTCTAATGTAGTTGTGACTAGGGATGTAGTCCCCAGGACTTCAAATTTAGTCCTGAGGACTACTTCTAAGTCCCCAGGACTGCTCTGTGTAGTCCCAGGGACTAAAGATACAGTCCTGGGGACTAGAACATTGTCCTTGGGACTAGAGACACAGTCCTTGGGACCAATGCCCTAGGCCCCAGGGGTGCCTGTTAACATGTTTGTACAGTCAAATAGGTATAGCCCTGGGCGCAAAAAAAGCAGCCATTGTTCCATAGTCCCTGGGATAGAACATTAGGCCTGAGGACTGTATAGTGGTCCTCAGGACTAGTCAGTCCAGGACTAGACCATTATATCTGTAGTCCCCAAGACGCGAGAAACAGTCATGGTCCCCTGGGGACTAGATTCATAGTCCCAGGGCTACCTCTGTTTGGTCCTGAGGACTAAATATATACTTACCTAGTCCTCAGAACTAAAGTAAAGTCCCCAGGACTATTATCTGTAGTCCCTAGGACTTTCAGTGTCTTTTTTTTTCAGCCTGGAATGGTAGTCCTGGGGATTTATAAACAGTCCTTAGGACTAAATCTTTAGTCCTCAGGTCTAAATCCTATGTCCTTCGGACTAGATCTTTAGTCCTAGAGACGAAAGATGTAGTCCTGAGGACTAGACTTTAGTCCTCGGGAGGTCCACTACACATTCATGATGATTAGATGTTAGTCCTGACCTGTAGTCCTAGGGACTAAAAGTGTAGGCCTTGGGCTGGAGAAATGGTGCTGAGGGCTAGAAATCAATCAAGGCCTCCTCAGGACTAGACTGTAGTCCTCGGGACTACATCCATAGTCCTGAGGATCACACATTAGTGTTGACGACTTGAAAATTACATTTTCAGTCCTGCAGGACGCAAAGGGTAGTCCCTAGGACAGGCTCTAGTCCCCAAGACTAGAAACCTGGAAGGCAATGGCTATTGGAATTTCAGAAATGAGTGTGTGTCTTCTTCTAGCGGTAGTCCTCAGGACTATGCCCCCATCCGCACCACGTCTGTCTGCGCGTAGCCTGCGCGTATCTACGTCAGCGCGGACGCGGCAGGCGCTCTAGCCCTGAGGACTAGCTAAACCGCTGTCATCGGTATCCTGCAACCGATGGACAGTCTATGAGCCTGACGGGAGGTGTCACAAGGTTTGTTGTCCCTGCAGGAGTTTTAGGGAATACAGACGGCCGACTGGGACCGACTGCAGCGTCGCGCACCGGAGACTCATAGAATTATTTCAGAGATTAATCAGGCATGCGACATCATTGGTAATCGGTGCAGTCACGCAGCAAATATCATTTCATGCTCTCATTGGCTGAGCGCCAGATCCAAGGTAATAACTTTAGAAATACTATCATTTGAGACAATCTCCATTCAAAAATCATTGCATTTCTAGGTCGAATCGAGCATGTCCCTAAAGGTCAACCTTTAAGTAGTGATACCCTTTAGGTTTTGGTGGGTGTTATTAGATCATTTTTTTCCACAACTAAACCCAACTAGAGTGCATTATGGATCCCCATTTCACTGTTTCGTCTAGCACCCATGTACTATGTACCCTATTCCATTCTAATCCCAGCCAGATCTGCAAAACAGGTCTCTTGGCTATTTTCAAACCAAGCCACCATAGCCGGTCTGGTCTGGTTCAGAATAGAACTTTAGCTATCTGATTAACATACTTAATTATTGTTTTGTGAGAACTCAATCATTAGAACTACAGAAATACAGCTCCCTCCCTTTGTTTTCTACTTCCAGCACCAGCAGAGACCTGCTCAAAGTCTTGGTATTAGAACTGCATTCTCTTTCATCCTGATGCATGACGTCACGTCATGGACCAGCAGGAATTCTGCCTGAGCGTGTGAAGAACTTTGAAGTTAATCACCTTCACATGAGACCTGATGGGGCGTTAGAAACCCCCTAGTCCTTATTCAAAGAAAGCCCAGATATCCCACGTCTTTCTCAAAGAGTAGATATCGCATGAAAAAAAAGTCAGAAATGTATTTGAAATTCAAGTAGACCCTTGGGGTATTGTTTCTATTTAGCTCAGTTACATTTATAGCCCTATTCTTCCCTGAAAGGGTTGAATTACCTCGTCGTTGTCAGAAGCTTGTAAGGTGAGCACCACGCTCCCTACCGGAGAATTCTCCACGATACGTGTGACGTATTCCCTCTGACTAAAACGGGGAGGGTTCTCATTGGCCGGGGCCACCTTTATGTTGAGTAACGTGGTGGTGTAGCGGTCCACATTGTCCCTTTGCGTAGCCTGGAATTAGAAAAAAAAAATCATTTGCAGAGATGTAGAATTTCACAGACAAATGGTTGGATAGGCTTTGGAAGAGCTCCGGTTGAGCTCCCTCAACTGGGGCGCCATGCTACAAGCATTCTGATACAAGCAGGCGCATACAGGGTCAGAAAAAATGAATTGCAGGATGATTATCAGCAGTCCTACCTGATGTAATTATAACAAGTCCATGTTACATGCTGATACCCTTCCCTAATTTCCCTGTTACTTGCCTATTACCCAGTTAAGTATTTTTCCATTTGTTCTCAGGTGAACCCAATTACTCCATCCACAACCCTAGAAACCCACCCGTGATCCACAATATTATACAACGGCATCAGGTAACCATTATCCTCAGAGGTGAGAACCAGAGGTTAGGGGCTGCAGCCACTCGTGACATGGGTTATTGTACACAAACAGGTGCACTGTTACATAGTTGTACCTTGCCATGGTAGCCAGGAACAACTGAAATCTAAACCACACCAGCAAACAGTGTACTATTACCACGTTTTATATGCTGGTCCAGGCATGTACTTAACCTTTATATGGCATCACATGTAGATGAAGGTTTGATTTGTGAGCTGTGCAGCATTGTTATGGGGAGAACACAATAGTGTGTGGTTGACCACTATCACACTAAAGATGGTGAAAATGCATTTCTCAATTACTATTCTCAATTCCGATAATCATTTCCAAGGTTATTATTCCATTTATTATAAATATACTGACATAATCTCAGAGAGACGTAGGATAAATGAATCAGCATAATTGCATTTGGTTACAGTGTAATCTGTTGTTAAAGTGATCTCCTATTTCTATAATTCTAACTGAAACAATTTGTGTCCTAGCTCGTAAAACCGTGGAGAAGAAACTGTTTTTAGAATGCAGCAATTTCCAATGGAAGATCTATGCTTTAGGGCCATAGGGAGGAACCTACTTGTGCTCATCCCCATTTGCTCCTAGCAAATAGAGGATAAAACCCGTGGGCTTGGAACCGACGATTTGTCAGGTTGCCATGTTTGCTCTGGACGCCACTCTAATATTTGTCACTTTCTGAGGAGCTACAAGTCAGTATAAGGCTCTCCTTGAAAACGACCACCTATGCCTTGGAGGGTAGAGACATTGTAACTATGTTGGTATCCTCTAGGGATCTCATCTGCAGGTAGATCTATGAAGAAAGTACTGTACGAACATTTACCTATCAAAGATAAATGGTATTGGGGTAGCCTTTAGATATGGCACATGCAAATGGTCTACACAGAGAAAATATTGATACTCACTGTGAGCCTAATGTTAGCCTCAGGCGAATGTTGCCAAAATGAGTATATTTTGATACTCAGGGTAAGCCTTGGGTGTAGGCATACTCCAGCAATACCTGACACTCTACTCTAGATTATTTATGGCCTAGCTGTACCCTCTCTACTGCCCTACTCTCACAGTGCAGGAGTCTCTTTAGAGACAGCCTCAGGGTCAAATGGAATAACATAATAGAAGACAATAGGACATTGCCTGAGAATCTCTATGAAGAGGGTCAGGCAATGCTGGATCCTACCTGAACAGGCTCCACCATTGCAGGAGTATTTCTTACCAATGGTGTAATGCACTGCCAGAGTATCCCAATACATAGGATCACACTTTGCTGGATTCTACCTTCAGAGTGAGTCCAGCAACACCACCCAGTGGGCACGACCCCACTTAATGAGTTACTAATCAGCACTGCATTGTAGGGCTTACAGACAGTCTAAATTGTAATGGTTATGTAGCCCTGGATTTGTAGCCCTTATTGAACTACTAAGCTGTAGGGTGTATTAAGCCCAACACATAAGTGGTTTGTTAAACACTATAAAGAAATATAGAAATTAAGGTCACCATATGACAAAAGCCCATTATTTCATACACACAAGGATTTCAGATGGTCGAACATTCAACTTCCTAAGGCAGTCTAATTAATCGATGAATAGTTTGTGCATTCCTGGTTTCAGTGTCCTTATTGCTCCTTGGTGGGATTTGAACCGGGTACCTTCTTATTGTGACTCCGTTGTGCTCCTATCTGTGCTAGCGGGGCAGGTGTTGAAAGTGGCACTATCAATATGATATTTCAACCATAGACCTACTACAGTGAGATGTCATTGGTCATATGAGGCCCATTAGACTAATAGGAAACACAGACTGGAGTGACCATAGTAAGGAAAAATGCCATAGTAAAGACAAATGTCCACATTAAGTATGGCACAGTCCTACTTATATGCCTATTGCAACCTGGCTCACAAGTTGTAGAGGTGGCACAGTGGTAGGATTCTCGCTTTGCATGTGAGGGGTCTCAGGTTCAAGTCTCGGTGGTGCTGAGAAAACTTTTTCATTTTTTCAGTTTAATAGGAAACATCTGATCTATTGCAGTGTATTTTTCTAAGACCTAACTTTGTAACTAATTGAAATAGATGCTTGCTTGAAAACTGACAGAATCTTCAACGTCTGCCAAGTCAGAAAATAGCAAGAAAAAAAATTGTTTGCATAACAAAAATTTTGGGTTGAAAACTTGCAGCTTTTGAAGGGCATCCCTGGGCTGGAATCGAACTCAGGACCTTCTCATATGAAGGTAAACATGTTACCACTACACCATCTTGACTGTGCTGAAAGATCTCCACTTGAAATCTCATATGATCTGCTCCCTCTGTGTGTTGAAAGCTGGTATTTTACCTTTTTTCCAAGCCCCAAAACATTAGAAATATGCCTGGGACCATATGTCACTTTTACATTTACTGCAAAGATATGATCATACTCTAAATGTTTTAGTGATTAATTCCTATTATATTCCTACGTAGATAAGATTATATTCTTAGATATCATGGTTCCAAGGACTAGAGGATAATAGAGAGGATATTGAGTATGTGCGAGAATTGGTGAGAGGGGGGTGCTTAATAGGGAAAATCTTTCTCACAAACCCATTATGAATGCATATTCATGCTCACATTGTAGCAATAAGATTGACTTACTGAGATTGACTTCAAAAATTCTCAGTGGGGCTTGAATTTACCACCTTCAGATGCAGAGTTCAGTGCCATATCAACTGAGCTAATGAGGCACATGGTGTGGTTGGTGCTAGGATATGATATAATCTCAGACATCAGTGTAGGGGCTAGACCCCTGCTTTGCTGGAGTATTCAGTTAGATTCAGACTGAGTATGACACCATGCCTGAGCCTTGTGCCATATACTCATGCTGATCCTTTTTCCCAATGTGTGGCATTAAAGCAGGCTCAGCATGAGTATGGCATGTCAGAGGAGAGCCTCTAGCAGAGGCTCTCATGATACTCAGGCAGCGCCAGAGACTAGGTGAAACTCAGGCCGATGCTCTTTTTTCTGTCAGTGTAGTGTGGACAGTGGATATATCAATTAGCTCTTCATTGTTTTCTACCGTAGAAATGTGTTATAACCTTTAGACCTTGCAATTTCAGGTGTACTTACGAACGTTTAATGTACACATTCTGCCGTGATTGTGATAGTCGATGTTAAAATATTCCAGACGTGTACTAGTGTTTTCCTTAGAGTGGTAGGTATTGGCAATCTGGAATGGTTAACAGAATTGTGCTATTTCAATCATATGCTATTGAGCTTATCAAAGTCCCTTTCTGTCATGATTCCCGTCTATAGACTGTAGCCTTTCAGTTCTAGACTTGTGTTTCTGACACAAAGAGTGCTTGTAACCTGGGGGTAGTCCATTATTCTGGCTGTTTGCCCTACTCACATACCTCCCCTGTCCCACACCTACACCATAGGTCCTTACAGGTATATAAAACACTACCTCAGGTATGGGCAGGTAGAGATGGGATCTGTAAGTTTGTTCATTCTGCTATCGAGGTAAAAAAAGAAATGAAGATAAGATATTTATAAGTTGTTCTGCACTCCCCCTGAGGCTGAAGGTGTAAGGGCGTTCCATTTTGACCTTACTCTTTAGATATTACTTGATGCTTTTGCTTTTAGTAGTAGTATGCCGAGGTCTATGTTAACTTCCCTCCCATCCACCCTTTCACTCCTTTCTTCTTTCCTTCCCTCCCTCCGTATCTCTCCCCTCTCTCTGTCTCTCTCTCTGTCTCTCTCTCTGTCTCTCTCTCTGTCTCTATGTCTCTCTGTCTCTCTCTCTCTCTGTCTCTCTCTGTCTGTCTCTCTCTCTGTCTCTCTGTCTCTGTCTCTGTCTCTGTCTCTGTCTCTGTCTCTGTCTGTCTGTCTGTCTGTCTGTCTCTCTCTCTCTCTCTCTCTCTCTCTCTCTCTCTCTCTCTCTCTCTCTCCCTTTCCCGTATCCCCCACTGGACATCCCATACTTTTCTCTCTTGATACCTCCCTTTCCCATCTTTTCAAAGTAACCTATAACCGTATGCATTCTTCCAACTACCTGTACGAGTTGTTTACTGTTCATAATTTTATAGTGTTTACTCAGAAGATGCCAAGTGCACACGGAGCATCTGCCAGAGAAAGTCATAGCACCTGGGCTCGTCATGGAATCCTTCTGAGAATACACGCACTATCTTTCTTATCTCGGCTGTTATACTATGTGTACAGGTGGTTCCTGTAATAGAATAACAACTTGGATAAAGGTCATTTGGAGAACGAGCTTATTTCAGCAATAAAGTTAACTTAATTGTACTATGGTTCCCTAGACGTTTCAACCAGACATACCAACATTTTATTGGTCATTGAAATTTAAGTTATGACATTCCCCTATCACGAGTCTACAAATGCGTGGGAATTTTCTGGTTATAATGTAGGCTTTACAACACAGTATATCTATAAATCATAACGGCCTCCTCTTTGTACAATATTATGTATATATAACGTCCGATCCCACCTATACATATACCAAGGTCCATACTATGACAAGTGCCCCCTGGCTTCTTTACTGCTGGAATTTATGAAGGGCAGACTTTAACTGTATGAAAGGCTTTCAAGGAGGTGTTTACATTTCCAGAAATGTGACATAAATACCTGTTGTGCTAGGTAACTGGGGTGCATTGAGGCAAGGTTTGGGATCTTAGTGGAAGAAGATTACAGGGGGTTTTATTTGAATCAAACTGCCCTGAATAGTTGCGGCAGCCTTTGGGTCACGACAACTCAATTCACTATCACCAAAGTAAACATTCATACATAATGTAACAAGGGCTTTAGAGGTGCCCCCTGGGGAAAGAGGAAACCTTGAAAAAGAGCTTAGCTGGTGAGGGCTCCTAAATTTGTCTCTGACGTACATTCATCAAAGGCAAATTGATATTTGAGAACACTAGACACCGGACTGGACACCTGTAGGGAATGGTTTGTGCAGAAGATACATTCTATTCTCTGAATAAATTCATTTACACAATTGTTGTTTTGTATGATCAAACATGGGCTGAATGGGACGCCTTCAAGACTAGATTAATGCTTGCCTCTGCACTAAGTATTACCTCATACCACTATTACACATAGCAGATGATGATCATTTCACATGGTATTTTGCTTAGGGAAAGCAGGTTGGTTTGCAACACCCTGCATTGTTGGAACGATGACAACCTGTTGTCGATGACTTTCTAGTAATCCGACCAAGCCTGAACATTATGTGGTTCGTTGGTCCTTATTGTCCTGTTAAACTTAGTGAGACAAGTAGTTCACTGGACCATCATTCCAGTCCATCAGGGGCCACATTAGAAATCTGACTCCATGTACCAGTTTATCTGGTGTTTATATAGGATTCCTGACCGTATTGTCTAAATATCATTCAAAATTAGTGAAGGCAGATGTTCAAACATCGAGTTTCCTAAATATTTACTAAACGTTAAGTTCCAAATGTTAGTCAAATATGAGTCGAATTTTCTAACTTTATAGCAATAGTTAGTCAAATTGCCGCCCATAAACGTCCCTCTTTTTCTTAGTCAAATATGACTAACCATTAGAGAAAGTGGCCAACTTGCATTGGCTTGCCTGATTTTGACTAGGATTCCTTGGATGTTTTGACTAAGTACACTACCTAATGTTTTCAATTCAATTCAAATGATGATTGTGTTAAGCTCTATGTAGGATTCACACGCCACAGATCAGAGTCTCCTCTTTAGGAAGCATTTGAAATGCCTCACATCATATTCATTAAGAACCTCTGAGCCAAGTTACTCTGGGTTTGCCACAAAGAAGCAAACTCAAATTTGGATGTGATTTTTATCTAGATTACCACATAATAGGTGTTTCCATCTGACTACCTATTTCATTTGACAAGGCATCAACGTATTTGGTACATTTTGCCAAGTGCAATATTCGATTGAATTTTGAAAGCTGCAAATATATGTCATTCCTGAAAATCATAATAATTTTGACATCCAAGGAACTATTTATGGTACACACCCACCAGAAAAATCCTGTTTCAAACCATGCTGCCATCTGGTGTGTAAAGGCAACACCATGGGTCTATCCCTTAGTCAAATTAACAAACGGATCTTGGTCAAAGTGACTAAGATCTCTTTTTCAAAGTGACTAAGGTAAGTTAGCTTGCCTGAAACTCCCTGCAGATACCCTGTTCAAGATTGTGCTCGGAGAATGAAACTGATTTGGGTAGTCCATGTGACTAAGGAAACTTAGCCCTCCTTGGTCATTTGTTAGTCTTAAGTACTAACTAAGAATAATAAGTCACTTTGACTAAGTTTTCTTATGTATATTTTTTGTGTTGCATTAAGGTCGAATTCCATGTTGCAGTCTATCGATGGAAAGTTCTTGCAATATGGGAACTCTTGCAAATAGGGAGCCTTGCCTTTACTGTAAATTGGAAGGTTTCTAACATGCCCTTGTATCTTCCAAATCCCACACTTGCAATCAAAATGACCTCTCAGCCTTGCAATGTAGACTCTATGAGAAAGGTAAGCTGTTTTAAATTGCAAGGCCTTTATCATTGATATTGAATTTGCAAGTTATCATCGACAAGCAGAGTGTAGAATAAGACTGAAATTGAACTCTGTGTATGAGCTCAGAAGTGACTTAATTGCAGTGTATGTTAAAAGATTAGATTGCATAGTGGGACTTGGATTGCAAGTTAAGATGAACTCATATACCTATTTGTCCAGGATTTTGCCCAACTTTCTATAAATTGCAAAAGAATCTTGATAATTGCAAAAACTTTTCACTTAAGCAAGGGGAAATATCTCAATATAAAGATCTTAACTTGTGTCCGAATCTGCAAGCATTTCCTTGTCATTAAAGCCCCCTGTAGCCATTATGGGTCTTGCAATATGAGGAGAGAGCCCCATATTGCAATGGAGGTCTAAATTGCAGAAACTTTTTAGCCAAAATTGCATCGTGGATTTCGACCTTTAAAGTCGTGAGATTCCTAAAATATCCCGAGGCAATTTATTTACTCTTTTGGCTAGTTTGGTCCCAGCCATGTAGTAAAGATAGCACCGGCTGAAAGGGACAATAAACATCTACCTGTGATGAACAGTCTACTTCGGTGCCCACATCCATACGTGTAAATTATACTCCCACCAGAGCAGTCTATCTGAACATCTTTTTTTTATCTCATCAAATAGAGTTTTGCCATAGAAGATATCTCTAAAAATATATATTCTATTTTATACCTGATTGAATCTCTATAGGCCCTAGGCCATGTCCGGCCTAGAGGTCATCACACATGACTATCGACAAATTTAGCACAATTTTAGAATAATATGTAGAGGATCATGAAGGATCAAGTGGATGCCTCTAAAATGGTTATCAAAGTACCTTGAAGGTACCTTGTTCGGCTATCATTCATTCCAGATTGGAAACACCCCTCAATGAAATGGAAATGAAAGGCAGGAAACCGTTGGGTCTCTATCTTTACAATAAGACTCCTTCAAATTGCAACCACACCCATGGCTTTTGACACCCACAATGAGGGTGCTAGGGGGTGAATTATAGCTGTTTCCGCCTGGGATCACTTAAGAGGTGCTTGTCTATGTAGAGTACATGTATTCAGAGAGTCCAGGATTGAGGTATTTTGTCTGTATTGTGGTCTGTGTTCGTGATAAGTACCTGGGATGTACAGCAACATTTTACAGATAGTCTGATCCCAAATGCAAGGCCAAAACAATGTTTTAGAATTCTTAAGGATGACTATTGGGCTGGCTATTGGGTTCTGTATGAGGAAGCCGCAATGTTACTCACTGTTATTTGATTAACACATGTCAGCAAATGATGTGGAGGGTATTTGACAAGGAGAGAAAATTTGATAAAATCAAGTTAATATCAAGTTGGGGTACAGTGTTTGTTTTTTTTCACACATTCCCGATAATATCCAACGTTACTCCCCCCCCCCCTTTGTTCAGAAAATGTCTACTCCCTCAGGCTGTGATAGTCTGTATGGACGCAGATAGGAGCATGAGGAGGTGGTGGGTGGCAGCATTGATTAGTTACCCTCCCATTGCCCACAGGTCAACCCCTCCAGGGTGCTAGCAGCACCCTGAATGCCCCCACCTGGACAATGCACGCCCAGCCTCAACCTACACCGACGTGAGAAAGTGCCACTTGTCCTGACCAATAGGTTACATCACCCAGCCAACCAGCTGACCTTTCTCATCAATCCATGGTGCCCTCTGCTACATCAAAGCTGTCTTTTGATTGGCCAGACATAGCTAGGGTACAGTGCATATTCATAGATGGGATTCAAGGGTGGCTGTCAATAAGCTGTCTTTGGAATAGGATGGTCACGACTTTAAACTTTGTCAACTAGTTTAGTGCATGGTATAGATTTAATTTCCGAAGCATTGCAGTATACACCAGTTTCACTAGTCACCATCACAAGGGGGAGCCCCTGTAGGTTAGCCAGCTAGGAGGGCTAGACACTCATCTAGCCCCATAACCCTATGCAATCAATATAGAGAAAGAGACACCTCTCAGAGATGAGCCTTAATCTGGTAGAAGAAATGTCCCCTCACCTTAAAAATTACAGCTACATAGAGAGGAAATGTTCATCTACCCATCCCTGCGATATTAGATCATTATCTTTAGCCAAAATCTATCTAGACATAGATAAATATGAGTGACCTTCCAAATTTGAGAGCTCAGAAAAGGGGGCAGAAGGAGGTGCATGGGGGTGGTGTTGGCGGTCATAACAAACCACAAGACAGGTCCCTTGGGGGCATTAAGCCAATTAAATATAGATTATCTCACCATGGAGGAGTGTGTTAATGGTTATCTCAGGCCTGGATAGGGGGTGCTGTCTTTGATGTTTATTATCACTCCTCCAGTGTCCACCACAGTAATGACAGGTGACAACCCTACTCTGACCACTCTCTTTTCCTTCAGAATCACCCTTCTAGTGGTGCCCCTGTAACCGGGCCAAAATGGTCAGGTCAACACTAGTGCCACCTATTGTATTATGGTTGATGAAACCTGTGTATACATTGTATTGAATCAACTATTGAGCCCAGAGAGAGGGAAGAGGGCTGATGGAAGGCTTGGAATCTCAACTCTCTTCTTGGAATAAATCCTAAAATGATTTATATTATGGACAAGTATATTGCAGTCCCATTTGCCTTTAAGTGCTGAAAGTGCCTACGTGGTGACCACAAAGTGATGTAGTGGAAAAAAAAACATATTATAAATTCAGCTAGGATCCGGGTTTACCCTAGTTTACCCCTCAGCTGAGCATGCCAGTTTGGCAGTCCTCCTAAACCTGTCCTTATGCCTACCTCACGACCAAACCACCCAGATTATCCCCTTTCTGTCTTCTGAAGGACAGCTAAGGAGCAGCCTTGGAGGAGGACATCATGGGAGGTGCAATTGTGGTGGCTGACGATAAGTAAAGGCAGAAGGAAGGATAGATAAAAACCATCATATCTAGGTGTAGCTCTGTATGGATGGCTATTAGTGCTTTCATGGAATAGCCGTCTACTGCAGGACCACTTACTTCCCGTTCTTTTCCATTTTCTTCTTTTGCCCCCCTTTCAAAGCTGGATTTAGATGGATGAAGTAAAGTAATAGCATTGGATGAACACAATCTCAGGATTTACAGGGTAAATAGCTTGATAGAACTGGATGTGTGCAGTATAAAGTACCTAATTTGGTAGGTTAGGCACCTATTACAATCTATAGACAATGCCAAAAGAAAAGTAATAATGTTTAGACTAATTGCAGTGACTGCTTATCACTATGACATTTATAGTGTACAGAGAAACTTGGGATTGCTGTGCTATATTTATCAAAGGTAAATAGGTGGAGGAGCTAACAATATTGGGTGATGAAGGACAGCATTGTCGTCTGATTAAAACCAACTTTACCAACAAAACATAATTCTGTTTGT
Organism: Acholoe squamosa; assembly: GCA_949317995.1. NCBI lineage: Eukaryota > Metazoa > Annelida > Polychaeta > Phyllodocida > Polynoidae > Acholoe > Acholoe squamosa. The sequence goes on from OX439047.1 coordinate 47,116,132, forward strand.
GAGTAATGTTGGTAGTACCTAGGCTACTGATCCATTAGCTTTGTCAGGCAACAGCAATTGCCTTTGTCCACCCCAGTCTATACCCATCCCGGGACCCCCAGTCTAATCAGCATGCAATATCTTTGGCCCGATCTTTGGTGACAAAGTACCGGGGTACTTTTAGTGGCAGAGTGTTCATCTTCTATTCCCATCTCATCCACTTTTTTTCTATATTTAGTAGCCGTACCCATATACTTGTTGGTATGCTGGTGGTGTGGGGAATCAACCCTTTAAGGACAGCATCCTCCAGGCCCATGCTCCTGAGTCCACATGATGCTACAATACAGTGCTTACGATTCTCCTCGCCAGCACTGCATTGGAGCATCATGCCTAAAATTCGGGAGTAGCAGCAGCATGGTGCATTGTCATTGTAGCACAAGTTGGTGAGTTATTCACCAGAGATGCATTCATGTATCATAATGACAAATGGTCATGTGACAATGCCCCAAGCAGTTATTGCAGGGTTAAAAGAAAAGACCACCCTTTTTAAATGTTTTTATGACGTAATACAATGCAGCAGAAAGGCCTGTTGCTCTCCACTATAGTAATGCACATTTTAGTAAGTATGTCAAAATCTTGTTTATAAGAACAAAGACGACCAAAATAAATCAACATGAAAAAGGGTGGTCTTTTCTTTTATGGGGTAGGAGTGTTAAAAGTGCTGTGCTTATCCTTGCTGGAGGCAGGGTCTGGTCACCTCTGCCAGAAAGGAGAATGGACACTGGCCGACAGGTCATTGATGTAGCTCGTACTATGGCCCAATCTTCCTCCATGAGCCACCAACTCAACCACTTTACCTCCCACACCTCCAGTGATAGAGAGCTTTTCACCAAGAAGAACCTTTTTAAGGCTAAGGTGTAGCACATCACTAGGGTACCACTTAAAGAGAACAATGGGAGGAAGCGGAAATGGGTGATTGCTTTCAAACACATCCTCCTTCCTGAGCAACACTTTTCATATTTATATGACTATTAGTTTTTAGAAGTATTTTCCCGAAGAAGATCTATTCTAAAGGTAAATTAGAACTCTACTATATAGTTTTAGTGCAGGCAATTCTAACCAGAGGCATGTAACATCAATGGATGCTAAGGCAATGTAGGGTACATTAGAAATAACTAGCATTTCCAGACTCTATTAGGTTCCCTTTACCCTGTGGGATATTGGCCTTCTCATTGAACGTCACAGAGACGAGTTATCCTACCTTGATTGACAATAGGCCCCTCTATCATCCCCTCTATGTGGTTACTATCGACATGTACCATCATCATTAGTGAGGGTTAATTGCTAGCTGCATCTGTTGTCACCCTCCAGGAACAACTTCAAACATCGCCACTAAGCACACATCTAAAGCTAATAGGTCATTACAAAACTTTAGAAAGTCAATTACGTTCAGAAGGATTGTCCATAACTCCACTGCCAAAATAGAAAGGAGGAGATAAAAATATACGGCATCATAAGTTATGTTATGTGTGTCTTAATCTAATTTGTTTCTATGAAATATTTCTATGAAAGCAATTCAATGCATAAAAAGTATATCTTTCCTCGAAGGCGAAGTTAAAACCTAGCCTATATGACTTTTACATCTAGCAGCATGGACGCACGTGTTATAACTAGTTGTATACTTAAGTATGTTGTACCAGGACCTTTCCCTTATCACATCCGCTACTCTGTCACTTTGTGTTTGCTCCACAATGAATCAGACCTCAGAGACTATATCAGCCCCTTGAAGCATTGCTCCTGGTAAACGTTATCAGAGTTTAATCTGAGCAGACTTATTTTGCATTTTGCCTGGGGCTGTAGTAGCTTTGATGTGTGGTACAAGGGCCAGCAGGAGCAGTTGGACCTGCCACTGATAAAAAGGTCTAAACTATGTCAGTTCTTTGATGTCGTGCCATCACCATAGTACTTGTACCTTTCAAGGTTTACCAGTCAACAATTGATTTTTGTAAATAACATTAAGTATCCTACTCCCTGTTTGCTGGTTGCTTATTTAATGTGTTACTTGTTCAAGATAGGGAAAGACTATTGAATATCTTTTATAGGTTAGTGTGTGATGAAATTTAATCTAGCGTAATTAGACTAAGAAAACCTGTCATACATCTTTGCAAATTGGTTTCAAAATCAGTGATGGTTGGGAACTAATATCAGTAGAACTTTATAATCAAATTAAATTCCATTGTTTCTATTGTAGCAATGGATATCAGGTTTATTGAATTAAATACTCAGAAAAGACATTGAATGTTAAAATGCTATCATTTCAAGTACCGGATGAGATCTTCCAGTAGAATGCAGTGGATATGTTTAGAAGACATCAAAATTATTGAACATGTCAACTGTGAGGAGGATTTGCATCTACAGCGCTATTTATATGTAACATGAATTCCCTCACAATGGGAAAATGAAGATGAAAGCTTGTGATTTCTCTCATTCATGAACCTATTTTCTAAATTTTATAATGCAAGCTTATGATAGAAGTAGATTCTCTCTTTTCATGTCCGCTAGACATTTGAATTCAAAGCATCAGGCAAGTTATATTTTCATTAGCTGTTATGGTGGTACCACCCTAAATCAGGTCACTTCCGGGTAGAATGGTAAAAGTCCTGCACTAAATACAGTCAATTTTTCACTTCTAGGGCTATAAAATGGGTTCTAAACAGGTTGTCTGTGTATATATTGGCATTAAAATTATCCTGGAGGCTTGGAGAATATTTTTAAAAAAAGATTGGAAAAGAATGAAAATAATTTAGATCATTTACTGCGGACCAAAGGGACCTATGATAGATGTGTAGTGACTCAGGTGGCAGACCACAAAATCACATCGGTGGTTTCCATGGTGATTTGCGAAAAATCTGATTGCACTTTGTTATGACAGACCTAGTGTATGATTTTTGCCATTTCAAAAGCTACAATCTGGTATATTTGGCTTAGTTCTGAGGAAATTTTAAGTATTTGAAATATTTTGTCAAGTGTCAGCGATAGTGGATTTTTTTCGGGTCGCAGCGCATATTTAGGGTGGTACCACCTTATAGGCTGATGATTGATTGATTGATTTTCATTTGATTGATATTCTCGCACACCAGGGAGCTTTTCATTGAAGCCAACTTAACCTGGTTGAGCGATTACAGGTTCACCTAGACAGAAGGAAATAGATTCTCAATCGGGTATTGACTAAAGTTTCACAATGAAGATCCATTCTCCTTTGCAATGAGTTTATCATTTAGTAATAGGACAAGTTCAGACCCTAACCGAGACCATGTCCTATTGACATTGCCAACCCAGCCATCACGAAGTCACAGAATAGAGAAGTGCGTGGCTCTATGACTGGTGGTCACCTGTGATTTACAATCCCGGTTTACAATGGTCCACTGCTGCTGAAAGACCTCATGTCAGGATGGCTGCAACCCCTCCCCCGAAGTCACTTATTATAAGGTGTATTCAATAAAGACTCTTATATTGTTATGTAGGTTCTTGCATATCTAGTCAATAAAATTATAAGGGAAAGGGAAATGAAGGATTTAAAGACCTTCCCAACATTACGATGAACATAATAACTTTATTATAATAGCAATCCACCATGCCTGTACTTGGCATATGGAGTTCCTTCAGGAAGTACCAACCCTTCTCTGTGCCCATGAAATATCAGCTGATTATAAGGCCCTAGTCACTATACACACCAGACACCTCGCCCTAGAGCTGAACATTATAATATTCCCTTCACAAAGGACATAGTGGGTGTACGTTACATCATGCCCTCTAGTCACAAAAAGAAAACATCCGCCAGACTACGTGCTGTGAGGGTATCAGGTGCGACAGCGTCCCGTCTATCCCAATATACACAGCGGCACAAAAAGTAAACCCTTCAGAGTCTGGCAGTCAAGACAGCAGTACGTGATGAACATGAAGAGAGAGCCAATAGTCAGAGATGCTTCTGGGTTTAGTCGTGCCTATATTGTTCATAGAAATAGACGATAAATAATGGGGATGTGGAGCTGCAAAACGTGCACAATGCTTTTATCATGTGAAGTATCATTTCTTTTCGATGGGATGTTGTATTTCCCAGATCCCGACTTCAGGTTCATGCCTAGGGCATTACCTATGAGATCAGCTATTAGAGATATGAGAGGGAGAATGATCAGTTGGTAAACCATTATCAAACAAAACCCCTATCCTTTGCTACTTTCTTTACTGTTTAGTAATGTAAAACCAAATCATAATTGAATGCCCTCCTAGCTAGCTCTCTGGTATCCTCAACGAGAGAGGTATCTTCAACCAGAGAGAGCTGGCTCATGATATTTCTCTATAACATAGCCCCCACTGCCTCCCACTTGAATATGAACTGCTGCATGTACAGGAGGACACTTGGGTGTCAACCCTAAGTGGTGACAGCATATGGCTCAGCTTTTACCGACACTTTCAATATATGGTCACAATACTTTAAGGGTTAAGAGTAGGAAGCTTGGAGTCAAGGATGGGAGCGTTTAAAAAGAACTTACCCCTGATTTATAGAGGGACCTAGACATGCACAGGCCTCTGTTATAAATGAAATGTTATTTGATTGAGAGCGATCTCCTATATTGGATTATTTCACCGTAATATCCAGGTGAAATGTAGGTCTTCAACATGCCCATTGATTTTGAAATTTGAAATTATTGATACCTTTTAACTAATCAATGATTTACAATGGGCATATTTTGAATTCAGTTCCTATTTCATCCACAATATCTATTTTGCAATATTTAAGAGGTACTTACCTTAACTAGAAGTGGGAAGGAGAGTCCCCTCTTGATGCCTGTCGTCTCCTGTAGGGTGACTCTTGCTGTGGTAGGGTCGATGCTGAAGTACTCCTGGGAACCTGACAGGAGGCAGAGAGAGAGAGAGAGAGACAGTTGGGTCTAACCCTTTTAGGAAGTAGTCATTATTTATCATCATATCAGGGGGTGAACAATGGGGTTGAGGGGCTGGGCGTAAAAACTTTTGACCCCTTTTTTAGCAAAACAAAAAAGCCTGCGTGCTGCTATGGATCAAAGAGGGGTGTCAACTTTTTTTTTTGCTCCTCCAGTGGGGGGAGCACAATAAGGACCTAAGAACAGAATAATGCCTTAAGATGACGTCACTCACCAGGCCTACAATCATGCCCGAGGAGGGAACTGAATCTTTGATTGGTGGTACCAACTGTGAAACTACAGCCTCCCCCCAATTTTTGGCCATTTCACATTTCACAGCGCCTTAAAATGCAGCCCAATTTTTACAGCCCCCTTTTTGGGCCTCTTCCATGCAAACTATGGTTCTTTGACAATAATATTCAGGAATTTCACATCACTGGAGTTATTACATGGAAAATATTCAAGTCACTTCCTTGCCATGCAAGTTATAATAGGTATTAACAACCCCCTAATATCATGATGTAATTCAGTGAACGCCCCCCCCCTTTTTTACCCCTCACTGACGTGTCAACAGCCAGGGCTCTGCAGGGTCGGTACCAGTTGGTACCCAAACCGAGGCTCAGTGCCCCCCAGGCGCTCATACATGTGATAGCAAAAAGGGCATCATTCAACAACTCAATATACAACCCTAAAAGATTAAATACTGTCACTTACAGTCCCACGCAGGGTATTAGCACCCTAACCATAACCAGCTGTGTGAGGGTATAGCACAGATGTTACACAGGACACAGATAATGCCATTTGTCACACACAGTCTGGTCTGGTATGCTGAGAATTACTAACCCTTTTAAGCAGCCGTTTGGAATTTACGACAACATTGGGGGACCGAGTGAGTGCAATTCTGGAATGTTGCCAATCTGATTATAGAATGGAATTAGGGTGTATCTTGATTCAATATCTTTGTAAACTGTGTACATTCAATTTTACCAGCAAATGAAAATGAGATGTCAGATGCTTCAGGACTGCATCATTGATATTTGAAATCATAATCTTACTTGTAAAAGGTGTACCAGTTCATAGAATCGGTCAACTCTACCATTTTAATCCAGTATAGCCTAGGATAGGCTTAGCTGATCAAGATGGACTATGCTAGATCTGCTCAGAGAGCTACTCACCACTGGCCCAGGTAGGCTGAATACTGTAGACGACAGAGGCGTTAATCCCCATGTCCTGATCCACCGCCTTTAGTGGAGGCGAGATGATCACTTCTGCACCCTGTGAACAAATGAGGTCAGGTTGATAAAAAGAGCAACTGCACAGCTGAACATTGTGGCTTAATAGAGTAAACTGCTCAGAGAATGAATTGCGATTTCTGAATTTCATAGTCACAGAAAGCTAGGGGTTTGGCTTATAGTTAAGAAATTAGGGTGCATCTTGGGGCCACCGGCTAGGCCTTCACCCACTTCTTTTCCACCCCTGGACATGTCCCCTCCCCCTGCGCTTATATGAAACCTTCACTTAAACGGGTCACTGCAGTAACTAGCAAAACAAGCTCTATGATAGTGACAAATATGACTGGCAGAGCCTTGAGCATAATATTGGGACTGACCTGGGGCATGGCTTCCTCGATTGTAACCGTGTAAGGTCCATTCAGAAAACGTGGGTTCTGGTCGTCACCGTCAAAAATGTGCACTGTGACGGTCGTCAGTGACGACTGCTGCCGATCGTCAGCATTAAGGTCGTGATTGTCCTAGGGAAAAAGGAAAATGAGATTATCCTTCGTTACATTGCAAAGAATCTCTGTGATTTCCCACTTCAAACATGTGTTGAATATCTTATCGGGTAGGCTTCACGTGTTTTTACCATAGATTATATTTTGTTTGGCACTTAATAAATTGCATTACGGTTAGTAGAATGTGCAATCCAAACATCATTGGTTGAAATTTGGTTATGCCAACTGTTCGCTGCTTGCGATTCCATTCTTCAATCTTACCTTAGCTTTTATTTTAAAAGTCATGGTTTTCAACTTCTCGTAATCCAAAGATTTCTGTAGAACGACTTCTCCTTTGGCTTGATTAGGAATGTTGAAGTAATCCTGAAATGATAAGGAATCCACACTATATATCCAAATAGACATACAATTAAAGGGAATTAAAGGGAAATCCATTGCTAAGAATAGTATATCCTTATGTTAAAGAATTCATCCAACTTAAATAAGTGATTGGAGAATACATTGTGGTTGATTCTGTCATTTGGCTATGACATCGTATAGGCCAACACAAGAATAAATGGACAAAATAAAAATGAATGCTATTTGAATAGAACAGAAATCAAACTTGAAGCGGTCCATAAACCAAAGTTGTAACCATGAATTGTGCAAAGTTGTGTCATCTGGAAGATACCCCAAATTCTCGTGGAAGAAGAAAATTCTAAATCTACATTTTCTATCCAAAGTTACATGCAACATTGCTAATTTGAAGTGAGCATTCCATTTGAGATGCCGATTGAAAACTAGACTTTTGCATGTAGCCTAATTGTCCCATCTATCTATGCACCATTTAAGATAAATGGACTTTTTCATTTACACCTTTAGTGATTGCTTAAAGTTCTAGATTATCATAATACATACATGTACATATGGCCTTAATAAGGTATTCTTTATTGTTTCAGCTAATTATTGTCAGAAGCTATTTATTAATCAGGTTATCTTATTGTTTACATATACTTAGGTTACTTATAAATAGCGGTTAATGTTGACCGATTAATAACTGCTACATGTTTGTTCAGGCCTAGGTTAAGAGACAGACTTAAGTTGTGAATATTATACAGAAACCTCTGTTTAGGTTGTTTTAAAAGCTTCATATGCCTTTTAAATATTTATATAAATTCATTTTTATTGAGGCCATGCGGCAAGTAACCAATAGATACCAGTGGCATTCAGGAAAGAGAAAGGTCCATAATAAGATAGTGATTCGTGATTAAAAAAAGATGCCTCCTTTTGTTGCAGAGGGGTAATAATGCACTGGAATAAAAATCGGTTATGATAGTATTATGCCCGCATCACTTACCCAACCGTCCTGGATAAAAGTGGGTGCAAAACAATTACAATCAAATCAAAAAGCACCAGAGTAAAACAATCATTCAAACTGACTAAGTGCAGGTTATGGCTAGCACAGGCAAGCCAATTAATAAGTTTTGATTAAGGCTTTTGTGGGGTTTGAGGTAGACAAAAATTAATTAGATTTACACCAAGTATAAATCAAAAAGGGACAAAAGCTGTGTCACCGGCATGATGCCTTTTGTCTTTGAGATAATCAACCCATGGGAGTTGTCAATTTTGGTTAGGGGTCTTTGTCTTATTTTGTGACGTAGCAATACTGATGGTGACGTCACGGCTAACGTACCACTGACGGCATGTGCGTCCTTTACCATTGAGTGCCCTCCACGTGCCTATCCCCCTCTCTGACACTCCCTATCAACTGCCTCAGTGATCACGCTGCTATAGGCGTGTTAAGAAACACCACCACCAGCCCTACATCCTAAATATCCTGCCCACCATTGTGCAGATTGGATTAGAGTGAATTTTGCAGTCCATTTCTGCAATTCAGCTTTAACTATAGTTTGTGTAGACCGAATATGGCGTGGCTAGTATAAGATTTTGCATACTTGGCTGACTATGAATTGTTCTTATCTTTCATGATGTTGAATCTTGAATTTGTCACACTGTTTTTAGCTTATAGATATCTCTGGCCCGAATCCCTTGCAGATTGTCTACCCTTAACGATCTTAATACTAACCTTGTGGTCATGTCTAAGCACAAAAACGTAGCCATGTTGGGCCTATGGGTTCGGACGCGGTATAGGATTCAATTATCAAAGGCAGGGTCTCACTTAATTTAAATCTAACTTTAATTATGTCAGCCAAACTCAATGATATGCCATGGTGAGGGGCCCTACTGGAGGCAATACACTTTAAATCCTCCAGGGACATGGGTTTGATCCTCACTGGCTCAGGGGCTGCAACTTTTAACGTCATTTTTATAATGAACTTGAGCTCAATTTCATCACTGTTCCATATCGGGGTATATTGTTGGGGATTTCATTACCCTAAATATCATCTCTTTTTATATCCTTGGATTTTTGTAGAGCCTCAATCGTCACTTTCCCACCGTCGTTACACTCTGTGCCTCAGAAGTAGGCTCAGTATATAGATTCGATCACTTAATTGATGATTACTCTGGAAGTTAAAAGGCAAGCTCTGGAGTAAGTGCCTTATTCTGGGGAAGTGGACTTAACGAAGTGAGGCATTCCAAGTGTTACTTGATTATTGCCTAATAAAATCTGTGTCAGCTGAGGGTGGCGGCGGCGACTTTAATGCATTGCTGCGCTAGGATGGATCGAACGCATCACTGGAGGCAAGTGCCCTGGTGGCAGGGAGCCAGAGTTTGGAGGGGCAGTGGAAGGGGTAGGGATTGTGGATATTGAGTGGGGTGTGACTGTACTAGAAGTTAAGACATCCCTTCTAACATTTCCATTGTGACTTTACACAGCTATCGTTGGACAAGATATCGTCTTTGACTGCAGGGAAATCTGCATTTTTATTCAAGGTTTGCGCCTCTGATTTTGATTATCATTTTTAAAGGACCATGGCTGTTCAGAGTATTATATACACGCTGCAGTTCAGACTAACCAACTAAGCGAAACGCTTTTTGATTTCAGAAAAAAAGAATCTTTAAAAGCACAATGTTTAAAGCACAGTGAGATCAGTCAAAAATGAATACACGATAGTGCAATATTTAGACCACAACATTAGCATAGAGAAGGATGAGCACATTGCATCTTAATGATGTGTATTTGCATTGTTCTAAAAAGTATGCCTTCCACAGAAAAATACTAATGAAAGTACAAATCTTAAATAAGTTTCAGAGTGGAAACCCCAAGATATCCTGGATATCCAGGGTTTTTTTGTAAATAAATAAGTAGAGTTTTTATGTGAACACTCACAGAGAATGGTCCAGGTACAATCTCATAGGTGATGTACCAGTTGTCTATGTCCTTGTCTGTAGCCTCTATGTCCCTGATCACCGTGGTACCTGTAGGTGTCAACTGGAAAGACATGAAATAAAATACCTTATCAAGCAGTAAAACAGCAAACATCAGTGTATCTGAGCCCAAATAAGTATATACATTTTACCTAAACTTTATTAGGGGAGGGGGGAAACATTTGGTTGTTGCTATTCGTGGAATACATTATGATTAATCTGAAACAAGGCAAACTCTGTTACTGCTACTTTCCGTCTGAAAATCAATATTCATTCTGCACAGGTTAATGAACATCAGTAGCAGATTTGGAGGTTTTCCCTCCTTTTAAAATGGCTATTACTGTCCATGGAAATTAGACCTGTGCGACCACAGTCTCATGACCGCCATTATCATGAGAGTTTAAACTGGCTCAAAACTTAAGTAGTAAAAAGGAATGGCAATATCGGCTCCAATGAATAGACCCTGGTCTGCAAGGTGTCATAAAAGGGTTATGCAAAATATTGGAAACTTCAGTACCATAGTACCACTATAACAGTCTTATGTACTAGAGCCTGGGTGGTCTGAGCAAAGTGGCAAAGGTGGCAGTACCTTAGACAGCTATAATCATACAATTTCTAACACCGATTTCATTTCAGCGATATAACTCTTCTGCAGAGTAGCAGGGTATCTCCCCTGGGATCTGCCATTGTAATTTATTGGTCCTAGAGGTTAGAGTTAATACACACAGAACAGTCCAAGTACTATGGAAAATACAAATGTCAGTTCTTCCTGATACTGCTCCTTTCCCCTACATGCATTGTTTTAGGCCGGAGGTGCTTATCTTCAGACCAGCTTTATCTCACAAATCTAACATCAAGATTATACATCTGCGAGTTCTGTGTCATTAATGTGAAGTTATGCGCCTATGTGAAGTCAGTCGGCTATGCTTATAATTAGTATGAACCTTAAGACAATCCCAGAAAAAAATCATAGGATATAGTTATGTCTCTATAGGTTACTATGTTGCACCCTCTTGCCTGTCATATATAACCTCATCTCCACTCAACCCAGTTCCTATCACACTTATCAGCTTATCAGTGTATGTGTAATGAGACAATTATCTGGAACCCTTTTTTGATTGGAGGTGCCTGGCTTTACAAAGGGTACTCTTATGTGCAAGATATATCCTCTCTGATATTCTATGTAAGCAACATAGATATAAATGAATCCCCTTTAAACACTCCCCTTTCCCTTTGCAAAGATGAACAGAAAGTAGCAAAAGTTTATTCTTTAGCTATTTGTATTTACTGTACTATCTTGTCTATTAACATTGTGCTGTTTAGCTCTTTGATATATACAATCTATGATATGAACACTATGAAGAAATGTCAAAGACCATCTGTGCACGCAAAATGTGAGTATGTGAAGGTACTATCAATATCTATACTGCATAGGGTCTTTTATTTATGAGGATCTAATAGCTGTGACCTCTACTGCCATACCCAACACTCACGAAACCGACATAATGCCAGCCATAACCATAGTTATATTACCCAGAGCCAAGATACAGAAAAAAAGTCATCACACACTCCCAGACAAAGCACACACATAGAGTGTTTTGTCAGAGGGGATATAATATGTCTATATCCACATCGATACTACCATCAATGGCTTTGGCCAGAAGTGTTCCAGGTCTAGGGCCAATACTTGGCCGCTTAACAAATAAAGTGATAAAGGGACAGAGGCCTGCTTTGGTCAATACTGACACCTGGTAAGGTGGGTTAGCCACCTAAATCTGAACCACTTTGGTATGGTCAGTGTCAGTTGTCGATTTAGGTCTGGGGTAGGGGTACACCTTCCTCTCCTGCCACTCCCACCTTACACCAAAGAGCCATGAGGGAAATGCCCTTGTAGACAAAGAGAAACACTAATAGAAGCAATTAACTATTAAACTGTTCCCTGTCACTGTTTTATGTGTGATGAGGATAGTCATTAAATGGTAGTGCTAATGAACCATACTGAGAGAACCATAGTTATATCCATGTCAATCAAGCAGTGTGGCTGACAAATGGTGTGTTTAAAGTTATAATAAGCGGTACAAGGTGTTGACTACCTTCCTTCTTGGCCATCAGAAACAGATCAATGGGGTCGTCAATACTTTGCAAAATATATGTATGTGGTATGTTGTGTACACCTCCATGCCTAGACGTGGAGGGGTGAGCACATACTCAGCTACAGAAGCAGCTTTATACAGAGAGTCGATTATCAGTATTACGAAAAAATGAGAAAATACCCCGGGGATAAGAAACTCATCACGGAGGAGGTCTGCAGGTTATAAATCAAGGAGTGTAATGATCATGAAATATTTCCATAGAATCCTCTTTGCTTATTAGGGAATATGAATTTGAAATACCTCTTCCCTGCAGTGCGTGGGAATGGTGAGAAAGGGACTGCCAATAAATGACACCGATGTGTAACCTTCTTATGTCCACATGATGCCTTCACTAATATCATGTTCCTCTCTTAGCTCTTTGCCAGTGCTGCAATAGTGCATGCATGGCAGTATTAATGACCAAAGGGGCTGCAAAGGGTTAGGGTGACCTTCACCCCAAATCTACCACTTTTGTAATAATGTACAATATTGCAATATGGCCTAATTTGTGATTATCAGTGCATGTCGATATAGCAATTGTATATATCATGTTTTTATCTTATATTCAGAGACTGTTTTGAATATAAACTGCTTTGAATGTTATGGAGAAAGATGGAGAGACTCTTTTATGACCCATGTCAACCTTGTGAATGACACATCTAATAATAGGAACAATTCATGCTGGATGTGATAAGGGTTCATTATTATATCTTCCCACGCGATGGTTCATTCCAGAATTTCCTTACCCATTTGGTTAACTTTTCTGACAAGAAGCGAGCTTAAAGGTTTAAAATTGTCAATCCCTTTTAAAAGTTACCATGAATAGAGAAGGAAAGCTATGGGCCTAAACTGCATGGTGACTGAAGTATGATTCTGTTGTAAAGTCTATTCTGTGGTGCTCCTTGAAAAGATAGACCGCAGTTGACTTATGAATATGCTAGCCAACGCCCAGCCCCATTTGTCAAGGTGATCCAGCACTGAGTGTTCTCACCCACCCCCATACATACAGACTCCTTCCAGTCCTGGCCCAGACCATAGCCACGACATCCGCCTCTTGTAAGCCTCAATTAGAAGGGGGCCAGTCAATAGACCAAACAGCTCGTAAGCAAAACGACGACAGAGGAAGAAGCCATTACTGGGCAGACTTGTTGTACTTGGCCTGAGAAGGTGTTCAAAGCGGACACGCAGCTTTGGTGGTTGACTAAATGTAGTAACACCCAGGGAACCAGCTCAATCCAAAATGGCTGCCATTGTGACCAAAGTGGGACTGGGGACTTTTCCTGTAATTGGTGACTTTCTGAATATGCTTTGGCCAACATGGATTGCTGTAGAACTAATTTGTGGGTTCCTCTGGTGACCTTTGGCCAACCCTTTGACCTCTGTATGTTCCATATGACCTGAGCCGTGATATAGCCCTTTCACATGTTACCCTGGGAAAGGCCACTCAATGGTTATGGTCATTACGATAAGGTTACTTTAAGACTTTTCTAAAATCATGACAATAGACATACGACATTTCAGCTATTGCATGAATGATGATGCACATTATTGACAAGAAGGAATGAGAAAGTGACATTTTCCATCATGATTGAAAATGGTTTTAGTCTTATGAAAAGGCACCATATTTTCACAATGGTAATGCAATACTTTGGTCTGAATGTAAAAATATATTTCTCTTGTCAATGGTGGGAAGCTATCTTTGGACATTATAGATATTACAGATTGCTATCATTCTAAGAACATCAATATTTAGTATTTTCTTATTTTATGACAATAACTAAAATAAAACTAGCACTTGGTTTTAAACTAGATCTAGTTCAAGAAAACTAGACCAGACCAAGGCTTAAATTTGCTGTTCTGCTTCCAATCAAATATCTAATATCTTGTTGTATCCACATTTCTGTAATGCCCAGCTTTTTAGAATTGATGGCAAACTTGACCTTTTTTTTCAAAAATGGAGATCGAGTTCCAAGATATAATATCCAGTCACTTCTAATTTCCCCATGAGAACAACAGTTTACCCTTGGAGACTGAATTAACATGGTCGATTCTGAATTAACGTGGGTGTGCCGAATGGGTTTTTAACTTATTCTAACACCCCATTCCCCATGTAGGGACTCCAGCCTTGAAACTTGTTTCATTTGATTCATGAGGGACATGCTAGAATATCATTCAAGGAAAAGGAGTGGAACTGAACTGAATGGTCAAAATTGTTAGTTTAGAAACACAAGAGTTTCCCTCCCTACACGTGATGCAATGTGCATGTTTGCGAGTTAAGGATGCCATGCTTATATATACAGACAAAAAAAAACACAAAAAGAACCTATGGAGAAAACACATCTGTATATTTCCCTGTGTGAATGATGTAGATTTTGTGACTATTTTTAGAGATACTTAGCTAATCTCAGATTCACAATACTTTTAAATCAATAGTATTATATATGGAAATGAAACAAACGGATCTGTAAAGACCCCATTTCTTGTGCATTACACGACATTAAGTCCTACGTCTTGTGACTACAGGAACCACTGCTGTTCGAACCGTCCTTTTAACCAGGATGCAGGACCAGGAGATCAAAGGCCACTGTTTTTATACTTTGGCACAAGGCAGCAATAGGGGAGGTGCAGGGCTGGAGGAAGGTGACATGGGGGGTTAGGACCTTATACCTGGGTGGCTGGCTATGGCACAGAGACAAAGATGCACTCAACAAGGTGTCCAGGGTCCTTGTAGGCGGCCTAATGTTGGCAACCAAGGTGGCTTTACAATAGGAGAAACACCATCAGTCGATGGACACAGGAGATTGTGGTGAGTGTGGTGTAGGTCTGTTATGCGGATACGTTGTGGATGCCTTTGGTATAAAGGCATATCTCATATGGACCCTGTGACACAACCTGTGCATTAAAAAGGGCTTCCGCTACAAAGGAAGTCTATGTCAGTATAATATAGCCTTGCGGACTACACATATTGTGGGTGAGATCTTGAAGATTGCATTGCCTGCTCCGGTAGATTCTAATGCTTTAAAGTGGTATTGTTAGATAAGACTTACTTGCACAGCTATTCTGCTTTGCCAAAGGTGATTAAAGGATAATTCAATCTCGCTGGTTGGGGATGAAAAGCTATTCTAGGCAATATGCTTCCACACATTTTACGTCCGATTAGAGAAGCGAGTCAAATAAAAATATAAGGGCGTTGTTTTAGCCTTAGAGTGATGGTATTTAACTACATGTAGCTGCCATTTCATTACATGTGATAGTATCGAAATATTCTACTTTTTCTACTCAATGTATAATCCACCTCCAAAGAAAGATTAAAGATAAAAAAAAATAGAGGATGATGATGTCTCCACAGAAATAAGTCAAGTGACTGACAGGTATACGAGCAGCAGGGAATTATTTTGTATGTGCTAAATCATTTTACCCAACTTAATACTGGCCTCATGAATTTGGGTGAGTGTCCAATAAGGTCGTGTCTCACAAATTGAAAAAGTGATTTTCAGTTTATGACATTAAAAACACAGTCCCGGGTACATCTCATTGGTACAGGCAAGTGTGGCAAGTAATTAGCGGACACTGCACAGCACTTGTACCCTTGGTTATGTTGAACACGGAGAGTGGATGAGGAAGAGTGAGATGATTCACCTAGCCGTTGTTCCGAGGCAACAATCCAATTTTGATATACCCTATATGCTAAGCCAGGCGAAGTACTGGAGTAGTCTCCTAATGAAACCCTCATAAACCACGAATAAAAAGTTACCCACTCCTTGCACTGGGGTAGATAACAATGGATTGATCACAGGCCCATTTTTTGTAGAATCGTAATGGCATACCTCCGACAGAGCACACCATTGGAGCCAGTTTTTAAAGCACGTCGAGAGGCAGTTATTACAATTAGATAAATGGCTACCTGGCAGGATCCTCAGGGATCATAGATTGTGTTCGAGATAGTAAGGCATTCTTTGCTATAGTTTATATGAGGAAAGTATATCTCTACAGTCTCTATATAATAACTTAGGTTTGGCTCATTACACCCTCAAAAGTAGGCCCAACCGTCATCCTTCACAAACTGTAACTCCTCCCACAACTACGATAATACCAACTGGATAAAATAGTGCAATACTTTGTTTTATACCTGGTGATCTATTCGATATACTTTTCTTTTCCATGTAGTAAGGTGCTTGAATATTCAAGAATCTGACTGAACACCTAGAAGAAAACCCTCATCAGCATTCCCCCACATATCTATGCTCCATTAACAATGAGTCCATCTTTATAATGGCTATTTTTAGAGTAGCGCCAACTTCCTGTTATACCCTAAATCTACTTATCTAGCCTTTCTTAGATACCATGTTGTCCTCTAAGGGACATTTTTGGTTCACAGTTAAAAGACAGTTTGCGTGGTGTGTTAGAATGGCATTGGATGCCAGTGTGAAGGCAGCATCAGTCCGTTAGTATAACATGTCTCAGAGCCCTCCTAACATCTTATCCCCTCCCTCTCCTACAGCCTGATCCTACGTCTGTACACTCCCTACCTACCACCCTCATCACCCTCAGCCTGGCCTCACCCACCTGCAGATGTAATGACATGTGGAATGTTGGGTCACAATGGGCCACTTTATGTTGCCAAACAATGATGCCGTGTTTCATGCATTTCTGCTACGCAACAAGCAGGTGTAGACTTATGACGATTGGCGCCTTGGATCTAGATCTAGACCTATACCATTTCTAGCTTTACTGCACGGGAGTAGTCTATGGTTAAGATCTTGTGAACAATCACGGGGTGTGCTTACAAGGTATAATGTATAACATGTATAACAGATATATAGCTATCTATAACAATCGATTTCATATGCTAGAGTTTACTGGGGATCTTCCACTCCTCCATGGCTGAGACGTAACCTCAAACTATATGCTATATAATTATGTCGTGAGAATTGATAGAATATCGTTTGTTTGTTGAATGCCCAGTGGAGTGAATCATAATTCGGTGATCAATCGCCTTGAAAATTTTTTTTTTTTTTAAATAGGCATGATTTCCTCAATACACAAAGGAGTCTACTGTACCATCCTTCTACCAAAGACAACATTTTTGTCTTTTAGAAACTAAAATGAATGCTATATCTCTTCAGCAGCATGTGCATGTGAATACACAATAATGCTTACAAAAGGAGTTGGCCAGAAGGTTGGGGTTGAAGAACCAAATGGTGTGTGAGTGGGCTGGGTTTCAGGAGAACTCATTCCAAATTATTTGGTTGGGATCAAATTAGTAGAAATGAAACAGCTGAAATGGGGGGAAGGTGACTCGAAGAGTTGGGAATGATAGTCAAGAATATGGATAGATAAAATGGGTCTGTAAAGAGGAAAGATAAGGAAAATATGTGTTATGTGAGTAAAACAAAGATCATGAACATGTGACAGGGAAAAGCAAGGGAAAGTGTCTCTGTATTTGGCTTAAGTAGGTGACAAAGTGGAATCCGAATGAACAGGAAAAGATGGTGAAAGTAGAAAGCTGTGGGGAACTGAGAGACCGTGGAGGAGAGACCAGTAGGGTGAAGGACACGTGTTAAGGTTATTGGGCTGAGACAGTGGCCTGAGGGGTACAGGGAGAAGTCTCCTCCTGATCCCTTTTCTCCTGTCACCCCCTAATGGTACATGGTTTCTTATAACCGTCCCCACTGTTTCCATGACAACCTACA
This sequence comes from Acholoe squamosa, assembly GCA_949317995.1. NCBI lineage: Eukaryota > Metazoa > Annelida > Polychaeta > Phyllodocida > Polynoidae > Acholoe > Acholoe squamosa. Next base: position 47,133,920 of record OX439047.1, read on the forward strand.
CAATAACGCCTCCAGGCGGCCGTCTTTGGTGTCTCCCTAAAGGGCCACCTTGGTAGATTCTACATTTTCTTGGAGGGGAAAATAGTATCAGATTATAATCAGATTTTTTTCCCTAGAGAATTGATGACCATCTTATTAACAGCATGAAAAGCACTAAATCCTCCGAATAGCACCTCATCCCTATGGCTACATATATTTTACATTGTGTGGTATTGCTTTTAAATCCAACTCCCCCTCAGACAATCAGACAGATCCCCTGACCCTACTACCACCAGCTGGGTCCCGTTAAGATGCCCCTTGTTGTTCCTTCTCCATGGTTGGTCCTGGAGAGACGTCTCTATAATTAAAGCTGGTGACACCGAATAAACCTTCTACCCTGGAGGTATTTGGATTTAATCTGGCACCTCAATCTGGCAGAAGACTCTGAGTCAGAGACAATTCAGCTTCACACTCCACTGGGCAGCAAAGGGCAAAGGTCAAAGGGCAATGTCAAGGGGTAGTACCTGGGAAATCCACAGTCGTTACAGGTCTTCATGGAAATGGTTCTTTAACCTAAATCAGTGTATTATAATTAGACCATAAAGTTGCAGTCTATGGTTGGAAAATTTCTAAATATTTCACTGTATGCAATTTCGACCCGGAAAATGCCCTTTTCTTATTTTCTTTTTACTAATAGTCAGCATGAATATGTGAACCTCTCTCTCATCATTTTTCCTTTAATTGTATTCATGCATGACTATCTTAGGGATTTCAACTATGACCTCTTCGGCTAGTTTATTTTCATTCCCCACATCAATTTATAAGGAACATTACTACCGTCAGTTCCAAATTCTATCCCACATATTGACCAAAGGTGTAGGTATAGGGCCACTATACCTCACACCTTTGGTATCCGCCCAAGGCAGTTATAGATCCACATCCAAATTCTGGGCGTCGGCTTTTGGGATGTATAGAGAATAAGCTCCTTTGGTGAGCCAAGGTTCCATCTTCACAACGTGTGCCAACCTACGACCACCTCATTCCTCCACACTAAGGGTGTGGTCATTATTTACCAACAAGGGATGTGCTGGATTTTCCATTTTTCTCTCTTAGGCCTATTTTCGCGGGAGGGGGGGGGGCTGAAAAAGATTCCGGGCCAACCTCTCTCAGGCGGGGGTGGGGATGAGCTATGGATCATCCACAAACCCACCAAACCAGCCCTGGTTGGGATACAATGTGTGCCTGGACCAATGACCACTCCATTGCGCCTCCAGCCTCGTCCCCTGAACACACATTTTTCCTACTACTCCCCCATCAACCGCCAACCACACACCACCCAACCCACCCAAATCCGATCGGTCAGATACGGTACCTTTGAAGTCAAGTAGCCTTCAGTATTGGTCAACAGCCAAGGATGAAAACCAGTTTGACAAGCCAGCCTCCTTTCTGTATACATGTGCCTCCAAGTGCACATAATGGTCTTGGCTGCCCTCTCCTCTCAAATTAAATGCGGTCCAACAAAGATTCAGCAGTTCTCAATAATTAACATCACATTTTTTTGAGGATTTCCCTGAATGCTAGGAAATAGCCTAAAGTAAAACACCACATTACATAGGCGTGTCTGCTGAATAGCAATGACCACCGAGCTCCAGATTTGGCAGTATACTTGCAACCAGATTTGCAATGCATCTGCATTTACTTCCGGTTCCTCTGATGGAGGCGCCCCATGTGAGGGAATGCGGAACCATGCAGTGTTTCATGCCGTCAGTCCTTTCTGGCCACACCAACCTGGTGATTACTAGGTTACCATGGTAACACTAGGACAAACACTGTTGCGATACCTGACAACTGCCCATACAAACATTTTGCTTCATCGATCTTAGAGAGGGGAGGCAGACAGTGTCGTATCTGTGCAAACAGAGTCCCTCTATTATCGCTCACAGTCAAACACATGTTGCTGTTTGTTCAGGGCCCACAGTCTAAGACCCCGCATGGCTGCCTCGTCAGGCATCGGTGTGCTACCAACATAGCTACTGTCAACCTGGTCCTACCTGCTGTCAGCATTGGGTGGTGTACAACATGAAGTGACTCTAGAGCCTGCCTGTCTGTCTGCCAGTATGTAAGGGATAGTTTCTGAGATTGGGATAGTGGTCCATCGGCACATATTGTATTTTAAGATTGTCCAACATTGGACTTTTGTTTCTAGTGTGTTCCCTATCATCACTTCTTCTGGAGTGAATGATCAGACAAGTTGGCAATGTGGAATTATCTTTACATTGTAAGTCAGTATTCTCATTAAATCTTTAATAGCTGATGGGAACTGAATTTCCGGCCAGGTGCTTTAATTACCTCTAGTCATCTATAGAGGGGTTGATATGGCCTTTGCTGCAAGATAGAATTGAATGGCCCTACAGAAGACCAAAATGTAGGTCTATGAAAATGTCACAGGTGAAGGACAGGCTTCAATGTCAAATGTCAACTGTCAATTGACAAGTGGTCAGTGATAGTATGGAGCTACTGACATATTTTGATTAGTTACTGACAAGTAGTGACTAAGTAGTGATATATTTTGGCTAATTGCTGACAAATAGTGACTAAGTACTGACATGTTTTAATTAAGTGCTGAAAAACAGTGACTATTACTGACATATTATGACTATTTGCTGACAAATAGTGACTAATTACTGATATATTTTGACTAATTGCCAACAAATAATGATTAGGCACTGACATTTTAACAAGACAGTGTAAGTTCAACACACATTTTTTACAGTGTAGGAATAACAAAGTACTGACATACCGGTACATTGACTTATTGCCGACAAAATGTGAGTAAATACTGACATATTGACTAATTGCTGCCAAATTGTGAGTAATTACTGACATATATTGACTAATATCTGACAAATTTTGAGTAATTACTGACATATATGGACTAAGTGTTGTTATATAATGACTAAGTACTGGCATATATTGACTGATTGCTGACAAATAGTGATTAAATACTGTCATATATTGACTAATTGCTGACAAATTGTGAGTAAATACTGATATATATTGACTATTTGCTGACAAATAGTGAGTCATTACTAATATATATTGAATAATTGCTGACAAATAGTGAGCAAATACTAACATATAGACTAATTGCTGACAAATAGTGAGCAATTACTAACATATATTGACTAAATACTGATAAAATGTAAGTAACAACTACCATGTATTGACTAATTGCTGACGAATAGTGAACAATTACTAACATATATTAACTAATTGCTGACAAATAGTCCATAGATACTGACATATTTTGACAAATACCAGTCAAGACAGGATGCACAATTGAATCAATGGCTATTTCTCTGTTATGTATTGACCAAAATGCTGACAGATTGTGAGTAAATAATGACATGTATTGATAATTGTTGATATTCAATGACTAAGTACTGACATATATTGACTAATTGCTGACAAATAGTGAGTAATTACTGACATATATTGACTAATTGCTGACAAATCGTGCATTATTTCTGACATATTTTGACTAATTACTGACAAAAAGTGAGTGCATCATATCAATCTGGGCATGATGCACAAATGATTAAAATGCCATTAATCTTTTTAATGTCAATACTTAGTCACTAGGTGTATACTGACTAATTGCTGACAAATTGTGAGTAAATACTGACATATTTCGACTAATTGCTAACAAATAGTGAGTAATTACTAACATAAAAATTATATTGATTAACCGCTGACAAATAGTGAGTAATTACTATCATACCATAGCACTAACACTAACCTTTTATAGCCCTAAACTCAATACATGTACCATAAAAACACAGATTAAAACACAAATTAAAACACAGAATGACGTCAACATTTTCAATCAAACACCAGAGAATGGAGAAATGGAAAGATATCCATTCAGTGCAAACAGGGCTTGCGCAGGTATTGATGTGTAAAGCTTATTAACAGTGATAATGCACTGGTAACTAGCATTTGGATCTAAAAGGTTTAAGCATCTGATCAAGCAATGGCTGCCTCCATTGAACAACTTGTTTGATGCTATACAAAGGTAGAGGAGGGGTCTTTCTTTTCTACTGTTCAGATTCCACTAGTCACTAGGTGCAGTCAGTAGTTTATACTTGCAAGCATATGAATTCTATAAGGGACCAATGGAACATATCTATATTATATTGAAGAGTACCAAGATACTGCATAATTATGCTAATTATGCAAATAATATGCGCGGATATGGAATGTTCGGTATCAATCTGGGGTGTTTCGTCCCCCTAAAGAACATGCCCCCCTAAAAAATTTGTTTCGGAAAAGAATAAGCGAAATAAATTTTTTAACTAGCAGCCTTTTTGGCCTGGGCCGGTCCACCTGCGCCCTACCTCCTGCCAAAACCTATCTGTTTTAAGTGTCACCGGCGAAAAAGGGCAGGTTTAAGGAAGGAATGGATCGAAATATAGGCTTTTTTGGGACGCAGGGGCAGACGCCAGTCCAGGCACTGGCAGAGAGGTCCAAGAACTGGCAGTTTTACAAAATAAATCGTATCTCCCTTAATAATAGGAGTGTGACCTATAGATAAAGGGTAGCTCGAGCTGGCGAACGTCATGGCGGTCTTTATTTTCAGATCTGCACAATGGGAACAAAGTTATCAATGTTTTAAAGCTATGACATCACAAAAATGGCCATAACTTTCCACCAAATCGTCGTAGGAAAAAAATTCAAACAGCTATGGAAAATCGTTTTTCTCTCGGAACCCTATTATCGCCCAACGATGTCTCTCTGTCTTCAGGCCATTTTGGCCTTTCCCCAGCATTTTTGGCCTCTACAGCGATGTTTTGAGGGTATTCATGAAAGAATGATACAGACCTGTTCTCGGACCACCAATATCAGACCACCAATGGGGCCGCGCAGCAGGCGGTGTCATGATTTGTTCAAATCGAACAATTTCCTGCAATTTCTCGGCACCATGCAGCAAACAAGGACGAGTTGTGATAATAATCCATGTGTACTGCGACAATAAAGCAAGATTTCTTTCAAATAACAACACATTTGGGCCAAAAACGCAGACACATTGCTGCATTGTAAACAAACAGCACTTTTGCTGGTGCTGCAGCAGTACCAGCGAACACGTGGCTTCTGGCGCGAAAAAACTGGGTCAGGCCACTACCAACAGCCAATCAAATGGTGAGTATGCATGAGGGTGACGGATCACGCCACTCCGTCAGCCAATTAAAGACGGGGACACTGTAAACACTTTTGCTGGTGCTGCAGCTACTGCAGCAGTACCAGCGGTACCAGCGAACACGTGGCTTCTGGTGCGAAAAAACTGGGTCAGGCCACTACCAACAGCCAATCAAATGGCGAGTATGCATGAGGGTGACGGATCACGCCACTCTGTCAGCCAATTAAAGACGGGGACGCACGGTCAATGCGTCCTGCGTCCGGCTGGGTAAACTGCCATAAATCGACCATCTGTTTGGGGTTTTGACAAAAGTTTATCCCAGTCCAAAATTTTATTTCGCCTAATTTCATAACAACACTTAGTCTACCTATGTCAGTAACTACTCACAATTTGTCAGATATTAGTCAATATATGTCAGTAAATACTCGCCATTTATCAGCAATTAGTCAATATATATTAGTTATTACTCACTATTTGTCAGTAATTAATCAATATATGTCAGTACTTAGTCACTCTATAACATATATATCAGTATTTACTCACAATTTGTCAGCAATTAGTCAATATATGTCAGTACTTAGTGGGCTTCCCTAGCCCACTTAAAAGGGTCTACTTCTCATCTTTCCCATCCCCTCAGGATGTGTGTGGTGCACATATGCACGGGCACTGACACATTCCTCTGTGGAATTGTGTAATGTCGTTCTCGCCATGAATATGACCTTAGCTGTCGAAATGGCGTTAAACATCTATTTCTCACTCACTCAGTACTTAGTCACTCTAAAACAACAGTTATCAATACATGTCAGTATTTACTCACAATCTGTCAGCAAATAGTCAATATATAACAGAGAAATAGCCATTGATTCAATTGTGCATCCTGCCTTGACTGGTATTTGTAAAAATATGTCAGTATCTATGGACTATTTGTCAGCAATTAGTTAATATATGTTAGTAATTATTCACTATTTGTCACCAATTAGTCATGTATGGCAGTAGTTACTTACATTTTATCAGTATTTAGTCAATATATGTTAGTAATTAGTCACAACTACTCACAATTTGTCAGATATTAGTCAATATATGTCAGTAATTACTCACCATTTATCAGCAATTAGTCAATATATACTAGTTATTACTCACTATTTGTCAGTAATTAATCAATATATGTCAGTACTTAGTCACTCTATAACATATATATCAGTATTTACTCACAATTTGTCAGCAATTAGTCAAAATATGTCAGTATCTATGGACTATTTTTCAGCAATTACTTAATAATATTACCGTAATCTCCCACGTATAAGACGCGCTGCGCGTATAAGACGCACCCCAAACTTAGCACATGCATTTTCGCGTATAAGACGCACATTTTAAGGGTGATTTTTGTCAATCCAGTACTGTTCTATAGTAAAATTACCCCTCGTATAAGACGCACACCCAACTTGAAAAAATCCTATAAGACGCACCAGGCATTTGTTTGGCGTAGAGGACGCGTCTTATACGCGGGAGTTTACGGTATATGTTAGTAAGTATTCACTATTTGTCAGCAAATAGTCAAAACATGGTAGTAATTACTTACATTTTGTCAGCATTTAGTCAATATGTTAGTAATTGTTAACTATTTGTCAGCAATTAATCAATATATGACAGTATTTACTCACTATTTGTCAGCAATCAGTCAATATATGCCAGTACTTAGTCATTATATAACAACACTTAGTCCATATATGTCAGTAATTACTCAAAATCTGTCAGATATTAGTCAATATATATCGGTAATTACTCACAATTTGTCAGCAAATAGTCAATATATATCAGTATTTACTCACAATTTATCAGCAATTAGGCTACTCGTCCTTTCCTTAATTTGACATTTGGCATGAACCTTAGTGCCATAGGAGAAATAGCTAAAAGTATCATTATGTAGGTCTATAATCCCACTTTATTCATTATGGAATAATGATGGGTCCGTCCTTGACATGATATAGGGAGCCCTCATAAAGATTTAAGTGAAGGTCTCCCATTTCCTGAATTCAAAATAGGGCATATATGTCCCCCCATCCCTTTCCAGGGCCCCAGATGAGTCAATAAGACCTTGGATTCTGTTCAGCTCTTCATCTCTAATATCGATTCTTGTGTAGAGCTGTCTCTCAGATAGTAGGTATACATAGTACTGGATGTGTCATTATCCTGCCACGAGGGCCTGTAATCCCTCCTTACGGCATATTCTATTTCTTGTAGCAGTTAACATTTCTAGGTCCGTATGAAACCCAGAGCTAAAAGAAAAAAGAAAACTGATATATCTGTAGTATATCAGGCACTAGTGACATCTAGTGGGTGGCAGCGGATGTCACCTGTTGCCCGGATGACGATAATCCCTCTCGTAATCCAGGATAATCTGGTACGCACTGTGGGCGATAATGCGGGAATCAAAGAGCCTGAGAGTGGGAGAGGCAGAATCAATATGGCGGCCACTCCATTTCTGTTCCCAACGTCAGGAATTAATGTTTTACCACCGACGCCCACAAGTCCTTGTGTGTCAGCAACTTAATTCAGGTTTTGGAAACGATTTTCAAGCCCCTACCTGACTTCACTTTGAATGAGTTGATCTCTATTCCTCAAGGATGAGGAGTGGGGATTTTCGTGAAATATTAATTTTGAATATTGAATATGAACCAATCTCTTCTTTTTTTAGGAATGGAATTTACTTGAATTAGGCAATTCGTAAGAAACTGGGCAGTTCTTGAATGTAATCAAGTCATGGTATTTGATATTCCTTAATCACACATCAAAGAAATGTGGAATGGAATTCATCTTCTGTGATGGGACATTACTCCTACTCAACAATCCTGGGATTCACTGTGGGGGAATGTCTTGCTCGCTTATTTTGTTCCTACTTAGGTCATTTATTATTGACATTGCATCAGCAAATCCACAACCGGTCTCATTTCAAACAAATTGTCAACAGTCAGATTAGACAAAGTGAACAGTCATAAACACGCCATTTTGATACTTTCCTTTTCAAATGTGACGTCCATTATAGGAAAAAATATGAGTTCGAAAGATGTGCCTGGAGATTCCATAGTGATTTTAAAGGTTCTTCCAAGTTTCACTACCATTTAATGGACAAAGCCCATTGAATATCCCCTCATCAAATAGCTTTTAAAAGATCAATGTGATGAGGGTGTTAAGTGTGCTATGCATGATATGTCATGCATAAATGCAATACCATCAGCGGTTCATTCATTCTTCAATATGCCCCTTTCTTTGTGCACCCACGTGCTACATCTTTCACAGGTTAACCCTTTACGTGCAGCATGATGTGTTGATAGATAATCTCCCTCTGTTATTATAATGCTTGAAAATAGTATTGGTGAGAAATGCACCAATGATATAACCCGTAGCCATGTCGACCCTAATGGGTTGATACGGTGTTAAAGGCTCTTATGGGTCTAGACCCCTAAATTCGACAGGGTGACATGGCCATTTCTTAAAATCGACATGTGACATGGAGCTTAGTGACAAGGACATGGAGAATGAAAAAGTTAGTGACATGAGACATGACCTTTCCTTAAAATCGACATGTGACATGGAGCTTAGTGACAGGGACATGGGGAAATAGAAATTTAGTGACATGTGACATGGCCTTTTCTTAAAATCGACATGTGACATGGGGACCCCCCATCTAGACCCCCGCTCTTGACCAAAGCAGTGATGCTTTGTTATTCAGTCCTACAGCACCATGACAACAAAGGTACACAAAGGACACCACATGACATCCTTAAAGGGTGAGCATCAATAATTCCATGTGTGCCAATGTGACCCTGATCAGTGCACATTGATTATTAGTACTCCTTTCCCACGCCAGGTCCACGCCTCAGATTTACCACCTTGTCTAATAGGGCTTGTAATCTGTCTTAAACTCCACTATTCACTTAAAATGGTGATGCACTGAAAGGATTTACAAACGGCCGATATTTAGGACAGATGAGTTGGTAGTTCCATCAATGGTCAGACAAAGGGATGTTTCTCACTTGTCCATTTCACCCCTGGGGCTATGGATTTGTTTATTACAATGAACTTAAAACTGTGGGATTGCACCTCTTTACCAAATCACATAATATTTGAATACATTTCTGTAAGTTAATCCTTTGATTTGAAGGTCATTCCAGCCAAACTATGCGTGTACGTCTGCAAGAATGCCTTCTCATAATGTCCTTTAGGTTTTGCTGCTTTTTGTTTTGCGATTTACAAATCCGCAAGATCTTTGGTGAGAGCCATCATTAGGGTATAAATAGAGTCATTTCAGGCTGTAATGTGCTCTATCCATGCATAATTGATGGTCTGCAGGGTCTGTCAGGATCCAGGTGAGATAGGTGTCTGACGTGAGCTATCTCAGTTTGTGAAGGCCAGATAGTTGCTGGGAATGGATCATAGGGGGGGGGGTGGTCAGACTAACAAACCACTGAGTTGTTTTGAATGTCACCAAGTTAGAATTTAGCCTCATATATAAACGTTGGAATAGATGTAATCATCAATGGAGATAAACGGAAATAACCTTTATAGGACCACTCTATGAAACATTTTCCCACCTTGATTCTAGTTGATTACCATAAGAAATTCCTCTGTTTGGGTGTATTTGTGAGCAACAGTTCGTAGACTCAGAAGCTGAATCTTGCATCTATTGAAGCATGGACAGTTCCATTTACCTATTGCCACTTTACTACAATATCTATCCCACATAAATATCTAATGTAACCATGTTAAATGCCTGGTGACAGTCTAGGGTAACGATCAGGTTGCTGGGTCAGAAGTGGGTGCATGAGGAATAATTGATCTGTGAATGGATCATCTGTTTGATCACTTCCACTATGTACACTATGACCCAAACCTCTGTACACATATGGACCGTATAGCACCCCGGGTTTATATGGAGGAGTCAACTCACACGTGTACTAATGAGATTTAATCATTTATAGAGGGAAATGGGATGAATTATTCTTCAAATGTGTTCTAGTGTGCTGTGGTCCTCATGGCGGGATGAAACTGCAAAAACCTAGGGAAACAAATTTACCAAACGAAATATAGATTTTGCACACAACTAAAACAACAGTTGACTTACCTCACTGACATTTGCAAAGTACTCATTCTTTTGGAAGACAGGTGGATTGTCGTTGACGTCTTGAATAAGGATATTCACAGGGATTTTAATCTGGAAAACGATGCATCAAATGTTGTATAAGTATGACTCTTAAAGGATACTAAGAAGCAATATCTTTTTCCTAGTCTAAGTGACCACACTCAGTTGCCTTTTTAAGAGGGATTTGACTGAATATAAGAAATCAAACACATATTTTTAGTAACCACATTCATGGCGTTGATAAAAGGGTCATGGCATATACAGCTTTCTATGTTTGAGCTGCATTCTCTATCCATTTTGATGTGCTTTAGATATAAACTCTCCTGGCATCTGTATGAAAGCATGTCATCTTTTGCAGTTACATTATGGCCTCTTACCTCCTGGTCTGTTGCTATGATGATACATCCTAACTCTAGCACTACAGACGGAAATCGCTCCCTGTCAAGGGCTAGTTGTAATGTTAGGTTCCGGGACGTAGGGTCAAACTTGATATGGGGGTCAGGTTTGAGCATGCGCAGTCGTACTTCCGAGTCTGTGCCCAGCACATTAAGGTGTATAAGTACGGAGCCGACCGCGGTGCTTTCTGGGACGTCATGGATGAAGATCCTATTGGATGTGGCTTGTGGACTCGTGCAGAGGCCTACTCCTTGTGGTGGAAAAGAAAATGAAGTATTATAACAACGGTTTAAGTAGTTGCATATGAGAATGAATATTTGTATGTAGAAAAGTCAATGTAAATCAATCCGATAAGTATTTTATATCTATGGAGAAAAGAAAGAATTATTTATGAATAAGGAAACAACACTGAATACCATCATTAAGCAAAAGGTATTGGAATACATGTTATTGATAATCACAAGATGAAAACCTTTAAGGACAATAATGTATATCTCCCTTCTCTGTCGTTCAGTTTTAATACCACATTCTACGAAGGCATGCTGACCTTCTACATTGCCTATTACATTGCATAGCTAACATTTAGATGCCATCTTGCTGTGCTTCTATAACTCTAGATCTGCAGGGTGTACTTTGGCTTGTAAGCAATTGGTATTACGGGTATTATGTCTACAGCTACCTAATGCCTTGAAGCATAGAATTCTAACATAAAAGAAGCATAAAACCTTAAAATGATTGATCTATAGGTTAGAATAAAGGTTAGAATAAAGTGATAAAGGTAGACACTTCTTTTCATCGATTATTATTTATCACAGATGAAGTTTATTGTAAATTCTCTCGTATTAGCCATGGCTTATACTAGGACCCAAATCAAAATGGGGCTTATAGAATCTGACCAAAAGTCAGGGTACGGCTTATAGGGGAGTATATATTTTACCCTATACAACAGTACTAAAACATCAATTTTCAGCCCTTTCTTGCAGCCTGTAACTTCCTCTCTAACTCAGACGGCTTATACAAGGAATGCGGCTTATATGAGAGAATGTATGATGGTACATACGATAAGTGTAAACGAGGTGAATTCTTGATTTGAGTTTCATTAATGTATACCCTCCACAGTGGCTTATGTACCTGAAATCCCTAAATATACAGACATATATAAAACATGGGCATTGAAGAGTAGTATATTAGGACTTGATATAACACCCGCGAATGCCAAGAAATAAAATCATCAAAATGGCATGAAACAACAATAACAACACCAATTGACCAAACAAAAACATTACGGTGGCTCAGAATATTTGAGACAACGCAAAGTTCTCACGAGTGCACAACATTTTGAAATAAACACGAGGTTTGAGAATGAAACAACGTTTGCATCATAGAAAACATAAGTATTAAAATGAATGGTAAATATTGGTAGAGGGTTGTAGATACCAGAACTTTCAGACGGCAAGAACATATTAGAAATTAAAATATTCCCTCCCCTTGCAACACCTAACACCTGACATGGGGGTGGTGCCAGTTGATAAAACCACAAAAAGAAACCCGCTATTGGCAGCTTTGTTGAGTAGACATGAAATATGCATGTCCCTCTTTAGTCGGCCCTCCTACATTCACCTGCCACCTTAGGCATTGTTTTCCCCCATCTCAGAGGCTAAAGGTTCTGATCTTAGGTATACATGGGTGGTCTTCCAGCTGACCTACAAGTCTCATATGCGCTAGGGAACTACGTGGATGAGGTAATTTTATCTGTTCACTCTCTGTATGGGGATTTCGCCTGTTTGTGGGCAACTTTCTTCTCTTTTTATGCTAACGTGGCTTGTGTTTTGGAAACGCCAGAAGTTAGAGAGCAAAAGTCTTGAGAAGAAAGTTGGAATGAGCAAACTAAAAATAATCACTAACACATGTTGCCTACTTGTGATATTGCTGGTCTTGTTTTATGCTTTGGACTCGTCGTCTGAATGTTTTTTTCAACATTTTTAGTTGGTCTCCTGGAAGGAGGAGTGTCATTGACACACTGATGACAGTCGCACTTATCTGTGTCCAGAGTTTTCATGGTTTCCCGTAAAAAACAAAGCTAAAAAAAACAACTCTCATCTCAGTTTTTATCTCTCCCTTTCTCCAGCATGGGCTCATTTTGCATAAATTTGTATCGCCAATGTAGTTAGCCAAAATAACATTGACACCTTAAAGTCACATGACACTCATGTGACCAGTCAACGAGAATAGGTTAATGAACCCAGGTCACATGTAACGCCTCTCTCCTCTGATTGGTGGAGGCCAGCTCCCTCAAAACGAATCAGTATTGATCGGTAATTCCATGATTACTCCTCAGCAAGGTGTTGGGGCTGTTTTGAGGGGTGGGGTAGGGAGAATTCATTCAATTGCACCCAATGTGAGTGGTACCTTAAACCAGAGTCAAACCTAAACTGTGTTCAATTTTTAGGCTCTGATGCAGCAGAGTAGCCATTAGCTACAACATATCTCTCATATACAAGTTGACTGACTTACATTAAATGCTTTTGATAAGCGCTAACATTCTAATCCCACTGGGACAAACCATCGATGAATAGCATTTCTGTTATTGTCCGACCTATCACATGATTGATATGGACAGTGGTCATGGTATGTTTAGATGTTCATAATAGGCAGAATGCTGGACAGCTGAATAATATATATCAACATGTCACTCAGTCCTGCGTCTCATGTGTCGTGACAACGTACTGAATTATTTCTGTAGATAATTACCTCCAAGAGTTGAGCAATTTATTGATCAATCAGTAAAGGGAACTGGCAATCTAGCAACCTAATGTTCAGACACGATGTCCCAATATTTGAATGGAGGCGCTTTCCTCATTGTGGGCTCGTGTAATGATATAACTGTGGATAAACATGAAAGTGTCTTTTTACCCCCAAAGCATATAATTTCAAAATATTTTCAATGTTAGGCTTGAATGAGGTATTTCAAATAACTCCGATGATTTATTGAAACAGTAAATCTAGATCTCTTGCAACTGCAAAGAAAAAAATGAACCGTCACTGACTGAGTTTACACCTCGAATGAGCGGGAACACAAGAACCCCACCAGGGGAGAAGGGACTGACCAGTGAGACCCCTGGTGTGGGAACATGTCAATACTGAATATACCCAAATATCATTACGTGATATTTGTCTCATATATATACATTTTTAAAGGTGGCTCATTTCGCATTCCAAAAATCAATCAATATCGACTCTGGTTATGAGTCAGTTTTCATAAATATCCCGGAGCTTCTTGAATACAAATCAGAGTGAAAATGAGCTAGATTGTTTCAGACAAAACAATTATGGTTATTATAGGATTTCATTATTTCTTCAAATATTCATGATTAAAGTACAACAAAGTGGCTGATCTGGAAGGCAGCTTTAAAATGTTCCCACAGAACTAAATTCATTTCAATAGACGCTGGCCGAGGCTGCCAGGGTCATGGCTAGATCGAAACATTTGTGTTACTTTGAAAGAACAGGGTGTTCTTGATAATGCTATAAAAAGTAGAGAAAGTGAATCGACTTTGCCCCCCTCCCCTTTTTAAATAAAGCACTCTGGACTGCTACCTCTCCAAAATACGATAGATGATCCTAATGAAGTTTTGAAGCCAACACGGGGGAAGGTAGGATATTAAGCTAATAATGTATTGATATTCAAGGATGAGGTGAGGTTTGCTTGAAATATTCGCCCGACCATGGAGCGGGAGGGCAAATATTTCAAGCTTACCTCACTGGGTCCTCGAATATCAATGCATTAATGCATTTATCACACTTATTCATCCATTATGTATTAATTTCTTACCTTATAACCCAAGAATCAATCCAGGAGAAGACATTTTGTACGTGCATGTGATCCGCTCGGTTTGCCAAGCCGTTGTGGCCATGTTGTGACTCTACCCGACATACCTCCACTTTTACACACATTTTTTGGGTATAATCCAAGCATGTCAAGTCCTGTACTTCTAGCACCACCAAATATACGATCTCTAGTTGGTGTTCGCCTACATTTTGTCTACATTTTCTTATAAATAAATAAGAATCCATTGATTTTCCATAGCGATACATCTCGGCACCCGCCCCGTCCGGCCATTTCTTGTTCGATGCGTACCTGACCCAGTTCTTCAGCCGAAAGTATTACATCTGGGCACCTCCCCGCTTCGTCAACTAGACGGAATGGCCGTGTGCGTTGGATCGCTATGTAAAATCATTGGATTCTTATTTATTTCAAACAAAATGGAGGAATTAGGCATGGCATGTTCATATAGGATATCTGGTCACAAATCATAGAAAGTGTGCATATGGGGCCTCACATGTCATTCGCCCAGACATGTGCCCAGAATCATGAAAAATAATTCTTATAAGTATGCTTCTTTTATGATAGCAAGGACACACCTGACATAAATCATAATGTGATTTTCTTAATCTACAGGTCAAAATAGTCTGGACCTGAGATTTTCATGGAGGTATGATGATTGTTTCTGTAGGAAATGAAGCCCCCAACATGGCTTGTAACTTAGGCCCCTAAATGTCATTCGCCCAGACACAATTTCGCCCAGACATTTTTGGGCCCATTTTACCCCCCTGGAGCCCAAAATATTCATATGGGACCATCAAAACCCATATGTAACACAAAGATCTCATCCAGCCTGACACTTTGAGCCAAAAAAATAGAGGGGGAAACTAAAATTCGAATAGTAGGGGCTGGAATACCTCCAAATTCGTCATATGCAAACCTTCTATGATTTTCGACCATCTAAGGATGTTTCTCTGTTAATAACTCCAGCTGGCACCGTTGGATTCTATGCTTACGAGGTGTGTAAACATCAGGTATGTCGGAAAACTTTTTCAAATCCTCCATGTGCATTGGTTTCTAGCACCGGTGGGCTTGGAATAGTGGACAGCGAGCTCGTCTCCTGCCACAGCGGCCGGGGATTGATTCCCTGTTGAACCCTAAACGGTTTTACCAGGAAATTAATGGCGTAGTTGACTTTGTATACTTCGCCAATTTATTAACATGTCCAGGTTGAAACTAGCACCTTCTTGAAGACAAAGAAAAGGTCTCAGAGTGCAGTTATACCCTGATAACGGAAGGGGGTTATGACCAAAAAAGCACTCTAGAGGCCAGAATCGTGAGATAAACACTGTCATACCGCGTCAAGCTATTTACAGGACATTGCAGTGTACTTTTAGAAACAGTAAGACCTGCTGTTAGTACAAATCTAATGACTCTACAGTACATTGCCCTGTACCCAGTACAGGGCAATGTACTGTATATTTACAATTGGGGCTGAGAGTGTATAATTGTTATGGCCCTGCATGACTGCGCCGGGACACGATAGAGGCATAGATCTAGTAAGGATTTAGAGCTGGTTTATTTTCAATAGGGTTTGCATCACTATAACTTTATGGGCTGTTTCAGGTTTACATCTTGGTCTAGATGGTATGTAGAGCATTGTTAAGCGGGCTTGCGTCAATCTTCTAATGGATTAACTCCATTGCTGCAATTTGATC
The DNA here is from genome assembly GCA_949317995.1 of Acholoe squamosa. Taxonomy (NCBI): domain Eukaryota; kingdom Metazoa; phylum Annelida; class Polychaeta; order Phyllodocida; family Polynoidae; genus Acholoe; species Acholoe squamosa. Next base: position 47,150,173 of record OX439047.1, read on the forward strand.
GGAATTTGCTACGTTATTTGCGGCTCGGTTGTAGTAGTGGGCAGGATTTTGTACACATTCTGGCATAGAATATGTTTAAAATTGCTACCACCCCGCCCAATTGCACAACAGTGGTGTCTGCCTATGGATATGATCAAGACGCAAAACACAGTTAGTGCATGTGCATCATACAGCTTTATAACATGATCTTAATCAGCTGTTCTCCTACATGTTTAACCTGAAGTCATGTTCTCTTACTTGCTCATGAGCACCTCAGGAGCACGTTCCCATGCCTGTACCTCACATGTCATTCCCATGACGTGTGTGACCCCAGTACGTGACCCCCTCCAATATGGTTACCGTACCCTTCTAATCATGGCCAACCCACACCAATGGGATGTCGCCAACCCTGGTAGGAAGCACCTTCTGTTGGGAAACCAAGGACAACGCTTAAATGGTACGGGACAAATAGAGTCTAGCTTCATTTTGTTGGCGGAGAGGGATTATAGTGCATGGATGGTAATATCAATTTAGTATACCACAGTCATCCGGGCACTTCCAAAATCCAGTACCGGCAGATGTTTGCACAGCAAATATGCTGTACATACCCTAAAGGGTGCATGGGCAGTAGGTGCCAATGCACCCTATAGGTTGCTGTAGGGTAACCAGCTGTCTAGGCTGCAGGAGGGAACCCATATATGTCGGCAATAGATGCTGCAGAATAAAGGTCAGGTGGATGCTGAAAGTATATAGAGTCAGCCTCTAGATGCTGCATCACGACAGCAATGTTGGATGGTCAGACACTGCTGCACAGTGGCCAGATGATTATTGCCTATCAGGGGGCATTAGATGTTGTTGGGTGATTGTCTTGCTATATGTATGTGTTCTAATCTTTGTGTAATATATATATATATATATATATATATATATATATATATATATATATCCTGACCTACAGCCTGAGATCCAGACATTGATTTACCTCTGCTATCTCTGTCGTCAGTAGCTACATTACATGACTACCCTGCAAATGCAATCCTGGGACATACTCGAGACATTCTCCTGTCATGACTTGTGATGCCATCGAGAATCGTACCCGTTCACTTCATGAGATTTTGACTTGTGATTTCAACAGGAAAAGAACATGTTCAAATTCTCAGGAAACTCCCGTGTCTTCTCATGTCATGGCACATACCCCAGATTTGCCCCAGTTAAACATGTTCTTTTTTGAGTAATAACACACGTTATAGACACATGTTTTGACTTGTGATTCTCACAAGAATCCATTGATTATTCTATTCCTGGGGATGACTCAAGATACCAACTTGTGTCATCACTTGTGATCTACATGAGAATATACTTGTTCAATTCCCATGTTTACTCATGTTTTCCCCATGAGTATCCACTGTGTCATCAGAACATTTGATTCTCGGGTTTTAATCAGAAGGAACATATCTGATTCCAGAGAATAACTTGAGACATAAACTTATGTCAGTACTTGTGATTGCTACAAGAATCTACCCAGTTAGTTCACAGGAATAACTCAAGATGTCAACTTGTGTCATAACTTGTGATCCCCACAGGAATCTACTGGTTCATGAGCACATGTTTAGTGTGGAAGAATTACTCGAGATGTAAACTTGTGTCATGACTTGTGAATACCCCAAGAATCCAATCAGTTCATTCCCTGGAATAACTCAAGAAAATCTACATGTATCATGACACGTGGTCCCCACAAGAATCTACCGGTTCATGAGAACGTTCAAATCTCGAGTCGTGTTTGGAGGGTATCTACCAAGTATAGAAGTACCTGGAGTAGAGCCACCTTACTGGAGACCTACTCTATAGAGGCACCCTGGAGGAGGAGACAGACAGTGGTGGGGCCGTGTGAACAAGGGGTGCAGCGTGGCTAGAGGACTATGTGCCGAAATGACAGCCAGCCTGGCGCGTGCCAACCCCCTGTTTTGTCAGAGAAGGCCCTGCTGGCAGGGAAGGTAGAGGAAGGCTTCTTGTGTCCTACTCTACACCCCCCCCCCCAAACCAACACATAACCAACACAACATGGCGACTACATTGATTGACTGGCTGCCACCCAAACTTCATACGGGATGGGGTGGGGAGGAAGGAGAGAACAGGAGGGTGGGGCATGTGAGGAAGTATTAACAGTTACATCTGTAGTGTCAGATATGACCTACTGATGTGTCATGGGAGTTTCTGTTCTCTTTGCATCAACCTGCTTATTCATCATAAACTTGGGGAATTTGGCTCCTGGTTCAATGGGATCGGTTCACATACTAGGTCTACTCTCTGTGATTGGACTCATTTGAGTTAATGGATCTCATCTATCCCTAAGTGTGTGTTCTATCCATCTGTCCATCCCTGTTCAGCAATATTTGGTTAAATGTTTAGGTCAAAGGTGACGTTTGAAAATACATAAAATGTATAAGATATTATTGATAATTATTTCTCTGTTCTTTGTTGTAATGTATGGGTTGGTACAACAGGCAGAAGTCGACATATTTAACAGTGTCTATACATAATATATCTTCCATCTTGTACTTCATAATAACTCAATTACATAATATAAAACTGAAATACAAGAAACATAGGATAAAAGAGGCTTGCTGCACTGAAATAGAATATTGCCTCGTGAATTCAAAAGAAAGTAAAAGGGGGAAAACACATCTATGTATATGAATCCACACAACATCTTCCATTCCAACCTGTGTATAGTAAACAGAATGGCTATGACACTATATAGGCCGTGGTCCTGTGCCCACCTCTGTCTTGCAAAACCTTTTTTTAATGAATCCGATACAAATGAAAAACTAACACTTGTATATGACGATGAGACATTCACTGCAAGTATTGACTACTGACTTCATATTTTTGTAATCATGATTAACAGTAAGGGTATTTGATCATAATGTAAACATTTGCAAGATTTCTGGAGGCAATGGAACACAACCTTTGAAATCAAAACATTATATCTGATAATCTTCTAAAAGACGGCAGAATGAAGTCAATAACAGCCTATTTCAACCTAAAAAGGAAAGGGATAACAGCAGAATGTTTATAACATGAAGGGAATGCTGGCTATAGCGTTTGTGTGGCAGGTTGAGTTTGTGTGCTCCTAGAATATTATTTCCTATTTTGTTCCAATACAGAATATTCAGGTAACGCAATATACTTTTCTCGAATAGGCAAAAAGTGGCAGCGCAGCAAGAATTGCACTGCCATTTAGAAATGGGTACCTTGAATGCAGTTGACTTTGCCACTTTTCTTTGCCCTGCCCAAGTCAGAGCAATTCAGTGATGGCTAATGGTATTAATCTTTTCGAAAACACCAATACTTTACTAATAAATTGGTGTCAAACATTGCCTTCCAAAGGATAAGCTGGAAATTTGTTCCTGTCACACTCAAAGCACACAGCGCATGCTTAGCCTCACAATTCCTCTTCATTTCAACCAATTTCCGGTGCCATCTACCAATCAGAATATACCTAACAAACCAGACGATATTTAGGGGTGTAGCTTGTGGCGGGAATACTCACCTGTGATGTTTGTGATGGACCCCATGAGTCCTGGAACTAATGTCAAAATACTTTCAATATACCTTGCATATTTACCAGCAAACCTAACCTCAAATTTTGGGGGACACATATAAATCGTCTTTAAGCAGGTCCTATATGCTGACAACATTTATTATAAAAATACAAGACAGTGCATGAAAAATAGATGTATCAAAAACTTAGTAGCTCCTCCAAGTCCAACCACCCTAACCCTTAGTACCAAATCTCAGGAGGCTAACCCTCCCTGGACGAGATCTCACGGGCCTTGCGTGTTTGAAGTGACCCCAGTCTAACCCAGAAATGGAACCCTGGTGGCGACCGTCCCACAGAAAACGGGCGATAATTGGTGAAAAGAATACTGGTGTTGGCTTTAACTGACACTGGTCCAAAGACTTTGTGTAAGTGGCGGGTACCAGCACGAACTGGGTGATTTGCTGAGATGACAAGTCCTCACCATTGGTGGACGACAAGGCAGAATACCAGACAACTCTATTTGTAACGTAATATAGGAATACCTCTGCAATTCCAGATTTATACACTCCAGAATATCAGAGTTAAGAAATGGATGTCAGGACCTTTGAATGCGACAAGAAATTTAGACTTATAATTCTGATTCGAATCACAATCTAAATGAATGATTCTTTACGTTTAATGAGGGAATCATCGGTTTTCCAGGGGACATAATTTCTTGAAATTAACTGCTATGGAAGTTAGAGGGGGTGGGGCGGGTGGAGGGGTGTGGATGATGGGGGGGGGGCTGTTGGTCAATAGGCTGAGAGCGTTCCAGGAGTACTAAGCATTGTTCTACTAATGAGAACCAGTGGGAACTACACCACACGTGTTAGGTACATGTATACACAGGGCATATTGAGTCACACTGGTCATGACCCTAGATACATGGTAAGAGTTTGTCCGGACATGAAGTGGACACTATAGTTTGGGCACTGTGAGTATGCATTATTCAAATGTAGGCTTACCATTTGGAAATCTCTGGAAATCTTTCAATTATTGGAAATATCTACGATTCACTAAACATTCTTAGAAGGCAATTCTAAACCACAGCAGATATTGCAAAAATTTATTAAATTTTCAAGAGGTCATGGAAGAAAGTGTATTGTCCTATTCCGTATCCTTATAGATAAATGCATCCCTTCTCTAGATTTCTCTAGATATAATCTTGACCTATTTTGCCAAAGGGATTTTATTTTTAGGAAAACAAAACATCGGCAGTATATGTTATGGAATGTATACATATCAATTATCATAATTCAAACCCCACAAACATGTGGGTCGTCAATGAGTAGTTGGGAAGGTTGTGGTGAGAATCCCACCATAAGGGCTATACAGGTGCTGGGGGAGGTGGAGAAAGTATGTGGAGGGGTGTTTCAGGGGGTCAATGGTACACTATGGGAAATATGTTTGGCCTCTGCTCTAAGCAGGTGGAAATAATTAGCGTCCTGCAAGTAGACTATTGATACAGTTAATAGAAAATGGTGCTCTGCGCATGGGATCTAGATCAACAGTCGAACTGTTGGGTATACTGATGTGGGCATTATATGCTTCAAGTAGAGTAGTACTGCCTGTGATTTACCAAAAGACATTGTATCCAATACCACGGGTCACAAGTATACATGTACTAAGGAATGTAGGACTTCCCCCTATCATAAAGGGGAAAGTCCCTAGATTTTAGGGGGCAAGCTGTAATTACGATTCGGATACCTACAAATGTAAAGCTGAGGTAAGAACTGCCATAGCATCGTCGATTAGGAAAATAATCACCGAGAATTGAGTTTATATGGCATTTTAGTGCGATAATAAATAAATGATGCTATAAAAACCTACCCCCACTCTGTTGTATGCCTTGGGCGTTGACGCAACACGTCATGACTAACAGGAAGACAGCTGCCCGCATCCCAGACCACAGCCACTCCTGGTGGCAGTTCGGTAACAACTTTATGGGCACCATCTTGGATCTTCTTGATTTTCGGGTCGTCCCTGAAGAGAAAAAGAGATGAACTGTATTAAGAGACAATTTAGGAAATCAAAAATGTGTAACAAAGAATGTCATTAATAAACAGGGTACCCTAGGGATGGGACTTGGATTTTCATCGATTAAAATAATTGATATCAATAGTTTTATCCAAAATAATTATTCTGCCTATATCGTTTGTCCAAATCAATTCTTGAGGACTTGGCTAAAGACTATAGATTAATTTAAAAAAAATAGTCAACCCCATAAGCTCCCGACCTTTAATCAACAAGCTTAAGAGTGGTAATTAAGAGAGCAACTTGGGGAATGTGAATTCTGTCAATTTGGATTGTAAAGTAGTATCCGCATGTCAGTACATCAGGATCATTACACCTTTTTAGTCAAGATGGGCCTGACCATTCAAAAGATGCAGACATTTTTTTCATACGGATGAGCAGACGACAATTTGAACACGTGAGAAACCCCAGACATGGTGCATACAATAGGCAGGAAGCTCATTACAGAATCTGTGTCATACATACTCTGTAGCAGAGCCATTAAGTCTTTTTATATCGGCAATTAATATAGAGGGCTGGAGAGGCACCGCTTTTTAAGTGGCAATGCTATCAAGACCTAGCGTTTACTGCAGCTAATATTCACAACACTGACAATGTCATGTTCACCCTCCTCTCCTTATAGAACTTTCATTAATAGACGCTTGCAAGTCTATCAATAAGAGTAGGTTTCATCTGTATCTACAAAATGTGTTTTAACTGGTGGAGATTGACAGGAGGGACATTGCATATTTGCATATCATTATTCCAAGACAGAGTTTTCCTCACACCTAGGCTCCTTTAGATGTCCTTTGGGCATTCTAAATGAGTCACACTGTGGAGGCTGTCTTTAAAGATTATCTTCGACACGTCTGTCAGAAAGCTATATACACAGGCAACAATTGTCTCTGTTAGCATCTGGGCCCTTGAGAACTCGTTCCTTGAAGTCTCTAAAACTAAAGGACTGAATTTGTCGATTGGCTTGAAACACATTTCCCAAGTATCTCTCTTTTGTCTAACACACGTCTTTGAGAGTAGAAAGGTATTTCGTGTGCTTAGAAGAGAACGACATTCTTTGGCTACAGCTCTTAGTGGACTTTATTCCTTCCCATACTTCTGACGGTATAGTTTTCTTTTCTTCTTCTTCACAATCAATCACACTTACGGCTAATTTCCATCAGAATTGACATGATCTCAGTTTCCTTTGGTTTTTCGAAAATCTAAACCTAAGCCCCATGATTATTATCGTACCTGATCCAGAAGCAGCAGTAATATCTTTCTTATGACACTTACTAGGCTGAATTAATGTCTTGTTCATCTATAGTTCCTTATGTTGAGGGATATAGGAAATATCCCCACTGCTATTGCTGATGCCTTGTAAAGGAATTCTTTATTTAACCGTAGCTGAGTATGTAAGTACTACCTCAGTTAGAGAGTTTGAAACCCTTCAACTTCAGACTGCTGTTCTTACAGGTTTCTTCCATTGCGGGTATGTGGTGCTTGTTGTTGGTCCTTCACTTCCTACTGGGCCCTTCCTTGTACTACTGTGTGGTCAATTATGAAACCTCTATGCTGTTGTAAACCTTTATAAATTAATCCACACATACAGACATTGGTGTCGCAATACAGACTAGAATATCTACGAACTGAATTAAGACTTATCTCAATCAATTCACTCTGCAGTTTTACAAGTCACACTGCTGTATGGGGAGAATGAGTTGATATGAAACTAAAAGAAATCCCATTCGAAGTCCCCCACAAATTCTACTATCTTGATTAGAAACTAATATTGGATTTAGTTAATCCCCATGAGATTGCAATACCATGTCAAGACCAACCAATGGGAATATGATCATGCTGGAAAACATCATCTGGATACTGCACCCGATATCATCTTTATCAGTGTTTGACAACCCTAGTATTGTGTTCGGATAAGATCAGCAGTCTCCGATTTTTTCAATTTGATGATTTAGAAGTTTTGATGCATCTATGCTGTATCTATGGCTTGGCTTGGACGTCTTTCTATACTCTTCCCTTTCCTGATTAGAAAAAATCGATGAGAAATTGAGAATAGTAAATAGCGGTTTGGCAGATGGCTGACATTGATTGACGTATAGGGTGGGTATGACACATGTTGCATCCAGCCAAACCCCAGAGTGTCTGTAATAAGTGGGGGTGGGAGGCGGCAGGTGAAGGGTGAGGTGATGGGGGGGGGGTGAACTGACTCATCCCATGCCTTTACTATTCACCCCAATGCTCTGTCTGCCTAGTGTGATCTAACCTTTGTATTACCGTTGCAATATGTCAATAATAGCAATGCTGTCCATTATTGACTTGGCATAAATTAAATGGATTTAATCAGCAAATGTCTGAACTTGGCGACTATATTTGTCCCGTGTGCACTTTTAGTTCCCTGTTCCGAGGTAGATAATATATGGGCGTTATGTGTTTGCTACAGGTATGTGCGGACACTATCCAGTACACCTAATTAGTGATGGTCTATGGTGATGATTGCTAACTGATAATGATCTACCCACACAGTATACAAACAGAGGTAGACAAGATTAAGGTATGTACAATGTATGAATATACCTGGGCGACATCATGAGAATGGAAAACCACAATAAGGTGTGCCCCACCCACAGACCTGTGATGGGAGAATCGATGTGGGAACAGAGAGGGCGAATTGCCATTTTGTTAAATATAGATTTATTATGTGTATGGTTTGGAGGGGAGGGTACTAGAGGAAGACGTAGGTGTCTCCCATTGTACCTGTTATTACCTCATCCCTACACACAGGAGGTACAGATAATAGAACTAGCATGTTCTACCAGGTGGTAGAAACATGACTAACCCTAGTAACACAAGTCTAACATGTCTATCATGCATGTCAAACATGATTACCACCTAACCATGTAACAACAAAGCCGTTATGCCTGCCGCCCATTGGCATTACAGTCTTCATTACACCTTGAATGGAAGTAGTCTTTATGGCCTGGCCTGGTTTTTTTATTAGGCATCTAATCATTAACCTACCCATCTGCCAGGCTGTGAGTTTCGCTCGGGAGATTGTATGTGATGTTATCTTACCTAAGATTCATTTTTGAAGTACAACAATCAAAATTGAATTTCCTTAGATCACCTTTTATGTACCATCTGGAGTGGTGTTTTATTTACCTGTAAACCTTCATTCTTTTTCAGAACTTTACAATCATATTCTAGATTGGTAAAATAGTGAGAATGAAAGGTCCTCCCTCAATTTGATTTTCTATTCAATTTTTGAAGTTTGAATAGTCCATCAACAAATCGATCAAATGATTTATAATTAGTCATTAAAATACCATGTGTCATTGTTATGCATTAAGATGAATGGCCTTTATGAGTGTGTTGAATACCTCGTCAAATTGTACACCTACTCATTGACATCAACATTGTTAAGTGCCATAGTTTGTCAATGTATAGAATCTACCCAATATAGGATACATGTGCTGACCATAGTGAATTGCCATAGTTGTAAACCTTACTGATGGGACATAGATTATGTATAGCTTGGTCAACAGTTGAGCCAAAAGCTTTCATAACATCCCATTACAACTCTATAGCAGAATGTTGAATTTTACAGACCCTATTACAGACGACATTTCATATGAAAAAAGTTTTAGATAAAGCTTCCATCAAATTCAATGAAGCATACGACATTTGAATGAAACAGAGGAATATCATAGAATTGCTGGGTCAGACAGTTTGTGTATTCAGTATATTGGGCAGCTGTGTTTGACCGTGCTCCGGCACCCGTCAATCTACATGATTGTATACTATTTGAAATTCGTCTGCTTTAAACAGGAATCGTCTGCTGGCCGTGACAAGGTCAATATGGCATTTTACACCGTAAGGATTCACAACACAATGTACTTGAAGTTATCTATTACCGTATGACATGCACTGCACAATAACAGTACACGAACATAGCATAATTAGTTTTTGGTCAAAACACCCAGAGTCCACTTGGCTCTATCGCGTGAGTAATGGGCCACACAAAGCCTCTGGCTATAGACGCCTAGTGGACTTATGCGTCTACATTATGTGGTTAAGGTTGAGTTTCCGTCGTGTATCAGTTTAATTTCTTTCTCTTCAAATTGTGCTCTTGTTTGTCATTATTTTCAGTGTTCCTAACATATATAAAACATCTCAAGCAGTCTAATTGTATCAGACAGAATCAAAGAAAGTCTCATACAGAGAGCATATAAAAGGCGATAATTTAATTAGAAATCTTGTTTCAGATTGTAAAGGGGCCAGACATATATGTAGCTTGTAATATCACCATGATGTCACTTCGACCCCACAATACCATGCCCATGTACCTCTCTAGGCACGACAGATGGTTGCATTCATTGGAAACATAAGATCCCATCTCTCTGAATATATTAATTGGTTTTGGTTTACACGCAATGGAAACAAAACATCATACCTGGTGACAGTATGCGATTTTTTAAGTCCCCTTGAGAGAATTCATGCACGATACAACATTTCATAATCCATTCATGCTTTATATTACTATACTATAGTGAAATATAGCATGAATATAATTATTGCATTCCCCTGAATGAGCATATATAGCTACCTCTTTAGAGTTTAATTTTAGAAGTTTACAGTCTTGATTTATATTTAGTACATCACTTATGCATACATGGGATGGCTTTATGAGTAGACTCAGGGATTACCATTAGAGTCATCACTCATCCGCCATATTGACATGATTGAGTTAATTTATTTTACCCTGTATTGGTCTACTTACCTACTGCTATGTTAAGGGTGATTAATATTCCAAAGGTGAATTTAATATCCATGGTAATCAACCAAACTGTGTTGTGATGTCATAAGATGATAATATAGTATCCTGTATTATAAGATGCATGTAATCCTTGTGTCTATCACTATATATGTAATGTGTATAGATGCGGGCTGTTTTTTTTTTTTCTGAGTTCTTCTGTGTAGTTCTGACTCTCCTCTCCCAATGTAATAATATAACTCACAACTTGGTCATAACACAACTCACCACCCAGGTCATGCTTACTAACATCGACTTATCAATACACACGCTCATCTCCATCTGTTTCATAACACACAAGGGGGGGGGTGAGGGTGAGGGGGTTGCCCCCTACCCATGCATCTTACCACCTACTCACTCCACGATATCTACATTTACCCCTACAGCAGCTGAGCTTAGTCGACCGGTAAGACATGAACACGACTCTTTTTTTGCAATTCTTTAAATGCCCTGTCCTTCTTCTTCTTCTTCTTCTTCTTCTTCTCTCTCTCTCTCTCTCTCTCTCTCTCTCTCTCTCTCTCTCTCTCTCTCTCTCTCTCTCTCTCTCTCTCTCTCTTCTGTCATCTCGATTCTCTCGCACTATGTCTTCCCCTCTCCCCCTCCCCCTCAGCCTCTCCACACTACCCACACCCAAAACCTACAAAAGTATGCTCCTCTTCTTAAGTCTCTCAGTTCCCATAATTGTAAGTCCCATCCTTACCCGTCATCTTCCGTTATACGAATATTACTCTACCCCCCCCCTCCTTGCCAGCTAGCCCCTTCCAATCCCCAAACCCATATGTTAATGTACACTTTGTGGCCGGGTCTCGCTAAGCCACGTCAATAGGTCACATGCCGAGACTTGACTGAACAGGCAACGCGGGACCCAGCGTCTCGTCTCGCATCGACACACCTCAGTGAGGACTCATCCCTAAATGTCTATTTTACATGGAAACCTTAAGTTTTGGGAGTCACTTTAGGTGATGCACCCCAGGCTGTTAGGCTCAGGACGCTTCGACAGGCCAGGTTTCGCTGACAGCCAACTCATGCACTCCAATCCTGAATTCGTAATTCGCCATCACACCATGTGGTCCATTCATATCGATATCAATGGAACTATTATCACTAGATGACTCCTTTGCATTGTTCCTGCTCTTACCAGATTTTAACCGTCGCAAGTTATTGATTTCCAAACACTGTACTGACACGATGGCTTCCATCTGTTGGATACGTGAATTATAATAACATAGTGAACGATTTTAATCATCTTTTTATCATTGGTATGAGTTCTAAGTTCGTTTTTTCCATATTGTATGCATTTTTTGGTTACCTTTCCCCACTTCTATAGAAACAGGAAAGCATGCCCAAGAACCATGACCCATCTACTCAGACTGGGGCAAATATCATAGGAATCCAGCACAGTCATATTCAGCACTACTGACTAGAAATAACATTGACTGTAAGCTCACATGTTTATCATGTAATCACCATCAGATATTAATCCCCTCTAAATATAGAAAACATGGGAACAATTTCGCAGCCATGAGTGTATGTGGTGATACCTAAAACATAATGGATATTAGTTTTGACAAAAAGGGGGATTTTAACTTGTAAACAGTGGAGCAGTAAGAATGCATCCCTGGGTAACTCCGATCGTTTTGAGCGGTGTAGCGTGGTAGGAACTAGGGTTTGATGGGGGAGGGGGAGATCTGGGGTTTGATCAAAGCCTGCTGTTAGTCAGAGCAAGTCGCCAAGTAATTGGGACCAGATCTATACTGTGTGTATCCCTACCTGTTGTATATTCAATATGGAATGATGTAGCCTAATATCAAAATGAAATATGTTTTGAATTCATGTATATTGAATATATACAGCTATGAAAACCTTCCAATCATCAACTCATAGCATTTTTTCTTAATAGACACACCTCATCAACACTACCAGTTCTGTGCATCATCAATAAATGACGCCATCAGCAATAATGAATGAAAAAACCCACCTCCATTCTATGTGAAAATAAAGAACAAAAGAAAGAGAAATGAAAAATAAAAGGAAGCACTGGGTGAGGTATGGGAAGATACTTAACGTCCGCCTTTAATCACTGGTAACACAATTGGTAGAGGATAAAGGATTGGGTAAGGCGGAATGCCTAGATTTGTCTTTGACCATGTGTCAATGTCTATGATTCATAGGCATGATAATAGGTGCGTGGGGTGGGTGGTCGAGAGGGTGATGAGGCTGTCTGTGTTCATCCTCATCAGTTCTTTATTTCTTTTTTTTTCTTTTGTAATGCTAGAGCCGTTTTCTTCATGTACGATAATTGGAAATACTAATACCATGCACACAGTAACCGAAGGCAATATATCCATATAGTAACACCAATTCTGCAAAAGCTCTAGCTGTATGCCTAAGTAGGGGAATTAAGACTATTTTCCCCTCCAGAAATAGAGGGAACGGGCGAAGGGAAGAATAATAGTTGACTTGCATATTATATTAGAGCCAGATCAACACGCGGATGCTTTCCCTGTACATATCAAACAGTAGAGCTCTACAGCACAGACGCTCAACTATAGGTGGTGTGTTGAGCAACGGCCAGGTCGTTATCCTTACAAAGTGCCCCGTTTAGGACAGACCCATTTTCCTGCCCTTTTTTCGCCAAGGCTTGCTGTGCTTTTACCGGCGCTACACCAGCTACCCCGTGACAGACGGTCTGTGCCCCTTTACTGAGGCACAACTAGGGCTAGGTGGCACCGTATATCATTGTCGGCTGAACAGGGGGAATACTGGAACATGTTGGGTAAAGGTATCAGGTTCCTGAATAAGTCTTTGACTATATTCTGTGCCTATGGTGTTTGATATTCAGGAGATGGGAATTGACCCTTTTGGGGCGGCCTTACTGATTTGGCTTCATGATGCCCCAACAAAGCGCCAACGAGAGACTCGCTCTACATACCAGAGCTAACTCTTCGAGAGGGTATCAGCCCAGTAGATAAGATGCAATACCAGCGAGTAACTCGCATTCATGCATCATGCTAGTAAAAGGACATAGCACAATAAGCATTAGGCTGTCCTTAGCGGATCGGGAACTAGTGCAGGGGAGTAGGGATAGTTGCACTTTTCTGTGGTATGGTACCTAAATTACCTCTTGCTATTGAGGGTATAGGACTGAGATAGGCTATTTAGGATGGGAGGCTGTACATTACGAAGGAGGTGAGAGGTAGGGTGAGAGGGGCGGGAGTGTGCTATGTAGATATGAATTAAGGGTGGTGTGAGGGGAGGAGCTGGAGCTAGTGTTAGAGACTGTGGTAGACAGTGGTGAAACGAGAGGACTGCAGCCTTTGATGGGGTTTAGATGAAGCGACTGTATTTGACTGTAAGCTCACATGTTTATCATGTTAGCTTATCATAGGTGGAAGGCTGTGGAAAGATATGGAAGAAAAGAATATTCAACATCTGTAGATTATAGAAAGTAACAACCCAACTATCTGCATTGCTTTTCTACGTTGCTGCTGTAATGAGATTGACTTGTTACCTCGCGGGACACCCTTTGTCGTGTCTGTGGATTCTACGCTGATGCAATATATCTAAAAGCAATGGACTACGAAGCTCAATGTTTGTGTTATACGAGGGCAGACAAAGAACACAAGAAAACTAAACACAAGAAAGTACCTACGATACATTACTGTGAGGGAAGTTATCTTCAGTGTCGCTGTATATCAGGAGCCAGGATGAATTTGTTTTATTTCATATCAATACTCTGGAGATCTGGTGTTCTACATGATAGTCTTTTAAATGATAACCTGCAAGGATGGGTTCGGTCTTCATTTCCCTAACCCCATACACCATGCAGCAGAGATTACCCGTCATGACGGCACATGAGGGTGTCTGGGGAAGGCTCCCAATTCATGCACTACTCACATCTCCTAGAACCTTACCACGGCCGCCCCATCCTGACCCTTACCCCCATACCAACCATGCAGTATCTGGATGAATTGGCCCATCAATAGATAACCTCCTGCTACCCCTGAGGCCTGTTTTCATATGGCACCCTAAGAGGTCAAATTATATACATTTCTCCAGGGTCTTTCAACTTCCTTCCATATACAGATATGGCGGGTATGGATCGTTGGGGGTTAGCTGATTGAATCGGAGTGTATCAGTTCACGAAAGTAGCAAAAATGGAACTTGGTGGTTTGGGCCCCTATGGAGTTTCAACGCTTAAGAAAGATAATTGCTACCTCTGGCGTGAAATTTGTCCTCATTTGACCTTACAGCCATGGTGGACACGCTTGGGGTAGTGGAGCATTAGTACCCCTCTGCCATCTAGTGGGTATTTTATACATTTTTCCTATATGTCAGACTGTAGTTGATTTTTTACTCACCAGAGGGCGGTAGTAGTACTACTGAGGGGTGGTTTACGCTTGGGGGTGGTGGAATGTTAGCACCCCTCTCCCCCTAGTGGGTATTTTATACATTTTTCCTACATGCTAAACTGTAGTTGATTTTTTACTCACCAGCGGGCAGTAGTAGTACTACTCAGGGGAGGTTTGTCATAAACCTTTCATTCCTACATACGCTAATTCATTACTGATAGCTCAGTGAAACTTTCCTATACGTACATATACACTTGATTTTACACAGCTTCATACATCAACATGTATGGACGTACTACACGTGAAGATGTATTGAACTTTGAGTTCAAGGAGAAAGAAGAAACAACATATGAAGAATATAAAGACGGATTAAGAAAGATTTTCTGCGGGTATGGTAAAATACCGGTGCATTATTATGCAGCTCAGATGGAATTGGTTCTACTTCACTCTTTTATACCGGAATTTCACCACAGAAAAATGTTCCGACTGTATCATGAGATAGCCCGAGATCAATTTCTCAATTCGCATGAACTGATTCCTCAGTTGATTCACTACGGATGGTATGATGTGCGCTCGATGTTGAACATCCTCACTAGCAGTGGAATGCCACATGATGTACTACCTCAGATATGTTTCAATGAAGCTAAGCGCGTAGTGAAGAAATATGATTTTTCACAGGGGTTTTCTCTAGAAAACTCATGCATTGACTTAGTCGTTTATGTTACAGTGGAAAAGATTAAGAAAGTTGTTGGACCGGCAATTTTCCATTCTGAGTATTATCATGACATGCCTGGAATGGGTCAGGTTGAAGCTATAGTGGAGGAATACAGTAGGCTGCTTCCCTCTACAGTGTACGAACGAGTCAGACAGAGAATCGTGGGGACAGTCACCCCTTTCAGAGGGAGGGAAATTCTCACAAGTCCCAGATGTAATGTGTATAAGACTATACACAGATATGCTAGTGGTAATTACCTTTAAATAACAGGACAGAAACAGTGTATACCATCTAACGAGTTTAATGGTCTATTTCTACAGTGTTCTCTAGTTCACCTCCTACACACCAGTCGGAGCTACTAATCAGATACAGTTATATCGCTATCAGACGCTATACAGTGAATCTTATACACGGAGACATTTTCTTATCACCCTAATATTGTTTTGGAATTATCTGACGTTTTCAGCACTGCAGGATACTTTTCATTATCCTATTACTATTTTTGGAAAGTATCTGACGTCTCAGTAGTTATGTACGGTCAAACAACACCTCAGGAAGTAGATTCCTTTAATGATTTCTCATTTAATGAGACTGATGAGACCACTCGTGATGAGTTCATAAATAAATGCAGGACTGTTTTTTGTGGATATGGTAAGATACCAATTAATTATTATGCTGCACAAATGGAACTTGTCTTATTGCATACCCACATGGAATCGTGGTTGGAGCCTAGAATGTATAGCATATATAATAGAATGGCACGACATCAGTATATGGCATCCCATAATCTAATGACTCAGCTTTTTAGAAAGGACTCTTATGATCACAGAGAGATGCAGCGAATACTTGAATCAGCAGGACTGGTATGGCATGAACGGAGCAGTATTGTTCGCCGGAATGCAATACGTGCTCTTGCTAAATACAATTTCTCTGAAGGATTTACTCTACTGAATACATGTATAGACATGATAAGCGGTGTCATAGTCGAGAGGGTGAAGAATACAGTAGGTTCAGGGGTGTTTTTCACTGAGTACTACGATGATATGCCTGGAATGACTAAAGTCAGAGCTATTCTTGATAAGCTTGATCAGCAGCTACCTGCCATTGTATCCCGTCGTGTTAAGTTCAGAGTTTTGGGCACTGTTGCTCCTTTCAGAGGTCGTGAAATTTTTACCAGTTCTCATTGTTTGTTATACAAAACTCTGACTGCTTATGCTACTGGTAAAATACGTGTATAGACCCATTTGTAGATCACATGATATTGAAAGAGATGAATTAGAAGTTCTAAACATCGACATAGCTGAATAATCATTATTATATGATATGGATATATTATGCTGAGTACATGTAGTAATATACTAAAGTGTAGTATAGATATATTTGCACCTATATATTTCAGTTAAATGTATCTAGATATACATCGGATTTCACCGGATTACCGGATATACTGTAACTCAATACACAGGATACGTCATAGGGTCGTGTCTACTTAGTTTCATTAGATTTTTTTTTACACGCTCTTTTAATTCAATGTCACGGCCAGATCTCAATCTCATGCACTCAGGGCGTTTGGGGGTTTCTGAAGTCACTGGCACATCACATGTCAGTTCAGGCGATGACAGCCATTTGTTAAGGACGCCTGCTTCACACTTAATGATAGGGGACGCAGTAGGTGTAGTGAACCTGTCTTCTCCCATGCTTAAGACCATAGGGGTAGAGGTTGTTCTGTGCAGCGTTGAGGAGTTAGGCGATTCTTTCAAATTTCCGGGCACTGAACTTTTGGCACCACACTGTTCAACACACTGTTCAACATCTTGTGTACCCCCAACCCAGGCACCTGGTTGAGTAGGTTTCCATGAGACTGATTGGTCGTTAGAGGTACTGGGAGGCACAGTAGCAGCACTTTGAGAGGGTTCTGAGTAGGGTCGGGTATCCTCGTTCCCACAGTCAGCATTTTTGTCTCTGGATGTAGGGTCAGTCAACCTTAAGTACAATAAATGAAGCATGAGGAGCGTGAGAGAACCCTGTATGGTATTCATGTATGTCTTGCGAGAAATCAATCTTAAACTTTGAGTTTTACAACACATTTAAGAATCTGATATAATATATGAGAATATATGAGTATATGTATGCATGATATTATATAGGTATTCACCTGTTCTGATGATTCTCATTTACATATTCAACACTGGCCTGTGCTGTCATAGGGGACCTGCATGATCTACCTGTTGGAGACCTGAAATTGTATGAGGACTTTTATATCATGAAATAAAATATTAATTCTATTTTCATCGTTTATTACTCATTTCATTAGAGAATAGAGTGAATACATCAATGGAGTTATTACATTGAGACTCCACACAGATATCCATAGTAATGATTTATTATATCTATAACAACCATTATGAGTAAATATAACAACAATAGAGATTCATACTTACATCCAGTCCTGATTCATATGGGGAACCAGTTCTAACGCGGTGTTGTTGGTGCCGGTGTTGTTTACACTGTTTCCACACATTAAAATGTTTCTCCAGGTACCAGACCTAGATCGCTTAAGCCAAACTATGACCATTGTGATCAGTGTAATGATAACGATTATGACTCCTAGCACTGATAAAATAGGAACATACAGCTCAATTTCCCCTTTCAGGATGAGATGAGTCTTGTTTCCATCTATTCCAATACCGACAGTAATATTGCCCTTATTCAGCGTTTTAGACAGCTCTAGTTTCATACCACTTCTCTTTGACTCATCTCTACCATAGGTCTTTAGTTTAATTCCATTGTCATTGTGTGGGGTGCTAGAATCATTGTTATAAGGTGCTTTTAACGGTATGAAATTCTGTTGATAGGGGGTAGAAGGTTCATCAGATATTAGGCGCAACCCTTCAGTGGTAGAAGTTAAATCATTAGACCCGTCTCTAGAGGTAGATTCAATTTCAGTCATAGTTTCTATGCTCGCCTGAGTCATAATAATATCACTTTGCGAAACTTTGTCACTCAGTTCACCACGAGCCTCACCTGACAGCCATGGTGATGGGGTGCTGACGTAATGTGTTGACACGCTACCATGACCCCATGACACACTCACTAAATCTGGATTCTTCATTACATCATACGTAGTGAGTAATTTAGATATAGTGGGAGTAGAGCTGTCATCAATACTAGGGATCTGAGTGCTGCTCACTAGAGCATACACGTCACCCGTAGTCACTAAGGGTATGACAGAGTTCAGGGCTGTACTCTCTACGGAGTTCTGTGCTGTAGTCTCCATATGTATTCCCTGCGTTGTAGTTTCAATTGATTCACTTAGACCATTCTCAATTGTTCCAACACCGTCATATCCTGTTACATACTCTTTAATGAGGTCCTTGTTGTGGTCCATATCCTCAGAACCTTTTATCTCCAGTGAGCATGAATTTTGTAGAATCCATTTAGGTAAATGTTCTCTGCATGATATAGGGTTATTTCGTACGTCCAAGATGTCGTATACCTTAGTTATTCGTACATATCTTATCTCATTATACTGTAAAAACAGTTTATTGTAATAATTGTATTCAACGCCTAACTCAGGAACTGATGTTAATCCTTGACCGCTGCATAGAATCGATCGAGTGTTTGGCTCACAGAGGCATCGCAATGCTGGTCCACAATGGTGCATACCATCGGTAATCGACATTCCATACATGAATAAAATCATGTAAATGTATGAATTAATAACATTCATGGTGCTTCCAAGTACTTGTATCTCCCCAGCCTGTGTCTTAAGAACTACTGTTGTCTGTGTGACTGGCGTCACTTTAACTTAGAGCTGATATCAGATGAGAACACTCAGTAATTAAACAGTCTGACATAGACTTGATTTAACCCTACACATAATGTATTTTTCTATGTGCTGTATACATAATGTTCACGACAGTCATCAGTTTTACCCTTTTTATTTTCTTTCTACCCCGTATGATCATTGTAATGCATGTGGTTTTACCCCATATGCTTTAAAGCCGTGTTAAGTGAGTCACACAGTACATCAAAGTGTTCAAAGGTTTCACCCTGTAACCTACACTCCCTACTTCATAACTGGATATTGTACAGTCTTTTATACCCCAACTACTATACAACAGTACCTTTTAAAGAATAGGGACTTTACCCCTTTTTCATAAATGAAACATTGCTTTACCCCATTCATGATAGGGTATACACCATATCCCCAAAGGATAACAGGGTGCTCATGCACGTCTACAGTCATGACCTGAGGGTCAAGATCAGTAATCTAACTTTACACATCACAGTATCACAGGACAGGAGTCTGTAGATGTGTTTACCCTCGTTAAAACAGGATACTGTACGCCGTTAGTAATCTTTTATGGCTGTGGGAGGTTGTAATTGATTCCCCAGGCTCATCCTACACCACCCTCACACAGACGCCAGGTTGTAAAGGTGTAATTTAAGGGTGCCATTTAGGGTTGGGTCATGGTGATGAAAAGCAACTTTTTTCATCACCACCAAGGGACATACATAGTAAGAAAGAGAGAGAGAGAGAGAGAGAGAGAGAGAGAGAGAGAGAGAGAGAGAGAGAGAGATAGATAGAGAGACACCCAGAGGTTTGATAAAGCAGTCCTACAGGGTGCCTTCTGTCCTTCAGCGGTACCTGGCTGCAGGAGGGGCGGGGTTTACTATGACGTAGCAGCACCGTTATTGGTCTTAGGGGTGTAGACGCATGGTCACCCTCACTGACCACCTGAGATGTATAAAAAAGGTGTGGCGTGCGGGGAACGCTACACTGATATTGAACCTTGCTGTACACTCACCTGAGCTACTTTCAGTTGAAATTTACCCAGTTTTCAACCTAATCAGACAACACTCCTCAAAATGTCTAAGGTGAGTTATTCGCTATTAACTTCAGCTCTTTTCATTCAATTATAGCAAGGACACGTAATGTAAGGATGCATAAATCTTTTCATGGAATATAATTCATCTGTTTATACCTGAAGTTCTCACAGCGTTCCTGTTTATGACATATTACATTTGATTATTATAGATAATATTTATATAATCATTTATGATTTTTATTAAGACTTTTTTTTCTTTTCTTCCTCAGCCAGCTTTGAAAAGGAAGCAGACGCGCCGTGCAGTGCATGTAGCACCTCAAGCCGAGAACATCCCCCCTCCTGAACCCTCAAATTCTAAACCACCTGTTGAGCAGCCTGAAGACGAGGACGTTTGGGTCCAGGACGCACCCAGCGATGATGATGTTTTTACACCTCCGCCCAAAAAGGTTGTCAAAGCCTTAACGTATGCCGATGCTGATGAGGAGGGTGACACAGATACTGTGGAAGACTCCGAGGGGGCATCTCAGGCCACACCATTTAAAACCCCAACTAAGACCGGTAGGGTTAAGGGTGGTGCGCCGCCACGCGCTTCAACACCACGACCTTCCCCATCATCATCGCCTTTACACCCTCCAGCTTCACCTAAGACTGCCTCGAGCGGGTCTAAAGCATCAAAGAGGGGGGTTGTCGAGCCTAGAGTTAGCAGAGGGTCATTCTCAGCCTCCCCACAGCAAACTGAGTCCATCGTGAGAGGTCCAAAAAGAGAGTCTGATGTCCTGTGCTGGCTTGAGCCTGAGTTTATCCGCCGAGGAATTCCTAAACCATTCAGGTATTTTATGATTTGTTATTAACTGATTTATGTTATTCTTGATATTTACAATTTTAAGTTTGTTATGTTAATCTACTACTGACATGAATCTGTATAACTATCACAATATAATTTCATATAATCTCATTAAAATTTCAATTCCACTCTATCTACTCACTAGTGACATGGAATCTGAATTATTACATAGTTCAATAACAAAGTTATATTACATTGCAAATGCTATAAGTATTATCATAACTCTCATTATATGATATATGAGATTTATTCTAAATAAATAAAACATTATATTCCTGACTTTTACAGGAAGTGCATTCTGGTGGATGATGATCTGACTGGAGAGCCATTGGTCTCGATTTACACGGTGTTAAGGATAGAGACGGCCGGGGACCCTGAGGACCCAGACTCGGTGCTGTGGCAGCCAATTAAAAAGGGTGGGGCTGTCCTCACTGTGAATCAGTGGCGGACCCTTTGCGACAACATAGAGGCCATTGACGGCAGGATTGAAGAGTTGGAGGACAGTGAGTAATGAGACGTGTATTACGTACAAGAAATCCTCAACTTTTTTGGGTGTATTTCAGTTTTCAATGTAGAGGCAGTCAGAGCGTATAGAAAGAGTATAGATAATCTGACTCTTTAGTTTATGTAGGGTCGTCATATAGACACTTTCACAGTGTATTCATTAAGAATTATTATTCTTTTAATCTATGTAAGGTCTTATCATTTATATTTTTAGTAATTATAAAATTTGGAGACTTCTTACAATCAAAGGGTATATCCTGAGGTGGTTTGTTGTCAGTTATCATATACATTCTAACATTTCACATGTTATGGATAGTTCTAGCTCTAGCTTTTCACTCTCGGATCTCCCTCAGGAGATTTTTTGGTTAGTCATTACATTCTTAGAACATGACAGAAAAAGCTTACACAGATTTGCTATAGCCTCAAAAAGAGCTCGGGGTGTTCTTTCTTTAAAAGAGACCTGGAAATACTTTATAAAGAGACGTTTTATAACACTTCATGACTGGTCTGATATAGAGGTTTTTATTGACAGATTGAATTGTCTCAAAACCCTCTATCACAGGCTTTTTGATGTGTGTGATAGTTTAGATAATATCCACAACAACATTGGCTCGAATTTATACAGGCGTTTAGGCTCAATTCTCTCAGAAAACAAATGTTATAGCAGATCTTATGAATTACTTCTCATATTTAAAAAGTTAATTGTAACTCTCACTATCTTTAAGGTTTATTCAGAAAAAAGAGACCTTCACTATGTAATGCAATCGCGAGAAGGTTTCAAAATAGGTCGGGGTCTGGCAAGCTGTGGTGTAAAGGTTGTAGATTCTGGAGAAATTGTTTCTTTTTTTCTGGAATTTTCTGGTAACTCTGAACACTTTGAGAACTTCAAAATTCCTATTCTTTTTAACTTAGCGCATATTGGTAGAGATATTGATATAAAGTTTAAAGAGCTTTTCTTTGACGTATTGATAATAGAGATTAGGAAATATATCAGTCCTTCAGTAACATCCAGGCATACATTCTTAAATAATGTTTATAATCTGAGATCGGATATTTTCTGGTTGGTTAATGCTAGTGCATTTATCAGAGACTTGTATATAACAGACCCCGATCTAGAGAATATTTGTGATAGAATAGACGATATTGTAGATCCTGGATTTAAAACACTGCGTCATCTCATGATAAGCTGAGTAATAGACTGATTCTCACAAGACTGAAATCATGTTTGACTGTCCTGTTTGTGGTAAGTCATATAAAAAGATTTTTTATCTCAATAAGCATATTGAAACACACATTCCTGAGAAAAAAGGAAATGGTGCCTCCCCTGCAGCTCACACAGTTACCAAACATATCTGTCATGTCTGTGGGAAAGAATTCCCTAAACGTGGCAACCTGAATCTGCATTTAGACAGGCGTCATGGTCTTAATGCTATTGGTAACGATAATGATAATCATAATGATAACCAGAATAGCAGCCATGCCGGTTCTCAACCTATACCAACTGATCAAAATTCCCCAGACATTACTGATCAGGGTTTTGGATCAGGGGGGTTATATTCATTGCGTCAGGTGAATGAGCAATTTTCAAGAAAATTCCAGGTTAGACATACAACATACACTTTTAGATTAAATATGAATGAAAAATTTAAATCTATGAAGGATGTTTTGGCACGGCTTTTTGAAGTTTTTGAGAAACTGGTTGAAGAACTGACTTTGAAATTTGGTTCTGACGATCTAATTAGAATGACCATAGACAGTAGAGATATAGACTATCCTATACTCATACATTTCAATACGGTTAGTAGCATCAGTGCTAGAGATATTCTAACCGAGATAGACAGAGTTTTACAGAGTTTCAGTGTTTTTAACCTGAACAAGGGTTGCACGATAACAGTCACTCATGTCAAAGTTCCTTCAGGATCAGGGCGGGAACCAATCACTCATCTTCTCAAAATTAAAAGGTGTGTAATATATATCAAGAATAGAGATAATTGCTGTGCCATTCGAGCCTTGGTTGTGGGTAAAGTTCTAGCAGACAGCAGTGGTAACCGTCTGAACAGCGCAGTACGGAAAGTCTGTGAAAATAAATTGCTGCAGTTACGCATGGTAAAAAAATTATATAAATTCTCTAAGATACCCTACAACACTCGTATAACACTGCCTATGTTTGACAAATTGTCTAAAGCCCTGAAAGGATACCGCATCATGATAGTTTCTAAAGATCACTTAAATTCTATAATCTATGATAATCGTGTTAAAACACCCCGGATAATAAGTCTATATCACTCAGATGGTCATTTTGATGTTCTTACAAGTCTCCCTTCCTTTTTCGGTAGGTGTCATTTCTGTACTATATGTTATGCACGTACTAATAATCACCACCAGCATGCATGTAAAGACATATGTAAATTGTGTAAACATGAACATAAACCTGAGAACGATGCCGAATGGTTTTACTGTGTGAAATGCAACCGTAGTTTCAAGGGTATGGACTGTTTCAATTTTCACTCTAAAAAATACCCTGCATATCGTGGTAGTGGTTCTGGTACTAGTAAAAAAAAAAAAATGAGAAAATCCGTGTGTCAGACCTGGTATAAATGCAGAACCTGTAATATGTTCTTAAGAAGAAAAAATAAGCTTTTGATTAATAAGGGTGCATCTAAACGCCATGTATGCTTCATGAAAAAATGTGGTATCTGTCATGTTGATTATAATACCTTGAATGAGCATATTTGTTATATTCAAAAGGTTAAGTCTATTTCTGAGTCGGAAACTAAAGACTTATCAGTCCAGCGATATATATTTTTTGATATAGAATGTACTCAAGATACAGGCAAGCATGTACCCAATCTATGTATAGCAGAGCGCACATGTCATGACTGTATTAAATCAGGGCATGCTCAGAGAAAATTTGACGCTGCTTCTAGTTGTGAAACGTGTGGTATAAATCAACATGTTTTTTATGGTGAGGGGTGCGTAGAGAGGTTCTGTGAATGGGCTTTAGTGAAAGAACACAAAAACAGTAAAATGATATGTCATAATTTCCGTGGGTATGACTCTTATTTCATTTTAACCTACATTTATTCTAAAATACTGAAACCAGGTATTATTTACAATGGTGGTAAGGTAATGAGTCTCAAAGTCCCTCCATACAATATCCGTTTTTTAGACTCCCTGAATTTTCTCCCAATGGCTCTCTCTAAGATACCTAAGACATTTAACATTCCTGAATTATGTAAAGGATTTTTTCCGCATTTATTCAATAAAAAATCTAATCAAAATCATCATGATCAAGTTCTACCTCCAACTTATTTCTATATGCCGTGGGTCATGAAACCTAGTGTACATAAAGAATTTGTTAAATGGTATGATTCAAACCTTTTAAGTGATTTCAATTTTAAAAAGGAGTTAATAGATTATTGTAAAAGTGATGTACATATCCTCCGTCGTGGTTGCTTGGAATTTAGAAATATTTTTATGGAAATCTCGGGCAAACACAAAATCGATCCCTTTGAGAAATGTCTAACTATAGCTTCTGCCTGCAATCTTGTGTACAGAACTATGTTCATTAAAGAAAACACTATCCCTGTAGTAGCTCATTTTAAACCTTATGATAATCATTCAGTACATAGTATGCTATGGTTAATATATATAGAAAGAACAAAAGGTATTCAATTAAGACATGCTAGGTCTAAAAAAGGTGAATTTAGAATAGGTGGTAGAAAAGTAGACGGGTATCATTCAGGTTCACGCACTGTCTACCAATTCCATAGTTGTTTTATTCATGGTCACGATAAATGTTACCCATCTCAAGTGTATAATACTTTTTTGAGTAAAAGTATGGGCGTCCTGTACCAGAATACAATGAGACTTGATGAAGAAATTAGGGATTTAGGGTACTCAATTGAGACCATCTGGAGTTGTGATTTTGATGAGCTACGAAAGACTGTAAAATACAACTCTGTAATGAATGATGTTTCAATTGTCGAACCCTTACAGCCAAGAGATGCTTTTTACGGTGGTAGAGTAGATACAACTAAAACATATCATAAATGCGGTAGGAATGAGAAAATTGAGTACATGGACTTCACTAGTTTGTATCCCTATGTAAACAAATACTGTAAATACCCGTGCGGTGAGCATAGAGTAATACCTGCTGAACAGTGGAGTGAGAATGTTGACATAGAAAACATTGAAGGGCTGATAAAATGTTCTGTCTTACCACCAAGGAAATTGTATCACCCTGTACTACCGATGAGGTATAAAGATAGGTTATATTTCACCTTATGTAAATCGTGTGTTGTATCAGCCGATAATATATTTAATAGCACCAGTGATAAAGATGACTATTTCTCTGCATTTTATGGTTTTTTTAACGGGCAATCTTACTCATGTAATCACTCTGATAGTAAACGTATGATCACCGGTACATGGGTATCCATGGAACTGAAAGAAGCTGTAAGAGCTGGGTATAAAATAGTTAAAGTATATGAGGCATGGCACTATGACAACGTTTCTGTATATGATAAAAAGACAAAAACTGGAGGGCTTTTCACTGAGTACATCAATGCTTTTCTGAAAATAAAGCAAGAGAAAAGTGGTTGGCCTAGCTGGGTTAAAACACCTGAAGACCGGCAAACCTACATTAACCACTATTACGAGAGGGAGGGAATACTTTTAGACCCTGATAACATAGAATATAACCCTGGGTTGAGAGCGGTTGCTAAGCTAATGCTGAATTGTTTTTGGGGTAAGTTTGGTCAGAAGCAAAATCAAACGAAATCAGTCTACATTACAGAACCTGCTGAATATTTTAAACTTATAACTGATAAAAGAAAAGAAATATGCAACATTCAACTGGTCAATGAAAATGTTATATTCGTGGAATACAAATCAAAGAGGGAATTTGTACAACCTAACAGTAAAATAAACGTTGTCATAGCAGCATACACTACAGCTCATGCTCGAATGAAACTGTATTCTATCCTGAAACGTTTGGATAGACGTGTCATGTATTATGATACTGATAGTATAATATTCAGATCATACATTAACCCTCCACATAACTGTAGCGAATACACACCACCTACTGGTGATTATCTAGGCGACCTAACTAATGAGCTACCTGAAGGTCATTTTATTTATGAATTTGTTTCCACAGGGCCTAAAAGTTATGCTTACAAAACATGTGATTTTGAGGGTAACAAGCAAGATGTCATATGTAAAATAAAAGGTATAAACCTGACGCAGAGTGTATCAGAAAACATAAACTTTACCAGCATGAAAGACTTACTACTTACTGAACTGAGAGCTAGAGCTGGTCAGGAGGTGTACAAGCCTCTCAAAATGATGGTAAAGAACAGAAGTTTTATTACTCGTGATAAAGCTTCTGCTGTTATACGCACTATAGAACAGCTTAAATGTTTTCAATGCGTCTTTGCAAAGCGTTATGTTTTAATCGATGGTGAGACTATACCTTTTGGATACTGATGTGTGCCAGTAAGTCACAAACTCTGTCACAAACTTCTATAAGCTACTCCTATAGCAAATCTGTGCATTCATTTAGTGTCAATAAAACAAAATAAATTTCACACTGATGTCACACTGATGTGTTTGTTTTTATCAGAATATATAGATAATCTCAACAATTTCACATGCTTAGTAGCATCAAAATAAATGAAGCAGTCAATAATCATACCCGGTAGGGTGATATAAACATGCTACATACAGGATGAGTAGCAAGTCTGTAGTATCAATTCTGGAATATTCAAGTCTGGAGTATTTAAATCTAGAGTATACAGGTCTCTAAAAAGCAGTCATTCTAGTATCATTTGAATGGCATGCATTGCGCAGTCTTCAGTCTGTCGTTAGGACAGAGTCTTTGGTGATACACTGTAGGAAAGGTCCATGGTATTACGTAACAGCATTATCAGTTAATGCAATAAGTCTTTAAAAATGTCCCGGCAGGAGTGATTTATAATATTCCACGCTCTGGACATTTGCATGCTCCAGCATTGAGAACAGACGAATCAATTCCACACTGTTCATTGTGAACGAGTCATAAGATCCTAGTGCAGAAAAGACGGTGAAATTGTCTTTACCTGGGGTCTTCTGGAAAATGAATCCCTTCGTCACACATTTAGTGAAAACAGGCCAGGGTTCCGTTGCTAGATCGTTAATAAGTTCAATGTTTTGAACCATGTCGCGCCACTCCTCGAAAGTTATTTCTATGGTATACTCCTCCGTGTCATCATCGGGGCTGGGCATTATACAGAACTCAGCCTCACACTCCTCAGAGTTAACATCGTTATAATTCAGGCGCAAATTCAGTGTTGGTGACACACGATAAATAACCTGCATGAACTTATCGCCCTCCTCATTTGCATCCCACACGAGCACATCGTTATATGCTGTGAATTTTAATGCAGGCATTCTGACTCAAGTTAGAGAGCCTAGAGTCTTGAGCGTGTAGGTCCCCGCCCTTTTTCCGGGCGCCTTCTGATCTCCAAATGAGGTCAGTGTCATAAGGAAGCATTCTAATCAGGTCTAGTTATCTACCAAGGTCAAAGGGGTCAGAGAGGACATCAGGTATTAGGCAATGATGGCCTGGTTATTCGGACAGGTCAGGAGCTAGAACCCTCCACTGTGGCGGGAACAGGGACAGTATAGCGCAGTGAGGACATCTAGCGGTTAATCTGGTAACTACTACATCTCTACGATTTGAGCGCCGTCTACAGGGTTTTAAGCTAACTCTATGCGGTAGTTTAGTTTGACCTTCGACTGAACAAAAAACGACGTTATCTCTCAAAATTCCGGAACAGGAAAGTCTCATTCTATCGGTAGAACATCATGGATTTCCTCAGAAGAGGTGTAAATATGCTCAGACGTTTGTTCGGAAGGTGAGTACTATAAAAACAATTTGTTAAACCTATCGTTTTGTTTTGTAATCGATGAACAACACAAGACTTGATGTATGATCAGGGTACCGGTGTCATGTTAAATAGAGGGCGTATAGGTTTATAATAAGATATGGGTGTTGACAAAACTTGAGTCCGAGTGAGCAGTTTAACAGCAGTATACTAAATAATCTCTATTTCTCTCTCTCTCTCTCTCTCTCTCTCTCTCGCCATATAGCATAGCGCCAATACAAGTTCATCCAAGGTCTGTCACCTCTCCGGAACTCCCAACTATGCATGATGTATCTCAGGACTTTGAGGGGCGCCCAGACACTTCAGGACTAGCGTCACCCTCTGTGCCAGAGGATAATGGGGATCCCGGGGTTGGAGGTTCACCATTACCTGAGTGCATAACTGATTCTAATAAAGTGTATGAGACGGTTCATCTTAATCTGACATTAAATCTGACGGTCAACGATCATTCAGATCTAATAGATAGACCTGAAGTACCCACAGTAGAGGTTAACAAGGTATGTGTCCAGTACACACGACAAATGTCTAAAAATTCAGGGGAGGAAACACCCCAATATAAAGTTACTGTTAACACACAACCCCATGACCCTAGCACCTCAACACCTAGAGATGTGGAATCCAATGGGATTGGCAGTGGTAGTCCAGTGACCCAGAACGTTCAAACTGCACCCAGTGACATGATGCACTGTGTCACATGCAGCGGCTGTGATGAGACTGCCACTCCCCCTAACGATAGAGATGTTGATAACTGTAACGTAGCGTCATGCAGTACACGTGCTACATGCACTGAACCCGATATCATGACACCCACCGATGACTGCGGTCCAGGATCTCATCAAGGGTCCAGTGTTAATCCACTCAGCGTTGAAATGTCAGAAACTGACTGTGGTTTCAAGGAGAATATGAACATGACTCATGCAGACCTCCCTAGCTCCAGCAATGCTCTCAGTGGGGGTAATTTTCAAGAGCATACTGAGGAAATGCAGAGTCCCCGCAATGGTGATACAATTTTTAAAAACCCCAATCCTGACAGTAATATGGGATATCTCACCGCACAGCCTGACACCCATACAGGACACAGTGTACAGGAGGGGAAGAGCTTAGTGTTCAGTCGTTTTAAGCTGAATTTATCTCATGGATCAGATAACATGTTCTCTAAGGGCACACCCAGTGTTACAGCCTCTGAATTGGGATCTGTTAACGATATCAATCCAAGAAGAGCCAGTAGAAAGCGTCGAAGTGATATCGATACATCATTCATCATGGGGGATCTACTCTCACCTGTTGCTAAATCAACAAGGTCTTGCATCCGTAAGAAAAGGCTTTCTGAATAATAGGTATCCACAGGACTATATAAGTATATATGGATCGACATGATAAGATAAGTCTATTACACGTCTATTATTTGTATCTATACGATAGACTACATGTATGACCAGAATAGTTAAATGCCGAGTATATAAACTAAAGAAACACATATTTATATGTCTATTATTTGTATCTATATGAAAGACTACATTTATGACCAGAATAGTTAAATGCTGAGTATATAAACTAAAGAAACATGTTGATAAAAGTAACACAGAAGCATGTATGTTGATATATATTTTCTTTGTTCGTGTTTATTTATGATTAAGGTATAGAAAAATAATCGTGAGGATTAAGACATACATATTAGTACAAAGATATCAATACACGGTATCTGATACATTGATCCGAACCATCACCCTGATACATAGGTATATTTTTCTACCCGTTACCTCTGGTAGCATAAGTATTATATATATATATATGAATGGTGTAATAAAACAGTATTCTTGATAGATAAACATGAAGAAATTTGTTGAAACATAATAAATCAGTATTATGGTTGTTTCTGTAATAAACAGGTTCAAATACATTAACGTAAGTAAATACAACTCTTGGTTTATTTCATTACGGTCACAGCTCTATTCATATCTATTTTAAACATTGAAGGAAATGTAGAATAGATAATCAGTGACACGCTCTCAGGGAGAGACTCTGAGAAATTCATCTGAATTCTTAAGTTACCCTTCTTCATAGTAGGCCATACAGTACCATCTGATTCCTCTCTAATATCAGGTTCTAAATCGAAAGCAAACAATGTATAACCTTTCGCAAACTCACTACGTGTTATGTACAACCCCTCATCACGACCATCTGTGAAACGTTCTCGTCCATACATAGCTATGTAGGCCTCAATGAAAGATGACTTGTGATGGTTACTATCAAAAGTCATTTGCAGTGCTTTCTGGGGTACACTC
Source organism: Acholoe squamosa (assembly GCA_949317995.1). Taxonomy (NCBI): domain Eukaryota; kingdom Metazoa; phylum Annelida; class Polychaeta; order Phyllodocida; family Polynoidae; genus Acholoe; species Acholoe squamosa. The sequence goes on from OX439047.1 coordinate 47,181,034, forward strand.
TCACCATCAACAGTGAGATTCAAATATTTCAAGTTGAAATGTTGAAAATTATAAGGATTTTTTTTATAAGCCCCGACTGTAGCCTGTTCTGAAACAAGGCCACATATCAGCCTGGACGGCACATTTCCCAGGTAAATGTTATCGGCTGTAAAACAGTAATGACCCTTAGAAATAGAGTATTTTTTAACATCAGTCTTCAGATAGGGGTACACGGCAGCCCAGTTTTTCTTTTCCATAATCTCCTGATGCTTTAGTAAAGCATCTGGAGAGGGAGTCACCATACACACAGACAGGGATGCATCGGTAATTTCTGTTTTATATTCAGGCTTGGTAGCCTCCGACATGAGATGAAAATTAGGTAGAGTAGGCCAAAATCTCATTTTTAATTCCACACCATTCAAAATGTACCTATTAGTCCAGCATACATCACTTAGTATAGGACCCATCATTTCAAAAGTCTGACTTTTCTCACAATATAGAGCACGCACAGTCAAACCTGAATTACCTAATGATGCTCTGGCGGCATCCATTGTACCTGTATCCTTAGCCCACAGCTGAGCCTGGAGATGTGTGTTCTTAGATTGGGTATCATATTTGAATAAAGTATTTAAATATGCCTCGTAAGGATAGTTTGAATTAGATGTAGTCAGCAATTGCTTCTGAAGATAAATATCTACTTGAGAGAAAATAGAATGAAGAAAATTATTAACAGGACCAAAATCACCAAGAGTAGTACCACCAGTTCCAGCTGGTATATCAGTATTATCAGACTTTCTAATTCGACATTTTACAACAAGATATGTACGTCTAAAATCAATGTATCTATTACCCGTGTTAGGTATTTCAAATTCCAATCCAACATCCTGATTAAGTTGATTTAAAGGTTTATACTCTACATACCTGACTTTCCCTACACCCACATCGACTGTGGGCATTGAGAATAAGTCCATGCTCTCTCCTATACCAACACTACTGCGATCATCAACTTTCGATACTTCATAAGCCATGGTAATATCTGTGTATATTAATAATCAAAAACAGTCTAAACTGAGTCTCTTCAATTTATAATTTATCTAAATCAACACCTTGGGTTTCCACACTTAGGGACGTCCTTTATTATCGAAATGCTGTGGGGGTCTGTGGTCAGCTGACACCCTCCAGTAAAGTTCTTGTATTTGAAGGGATGCTGATGATGACCCTCAATTTCCTTAACTCTATGTCTAGATGGGAAATACACAACCTTCACCACTCACCAGTAACGCTCAGTGGAGTTTAAGGTCCGGATAGAGCTGTGAGATAGTCTGGAATGACTGATGAGAACCCAGCGGTTACGGGTGAATGAGAACGAGTTTTAACATTAAATGTAGCATTAGTTTTTGGACTTCCTTCATGCATGTGAAAACTCCCTGATGAGACGTCAGAATGAGTGTCACATGAACTGCATGTATAATAACAGCTATCGACTTGAGATGCAGCACTGGTATCACTGGCACCACTGGTATGACTGGTGTCGGGGTCGCTTGGAGGTGGGCTACCGGTAGGGTCGTGATGATGTGATTTCAGAGTAGAGTACTTAGGGTCTGGATGTGGAGTGGATTGTGGTGGTGATTCACGGCCTGAGTACTTAGGGTCTGGATGAGATGTAGACTGTGTATTATCAGATGCCCTGTGTGTGGTGCTTGTGGAGTCCTGAAGTTCTGTGTCTATCTCTAGGAAAAGCGCCTCATCGCAGGTGTCCTCAGTTTCTGCAGAGAAGAACTCAACATGGATTCTGGTCCTCTCAATATATGGTATGCATGTAGTACCCTGGCGACAACAATGCTTAGTGGGTGTTGTCTGGGTAGGTGCATTCGATGTTTTAGACGTGTCCTGGGGGCGGGGGGGTTTACATGATGAGGTAGCACAGTCATTCTCCACAGTAGACTCATCCCCCACCCCTGTATGAACACCCTCAATGTTCAACTTCTCACAATCCCTTGCTGGAGGGGAGGGTGGTGGAATTAGTGGAGGTGAGGGTGGAGGGTTCACAGAGCATGAGGAAGGTCTCATATAGCCTTGAGAATCATGCCATATAGGATCACTATTGCAACGTCTAATGTTTTTCTCCTGGGTACGACCCCGTAACATTCTCCTCAAACGTTCAGCGATGGATACCATTATATTGTATGGTTGTATGTAAATATATCTATATATGTAAGTAATGAGAGAGCTAACTAAAAATATCAGAATGTTTTTTCCTCTTGTGAACTTTAGGTCTTTGACTGCCAGTCCCCTCCTCACGTGTAGGTCTTTTCCGGGATGTTGCCTTCTCTCTTCTAATTCTGTGCACTGGGGGGTATTCAGTCTTTGGTGTACTGACAACCCCAGCGTCACGTGGATCAGGGTTTGACTCATTTGACCCCTTACTTGGGTCATGTTTGGGTGGGTCGGTTTCTTTTGACTCTGATTTAACCTGTTTTACTGTGACCTCATGCTCAGTCAGAAGTGGTGGTTTTGATACAGGTGGTACCTCAACCTGATGAGTTTTGGCTGCTCTTAAAATTATAATTTTACCAGAATTTTTCCTAGAATTACGTTTAATACCACCATTTTGTGATTTATCAGCAGCTTTTCTATTAGATAATATGCTATGAATATGATCTTTTATAGCCATTTCTCATAAATCTGGAATAAAATGGAGAACACATGTGACAATTCCTGCTGAAGTGACCTTTATGTTTTTGTTATCTTCTTTTAGGAAAATTGTTATCTTCTCAAATTCAGCAAATCTAACTGGAGTATAGATAATGTGTTTGAATTCATAATTTTCTATGAATGTGTGAGTTCCATCAGTATCTGTTGGTATAGGATGAGAGCAATTGATACACTTTAGACATTTCTCACACACCTTAGGATATGATTTATACCCTGGAGGAGGTACTAACCCCCCTGAAGAGAAAGTAATAAATGACGGGGTAATCATTCTCAGCACAGGAAGTCCCACTCTCCCTACACTCTGCAGAGCAGCAATATCGGAACATATATAATACGACTTACTCTCCTCAGTGTACACTTCCATACAGCATTCTACCAGACCACAATACCACTTGCCTCTTTGTAATGTTATACGTTCGGGTAGTGTTATAGTGAACAGTCCTCCGTTATTATCAGGATATAATATTTGGTCATCTTTCTTATTGAGATGTAGATAAAACCCTTTCATTTTAAATCTTTTATGTTCTTAGCAGGAATCCACTCATTAAATTTGGCTGGATAATTTTTAAAGCTAACAAAATACTGCTTGACACCATTCACGGTTCTCTCTTTCAACACCTGATCTACATCATAATGTTTATTTACATCATGTGTGGCTCCTTGTAACTCAACACCATAGAATGACCCTTTCAACTCCTCACCTTTAAGATCTTTTAAATTATATACCGGTATACCATCTCTTATAGAGGCCTGTGTAACTTCAAACACCTCCTCAGTCCACTTAGGTTCATAATCTTTAGTGAAAGGTTCTTTTTTGACAGCAAGGCGTACCTGCTCACCAACTTTAAATCTTCTACCCTGAACTCTAATCTTTTCTTTCTTGAGACTATCTCTTATATCCTTACTAGTAACACGATTGTATTGGTAATCAAATATCTGTTTTGTGTTTGAGTTCGTCACGTTAGCTGGTTCAACACCTATACTAGAGTGCACAGTATTGTTATAAGAGTCAGTCACTTTAGGAAGTACATCTATCCACTTGTAGGTCTTCTTACTGAAAAGATACTTGGCTATCCTACCCTTGACAGTTCTTATGCAGCGCTCAGCATATGAAGCTTTACCCTCGTTGTAAGCTATGTAATGTTTTATCTCGTGTTTTTTGAACAAATCCTGAACCTTGTGAGCTGTAAACTCCTTACCGGCATCTGTACGTAAAACCCGAGGAACAGCTTTAGCAAAGACTTTAGTGAATCCTATGCTAACGTCCTCAGCGTTCTTGCTCTTCAAGCTCTCTGTATATATTTGACGGGAGAAAATATCGATACAAAGCAGTACAAATCTTTGACCATTGTTATAACGATACAATGAATGCATATCCATTAAATCAGCATCCCACATATAATTTATTCTAGGTGAAATAATCCTAGAATGTATCTGGACTTTTTTAGGTGGTGAAAATCTTAAATGAGTCTCCTGCTCTTCTAACCATTTTTTAAACTTTTCTCTCAAAACTTTTTTTGATTTTTTTGATTTAGAATTAGGTCCATCATGAAAAACTGTTTTTTTCACACTGCTAAAACTACCGGGTTTAGAAGGGTTATAATAGTCAGTCTTAGCCTGCTGTATCTCCCACCCCTTTTTCTTTTTACCCCGTCCTGATTTCCTATATCGAGACATCTACAACATAAGCCAGGACCTTTTAAGCTTCTTAGTCTCAGGATCTATGGATGATGTATTAATAGTCGATGTTGTATTAGATGCACCACCCTCAATACTTGGGGAGCTCTCCTCACACCTTTTTAGATAAGACAGAAAATCATCGATTGTAAAATTCTCATCAGAGCTGCTCTGTTCTTGAGGGTTTGACTTATTCTGATTAGCTACGACCTCTTCACGATTATCATGTTCTGAAAGTCCATTTTCTTTACATGATGACTCCTGGGGTACTTCCTGAGCCACTTCACCTTCAGAACCTAGTGATTCTTTTTTATTATATTCAGAAAAAGGTACAAGAACAAATTTTTCCGTGTGTTTCATTGTTTCACAACTTTTCCTATGAGAAAAGATATTATTTTACCTACTTTAGCAAACAAAGCACGTCTAATTTTCCATGAGGTTTTTGATCTACACCCTAAACGTCTCAAATCTTTTTTGTACACCGCTACTCTTTTTAACTCACTAGGAGATAAACTAATATTACCGGCTAGAGTGTTTAAAATAATTTCACATATAGCTATGACCTGATCTTTAGTAGCTATTCTTAAGAGACTCTGTCTCTGTTTTTTAGTAGAATTAGCTATAAATCTAAGAAATGACTTGTTTTTCTCTATTTTATCTGAGGACATTATATCGTAATCAAATTGTTTTGAAATGATCAGTTATACCCACAGGAAAGCTTACCTTAAGGGTGCGTATACTATGGTGTGTAGATCAGGTGTGACACATGTACGTAGGCGCATATTCTCTTCACATTCCTGAGTAAGATCTATAAATAAATACCCATATCTCACACTTCCTGTAGCATCATTGTATGCCTCTAGAAGTGTTTGGGGTGCTTGAGGGAATACCTGACGTGCCAGATAGGCAATCTGACTACTATCTCTAGGATTTTTAAACAGAACCATATACTGGGTATTTAAACTCATAGTTCTGTTATACCCACCTTTATGAAATATGTTCTGAGTTAAATAAACAACACTGATATCTAGGTGATGTGATTCAACTAAAAACAGTTCCAGCATGTCTTCAGATTTTTGAACACGAGTAATCATATCATCTAAAATAATCATTCTATGTCCCTGACTACCTAGACCCTGAATAGATTCCTTTGTCGGTAGTCCTTTATGAAAATTAACATTAGGTAATTTTTCCTTGATTTCAAGATACATAGGCTGCTCCACCGTATAACAGTATAATATAGAAGTCGGTACATCATTGTCAGCGTACATGTCCTTAATATTCATGAGAAGATTCCTTATAAATGTTGTTTTCCCAGATCGTGAAGGTCCTGATATACACATAGTGCATGATCTTCTAAGTAGAAACTGATCTGCTTGAACAACCTCATGATCCACAAGAGAAGTCATGTCACTCATGTAGCAGCAGCGATACTCACTTCTAAGCAAAAGATGTTTCAGTCATACGGTATATATCATTATAAATGATATTTGGGGTATGCCTTCTCCTCCTTCTCATGTAGACCAGACATCCAAACACAAGCAAAGCACCGATAATCACTATGACTGCGGAAGCAGATATAATGGCTATGACAAGACCTACAAACACACCACCCTGCCTGGGTGGAATGGGGTCCTGAGTGGTTGGCATCAGGGTAGTATCATTATCATGGGTGAAAGTTTCATTAGTACCTGTTGTACCATGCTCCTTTAACTCTGTAGTGCTGACTGTAATTTCACTTGGGTTCTCAGTGGTTATTACTGCAGACGCTGATAAAGTGGTATCACCACAATTCATGATTAATGTGATATTCATTCTATCACATTTATCTAGGAGTCGCGCTCTCTCCATATGACAATGAATGTTCATATTACCAGAAACGTGTAATTCATGTAGAGCAGTCCATACATCAAGATCTAGAGTGTTCAAAGACCTAATTGATGTGTTCTGAATAATGAGTAGTCTTGCGACTCGGGATTCTGTTTGGAAAATAGGTAGAAACTCGATATTAGGTCCATCACATAAAACTACCCAGCTATTATCAGAACAGAGGCAGTTGTCAGGAACTCCACATGTCTCCACATTAACATCGCTGTGACTTCCTATACATAAAATAATGAGAATTCCTAGACTCTTCAGTATCTCCATTATGATGCTGATACCCTGAGTGAATATCACTATAAAATCAGTCTTTATGTAGTGTACAGTATACACCGTTTACCGCTATACGACCCTATTTATGAAGTGGAAGGATGTTTAGATGAAATAGCATAGATAACTTATCATTTTATTGTCATGTTTATTACCCTATATCAAGTGCTGAACTGTGTGTGACCCGGTCCTGTATATTGCTGGATTAATTAACAATAATAATTCAGTGTATGTATAGGGTCCAGACACCTGAACTCTATAGTGTCCTTAAAGACCCATGACAGCCTGAACTGTGGGGTCAGACAAATTTAGGTGAGAGAGGGATACTAATGCTCCACTAACCCAAGCGTGTCCACCATGGCTGTAAGGTCAAACGAGGACAATTTTCACGCCAGAGGTAGCAATTATCTTTCTTAAGCGTTGAAACTCCATAGGGGCCCAAACCACCAAGTTCCATTTTTGCTACTCACGAATGACACGCCGTAAAGGGCAGGGACATGGGTAACTCTGTGCCATCCATCGGACTGGTTCTTCATGTATAAAGGTTTCCCTTCACAGACCCCACACTCATCCGCATCCTTTGGGGTTTGTTCTACCAGTTGATTCCCTTTAGGTTTCTGTTTAAGGATTCTAATGTTCTTATCTAAATCCTTCATGTCTAATTTCACTATTATTATCAGAAACTTATGAAAGAGAACTCAGGATGACAACACCATGTTATGTCTATATTGGACACCAAATAAGCCTCCAGACTAGTTAACATGAAATATTTTTATCAATGTTCAGTGTCCAGCATCCTGATGCTTTACAGCAGTTAATATGGACTATTTATCAGACAGAAGAGGTGACACTCCTTCCAACACCGTTAATCTCAATGGTTAAAAATGGAAGACGAGGGGGTGGCAGCCAAAGAAAATTCCGACTGGAGTGTCCAAGGAGAGTGGGAAAAAATATTGAACGACCCTCCCACCTCCCTGCGTACAAGTCTTGGAGTACGCGCTACAACCCTAATCAAGTCGGCCTCACTCTCCAAGCACACTGGCGTCTGTGGAGAGTGACATGTGAAGAGCTTCTATTAAACCAATCGCAGTGGCTTTAAAAGCATTCGCTTACCCGGAGTTTCGTGTTAGGTGGGGGTCTTTTCTGTTTTTTTCCCCATTTCTCCAAGAGGGAAGGTGTGCTGTGGGTAGATAATGTCTTTTTATTGATTCTCGGGATTGGATAGATTGCATTTGCTTTCCTTTTACGGAATACTGAGGATTCCAAGGCTGAACAGATTTTAACAAAGACCTAACAACTGTGGAACTGGTAATTAGCATTGCTCTCTGCACTAATGACAATGATTTAACTATAACAGGTAGCACTTGGAAAGATTCCCATTAAATAAAGCTATTTCCGTCTTGTAAATATTCACTACAGGGCAGGTGATGACATGGTTAGAGTCTGGCCATTGATATATATATATATATATATATATATATATATATATATATATATATATATATATATATATATATATAAACCTCAAGGTTTTACAATAACTTAGAAGATGGGTTGGTTTGGTTGATATGATTTTCAGAATGGTTAAATTTTGACATGCAGTGGGACATTTTTTTGTCATCTTAGTCTTGCCCAGAGCTTAGATATAGTAATGAGGCCTAATGCTATAAACAGATAAATATCTATAAATGCCCACAGACGCAGGGTAGACCTGGGTATCATAATATATAATTATATACTACACTGAAAACATGGAAGATCTGAAACAAGTCAGCGGTGACCACTTTAGGTCCTTAAGTTGACGATACCTAAAACTACAACTTTAGTTATTCCAAATGACAACTTTAGGTCATCATCCTGACTACCTGAGTTGTCAATGTGATGACTCTGTACTGTCAGTATTGTCATCCTGATGACTCAGGTTGTCAGAATGACGACCTGGTCACCGCTGACTAGTTTACGGATCTTCCATGTTTTCAGTGTAAAAGACTTCACTGCCTTGTGTTCAAATAGGGGTCAAATAAAATGCATTAATCTAATTATGGACACCTCAGCATATATATATATATATATATATATATATATATATATATATATATATATATATAGCTACGTATGTGGTAAAAACTGGTCTCTGGTGTAAAACACCACCCATGTAGATGGCGCGTAGTGTACCCTGGGGAGTGCGGGGGAGTCCACGCACCGAGCTGGCCAAATCGGGCGACACGAGCACTTCACACCTCAACGGGGTAATAAATAGTGCACAGAGCTGCTCATAGATGCTGAGGCCGCCAGGCTGATCCCAGGATTACCCCAGAACTGACCTAATCTACTCACATGGAATTGACAGAGCATGGGAAGGGGAACAAGAGGAGAGCGGCTATGGGCATACAGAGGGAGAGAGCAGTGAGAAAGGGAAGGGGAGGAGGTAGGGGAGGTGGGAATACAGAGGGGTGGTGGAGGGAAAGGATGATAGGGGGTAGGAGAATGCAGAGGGAGGGATGGGGAGAGGGAGTAGGTGATGCTGAGGGTTGGAGAGAGGAAGGGATAAAGGCAGTATCAGGCAGACGGACTGACAAACGGTATATGATTAAATAGCTATCTTTTCTATTGAAACACATTGCAGTGTTTCATGGGATTTCATCGTTTTGGGGGCATTTTACTCTCGCCATGTCACTGTTTGTCTATTATATGGCACCCAAAGAGCCTAGCCCCCATTAAGTAAAGGTTCAATCCCTTAATAGTGACATAATTGTTGAGCACCGCCGATTGGTGAGGGAGGAGTATGAAGGATGTATGTCTCAGTGACAACTCACATATATGTAAGACATAATTATAAACAGGTATTGTGTATCAAATATATACGTGTTTAGATAAGAACTGGCCCCAAAACATTGTACAAATTTAATTGTATGATACACCATGTCAAAGTTTTTTAAACTGTGTTTATGTTTGCAATAACGATAAAACCAATATACAACCATTGTCCATTCTGGTTCGTGCTCACAGGCATAGACCCTCGGGGTTGTGTCATTTATGTAGGATAGATTTGCGAATGAGGAAGGTACAGCAATAATCTATAGGAATATGTCATTAGTTTAAAAACATAGAGCAGGGATGGAGCAAAGCCATTATCATTTATGTATGTTTGTAATGCTCGGAATTGCCGAGCACGTTTGTATAATATATTTGTTTATTCACTGACAAAGCAATATTTATCAGCCCAATTTAATAGGTTTGATATTAACCAAGGGCATCTGTTCCAAAGCTGTGGTTATTCAGTACCTTTCTCATTTCTGAAGAATCAAATGAATTTTCACTGTCTGACTTTAAAATGACAGTGGTTTTGCACTAAACATTAATGTTAAATCTCCCATAAATCTTTAACAACAAAGGCAGTACCCAGAAGGCAAAGTGTAAAGGACCTTGATACATATACATCACTGTTCCGCTTCTCAGACGTGGGAAGGATGCAAGGTCAATTCTAGCACTGGTGAAGGCCGGACTGTACCCTTTCTTTATGTGTTTTGTAAATGCATACTGACTTTTTGGCAATTCAAAAAGTTAACGTTGAGTAATAGCTTTGCCTCAGGCATTGGCAGTTTATTATTACTCTTTTATCAAGAATTGAACAATAACCCCCGGTAAGCATAGATACATATTTGGTAGGCATAGTGGATGAACTCTAAAGGCTTTCCGATTCACTGGAAAGCATATTCACAGAGATGTTACACCTCCTTCGTGGAACTACATGATCTGCTTTAAGTTTTACATTGTATTTGCCAGAATAGCTATACCCAAGAATATGTCAAGGATTTGATCCCCTTCTTCCATGATCAAATAAACATGGAAGTGCATTTGTACTATCTCTGCTTTTCCATCCCGTCAATGGTAATTTGAGGGTAAGTCAGATTGTAAGTTAGTTCTAATCACTAGTCACGGATGTTCTAGTCTAATTTCTTGTCGGTAGGACATGTAGGAGGAGTCTGGAGGGGCAGTGTAACTGTCCCCATAAAGTCTCTGCTCAGGTCACCCTGGAGGAGGGCACCTCTCCACGTCCTGACGACTTGATGGGGCCATCCAGACCAGAAACATGTCTAATATCGGACCTACACTGCGCATGCCTTGACGGAAGTAGGGGGAGAGAAGCAAAGAGGCCATGTGCATGCAGGGCCGGAAGAAGGAATAATCTGAGGTGAGGGGGTGAAGGAATGTCCGATGTGCTAAAAAAACACGTGGGACTAAAAATAATGTTCCACTGAGCATGCGCAATGCGCCCCTAGGTGGATGTCACGGGCTGAGCAAGGTCACTGGACACGTGACCGCGCAAAGCAGCCTGGGACAGCAGGTAGTTTGGTGGACTACCACCAGGATGGGTGACAAGAAGTGAGGGTAAAGCCAGGAAGGTCCCTGAGCGTCAGGAGATAATAGAGTGGGAGAGGAGGGAGTGTACATAGGGGAACATGCTTCTGTAAACTGGGTGTGGGTGGAAGGAGGGTGAGTCAAAGACAGGGAGTGGGTGACTGAGTGCGTGTACCTTTGTGAAAGAGTCTTGTTGGCACACAGACAGTGAGGAGTTAAACTGGGACAAAGGTGAAGGATCCCTGTGGTGTTGTAGTCGTCTACAGCCAGAGACGTGAACACATTATGTCTATTTACAACCCTCACTGAACACATTTTTAATGTGCAGCCAGGGTCTTTAGTTCAGAGGTGTATGCACCTTTACAGTATTTTGAGAAAAGGAAGCCCATATTTTCCTTCGCCTGTGTATTGGAACATGTATGGCCGTATGTTGTGGGACACTGGTTACGAATAGTATATATTGTGAGACGTACTTGTGTGCAAACCCTATGTGTGCAATGTGGTGAACCTCTGATGGACAATATCCTTAGAAACTAAGAATCTGCACCTAATTTGAAGAGCCAGTCAAAGCCTTAAACATATGAGCTCTGTAGAATTACTCTAGTTTGAGTTGGAAAAATAATATGAAAGGTCATGTGCCCCTCGTACAATCTCATGAGAGAGTGGAACTGTCGCGAGACAACAGGTTCATCACGTGACGAATCTCGATTAATCTAACTATAACCACTGCACACCACTTCACTCTACAAGTGAACCCTGACCCTTACCCCCCAACAGCCCCCTTTTTATTCCCTCTCGTTACCCCCTCCATAACCCAGGCCAAAAAGGCGACATGCATGGGCGCCCAAATGTCATGCGCGGCAGGTCACATGACTGTGACGTCAAAGTAGCACGTGACCGCCAACCGTGATGACGTAACTGTTGTGGATGAGGCTAATTGACATGGTCATGGGGAGATACAAAAAAAAACTGAGAATCATAAAATGAGATAAAGAGGATCGGATGGTTCAATAAAACATGAGCTACATTGTGTCCATGTCAGGAAAATAAGGGCAGCAGGGCCTGGCTGGGTTCCGTTATGAATGCCACAGAGCGTCCAAGCATGGAGGACCGCCCGTGCACTCAGACAGTAACATTTCATACATCTGCTGACTTAAGGGTGTCAAAAGTGAGGGACTGGCATCTATAGTTAAATTATAAGCGTTCTATAAACCCATGAGAAACCTACTATGCTTTATGGTACTTTGGGGTTCATGATTATGTCATAAAACCTCAGTAATTGTTCTATCAATTATTCAAGTAAAACTGCGTGCACAATCTGTCATACAAAATAGCATTTCTACAGTTAGGCTCATGAAGGATTTGACCCCTAGAGGCATTTCAAACTATCGCTGACCTGGAGGTAGTTATGGCCCCGACCTAAGTCTGAAATGCCCCGAGGCATTGCCTGCTCTCAATGGGTTGAGAGAATCCTGTGGTTTTATTTGGAATTTCTATGAATAGCATAAATATCGGGCCATGGTGTATTGTTCACTTTGCAATAGATTGTGGTAAGTAGGCTGAAAACAGGAGAAGCTAATTATGGTGGTTTATAAATTACCCCACCTGTGATGGACAGATTTGTAGGGCCAAACTTCTGAACCCATTCATTTAACTTCCCATATTACAATGTATTATTAGGATTTTCATTGAAATCTACCGTTTACTCCATTATTGTTGGTAAGGTTTCTAGATTTATGGCCAACTAGATTCCTAAATTTATGTCATTGCCTTCAAACCAGGATTACCCATCATGAAGGAAAGTACATGTATATTGTCAATGAACATGCACTTTAATTAATATAGAATGCCAGACTTTTAATGAACTTCCACTGGGTCACGTCAATTTTACTATGTTTATTCATCAGCCATGTAAACTACATGTACCTAATTGACATATATATTAATGTTAGTAAACTATATGCCATGTATATAATTATTGTCTACTTTAATAACTACTTTAGGGTTGTTTATTTTAAACTTCCTATATATTTACCTGGTATTCACACTGAAAACTTGGAAGATCCGAAACTAGTCAGCAGTGACCACTTTAGGTCCTCAAGTTGATGATACCTAAAACTACAACTTTAGGTAGTGAAAATGACGACTTTCGGTTGTCATCCTGATGACTGATGACCTGAGTTGTCAGGATGACAATACTGACACTACAGAGTCATCATATTGACAACTCAGTTCATCAGGATGACAACTGAAAGTCGTAGTTTTAGGTATCGTCAACTTGAGGACCTAAAGGTGTCACCGCTGACTAGTTTCGGATCTTCCATGTTTTCAGTGCAGCCCGTGTACATTCTTCCTTCCACTGTGGTTTGAGATAATTAGAGACCTTTGAATTTGAATTAAAGTGTTTCTTAGAATGAGAAACTAATCAACAAGACATGATGACGGATTTCCAAGTCTGTCTATGTATTCGACTACAGCTGGGCGTCTATAAGTTATGTCTCTGAAAGTTTTAGGCTGCTGTCAACAGGACTGTAATTCACATTTCCAAATGTATGAAATATTGGGATGAAAATATGACCTAATACATAGCAGATACGCATTAATACCAACTGCACACTAAAAATGCGCTTAGTTTTCAGACACTTTCTTGTAACATTTTGTGAAACACCTTTTCAGGAAAAACTTTGAACACTATTGTGTTTAAAATCAAACATGTCTAGATTAAGAAATATTTAATTAAAAAGTGTTAAGATGCTTCTGAGAATTAAGTGATTAGGTTCAGATATCTATGCAAAACTTTTTTATATGTTTTGATCTAAACAATCTTGGTTTTTAAACACTTCTGGCAAAAGTGCAAACAACGTGTTATGCCCAAAAAAGTGTTTCACAAAATGTTACAAAAACAGTGTTTAAAAACTAAACACGTTCTTAGTGTGTAACATCCTACCATTTGCTAGTCATGTAGGACAAGACCATAACTCCCTTAGAGTGAAATAGAAACTGGATTATGTTTAAAATGTACATAGGAGCAACATGTTATCTCAATAGACTTGTTTCTGGACATCACAATGCATAAAGGTACTTCTCAAAATGGAATAATACATGGGATATCGGACCCAGTATGACATATTGAGCAGAATCTTGCAGGAGACTGATTTGATTCTTGGTACTACAAAGAAGGTAGCAGGAGGGTATTCTGTGACTCTGGCACTGGGTCTAGGTCTCATCAGGCCTTATCTATGATGAATGTAAATGGATTAGTGACTGATAGGGCCTTCAGGAAAGTGGTCAGAGCATCAAAGAAACCTGCCTATGCAGTATCTTTGTAATGGCTTTTTGCTATGGCAGGCCATATAGGAAATAATTCATAACCAATCTAGGGAGAAAACGATTCAACATGATATCTGTCTAATCCTAGAATAGCCCCTGCAACAGCTCAGTTAAAATCAATGTTTAGAAATAATTTGAGACTCGGTCATATTTTCCTGTAATATATGCTCAGCTATCTTTGTATACAAAATGGAAAATTTAAGAAGAAAGCATTTACTATTACCAGTAAATGCACAGCCCATGTCGTATTGCTTCTGACTACTGCGATAGACAAATGTATTATAACATATCTGTCACTATCTGACACATTTGGCTTGCCATATCTGGCCTGGTATGATCACTCTGTGGTCACTGAGACGATGGTGAACCGACCATGTCTAAATTTCCCGTGTGAAACCCTTTTAACATTAGAACCTCCAGGGCTGCCTTTTCCTGTCTGCACATTTACCTAACACAGGGCCATAACTCATGTGTAATGGCCTGTGAATGCAGCTGTCAATAGCGCCACTGCCTGTATAAAATGGATATACTCAATTTGATACACTCAGTTTCCTACCTAAACTGTAGTTGGTGGAGCTGTGAATGATGACGCATGATGTACACCAAAAGATTTTTACCACACCAGCTCTGGTGGAATGGTTCAAAATACCATGAGTGCTGACTGGATTTGTTTGATTTCTTTCTTCGATAATGATGGCGGCTGGTGGCTGTTCGCTCCTCTTGGTTCGACTATATATTTGATCCTAACCCTTGTATATTCACCATATTTTTCTTAGATAATGGCCAAACTGCAGCAAGACATGAGTATCACATTGTATCACATGAAGCAGTGGACGTTCCAATGCCTGCATTCCTTTTGTGATTACATGTATTGCAGTGTACCTTTCTTTCTGAAAACCAACATGTATAGTTATATACTTCGGTATACGTATAATTGATTAGTGATGTACAAACATAAATTAATCTGCGATCTCAGGTGGAGGAGGAACCGACTCCTGACCATTAGAGTGATTACAGAGTTCGCCGCTAGGGGACTGGTGATTCGCAAAGGAATGTAATAGATGTTTGCCCTGCAGATAGTACCACATGTGTCTATGGAACATAGGCCCCTTGCTTCTAAAAGTGATATGCACAAAAAAAGCTGGTCGTGTAGTACTTTATCAATCTAAATAGCTCCCAGCTGACCATTCTCCCAGAACAAATTAGGTTTCCCTCTCCTGTAACAAACTTAGCCCTTTTACTGCATCAGCAGTAGAGGGTTATTTCTGTAGAATCATTAGCAGACCTTTAGTCTGTTTCTGCCTGGGAAGAGTACATGAAACTAATGCTGATTTTGCATTCTGTCCCAAAGTGTTCAGGTAGGTAAACTATAGATTACTCTGGTTATTGGGCCTTAGAGCTTACACATCTGAGACAAACTCAACTACTCTCACGATGTGTGCTGAGTCATGGTTTCACATTACAATCTATGCTGGTTTGAGACCCAAGGACAGTGTATTCTAGCTTTTATAATTATGAAAGTATTAGAATTATCTTACTTGACTACGATTTTAACTCCTTAAATGTGAGAAATAGTTTAACGTCCTAAAATTGGCAAGTGTTGATCTTGCTTTCTAATGTGAGACAGAATTACCTCAAATACATCTTTTATTCTCTACCTGAAATATATTGAAGTTAGACATACTATGGTTGTTTATGTGTGCCTCTGTTATGGCTATGGTCGTTGTTATATAGATGGAGCACGGTCGGTCAGAGCTGCATGTAAGAAGCAATATGGTGTAACGACCCTGGAGGCATTTAAGTACCTGTGTGAACTCTGTGTGTCCCTACAGTTTAATGCTACACAACACCTGTGAGGGTAGGTGAGGTCTGCTACCCTCAGGCACTGCACAGGGTACACACTTAGTCTTATCATCATAAAGGGGTATTAATAGTCGGTGTATGTGGAACATGTATTGCCAGAGGGGATCCTTTCTTTTAGTTAGTAAAAAACATATAGTGCCTATGGAGTTGAAATAAGGCTACTTTTGTAGCAAGGAAGTACAGGCATGATGGTAGAGTATCACAGGTGAGTCATAAGACTCTTAGGTTGGTGAAAGACTCAATTAACAGCTTATACGATGTGTAAAAAGGTACCAATCTCACCATACCCCCCCCCCATCTACGCTGTTGCTTGATAAATGAGAGGGGAGTTCTAAGACCCTTGAGGTTGCTCAAAGAAATCAATTATCATCTCATATAGTAAGTAAAAAGTTCTCAAGAAGATATGGCAATTAAACCTTACAGTCAGCTTAGAATAGAGTAGGTCTTATAGGCCTTATATTTCATATGTTGAATGAATGGTGACACTCACAAGCAACAATTTTTACAACATAGAGACCACTTCCTTTTTGTTGTGGATGTGGCATATACATGTAATGTGTGGCGTTTTAAGTACATCCCATTCACATAAGTCTTCAATCTTTACTATAAAGTCAACCTTACACATGTGTTGTCAACTGACCTCGATTAAGGGTCTCCACTTGAAAGGATCTAGTGTTAATTTCTATAAAGGAGGCCACCTGGTGTCGACTGTCACAATGGACTAAATACATTCCCAGTATTGTAGAGGTTGAGGTTTGATCAATGGCCGTGGGGTAAATAGTCCCACGGCCTGAGTAGGCCAAGGTCCGTCAGGCATGGTAGGCCATTTTACTGTTTTATTGGGAAATATTGTAGAGGTCAGTTCAAGCATTACTATGGGCCATGGTCAACTTAAATGGTCAACTTAAATGGTTAAAACCTGGTTTAACAAATAGAAAATCCAATACTCAAAATGTAACAACTTGTAGAATCAGTGGAACCAGTGGGCTGAATAACTTATGAGATCTGCCTGCCTCCAATATAACACTATGTATATCGGTGGCAAGCTGTGAAATAAGTTAATAGATCAGAAGGGTTGTGGGGGAACAGGTGTCCTAAAGTTATAGACCGTGACAAGTTAAGTTGATCTCAGGAGGCCTTTGTTGTCAAAAGTGCACACAGAAAATATGTCATCTCATTTACATATCAAACTTAAAGTTCCCACGCTGAACCAATTCAATGAACACAAAATGTTTTCTCGTCGTTGCTATGTGCTTTCTGTAGAGATGCTATAGATAGAGAGAGAGAATGGGCAAGGCGAGGATGCACAGAGAGACTGAGAATCTGCACTGAAGACCAGGGATAAGACTATCCCAACCATAGCTCTCTATAGCTGATTATTAGGAAGGTGTTTGTCACAGAGTGTCCAGAATCCAGCACTGTGTGAATTATGCATCTCTGTAGCTCTATTCCACAATGGATGATTTAGCTGGGTATTCCCCTGATTCATATACATATGGAAGCTATCCACCATGTGCGCAAGGTTCTGTTACACAAAACTTCTACTTTGATTGACCGTATTCTGAAACAGATCCCAGGGGAGAAAGTGTGAATGTACCACAATTCAACGAAGAACAGTTCAAATAAAAGGCATATATAATTCATTGTATCTTTAATCATAGTGTTACAGCTGGGTTAGGCAAACACAGCTCCCCATACACCATGTACATCCACCTACACCCTTCTATATCCATCCACAGGTGTGACTCCAACATATCCCTGACCCACTAAGTCTGCACTCACACATACAGCTTTACACCGTTAATTGCTTCCTCCTGTTACTCTATACCACCGCCAATATAATACACTTCCTCATGTAGAAGCCTGGAGGCACCTCCCTAACTACCTACAAACTCACCTGTGACACCAGCCATCCAGGTTGGTAGCACTCTTAAGGGGCCAAGTCCCTCCAGGGTCGCCATGCTCTACTGAACATACAAATATGTCTCAGTCTGACCACCTCTTCATTGGTCTTTATCAGGGTTACTCATGGCCCCTAGCTAGACCTGCAGGGCAGGGTTATGGTCTATTAACTGCCCAGAATCTACCCCTGCTGACCACTAGTTATCTCTCGGCAGGTGGGAGTTTGGTTGGATGGGTTAGGGTTCGATCAACCATGAAGTATATTTCCTTCCTCCAGGGTGCCATCGTGCCTCAGTGCACCAGTGACAGACCTGGTTATTTGGTGAGGCATATGGTGTGGTCAGGAGTTAAGAATTAATCATGCATTGGACAGGGCCCAGTTATGATTGAAACCCGAGCCTCATTGGCCTGTTTTTACCATAACTCAATAAGGAAGCTGTTTACCTATTGACCTAGGTTTCTTCATTGAAGGTGGAATATGGGCCCCTTTAAGTTGGTATGTTCATGCCCTAACAACTGGTGGTAATGTTATGGGTGTGGTAAGTCTGAGTGAGTGGGTTGTATCATCTCATGCATGACGACACAGGCTGCAGGTCAGTGGGCACACATCCATACACTGAGGTGAAAAACTCTACTCTGAGATCCCAATGTGTGAAAATCCCCCTGGAGGTAGATATGTCGCTGAGACATATCATCATGTCATGGGTTCTCACAAAGTTGAAGATCCCATAACACTGTGGTAGTGTCATATACAGTTGACTGGTATGTTGGACAGCTAGATGCCTGTGGCTGTTGCTGTATGTGGCCCTGTGATGTGTAGATCAGTACGATTGGAAGCTCTGTATCAAAATGATGGGTTACTCTACCCAGTTCCACACAGACAAAGGGAAAATGATATAATCAAACAGAGAAAAATATATGAGAATTCTTCCTGGGTGAAAGTGGAAATATGCCTTCAGTCTCTTTTTTCCCCTCTGAGATGAATTGGATACAGACTCTTCTCAACAATTTTTATAATTGTGTTCTAGCGCTTCTGCCTTTGACCACTTCATGGTAAAATTCATCAGCAGCGATGTATATATGTAAGGCAGGACTTATCAGTTTCAAATAAAGTTTGCCCTCTGCACGTGATAAAAATGGGACATAGAGGTATTGTTGGTAGGTTCAGAAGTAGAAGGGATAATGGGTAGTGATCGTTTTGGTTGAGTCACGAGGGTCTATTATGAATGGGAAAATGTGACCTCTTCCTGTATGACTGTCTGGGGTGGTTATTTATAAAAACATGTGTACAGTAAGTAGGCTTGGTCTGTATAGAATCGAGGTAGACAGTAGACAGAATAAGAAGGTGGTTTGCAGTGTTGGAGCTAGGGGTGAGATGCCCTGGGGTGGTGAAGGGTTAGAGACAGCAAAGTGGGTTTGGTTGGACTCCAGGACCTGCCCTCATCTACTGGATTCTAGCCTCCTCCTAGATGTGTGCCTCAGTACCTCCATGCCAAGAACTCCAGATGAAAACTCCTATCAGTACTATCTGTATCTATGAGGCAGGCAGGTGTCACTTTGTCAATTGTTGTGTCTGTGTGTATTTTGGTGTGTCTCCTCTAAGCTGTGTCACTATTATCTTCTTTGTACCTCTATGCACCTCTTTTTAATATACCGGGTACTAGATATATACATATTCCTACATGTCTTACACTCTATATAATGTGGCTAGTGTCTATGCTTACCTGTATGTTTCTCTACATGTCTTTGCATTACTCCAGGGTTGAAAGTACTCCAGTGTTAATACTCCTTGTACCACAGTCTACAGGAGGAGCTTGCTGCAGTCTATCACTACCAAGGTTCAGACAGCTTCCATTAACTCCATATATAAAAAGTCTCCTCCAGTATCATACCTCCAGTGACGAGAAAGGTGAGGGGCTAACACACTCCAGACTTAACCAAGCTCACAGTCTCAGGAGGAACTATCCCCTTGGTTTTGACTCCATGGGGAAATGCTGTTTGAATAGAGGGGATGTGGCTGGGGACAGTTACCAAGTTGACTAAGCCCTGTAGGACAGCCGGGCAGGAAGCGGTCTGGGCCCGGTGGGACTCCAGTGGGGACCGTGGAGGGATCCTATGCACCTCTCTGGTTGTGGAGGAGCCTGTGTATGTCTATACAGGTGGGATGATGGGGCCGTTTCACCTCCTGCCACCACCCGTTAGGAACTGACTACCTGGCCACCTCGTGGGTGGAGAGTAAAGTGGTGGGTCCCCAGTCGCACCTGGGAGCAAACCTCCTCCCCTCCATCAATGGTAGCGCCCAGCAGTAGGAACTGCTGAGGGGACGTGCTACCTCCCCACCCCTACCAAGATGGAATGGGACTTGCCCAACCAGGCAATGTTGTGGCGGGACGATGTGGGCCACGTGCTCATTTTTTCTCGTTGTCAACAAATATGTGTTTACTTATTTACATGTTTAAAGTAGGTAAGAATCTAACAGTGCTTCAGCCGGAAATGCAGCCAACAAGTGAAATATTCAAAGCTGTCCCAGAGAAACGAGGAAAAAACACAAAAGAGATAAAGGTAATCTACACAATGCTTTTGGATTGACGTGGTTTTAAACTTTATCTAAAATAAACTATACAGATCAAGTTTTAAAAAGAATGATCTCTAGATAGCAATATATATATATATATATATATATATATATATATATATATATATATATATATATATATATATATATATATATCCACGGTCAGTGTCTATTGTTATGATCAAGTACTATTTTGTGTCTTCGGTTTAACTGTTGACGTGTCTGGGGTGTTCCATCAGTCAAACCCTTAATTTTACCTAGCTGCTAAGGCAAAGGTCTGTAAACATATGTTTTATCTCATCACTTGAAACCCATATGGCCAACCGGACATTACCCTAACAAGGCACAATTTATCTAATCTTAGGAGATTCGTATCTTATCAGGCCAGCTGCCATTCTGAAAACTGTACTTGTCCAATTTATGATGTTTTAACTGTTGCTGTGTCTAAAGTGCTGCATTACTTAACTTTACCAATTTGTCAAGGCACAGGTTTGTAAAAATAGGTTCTATATTATCACTTGAAGCCCATATTGCCAACTAGTTATTAATCTACCAAGGCACACATTATCTATCTAAACTCAGGATATCCTCTGCTCTAATCAGGTATTACGTGTTGTCTTCTGCCTGTGATCATTGCTGTGGAATGGTCAGTAAATTGAGAGATTAGTGAAGGGATAAACACCAATTGCCATACTCGATTTCGATTCAGATCCAGTTAATTGAGTACTTCGCAATGACTTTGTTCTTGGGCATACTGGAAACAATTTACCCACAAACAATACCAAACAAGTATAACGGTTTTGGCAGGACAAATGCCTTGAAGGCACTTGATCTATCAACAAAATATCCCGTAGTAGCATTGCCCAATTTAGCTTTATCTTTCGTTTGAGTAGATTCCCATGGTTGCTAAGAGCTTTGACTTTATCGATATTGTCTCGAGTGCTCAATTTGTAACCTTTCCTTTCAATAGGATAAATATAAAGGGTTCTAGAAGATGAGCATAACAGAATAAGTTCGTTGTGCCTTGATAACCAATAGATAATGATATACGTCCCACAGATTAACTTCTACTTTTTCCTTTTAATTACATATATCGCATTAATTTATGGGACGTACGTGCCTAAAAGAATAAAAACAAAACAAAGTGTGGCCTAAAGGTTAGAGAAACAGGAGTAGGTAGCCCTGGAGCTCCTCCAGCACCACAACAAGATGAACGTGACCCTTATTACCCTTTATAGCCCCACCCGACCTCCAGGACCACCCACCACCCTCATACTAAACCCCTACCTGCAGTTAACACCAGGATCTCAGGTGTACTGGGCAGCTCCGGGGTACAGGAGTGAAAGCGGAGCTAGCGTACAGGAGAAGGGGGTGGGCTGGGCTGGGAGGAGGGGGCTTATAAGGTAGGTGGGAGGGCGTGGGAGCAGTAGGATCAAAGGTGGGGCAGGTGTTATGGTCAGTTCTCACCTTACAGGTATTACTGTGTTACCTGCCTCTGTCACACATACTCATAGTATGCTCTTACTAAGCCAACCTGGAGGTGCCTGGTTAGGGTTCCATGGTACACTGATAAAAATGTGTCTGCGAGACTAAAGTCAGTTAAGTCAGTCTATGTGTATTGGAGGGGAGGAGAGTCTGTATTTATTGGAGGGAGAGGGGGGTGTACTGTAGAAATGGAGGTGGCAGATTATGTGTATTGGTGGGGAGAAGGACTACTTGTGTGTATTGGAGGGGAGGATGGCAGTCTATATGTATTGGGGGGGGGGAGGACAGTCTGTGTGTATTGGAGGGGAGGACAGTCTGCGTGTATTGGAGGGGGGGGAGGCCTGTGTGTATTGGAGGGGGGGAAGGCCTGTGTGTATTGGAGGGGAGGACAGTCTGTGTGTATTGGAGGGGGGGAAGGCCTGTGTGTATTGGAGGGGAGGACAGTCTGTGTGTATTGGAGGGGGGGGAAGGCCTGTGTGTATTGGAGGGGAGGACAGTTTGTGTGTATTGGAGGGGAGAAGGCCTGTGTGTATTGGAAGGAGAGGAGGAAAGCCAGTGTATCTTAGAAGAGGGGAGCTGGCAGTATATGTGGATTGGAGGAGACGGTCAATGTATATTGGAAGAAGAGGAGGAGAGTCTGTGTGTATTGGAGGGGAGAAGGAAAGGTTGTGTGGATTGGATGGAGGGGAGGACATTCTGTATATATTGAATGGAGGGGAGGACATCCTGTGTGTATTGGATGGAGGGGAGGGCACCCTGTATGTATTGGATGGAGGGGAGGACATCCTGTATGTATTGGATGGAGGGGAGGACATCCTGTGTGTATTGGATGGAGGGAGGACATCCTGTGTGTATTGGATGGAGGGGAGGACATCCTGTGTGTATTGGATGGAGGGGAGGACATCCTGTGTGTATTGGATGAAGGAGAGGACATCCTGTGTGTATTGGATGGAGGGGAGGACATCCTGTGTGTATTGGATGGAGGGGAGGACATCATGTATGTATTGGATGGAGGGGAGGACATCCTGTATGTATTGGATGGAGGGGAGGACATCCTGCATGTATTGGATGGAGGGGAGGACATCCTGTATGTATTGGATGGAGGGGAGGACATCCTATATGTATTGGATGGAGGGGAGGACATCCTGTGTGTATTGGGTGGAGGGGAGGACATCCTGTGTGTATTGGATCAAGAGGAAGAGACTTTGTGTACTTGATTTGTGTATGTGGTTTGTGTGCCTGGGTGTTTATTAGAGGCCTTTCTGTAAATTGGAGATATAATGTAGTCTTTACATCACATGTGTACATTGTTAGTGAGTATTTCAGTTTTTTCTCTGTCCCCTCTCTACACCTTTACCACCTGCAGGTAGTTTCCTGTGGTCACAGGAGGTGACAGTGTCTATAACCATCTAGCAACAGGTAATATATAGTGAGGGTATTTTAAGGTACATTGGGTTACACATTGGATTACAATGGAACGTGCGAGTTAAGGGGGGGGGGTGATGATTAAAAGGGTCAGGCACATAGACATAGAAGTATATTGGGGGAGTGAGGGGGTGGATGGGCTGGGTATTAAGTAGAGGAAACCTGGTCGAGGTGGTCAAGGGCTATAGTCTACTGCAGGTCAAACCTCCTGGTATTGGTGTGAAGGGATGAAGGTTTTAAGAGGATGTCAATGAGGAAAGATTAATCAGGTTAGATCCATGCTTACATGGCTCTATCCTCAGGAGGATAATCTCTCAATTGCTGTAGACTAGAACTATTCATATTTAGGTCTTTACTTAATGTCATTATAAAAGCCTACGTGGTTACATGCTTTGACTTCCAACAAAATTATTAAAAATTATTATATTGTCCTGCCCGTATTGCAAATAGTCGTATTTCACGAAAGCAGATCTGTCCCTCAAACTAAATTGTTCTTTTGCTGTTATCTGATTATGTTGGCATTCCTGTTAACTCTAGACATCCCTTCAATATTCATGGTGCGGAGCATCGGCAATGCCCCCAGGGATCCTGGAAACCGGACCCTTGGAACAAAAACATCAGAACTCTGAAGCAAACTTGTCCCTTCAATTATCAAAATGATCTTGAGTTTAGTCCCCGTGAGACCAGTTGTCGTCTAGACAGTTTTACATGAAAGATTTACAAGCATTTTCAGAAAGTGTACTGCAATTTAATCAACTCTGATTGTAACACATAGGCCTACTGGAGTTACATGATCTTGGTGTGAGGTATATTATGTTAAATTACATTGAAAGCAAAACCATAGAGATAGATACGTCATAAATCTCCATGGGCAAATGTAGCAAACTACTTCTGGCATGAAAAGTCCTATACACAAAATACTAATGGATTAGACGTGAAAGTGGCAAGAATATGTGAAGATAAATGAATTTCAAAATAATTGTGTGAAAATATACTGATGTCATATGTACAGTAATCATGTCGGCTTCCACAATATAAAAGGATTTTGCACTGGCTACATTGCATGTGCAAACCCCACTAAACCCTTACCCAGGGGTATCATTCCCACCCTGCCCCGGGAACCCAAACCCATAACCCCTTTTAACTATGACTATACGTATTCACACAGAAACAAAAGGTGTGCAGCAACACTAAGGTGTTAGAGTCCGGTGTCTCATCAACGGATCACCCTATGAATATTCGCCCATTGCCCCATGCGACCCCTGGTGGAACCACACCGCGACTAGGGGCACATGGGGGAAAGTGGCTTCCAGGGTGCGTGTTATCACTACCCCCAGGCACCATTGTGCTGTACCTTAGGGTTCTGAAGGAACTTGAGGTGCTTTATCTAAAATCAGAATGACAAAAACGGGGTTCCTGAGTTAAACCTATAGACTTGCCATGTGCTCTGTATTCACCATAAAATAAAAAGCCGATCATGCTCCACATGTGACAAGTATACAGCATGTGAATCATGTCATTAGTAGATGATATTCCGAGTTAGCAGGTCGCCCCATGGGCGCCGCCATTACTGGAGCTTGTTACCAGCGAGTTCTACTGATAAGACATCTCAGATGGGAACCAGTCGGCCCCCAAGAGGACCGCAGTGAATCGTTGGGGTTATCTCATTGGCAAATAAATAATTCTGCTAAGTCCCCCTAGCTGGTCTGGAGCTGGTTCTGGTGACACACACTGATAATAACTGATAAGATGGGACCAGCATGTCCCTGGAAGTGGGTGTTAACCAGGGACAAGGTACCCATCATGGTATGTCTTATCAGTGGGTTTATCTCAACCAGCGAAATTCAAGATGGTGGCTCCACTAGGCCTCCATACTGAATCCTATACCAATCAATTCGCAGAAATATGTAACGGGGCCTTTGATTGGAGAGCGATATCAAGATGGCCGCCGATCTCTGCTGGTTCCCGCTGGTGCCTTAGTATGCTAACCCTGGGGCCGACATGCCCAAACAAGATGGTGGCAGGTTTAATTAAGTGGTAGGTGATTAATGGCGTTCAGTGAATAGTGCAGAGATGGAGGCAGTGGGAGGGGGGGGGAGGGAGCAGCTCATTCTGAGATCAAGGTTACACCTGTGTTTTAGGCGATATCTCACAGAGTCGTGGACCTTCTTTATTTAGGCACTCATTAACACCCGAAATAGCCGCTCATTTCTTCACCTCACTGTGTTACTCATGGTGTAAAGTAACATAGATCTAAAGCAGCATTAGTGCATTAGAGGCAAACAAATGAGATACACAAAGCCCCTCTATAGACTGCCTTAATTTCAGGTTTGCTTATTTCGAATAGATCTAGAGAGCAAAAGTTGCTCTATGAACATCACGGATCCAATTACAATATTTTCTTTTTCTCTAATTGAATTTTCCATTGTTTTTCTATTCATTTTTGTCTAACATCAATGGCGGAAGTTGACAAAGTCTTTCCCTTTTTAAGTAACGGGCCTATTGCCTATTGCCGTTACAGACCTTTTCATAGAACCTATGAGTGTGTAACATTCGACTACTATTACCCTTGTTGTAGGCCTATATCCTGTGATATGCCACGCCTGATAACAAATGCACTTTGACGTAGCTACCCCATTATACAAAGTGGCATGTATAGTACCCTAAAATATCTAGTTGTTGTTGTAGTGGAGGGGGAGGGGAACGCATGACCACTGAATATAGTGTTGTGGATGAAGCCATGAAATAATGGGAACACATGAAGCGAGCTCTCGCCAATAAAGGATTGTTCTAAGCCTCTATTCAATGTTTACATCCATCGTTATATTAAGAATATCATGGGATGGGAACGGTCCTTCATCAAGGTTGCTTCAGATAGGTTCCACTTTAAAGACAGAAACCTCTATCTTTATACAACTTACCTGCAGACCTGTAGACACCCAATGCACCCGGAATACTCTTAGGTAAAACGCGCTCCCTGAAAAGGTCAAAGAAAATCCTATTGTTGAAAAGCAATACATATTTCAAGTCAATTGGGCATCCTATGCGGACGGGCAAAAAAGTAGGTGTGAATGAGATATTGTGTGGATTATATAATGGGGTAAAATGTACTTGAAATACTGACCCCCTGGGAAGGATGCTGCTATTCTGAATATAGACAGACTATAGACAAAGAATCTTCTTATATAGCCTGGGCTCCTCTATTATACTCAGAGACAGCCCCCAGGTCTTCAGCTTCCACTCCAGTGGTACAAGTATTCATAGGCAAACACTACCAGCGTTCAGGTTAGGAATAATCACAAATATGAAATGTGGACAAAAATCAGCTGACAATGCCATGGTGATGGTGCTGTTGTAGGCCTGTGAAAGGATGTTTGTTCTACACGAGTCTGACTGGTAGCATCCCTTTGTTTGCATTGTTATCCGCCCCTTAACGCCAGACAGAATCCCGTGGTCTAAATTCTTTGAGGGCTTAGCTATACGTAATTCAGTTCTGAAATGCCTCCACATTAGGAATCGGCGTGACTGATAAATGAATTCCCCATAGTGATAGAAACGGAGAGGGACAAACTTGGTGTGCCCATCACCAAATGTTCCTTTGGTACGTGTATCAGTGAGAATGCTCAGTATTTGACGTACAAGGTAAGGTAATTTACATTTTATTCTTCATTTTC
Source organism: Acholoe squamosa (assembly GCA_949317995.1). Taxonomy (NCBI): domain Eukaryota; kingdom Metazoa; phylum Annelida; class Polychaeta; order Phyllodocida; family Polynoidae; genus Acholoe; species Acholoe squamosa. The sequence continues at coordinate 47,208,172 of OX439047.1, forward strand.
TTCGCTAAAATGGGCCTGATAACCCAAAACCCCATATAAGAAGGAGTCCCGATCCTTTCCTAGTCTAAGGTCCCCTATATAGCTAGACTAACCAAGGTACACATTACAACCTTTCCTGGCACCATTTTCTACAAGCCCAATTGTGCCTAACAAGCTGCAGGGATGTCCACCTATTATACATGAAATTGAACAATGTAAGTGCCATGTCAGTAGTTATCTCCTTCAAATGTTAAACTCACTCGACCTCCCCACAAACATCCTCGCCTGGCTCAAGTCATATATATCTCTGATAGAAAACAATGTACAGTAGTCAACAATGAAAGATCTGAGTCCCCCCCCCCTCCGTTTCTCTGTACCACAGGGCTCTATTCTTGGCCCCCTCCTCTTCATTTACCGGTACTACATTAATGCCCTCCCCAACTCCATCTCTCACTGTAAACTTAAGATGTATGCTGAAGATCTTGTCCTGTATGTTAGTAGAAAAGACCCCACTCTTGCCCAAACCTTGCTTCAAAATGATCTAAACAAGGTTGTAGATTTCTGTACATCTGTAGGCCTTACCATAAATGTTAAAAAAAAACCAAATGGGTTTGGTATGGTGCTCCTTTCTGATTCGAAGCCTGCCTCAGAACCAAGCTCAGGATTAAAGGCAAAATTGTCAGGAAAGTGCAAAGTTTTGTTTACCTTGGAGTAGCCATAGATAAACAGCTATCCATGATTCCACATGATAAGCGTATGTACAGGAATATAATTAGCTCTGCCTTTAAATTCAGAGAGATCCGTCATCTGATTGATGTTGACACTGCTATCACCATATATAAGCAAGTGGTTCTCCCCAGATTTGATTATTGCTCATTCCTCATAGACTCCTCTCTTAAATATTTGTCGAAAAGGTTTGAAACGTTACAAAACAAACTCCTCAGAGTCTTCGAGTCCAAAAAGAGGATGGAATTACAGATGACTTTAGACTGCTCTGCGAATCACCCAAACTTTCCACCAGAAGACAAGAACTCCTCACCACCCTGTTCTTTTCCTTTTCCAAAAGAACTACCCCCTCCCACCCATCCAGTCAGGACCAGAGGTGATAGGAAAGTCAAATTCCACAGAAAAAGGCCTCTTAATGCAGGTTATAGAAAGTCACCATACTACAAAGGGGTCTCCCTTTGGGATGACCTGCCACTTAGTATTCAAACAAGTGTGGCTGAACAAATTTTCAAGACAAAATTAAAGGTCAGGCTTGGCACTAACTTAAGAGGTCAGAGAAAAAAGCTCCTCAGAGGAGAGGGCATTAGCCCCCCCCCCCCCATCCTCGTGCTTCATCCATCCCTACACCCGCCCCTTCTTTTTCTTTTCTGGGGGTCCTGAGAATATACTCTTTGCTCACAAATTGGCTTCCTTCATTCATATGTAATTACCTACTCTACAGTCAACTTAAGAGCCTCAGACACCTAAGATGACACTTTCTAGAGAATGGTTCTCAAAAAACCATTCCTTTGATTTTGATACTGCTATGACAGGAAAGATACAAGTTTAAGTAAATGATATACATGTAGTACAACTTAGAAATCACGCTGGTGTATCAATCAATCAGTTCAATGCAGGCATTTCATTCTCATGAATTCAATTCATTTTAGGTCTCATAACCTGCGGCGTCTATTTGTGAAACTGGATCATTACATTTGCAAACTTCCACACAAATTGATACTTGTACTTGCAGGAGTGAATGGGCCCCACGAGGGGAGTGGCGAATCCTTTTTGTGTCAGATCAGAGGGTTCGTTCTCCAACCAAGAGGAGGTATAGGGGCTGTCCCTATTTGATCCTTCCCACCAGGAAGACAGAGGACGTACGCCTTTGAAGGCACTCTGCATGTTTTAAGGTGGGCGATAAAGAGGGGTGCCCTACAAGGAGATACATCATGGTTATAAGTGTGTGTCGTGCTGAGAGAAGTTAACCACCTGCCTGTACCAGTCCTCTATGTATAGGTATACAACAGGTCACGAACCCAGACCCATGTCTCTGGTCTGCCCCATTCAACCCCACACAACCTGACCCTACTTGGCAATTCTTTAGTACCCCATGTATGTAAACTTGCGTGTTACTTTGCTGTGTGGCAAGGGTTAGCTGTGTAGCTGTATATTTACCTATCAGTTGATGTTCAACTCATATGAAACCTCTAACTTATGACAGAAGGGGAAATATGTGCCATAGAGTCCTTGCGTAATGGACACACAACGAATTGGGGTTTCCTGTAAGCCTACCCCCTTCCTCTGAAAGGAAAAGCTAAAATTCTCCAATGGTGTTTCGATCTTTGTCCTTTTCTGTCTCTGTCTCTGTCTGTCTGTCGCTCGCTCTCTCTCTCTCTCTCTGTTCCATCACATGTTAATTTATATAGAAACAATGAGATTGACTAAAACTACATATGTGTCTCAGCATTCACATAGGAGGTGCGTATATGAGGGTCATTTCCTGTCTTTTCGTCTGATGGTGTTTTGCTCACAGCAAATGCATCCGCGATACTTCTTTCGTGTTGTCCAATTTGAAGCCATCTAAGAAGCCAGAAACATTACACTCTATTCTGAAGGCAACTTGCGTATGCCTAGGAAGATTACTTTGTGATCTTAGCATTGTTTATGATGACAACAGATAGTAGAGGCACATGTTGCCATAGTTACGGGTGCGTGACGACCCGTGACCAGGGTTAATGGGTTGGGGTGGGAGGGCACTAATTTGGGCCTGATTTGACAAATACTTTTCAGGGTATTCACTACTAAAACAAACCCAATCTCTCCCCAATTTAGAGGGGTTCCCCCTTTCCTACTCCTGAGTAGATCTGATTGTACTCATTTAGATCATTTACACATATATGAGGTCTACACATCATAAGAACGATGTAGCCTTTTAATTATTACACTTAGGTAACTATAGCAGGAACGTGAAGGTAGGAGAACCAGTTAACAGTTGCAATGGTAATGCTAAAGGCATTTCTGTTTGCTTATGCCATCCGACCAATGCTGAAGGTTATTTTGTATTAGGTATGCCCCATTTACCCTGTACAACCCATTATGACCTGGGATGACCTGCACTGTAAGTAAGGTATCAGTGCAACATAGTAGGGAAGCATGGGTCTGAGTGAACATTGGTCAGATAAATGTGTGTACCCTTTCTGGTAAGGTACAATACCCCAAAGTCTGTAATAAACATCTTTTTTGTGTGTTGGCTGAATGGTCCATCCGGATGTTAAGGATATAATGGTGTTCTGCTATTTCAATATTGGGCTAACAGAATGATGGATTGGGTTTTGATTCGTTGCTTCTGGCCCTGAAATGTCTTATGCTTTATGGTTGAATCATGTTTTTAATAATTATATATTCATATAAATACTTGTTCTTTGGGCAATATATAACAATATCTGGGTTTAATATCCAATAATTCATTTTAATATTGTGTGTAGACTGAACCTGGAATTTGATATTGCCATGATTTGTTAGAGAACTCATCATCTCAAGGCTTGCTTTTTTAATTCCTCCTGCATCATTGATTGTGTCGGCAATGCCAACCATGTATGTAAATGGGGTGTAATCCTTCTTAATGAAAACAGACAGCTTTAATACTCCCTGGCATGTTCCATATAGTTCTACCGTGGAGAATTACAACCGCAGCAGTTGTATTATGCGAAGGCATGCTATTCTGCCTAAGATCCTATTTCACTGTTCCCACTTCCCAATACAATTTACATATGCATTTAAAGGTAACCAAATCCCCAATACTATTTGGATTAGTGCGCCATTAGTGCCCCATGCCCATCACATGAAGCATGTGGATGGTTAATCAGCTTTGATTATTAGATACTACGAGTAAGTACCTTAATCATTAGTATAAATTATGTTAAATGATTACTCAATTAGTTCAGCAAGTAACACTATAGCTCAACTGGCCGAATTAATTCAACCTTTGATAGTCCCTTTGGGCTTTGCTACCTAGTATTTAGTGAATCACGATCATTGTTCGTATTTGGGTATGATTCTCTGAATCTGTTCTGCTTTTGTTAAAGTTCCATAGTCAGATGGTTGGGGCTCGAAAATCAATCTTCTCAAAAGTGAACCAGGATTATTCACATAGATCAGACCTCCTACACTGCAAAAAAGGTGTTTAAAGATACACACCAAATTTTCTCAACACCAACATTTAAACATCTAAACACTTGAAGTGTTTAGGTGTTTAGCTTTTAAACACTTATTCTCAAACACCTAAACACTGAAGTGTTTAAGTGTTTAGCATTTAAACACTTGGTTAAACACTTCCTAGTTAAACGCGTTTAAAATTGAACGTGTTTAACACTTAAGAAGCGTTGAGAAAAGTGGGACAAATAAGTGTTTAACCAAGTGTTTAACTTCTAAACACTGGTGTTTAATCCCTAAACACTGTTTTTACAGTGTATGGTACCTACTTTATTTGCCATAACTAAGCTCATAATTGAAGGAATATATTTATACCCAAATTCCTAGTTTTGGAGTGCACACCGTCCATCCATTGGACTGTAAGATGCCTCTGGATAGGTCCATGGAACCCCCTTTCTAAGCTTATACGAGCTAAAGATACCAACAGATGGCCCACTCACACCGACACTGCAAGAACGGTGTTTAGGGATTTAACACTAGTGTTTAGGACTTAAACACTTTCTTGTCCCACTTTTCTAAACGCTTATTTTGGGCTAAACACCTTCAATTTTGAAAGTGTTTAACTATGAGGTATTTGACCAAGTGTTTAAATGATAAACACTTGAATACTTTGAACAGCATTTAGGTGTTCAATAGACAAGTGTTTCAAAGCTAAACACTTAAACACTACAAGTGTTTAGGTGATTCAATGCTGGTTTTGAGATAATTCGGTGTGTATTTGTTTTTGCATTGTAAAAATGATGTTATTACGGTGTGTGGAAACTGAAAAAGAAAATCGGACTTTGTTGATTCCATAGTTATAAACATTGTGAATCGGATCTTTTTCAATTGACATGCAAAGATTGTTGTCATCCTTCAGTCTTGCCATCAGCTAGACATAAGATAACCTGGGCAACTTGATATACAAGTATATGTTCCAGCATCATCCGATCTACACCACAATATCACATCAACTGAACAATACTACAGGAACTGCTTGCATAGTGTTGCAGACAATCTGATTGCACCATATGCTACTGGAGGACCCAGTAGGAGGAGAGATAAGACCTACCTGTATAGGTGGCAGTATTGTGGCAGTAATGTAAAGGTGTGGAGTGACAAAGGTGCTGTTCTGCACCTTTATACAATACACTGGCCAATTAGTCTAGAGATGACCAGTTTGCAGAGGGCCAGATCGAACCATGCATTGTCTGTCCAGGCTCAATCTGGACATCAATGGAGTAGGTCCCACTGGAGGTAGTCTAAAGGCTAAAGGGCTTTATATAGAGGGTCCATATCTCTTGTAGATTCTGACACCTATATATGTTACGACATAGAGACTATTGACAGGGTGGTCTCAGGGTCTTGTCAGTCTTTGAGCCGACAAAGACCTTTAAGAAAATGAATGTCCTATATATAGGTTCTGGTGAAGGGCTATGGAAAGGAAAATAGCAGCATAAGGTGTCGAAGATGAGGTGGAAGATAACGATGGAAAGGTGATATTATAGGGTGGTCCATACCACACTCAATATTGCGATGTGGTGTCGCTGTGTATTGAAAGGCAAACACAACAGAAATACTGAAGTCCTAATATGACAGAAAAAGAAATACGCTCAAATCTTTCCTACACAGATTCATATCATTAGACTTAATGCCATTAAGTCTCCAATATGTGATTTGTATACATTTTGTCTCACAACTCCTATATTCCATGATGGTGGTGGACCCTCTGCAAAAAGGGTACTAGGTATCAGTATGTGATTGGTTAGAGCTGATAAGGACTGAGACCAGAAAGCCTGACGATCATTTTTCATTGACTTAAAACATCCAAAACAACGAATGCTGGTGTCCACATATGATTAGTTTTGAGTTCAAAAATGTTTTCTCTTGCTGAATGACCTCAGGAATGTCTCAACACGGGGGGTCCAGTGGGTGGGGGTTATACTGACTTTTTGGTGGCCCCCTTTTTTCACAGCCCAGGAATAATATGCAATGTAAGTGTAATTTTGTGAACCATAACAGTATCAAAGCCCCCTGAGTGTAAACTTTTATTTAATCGACAACCCCCCTTTTAATGCATCAACAGCCACAGTTCCAAACCAAGGCTAAGTACGTCCCCAGGATGAAGAACAACCAACAGTCATTTTATAGGGTTCGTCTCTGAGATTTATATAAACAGATTAATGCTGACAAATTACAGTGCCAACGGGAATGTCTGTAAAAAAGGGAGAGTTTGAAGTTAACTTAAGTGCATTTCACATTAGATTAAGTCCAAATCTGTATGACATATCCTGCTGAGATATTCACCCAATAATATAACAAACTACTGCATCTGTCCTTCCCTCCAAAGTCTTGCTGATCGTTTTAGACGTTAGATGTCACTTGAATAACCTTTTCACGATGGGGTTATCTTTTTGGCAGATGACACTAAGCTTTAAGGAAAAGATGAGGCTACTTCATCAGTGCTCTGACCCCTAACAAGGTTATCTTAAATAGTCACTTTGATGTTAGTGTTTCAAATGTTACAGAAGCTTAAGAAGTCCCTTATTTCTGGAGCATCCACTTACCTTTTATTCTGTCAAAACAGAAAGCCCTGCAAACCATGCCCCAACACGCCTTAAACATTGCACAATCCTCAATCTGGAACCCTTCAAGTGTATTATTAATATAGGATTTGATAGAGCAGTCGCACCAGTGCAACCACTAATGTATGACACTATGGACAGCCTCATCAGCCCATAGTGAGTCTCACCACGATCGATTTCAGGTTATCCACTCGTAGGATGTCGCACAATGACCTCCTGTTTCTGATACTTTATTGAATGGTAGTTGCATGGGCCTGATACTGGTCAAAGGTAATAATGGTGGCATATTTCCTCTTTGAATAAAGTGTGACTTCAGGGTTATTTTGAAACTGAAACAGCTTACACTTTGCAGTTATAAAACAGTAGAACTTCCGAATCAAAAGTCAGATGCCTGACTCAGCTAGACGCATTGTGGCAAACAATGACATCAAAACCATCTATCTCTGTCAAACTACAATGAGGTTATCTCTGAAGCTATTAATCCACTTAAGACAAGTAATCTGGTGTGTAATCACTGAGTGAAACAGCAATTAAAGTACCCCGCGACTGTGGTCATTAATCTTGTTAAAATAGGAGAATAACCCCACACTAAGTTGTCACTATCTATTGCCTCTATCAAACAGAACTGTTAAAGTGAATTTGATTGGGCAGGTTCCATTTTATGATGCCATGAGATTGAGGAGCCTCCACTTTTTCCAAATGCCCCTTTTCTATTATTGAATTCAGGGCCGACTTGTTCTTTTCAATATCTTTTACAGATGCATCTATTAATGTTAACCCCTAGGTCCCCAAGTGCGCTTTAAAGCGCTGTTTTGGGCTTAAATCCATGTACATGGAAGCATAGATATCATTCACATACTTCTACTGGTCCAATATGTGAAGTTATACCTACTATAAAGGGGCCATGACCTCACAATTCCAATGAGACAATCCATATCGCTCTATCTCTATTATTCTAAGAACAGTGAGTCCAAACATGAAATTTGGTTGTTAGATATGTGGCCCATTAGAGTGTTAGCCTTCCAAAGAGCAAAGACCTGGCATGGTTCCAACCTACTATTCATTGGCTACATTACAACAATGATCACATAAGAATAAGACGCTATCATTTGTTCTATGTTTTTCATTGATAGAAATCTTTCATATCCATAAAGATACTTTTCATGATTTGCTACCAAAACATTCTATTTCCATGGTAGTAGGAACAACCTTTGCTTAGTATAGATTTAACTATAGTATAGGAATATGGAGATATTGAGTAGATTGGCCCAGATACTGCCAAAATAGTACCAAAATAGAATGTTTAGTTGCTATGGCAACCAAACTGGACCTGAGGCCAGACCTGATATTTCATATCTGAACAGGAATGTGATAAGAGGCCAATATCAAGAAAGAAGATCAGTATATGGTACTTAACAACAATGTTATTCTGTGCAATAAATTGAAAATTGTCAAATAGTTCTGGGCACCAAAAGGTAAATCGGTGTAACATCTGCATCCCTTACGTTCCTAGAACTCCAAAAGTGTGGACTATTACATAGGCTTGATAGTAGTCACTTTGAAATTATATTAATACTTGAAGAATTGCAATGTCAATCAATGACTTTCCAACGATACCAAATTAATTATAGTGTCATCTATCTGAAATTGATAAGACTGAATATACAAAATGATTAAAAATTGTTTAGAAACCATGAAAAGTGTGTGCTGTGGCCTGAGGGAGGCATATTCAATTCAGAAAATTCACTAAATTGACAGAAAAAAAAGATTAAAATGCAAAAAAAAATTGTGATAGAATATCATTTTCATAATTCTTTATAACAGTTTTGATTATGATATTGATGGTCTTCAACTTCCATTGGAATAGTCTCAATTGAAATGTCAAAATAACACTTTACATTTTGATAATAACATTTTACATTTTCTTATGACTGTTTTATTGCCCTTTCCATAACTATTCAAAAGGCTAACTACAGCTGAAACGTTGTGATCGACATAATTATTAATATGGTTTGATAAAGCCTATGACACTTTAAGTTTTGTCGTCCTAGTTGTGTCTATTATATAATCATGATATTTAAAGGGATACTCTATAACCAATATAATGTAGATAATGGTTTGTACTTTGTCAACTATGTTGAAAATATTTGCTCTCTCAAAATACACATGTAGTTTTGGACATGAAAGGATTATCTGTGACACATCATTTCACAATTGTACATAATAATTGTGGATCAACATGGTAAAAGGTGCACCCGCGCACCTCCTCGCTGGCGTACCTCTTGTCGTGTTGATCCACAATTAGCCATGTGTAGGCCTATACAGTGCATAATGAGGTTAGAAGCCTCCCACATTATTAACCAATTTGCCACCCAATGCCATAATAATCTACCCAAATACTTACTCTAAACCTAAAGGATCATGATCATGAGCACAATTACTTCAGTGCCAAACCATTTCAAACCTTTTTAATGTCATTTTGTCAAGTCATAAAGACATGCCTCTTACTTTAATATTTTAGCTAATTTGAATGGATAAAGTACAAAACCCCTTATGGTTTGAAAGAAGTATAGAGATTCATTTTTCCTGTATGATCACCATGTTTTCACACGTGTGTCTCCAGTGGCTACAACAATTACCTAATTACCCTCCCCCATGGATCCTCCATCATGTAACTGCGGTATAACACATAAGGTCCACATCTACCCACCGTCACCCACCTGTCTGGCTTGGCTCTCCTTCCCCCAGACCCTGCCTATGCACCTTTCCGGCCAAGTAACAATAGGCTTACATTGGATATGTCTTGTCTTAGGGTACTATAAATAAAGGTGATGTTCTGAGATTGACAGGTGTACAATAGACCGTGGGAACAATACCTGGCCAGGTATCAGTGACACACCTGACACAATGGGTCTCTAAGGTGAGGGCCGTGGGACTGTCCATCTTCTCTATTGATCTACCTAGGTGACAACACCTGTACTGTTTTATGGGAAGGGTAAGTGCCTGGGGGTAGTGGTGGGTGTGAGAGAAGTATGTGAGGGTGTTTAGATGGACCAGTGGCTGATGGGTGAAATGGGGTGGGATGCTTGGGAGGTGTCTTCACTGAAAAAATTCTTCCTGACAAAGTGACATGTATACCCATGTCAACTTGATTTGACACAGAGAGCACACGTCATTGGGACATGTGCCCATATGTCACCCTGACAACTGTGGCACACAGTAATCCTCATATAATTTGACATGCCTTAAAATGCCACGTCATCTGTGAGTTGACTAGGGTCACAGCCATGTCAAAGGCACTTGACATGTGATGGTTTGACATACATAATTGTTCTAGGATATTCTACTAGATGGGGCAAACAACCATTTTGGTACCAGGATTTAGCACTACCAAGAAGTACTACCAACACTTGAGACATTTGATGTATCTGTGTCTTTTTGTTCTCATGAAGAATAGATCACTAAGTTCTGTAAATACTATCAGTGAATAGTAGTGAATTTTATTTCATTGTTAAATTTGCATTTGTTATTGAATATCAAAATAGACACCCACAATCCTGAATTCTTCAACTGGAGAGGTTAGACACCTTATGTGTGAGTCAGTGAAAATACCAAATATTGTAAGCTAACCCCCAATCTATAATGTCAGTATCTACAGTACATGGAGACATATAACATTGCCATGCACCTCCATGCCCTTGTCTTATGGACTGCATAGTGGTCCTCAGTCAAGTAGAAGTTCTGTAGATAGGTAAAAGTGCCTTAGTGTTGCAGGCCTGTGGGACTATGATATCTCCTGCCTTCTACCATAGGCCTGCCTTGATTGAACCATTGCTACACAGCTATTGACTGCTCTTGACCCTTACATAATTGTCTCACAGTATTACCTAGCACTCAGGTGAATGGATCAGAAATATGTGACATGTCTTCATTACGCTTGTCAAGTAGAGTTGACGAACCAAATATGAGAGCGTTAACCTGATTTGACATGCCTTCATACATGTCATGTGGGAGACAAATTGTGACCTGTGCAGTATGCGTCAAAGTGATCAGTGCTCTTCTCTCTGTGTTGTCTAGGTTAAAAAATTGTCCGGACCTGTGGGTGAGATGTTTGAAAGAGCTTGATTATCTAATGTTGCATTAACGGTGATATATTTTTCCATGACAGTGTTAACCTATCTGGACTGTGCTAAAATGACTGCGCAGTTGGACACGAGCAATGATTGTAAAGAATAATGCATGTCCTTGCGATTTAAAAAACTAGAACAAATGTAGACATATCCTTAATAGAGAGATCATAGACATATTCCTGTTAAGGCAGACAGACCGAATGAAGTGGGTACATACCAGTGGCGGATACAGGGGGGGCTGAACGGGCCTTGCCCCCCCCCAAAAAAAAAAAAAAAAAGAGGAGGAAGAGAGGAGAAGGAGAGGGAGACAGAACATGGTGTTCCATATACCATTAGAAAGCTTAGATCATAAGGATGCTAACTGTTGGCTTCTTATATAGATGTAATGAAAGCTGATTTTTTTCCAGAATTTTAAAAGAATTATTTCTTTTCTCGAGGGTTCAAATAAACCTTCCAGTGACCCCCCCGCCCTCCACACACACACACACACACACACACACACACACACACATTCACACCCTGTCCCTCCCAGTATGTCTGGTCCATTACATATATGTGTGACTCGCACTTTGCTGTTACAGCACATCAACGCGGCTGTGTATGAAGTGTGACAATGGGGGGGGGGGGGGTCTGGGAGCATGCCCCAAGGAGAACTTTTTAACAATCTAGAACAGAAATGATGCATTCTGGTGCATTTTAGCCTGCCATATCTCTGATAACCATGCTCATCTCCACCAAAAAAAAAGTTGATGCACATGAATGCATCTTTCAACTTGTCTGGTCTAATGAGATTCCATTCTGTGTCTTTCTTTTATGGAGGGGGGGGGGTGATCTTGGTATAGTTTTGAGCTGAGGATATTTATGCAACAGAACGCACCATTTGACGTCCAGGATTCCAAAATTTTCCTGGGGATATCCTCAGACCCACCACCTACAATGAGGATTGCAACTCAATGTATGTTTACTTTTAAGGGCCAAGTTGAATATGTATATTGTGGTATGATTGTGAAAATGCAATCAGAAAGCACTGGTTCAATTATTGAGTTTCACAATTTTCTTTGGGAGAGAAGAGGTGGGAGAGCATACATGTATGTAAATATGGTGTGCCAGAATGCCACAGAATGCACCATTTCAAGTCTTATATTTCAAAATCTTCTGCCAAGCCCACCAAACCCCCAAACTTTTAAATATTTGGGAGTGAAGCTTATTACAAATTTTCCATTCTATGTGGTGTTCAAAAATGCACCAGAATGAAAATTTTGTAGAGATCGTCAAGGTGATTTGTTTATATACTGTATGGGAGGACATACATATCACCTTTCCTTCAGGAAATTTAACATTAAAACAGATTTCTTATCTAAAATTGTACAGACTTGACACTTAATATGTTCAATTAGAATGCATCAGAATTCACCATTTCAAGTATTAAGCCTTAAAATTTTCTTGGGGGGCATGCCCCCAAACCCCCCCTACACTGACCGCTGCGCTTCGCTTGTGGTGCTCAGGACCATGTAGTATCTCACCACTTTCACTAGGTCTTGGCCCCCCCCTCTACAGAATCCTGGATCCGCCACTGTCATACCTAGCTAAGATTCTTATGATTACCTTTCATATGGCAGCCAGGTAGGTATATAGAGTGAAAGTCAGCAGAATAGGCTCCTTATGTAATTTATCAGCACACAAAAGGACATCAAAGGATATTTATGCAACAGAACGCACCATTTGATGTCCAGGATTCCAAAATTTTCCTGGGGATATCCTCAGACCCACCACCTACAATGAGGATTGCAACTCAATGTATGTTTACTTTTAAGGGCCAAGTTGAATATGTATATTGTGGTATGATTGTGAAAATGCAATCAGAAAGCACTGGTTCAATTATTGAGTTTCACAATTTTCTTTGAGAGAGAAGAGGTGGGAGAGCATACATGTATGTAAATATGGTGTGCCAGAATGCCACAGAATGCACCATTTCAAGTCTTATATTTCAAAATCTTCTGCCAAGCCCCCCCAACCCCCAAGTATTAAGCCTTAAAATTTTCTTGGGGGGGCATGCCCCCAAACCCCCCCTACTTTGACCGCTGCGCTTCGCTTGCGGTGCTCAGGACCATGTAGTATCTCACCACTTTCACTAGGTCTTGCCCCCCCCCCTACAGAATCCTGGATCCGCCACTGTCATACCTAGCTAAGATTCTTATAATTACCTTTCATATGGCAGCCAGGTAGGTATATAGAGTGAAAGTCAGCAGAATAGGCTCCTTATGTAATTTATCAGCACACAAAAGGACATCAAAGGATATTTATGCAACAGAACGCACCATTTGATGTCCAGGATTCCAAAATTTTCCTGGGGATATCCTCAGACCCACCACCTACAATGAGGATTGCAACTCAATGTATGTTTACTTTTAAGGGCCAAGTTGAATATGTATATTGTGGTATGATTGTGAAAATGCAATCAGAAAGCACTGGTTCAATTATTGAGTTTCACAATTTTCTTTGAGAGAGAAGAGGTGGGAGAGCATACATGTATGTAAATATGGTGTGCCAGAATGCCACAGAATGCACCATTTCAAGTCTTATATTTCAAAATCTTCTGCCAAGCCCCCCCAACCCCCAAGTATTAAGCCTTAAAATTTTCTTGGGGGGGCATGCCCCCAAACCCCCCCTACTTTGACCGCTGCGCTTCGCTTGCGGTGCTCAGGACCATATAGTATCTCACCACTTTCACTAGGTCTTGGCCCCCCCCTCTACAGAATCCTGGATCCGCCACTGTCATACCTAGCTAAGATTCTTATGATTACCTTTCATATGGCAGCCAGGTAGGTATATAGAGTGAAAGTCAGCAGAATAGGCTCCTTATGTAATTTATCAGCACACAAAAGGACATCAAAGGCTTCTCCAGTTCCCTCATAAATACAGCTGTGCATCTCCTGTACAAAATTCCATAGTACAGATTCCTTTGGTAAACTGAACACACCCATTACTCAATCCTTATCTTTACCTGTATTTGTAAAGGTGGTGGGATAAATAGCATTTACTTCTTCACCTTGAATCCCATAGCTTATCTTACATCTGAATTGTAGGATTACAAGATGTACCGGAGGAGGGTATGGAACATGAGATGTGCCAATAACCACCTACATGTATAGTGGTGTATAGACAAGGCCCCAGGATCCACCATAATCAGCAGTGTACCTGCCAGTCCGCCTCTCATTCAGTTAACGGGAGGGGTAGGGTTTCCTAGTATTTATCCCATGTTGACTCCTTAAGCAAAGAAACTTCGCTGAGTACTATTCTAAAACCTCAAGTTACAACGTGATAACCAATCTATAACAATAGACCCGTAATATGTCATACAAGTATGTGTATATGGCTTAAAGCCTTAACTGCAACTGCTGCAGGTGTGAGGTATTTCCTGCCTGCAGGAGGAGTTTGAGAACACCTGATTAACCTCTTCATCACCCTCCACTGACCGGACAGAGCCAGGTGAGTGATGGCCTTGACAGGTGGTAAAGTCACCTCAATGGTGGGGAGGGATCCAAGCAGGGGTCTAAAGCTAAAAGCCTGTCAGTCGACCATATGGATCCAAGGTGTCACCTCCTTTAACCCTGCTTAAATTGGAGTTATAAGGACAGTGTCATATGTCCACCTACATACCCCCTGGATGACTTTCAGTGCTGGTTATTCAGATTGACAGCTGCACAATGTGATGAAAGGAACCCAAATGTTTGCTTACAGTATTTTGAACTGTGTTAATTAATTTCAAATGGTCGAAATCAGAATTCAGTCAGGGGTGCAACTAGCATTGATGCAATGCTATACCCCTTATGGTAAAATGGCATGATGTGGAGGGAAGTAGGTTTTGAGGGGTATGCATTATATGGTATAGGTTTGACGGTTTCATTAAATCTGAATTAGGACCTTATTCATTTCGACTATCACATTAGAATCAATTACAACACCCCCAATATAACTTGACAGTATAAGTCCGGCTGACAACCTTTATCTCAAATTCAAGATATCCATCAAGGGAAATTACCCACACACGTCGACCACAGCCCCATATTCTTACATGGCAAATGGATAAGTATTTTGATTAGCTAGCGTTGCCATGCCTAAGAGTGGTGTCATTGAAATGGCGCAAGTAACTTCCTGTTGATTGAAGCTAAACCCAAAATCCATCAAGTGAATTCCATGCTGCAACAAGAGAGATAGTTGATTACTATTTTTATAACAGAATTCTATGCCCTTTCTCCTGTCAATCAATTCATATCCCATCAACTCCTGGACATTGGAGTCATATCTACATCTGTTCCATGCAAAAGCATATTCCCTATTTTTATATCAACGCACAAACAACATATCTAGTTTGCTTAAAGATCAGTAGAATGTTTATTGGTCACTGCCATGTCATATGTTAGATTTCAGCCAATAGATCAATAGCAAACTGTGTAGAATGAAAACGTGACTATAGAGCATTTGTCACACGCCATGCCTGCTAGTATGTTACTAGAAACATGTTACTAGATGTGTCGGACAGTATTGATATACATATCACTGAGTTGTTCCATAGTTGGCCTTTCTGATAAGAGACTTCATTATTTCACCAACCAGCTCTCGCTTATGACTCATATGACACCTCTGATTAAATTACACATCGAGAGAAAGAGTGCCTTGCTGCAACCAATTTACTTATATATGTATTTATCTTTAGGTGAATATCCAAATTCCGACACATTGATGGTTCTATGACGGTCAGAGGATATATACCAATTCCGCTTCAATGCATATTGCATCAATTATTTGCATAATTAGACATGGTCCTATATAGTACTCTATTTCTGCCAAACCTTGCTTCATTCATGACCTGATGACAATGCCCACGACTCAATTTGTTAGGTTTCCCTCAGCAAATATACCATATCTTCATATAGAGTGGTATTATCTGTACCCAATACATCAACTAGCAGTTATCTATTGATAAGTTGGAACCATTATAGCTACGCATAATGACCGTACTGGCAACGCATAAGGCATATGAGTTAATTCCAATTTACCAATAGGCAAGCAGCTCTGTATATAACAAGGCATACATTCATCATAAAACCATTGTTCCCAAAATGAAAGTGACACATTTATCTGGTCCCAAACAGATAGAAAAACTCAAAGATAGGACTCTCCAGGGGACAATGAAATTCTCTTCAATACCATACCAAAGAGTAACTGACGGCAATTGTGGACGATCTTGTTTGTCCACTGCCGAATAAAGATTGTTTATGATAAGCTCAGTAGGTGGCGTTGGGTTCTATTCTCGTAAAATCTCGTTACTGTCATTGACACCCCAAACGTCTTAGCAGACGACAATTTGACTTCCTACCCTAGGGTCGGGGAGCATCTTCCAATAGGGAGATGTACGAGATATTACACACACTGTCCGTTGGGAGAGGACCCTGACTAATCCCCCTCTAGAATCATTATCATCGATAATGAAGCGCCTTATGAGTGCCGTTTATTTAGTCTTCTAAGCCGAGGGATAACCCAGGAAGCTACTGGTCATTTGGGAAATGCCCGATAGATATCCATAGATAATAATGATGGGTATTATATGTGACCAGGCAAGCAAGAACACCACTCTGCAGGGAAATTCATTATCAAAGTTCATCGCAAGATCTTTAATATGAGACATCATTGGCTTAAATATTCCTAGAAGTTATGTCAGAACCCCTCCTTGAACATAGGTTGTTATTCATATCTGAAACTGGTGATCAAACTCTGAATACATTATAAACCATAATGATGTCTAAAACACAATAAATCAGCCTTTTTCATAAAAAAGACATAACAATATGGTGATTTTATCATAGATTTTGACATAGAACGAATTTTCCGTTTCTGTTTTCAGTTTTGGGTTTTTGGTGAGTATCCCAAATCTGCAAATTTTGTTTATTGGAATGATTGCCATGGTAACCAGGAACAGCCATATGGGTTGATTTCTTATGAAAAATGTTCATTTTACCATCCAAGTATGGGCCATTTCTATTAAAAAATGGTGCATTTTAAATGAAACCATTGAATTATGAATCAAAAATTATCTTAATGTATTTTTATAATGATTTTAGAGTAATTTTGCCCCTGGTGGCCAAATGGCGAATTAAAAATCCCCCGCGAATGGGTGTTCCCCAGTCAGCATCTTCAATAACATAACCCATGGCCTACATTCTGATATGATGATTATGATGATGGTGTTTCTTCAGTGGGGAATTATTTATTACAATAAACAGAAAACACAATTCATATTCTCTTACATCAAACTATGACATGCATATGTTACAAGGTAATCCACACGTACAGAGACGTTTGCTTCAATATTTTCTGGCCTGGAGGTCATTTTCTTAATGCACTGCGATAGCACACAACTCTACGACTTGGAATCTCAATAATATTCCTATGGAGATCCTGGTACGAGCTGGGGGGTGCAGTCGTAGTCTGTTAAGAAATGGTCTCCTGATGGGACTCTAATGTAGTCGGACATGAATTGTGTTTATAGAGGGGGGGGGGGTGAAAGAATGGGTGCATCCTATTTCATAGTGTATCTTTGACATAACCCTTGCTGTTTGTTGTGGTCACAACCCCCGGGTCACAACCCGGGGGGGGGGGCACTCACTATATGTCACTGACACGAGTGTGCGGCTGGCAAGGCCACTTATTGGCTAAAATCCCTCTCACCAAGGGTCTAGTTTTGGTCAAAATCCCTCTCACCAAGGGTCACTTTTAGCCAAAACCCCTCTCACCAAGGGTCACTTTTCCCATATTTTGACCTCACACGTCGAAATAAGTGACAGTTTTCAGAATTTTCATAAAAAGTTCTGCTAAATACGGTCAGTTTTGATAAAAATTCCTCACATCAAGGGTAAATTTCAAGATGAAAAACTTAACCGTGCACATTTTTTTTTACCAAAACCCCTCTCACCAAGGGTCACTTTTCCCATATTTTGACCTCGCACGTCGAAATAAGTGACAGTTTTCAGAATTTTCATAAAAATATCTGTTTAATACGGTCAGTTTTGATAAAAATTCCTCTCATCAAGGGTAAATTTCAAGATAAAAAACTTAACTGTGCACATTTTTTTTTACCAAAATCCCTCTCACCAAGGGTCACCTTTTGCACAAAATCCCTCTCATCAAGGGTAATGGTTGTCAGGCCCAGCCGCACACCCCTGTCAGAGGAAATTCAAGTGCCCCCCCCCCCCGGGGTCACAAGCCATGTCACAAACTCCCTATCTACACGCCAGGTACTAGCAGACGACCTTCAGACACTCACAGTGACCTATAAGTACCTCAGAGGTCAATATCAGAGACACCTCAAGGCGTTTGGAATGACCTTTTGTCTCCCCCAAGGAGATGATCTCCAGACCGAGTTCCCATTATGACACGCTCTATAAGGCAGTGTGGATGTGCTTGGAGAATGGCCAAGGCAAGTAAAGTATTTAGCGTTGGCATAACACCCATGAAATCATCATGTAACGGACTAGGCGTTATATTCCGTCACATACTATTATTGAATTTGTGATGCGGGCCTTGCAGCATACATGCCAACATTTTAGGGTCCGAAACCGGGAGACCTTGGGGACTTTCTACTACTTTGCCCCTATTGAACTATATTTATAAGAAGCTGACGCCTTGGTGGGGGAAAATTCAGATACAATATCGTGAAATCTGGCAATATTTCGTGGTGAGACAAACCTCAAGATACCAAATTCCAGGTGGTTTTCTAAGTTAGAAGTGCCTGAACCTTTCTAAAACCGGGAGATATGTGAAAATCCGGGAGAATTGAGGGGAAAATTTGAATCCGGGAGACACCCTAAAGAATCGTCAAAATCCGGGAGTCTCCCGGCCAATCCGGGAGTGTTGGCATGTATGCTCACAATATAATTATATTAAAGATGTTCATATAAGGAAATACTTTCTGCACCTCTTCTAAGTCTACTCTGCTATGCGCCTAATAATAGTTGCATTTTTGTTCTACCTGAAATCCTCTTTTTCTTTTAGAAGAGATGATTTTAAGTAATAGTTCTTTTTGCAAATTTATAATGACAGAAGAGCCCGGGGTGATGTAATTGAATTTTTTTTTCTACGGGTGTGTGGCTGGAGACAAACCCTATACCTTTGCCAGTTGCACATTATGTTTAGGTAAAGGGGTGCATCCACTGCGACGGATGGACCATCCGTCTCCCTTCATCCGTATTTTTCTCCATAGAAATCAATTATAAATGATACGGATGAAACCGACGGATGGTCCATCCGTCGGCAGTGGACGCACCCCTTTAAGATACAAAGAACCTCCCATGGACAGAAGGGGGGGGGGTCCTTCTCAGCCCGCTACTCACTGCAATACATAGGCATAAATCAGTTACAGAATGAGAATTAACCTGTCAGATATATGGTGTCTCATGTGGGAACCCATGTGGGGAACAGGAAGTGGCACAGAAATGTAACTATTTAGTGCAGACCCATGTCATACTTCCATGTAGTGAATATAACAACGATATCAGCCATCCTATGCATCTAAACCCATGCATCCATTAATTAATCTTATGGAAGACGGGTTTTCACTTTTTGAAAGTTGATGCTAAGTTATGTATATGGAGGGTTTAGCTAGTAACAACGGTTATAACAGCCTGTCTCTTACGATAAGATGAGAGGAGCTATCCACTTGATTCATATGGCTTCAGATCAGAAAGGTGGCTTCCCCCCCAGATTGGTATGGATTAAATAGGTCCTCTCTCTAATAGAATCCACACGCTGGGTCAGAGGGTGGGGCACCCACAACACCCTTACCTTGAATGTCTCCAGTCTTACTGCCTTATTGTTGCAGGGTTGTAACCATAGTAAGCCATCCCATTGGTTGCAATTGGCTCCGATGGCGTCCACTAGATTGCGACGCACTTACTAGGTGGCGGGGTATCCCGTGAGAAGTGACATACGGGCACCAGAAGTCATGGAAAACACGCATGCGCTGTTGTCAGATAAGAATTGTCCAACCAGATGGCGGCGTCTCTCCCAATATGGCTTCCGTTGGTATTGATCACCATCTGACGCTGACATTTTAATAGGGCTGTGTTCCTATTGTGTTCATGCATGGTGGACGTAGGCCGACTCCTGGTACATGGAATGATGAGATTACTTGAGAATCTATGTTATAGTTTTTACTATATTGGCATTGGAAATTCAAGTAAAAAAAAATTCAGATTTAAGGTTTGTCAGCAAGCTACATGTATACTTGTCCGAATTATATAGAATATGGTTCAGTGAGAAAGGTTGAGTAAACACCTGTACCATTAAGCAGTCTATGTTGCTATACACCATCTGGAATTTATTTCTTAACAAGCTAAGACTCGAAAATAGTGATATCACACTATCCTTGCACTGCTATGACTGCCCTACCATACCCTAGGATTATGTGATGGCTACCAATCGCTCATTTCTTTTTAAGGTTTTAAGGGTTTTATTGCCAAGTCACAAATTATACATAACCCAGCAAATTGTCGTGAGTCCTCGTCAACCTGTGTGAAGTGGCTCACACATGTCGCTAGATAGAACACGACGTCGTTATAGCACAAGATCACCAGGAATAGCAATATTGCTATGCCACGTGAGTCTAACACACAGTGGCGAAAGATGACGGAATGAGTTATCACTCAAAAAGGAGTCACCATTGATGACGAATCATGGCGACAGATGACGACAATTTGCTGGGAAGTGATAAAATCTGACAATAGTTGATTTCCTTTCTTTCAATGAATTTTTCAGTTGTTAACACATAGATAATAAGAATAATGTAAAATGGTGAGGATGGAAAAAAAACAACAAAAAAACACAGAGTATAAGAGTTACAAAGGAAAACAATATGTACAAAGAGAGGTATATTATATATACAGAGAGAAACTGATCCGGATAAGAGGAAATTACTATGATGGCAGATTTTCATCCACCTAGTATTCATTCAAGTTTATTACTTCCATATTAGGGCTTTCTAAGCTTATAAGGGGAACTTATAGTTTTGATGATATGAAGAGAAACAGCAGCCGCTTCTGACATAGCAAGACAATGATGAGAAGTCTCATCGAAGGTATGGGAAAGGGATACAACGTCATATGATGTAACCATTAATGGAACAATGACAACTCTATTAGCAAGCATTGGCAGAATTAACAGACAGGAACGACAATACTCCAAACTCCCTCCTATGTTAGAATGCATACTTCACCCATACTCACATAACAGTCACTCATAGCCATACAATTTTTTTTTTTAAATCAATAAGTTGAATCATTCCAGTAACTAGTCCTACAATAACCATAAGAAGTGGGTGGTAGGTTTGGTCATTACAACCCATCCCCCCCTACTTCTTGAAAATCTAGCAGACATCAAAAACAGGTGAGGTCATTACAACCCATCCCCCTTTTGTTGACTGAGGCCAGGCCTGAGATGAAACAATGTTCTGGAGGCAGGTTAGGTCATTACAACCCATCCCCTTCCAATCACCGTTCCACCCAGGCAAGACCAACATCAATAACCAGATAGGTAGAATAGTCAAATGCATTAAGATTCAAGAGTAGCAGTTGCTGGTCAACGATACAGCTGGTTTCATTAAGTTAACAATTTTCACAATCCTATGCTTTAAAAGCTACTTTATTGGGACTACACTGATGCCAAGCAGTAAGGTTATTCCATAGCGAAACGCCTCTGCTTAATGGGGAGTTTAGATAGCCTCTGTTCTGGGCCCACATCAACTTGAAGCGTATTTTGTCCTCAGACCGCAATCCTTCCCGCCTTAGAGTCTCATCAATCATATCAGGGCGTTTGGATAGTTTAAACATGTACGTCAAGAGTAGTTGCTGCCTATGTAGTTTGCACACATCACCTCTGGTATACATATCAGATTCACTATAATTTTTACCACGGAAGCAAATTTTTAATCCTCTCAATTGAAGTCTTTCCAATTTTTTAATATATATTTCATTCACCCCGTCGTGCACAAAACTTGCATAATAAAACAGACTCAAAATGGTCGACTTATATACCTGTATTGCTGCATTTTCTGTTAGAAGATGACACAATTTACTCAGTGTAAAAAGGCGGTTACTCACTTTAGAGATCAGCTCATTCATGGCTGGAACAAAGCTCAAGGCGGAATCAACTTTCAAACCTAAATAGGTATAACATTTCACAGTCTCTAAATTTTTCCCATAAAGAGAGAAGTTATAATTTGCATTCTGTTTTAACTTCTGTGTACTACCGACCCAACACTTTGGTCTTATCAGTGTTCACAGTTAACCTTTTAGCAATGCACCATCCACCAATGTTATCAATCGCTCACTGCACTCTCGAGGCAATCAGGTCACTTTTATTGTTGGACGTGTATACTACGAGATCATGAGCATACAACAGGAATTTACAATTCTGTATCACATCAGTCACATCATTTATGTAAGCGATAAACAATAATGGTCCCAATACTGACCCTTGCGGGACACCATATTTGACCGGTTTTGTGTCAGAACAATAGCTACCAATCTTTGTATATTGTGCTCTACAATTTAAATAACTCATAAGCCAATTCAAAACACTGTCGTGAAGACCCAATCTCCCAAGAACTTCTACCAAGAGATTGTGATTTTAACTATCAAAGGACTTTTTAAGGTCTAGAAAGCAGGCACAAGTAAGGTGTCCTCTATCTCAACTCTCGTAAACATCATTTAGGAAAGTAAACAATGCATCACCTGTACCTAGGCCCTTCCTATAACCATACTGACTATTACTAAGGATCTGCTTCCTCTCCATTATTTGACTTAGGTGTATATGCATGATATGCTCAGTGATTTTAGATTGAACAGGCAGCAGAGAAATCGGTCTCCAATTTTTGATTTTAAGTTTTAAGTTTCCAGATTTTGGAATTGGGCTAACACGTGCCCTTTTCCATTGATCAGGGAATATTGAAGTATCAAAAGATAGGTGAAATAACCATGTGATCTGTGATAATAAGAACTGGAGTGCTACTTTCAAAACATCACATCTAATACCCTCTATACCCGAGGTTTTATTAATATTAATATCGTCTACCAAGATCTTAACCAGGCCAATATCAACTCTGATCTCCCTGGTATCACCATCGACCGGTTCATCGTGGACCTGCTTACATGGATGACCACGCCCCGTAAGGTTCTCACAAAGCACTGCACCAATTCCAGAAAAATAGTCATTGAAAAAATCCACAGAATCCTGTTTAGATTTCATAGTGTCATCATTAATTCCGGAGGTTCAATGGGTTTAATTACATTATTCACAACTCGCCAGAACTTTCTGGGATTAGTCTTGCTTTCCTCTAACATTTCTTTTACCCTACTCGCCTTTGTGTATTTGACAGCCTTGTTTATACGACAGCGTAGGACACAAGCTCTATCAAGGTAAATGGAATCTCTTGTCTTAACAAACATATTAACATTGTCCTCACGGTCATGTATTAACATTAATGAGAGGATGTCATTTGTCATCCAGGAATTTCTTCTGTCGACAGCGAGCTTTTCAACCCAGGGGCACCATGTATCAAGAAACACTGTGATGTGGTCTTCGATAAAAGACCAGGCCTTTTCAGGATCAGATAAATCATAATAGACATCCCAGTCAGCCTCACTAAGCCAATCTTTAAACGCATTCTCATCAAAATTCTTGTACATGCGTATGAGGATTTTCTTTTTAACATATTCAATCGTTGGGCATTTCCTCTTATCTTTCACTTCGGCCTGGAGAGTTTCAAATGCCTCCATGCAGTCGTAGCACCTTAGGAAACGACATCCTTATCATTATTGGAACTCCTGAACCTGTTTACACTCATCATTAACGAATTTGAGGCATACTACCACATATAACAAATCATTCAAATTCATTGTTTCTCTAATACGCTCTTTCCCGTCTTAGGATATGCAACATGACTTGTGTCTACATGGCCATTAAGCATTATATTGTGCACGGTGAAATACAGACCTGTCTGAAGCATATTCCAAGTGAAAGGTCTTATTCTAAACATATCGGTTAATCTTCTCCTCAATGCTACCCCATAGGTGAGTTAAATAGAGCCAAATACTGCACTTAAAGGCTCAAGGAGCCCAGTCCTGCATACGGAGCCCCTTCATTACGGGCCTAAAGACCCTCATGAGCCTAAAACTAGGCCTCCGTCCCTATACGTTTCAGTCATATATGTGGCGGCAGGTATTTTTTTCTATTGTTACAGGGACTTAATAGGGAGGGTACAAGGTCGGTCAGGTTCTTTCGGGTTTCTTACCCCACCCCCACCATTCCTGCTGTTCCAATTCTAAGACCGATTTAGATTCCCGCTATGTTTGCTTTTCTCTTTATGACGTCTTTGTTAGCTGCTTTGTGGACATGTCTCAGTGGAGCCTTTAGATGTAATATACTGCAACCTAGAATTGGTCTGCATCTGTTTTCAGACTTATGTGCACTGCCATCTTATGTAATGGTGTAGGGAAGACATTTGTCTTTACAATAGTCTACCATTATCAACATTAGTCCGCTATAAAGAGTTTGAAATTCTCAAATTCAATCCTGGAGACTTAGAGACGGAATTAGCTATTTTTTTTGCTTCGAATCCTTATTTATATTGTTAAGCACACAAGACAATTATTGCAATAAAGGCTGCTTTGTAGCAATACATATAAACTACATTCAGTCTCATTAGTTCTTATAAGCTCTCCTCTAGATTGGGTCGGGAGTATGCTTTTCTGCAGCTGCAATTGAGAATATCCTTATGGTGCCTCATCCAAATCAATAGGAGAATCTGATAGACAGTGGCAGTGCTGAGAGTAGAAAAGTAGAGAGAATATGGCAGGAATTGTGTTTGGTACAAGTGATTTAATCACAAAATGCTATGACAATTCGGGTGTAAAAGCAAATAAAACATTTAGCCATATAGATTTTGTTCTCCGTAACTTGGTTTATGAAAGAGGAAAAAAGAGTGATCGAGAGAGAGTGATCGAGAGAGAGAGAGAGAGAGAGAGAGACAGCCCGACAGACGAGAGTTACGTTGTGGGGAAAAATTTGGTCTGGGCACTGTGGGGTTGGGTAATGGGTACAATCGATCATTGTGGGGTGCACATTTCATACATGTACATATGTACATTATGGGGTTAAAATGTCTGAATATAGTGGGGTCATATTGTTATTCAGGAATATATTTCATTAAATGGCAAAACAAGAAAGTAGCTTTCATGGGCTTCGAAACGCACCTAAGATCAAGGCGATCGGACCAGCGGTTGCTGAGATATTTAGTTTTGAAAGTTTTAGCGTAAAAGAGTCCCTATTCAAAATATGAGTTTCTGGCTGTGCTATTGGGGGTGGACACTGGATCATGGCTCAGTGGGCATTCACTCTTGCACCTACATGATGCAGGCTTCATCTGCTCACTGTAGGACTATTTGGGAAAAAGTGCCTCCGCTGCGTGATGGGGCCCATCAAAGAACTGTTTGTTTTTGCTCTAACCCGTGAACCGTTGAACTTAGAGACACGGGACCGGGTGCAAATCGAAGGTTATCGCAAGGGCTATCAGGCAATCTTCAGATTGGAATTAACTGTCTCAGTTACTGAATACACGGGGTGCAATCATCTGTTGTTATGGGGTTACTGTGTCTGAAGATGTGGGGTGCAATGTCTGTAGCTATGGGGTTATTACATCTGTGCATGTGGGGTGTTATGTCTGTCGTTATGGGGTCATTGCGTCTGAACATGTGGGGTGCAATGTGTATTACTCACTAGGGGGCAGTAGGTGGTGATACTGTCTGTAATATGCACAGACTAATGGGGTCCGTCTGACAGACACGATCATTGTGGGGTTGTACCACGATCTCTTCACGTGCACCCCACAGGGTCATTTTGAACCATTTTAAGGACATTGCTTGTGGGGTCGACCCCACAAGCAAGAAATGACCCCACAATGTAGCATTGTACTTATAAAAACCCCACAGTGTAGCTCTAGTAAACACAGACAGACAGACAGAGACAGACAGACAGAGACAGAGAGAGGGGAATAGTGGACAAAAAGCAGGATGTTACTCAAAAGGGTAGGCAAATGATAGAGGTGGAAATAATAGCAAGATTGGGGTAACCCCCTTAAGTGTGTGAGCAGGCATGGAGGAAACGACTGAAATGGTCTGTTTCAGTTTTTAAAGGGGGCATTGCCATCAGGTTTCGCAAATGTGTTTCCTGCGTTTTCAAACACATAGCAAAATGGTTCCTTAGACAGATAAGGTATACTCCTTTATCAATTATAAAATACCACTGATTTGAGCATTCAGCAAAGGAGAAGAAGGTGCGACCAAAGCTCTAACAGTGTGGTTCTTTCTTGCAAGGGTGGGGTGTTCGTATTTTGTTCTGTCCTCCATTGTATACCACCATCAGATTGGGAATAAGGATAGCACAATATTTGCCATGATTACACTAGTTCTTTCCTCAATAAAGGGGAAGGGCGTCGATATGTCCCTATACTGATACCCGTTGATCTACAAACGTTACAGAAAGTTTCCTTCTATAGAATCATGATTGACGTAAGGCTGACTTGGTTCAGAATATTATATGTTGGTCTACCAGTAAAACCAATGTTCAAAATGCAAAATGGCCCAAACACTCCATCGCCATTTTGTCCTATTATAAAAATGTGTAGGAATCCTTGGAATATAGTTTAGCGATATGCTATATGCAAGTTATCGAAGCTTGTTCACCACCTGGTATTCTACAGAAACATACACACAAGTCATGTAGACTGGTTGTAGGCAAATTCACTTCCACTCGAGTCTCCTCTTGTGTTTAACATTTGGAAATAAAGCAACAAGAAAAGCAATCCATATATAGATATAGACTAACCTTAAGCCTTGTCTATCTGTCAGCTTAAAGGGGATTTATCCTAGAGAGTAATATACCACTGAGTGCTGCATTCAGGCTACAAGAAGCATTCGAGACCAGACTATAGAATGTAGATCTACAAAGACCTCCAACGTACACAATGAAAGTGTTCATTTCATGCTATTCCATCTATGTCCATTTTGTACAAAGAGATTTTGTAACAAATAGATTTTTTTTTAAAGCAGGGTGGTCGGGTAGAGTATCGATGTCTTCGTGCCTTCATTAAACGCGGAGCTAAAATATTGACATGTATACGCATAATATCTCCATCCAAATACTGATGATAGTGAAATGAAAGAATTGTACACAGGACATTGGACATAATGGATATAGTAGTAGGGTATGAACTAGATAAGATAAAACAACGTAATCCCTCAATCTTCTTCATGTTCCTGAGAATAGGGATTTGAATATGAGGTCTAACCAACGTACGGAATTAGCAGGTGGCATATACGCAGTTCTATATTCTGTATACGAGGAGGAGAGAGTATTGGCAGCAAATAATGACATGGCGATGATAATGGCCGTTCCTTATTTACTTAATATTACCTGTAACATGAGCTGCTGGCACCAAGGTAGCAGTCCAATTGCAAATTACTAAACACATTTATAAAGACACTCGGCCATTACCAGCGAGTGTTCCGGTGAAAGTGGCACACAGGAAATTAAGTCCCGAACCCCATTGTGACGGTAACATTTTGCTGTTTCCAAGGATAGCTCCAAATTGTGCATTGAATCAACTGTACGTACTTTATTTTTAGAGACGGTACCTTTATATTGAACTCTAGGAGTTGCGAATATTGTACCAGCCAGTGCAAAGTCGGAAAGGTAGCAAAGGAATAAAGTCATGCATTGTTAATGGAAACATTCATTTGTTTCCTAGACCTTCTAGATCCCCCAGTTCCACAGAAGCCCCCATTCATCCATTTCTAGATTGACCCCACTTTAATTGGACCACCATAAGCCTTTATAAACACCAGTATTTACTATAGGTAGACATTTCCCTAAACACCACACCACTTAACGTGGCAGCCATGTTGGTGGTCAGTTTCTCACCACTCACGCTTGATGTTTCACCACTGACCTTACACCAGCTACTGGTCAAGGCTTGGCTGAATGGTTCCCCAAGTACTTGTGTCCATGTTGACACAGTTACTACTATATGTCAGGTATGCTCAAGGTCCAGTAAAGCTTGTGGAGCCAAATGTCTAGTTCTGGTTATGGCAATATGGGCAATGTGGCCTGCATATATTATAAGTTTGGTTTACTATCAGTATCATGACAGTGACTCTATGAATATATTGGAAATGTGACTTTTGCATTCAGGTATGGAGCCTGGGTGCAACAGGTACACAACAGCTGGAAGTTTCAAATTTCTCTCAGAAATATCATAGCACCTGTATGGATAGAGCAATGGGTGTACTCTAGCTAAGGGATGCTATTATATATAGGTGCCTCGCACACTATGTCTAGGGAGGCATCAATCTTTCCACCTAATAATTACCCACATATCACCGTTGGTGTTATCTAAGATTGAGATTGGAGCTAATTAGGTCTTACTCTGTGAGTGACAAGTCAATTCGTCATACAGCCGCAAAGGTTTTCGTTATAGGTAGTTGCTGTTATAAACCTGTGGAGATACACATTGCATTGATCACCAAGACATGTATATAGTATCGGCCTCGGATATTCAGCCCAAGCATTAGCCTAATTAACATACATGTTGCTTGGTGATCAAAGAGAAATACGGATCCCACACACATACCATATCTGTTGATGTACACTAGTCGACCATTATTTACATGTGTTTCATAATCCAGTATGTAGGAGTCCAAGATGCTGAATTTGTTCATCATTTACCTTAACCATAAAAGTATCTAATTAGAATGAGACATCTTACAGCGATAAGGTGTATGCATATAAATGATGCGTATAGGCACATCAGTGTTAAAGTGACATGATACTAGAGGTTTAACAGTCTCCTGTGGATGTGGGGGCCTGGGTGTGCTCTAGGTACATGGTACCTAGGTGTGATGACGTCCATATCTATGCACGTGCCAGAATACAGCTTAAACTACCATGGGTATGACAGAGATTGAGATGACTCAGCGTCTTTACGATTGCATTTAACTTTTATCTGTATAGCCTTTAGAATGAACAGCATAATAATACGTGGATGTTTATCAGAGATGTCGTGCCGTTTCATTCTTGCATGATATTATGGTTTCTGAATATTGACGAAGGGTGAGGGTATAGGTGAGGAAATCTGTGAGGAAATGGTGTAAAGAAATGATAGTCTACTATCTGTATGGTTGATGTATGTCTTGTTATTATATGGCCATGTCATGGTTGATTCAGCACCAAATTAATTCCTATGACCAATCAGATTGGTGGACGTCTCAAGGTATACATGTGGATGTATCTAGGTTAATCTACCCCATTGCCAGATTGCTGGAGCAAATTCGAATATGGCACTAATTAGAGGGATGGGATCCATGTAATATAAGATGGTATTTTGTGCCTCAATCACATCCTTTATTCTGATAATACACCTAGCAATGCCCTGGAGGTCTATTGGGGTGGGTGGATGATTTGAACCATGGAGGTAGCAGCATACAGGCTGTGAGGTCAGCTCTACATCCTTACCGCCAGCATTCAGAGAGTAAAGGAAAGATGGTGCTTTGATCACACAGCTGTGTCACATACCATTGCTGCAGCACCATCAGGACCTGGGGACCATGCCCTGTACATGTCTATGGCCTCATAATGCATACAGAGAGAGTTGCTGAGTCAGATGCCTGTACAAAATATGGACGTCACATGCCAAATCACGCCATAGCTCAGTGAACAGAGAACCTTTGATTGATCGTGGTGACTCCTGTTACTTTGAGAGTGCAATTTGCCAAGTAAGATTCTGTGGTAGATATAAGAGAGGAACCCTGGTATCACTGAACCGCTGGCAATGTCAATTCATCACTCATACTTTACCAAATTATAAGCTCTTTGTACTCCATGGATACATCAGTAATTAGATCTATAGAGTAATTAGATGCATAGGCCTATATGCGTGGTTTGAGTTTCTTGGGGAGTTTTTTTTTCATGACAACAGCATCTATAGACCAGGAAATTATGTCACCATTGACAAAGTGGATTGTTAAGGGAAAACATGAAGGGAAAAAAGTAAAAATGAAGACTTGGATAACCATTTGCCTGGTTATTGTAGGCCGGAGTCTTGAATGAATCAAAATACCAAAGGAACCATTCATGATAATCTTAATAGACCTTACATCCAATTCTGCTTATACCCGAAATAACCCTGCGGCTACAACCGCAACCCCAGTCATAAAGTCTTTGCATGCACTCCGCTGGCTATATATACCCATGTGCAATAATTTCCTTCCCTGTAATAAATGTGATCAAATAGGTGTAAAGATCCTTCGTGGGTGTGGTGCATAGTATTTGTTGGCCCTGGATTACCACCATTACAAAGAGTCCCCATAGGCTTTAGAAGTGTATGAGCTTTTAAAAGATTATTCCCTTTTGTTCATACCATTCATGACCGTTTAGCCTGTTGAACAATTCATCAGTATTGTATACAAGTCATACCCAGTACATGCAGCATGATGCAGCATGATGCACCAATGCAGCATGATGCACCAATGCAGTGCTAGCCACGGTACTCATGGCTTGATGAAAAGTAAATATATATAGAGTCGTGATGCATCATGCCACCCTGGCATTGTTAAGGACTAAGAGTTTGTAGTTGATGAGGTTGTACCTGCCCCCCCCATACCCTGGTGTCACCTTGTCATATGACAGTTCGTGTTGTATTGTGGGGGAGAGGCAGAGTAGGAACCCCGTTACAACCATAACATAAGTCATGCACTATGACTCCACTGTATTTACCCATCTCCTGCTATAGACAGTTCCCAAATGGGAGAACACTCCTTTTATGCCATATGCCTCACTACCACAGGAAACCTAGTTAAGGTGGGTCGCTACTATTGGATTTGAGCTTACTGCGCAGGTCCCTGCGCATATAAGTTATCTTCATCAGAATGAGACCATTTTTGGTGTGCATATACATGTATAGGCCCTAAATGTGCAAAAAAGATCTTGAGACATTTTGATCAAAATTGTGCATTTTATGGCACTTTGAAATTTTGGCATATCTACATCTGGATTTTTCCCAGCATTCTCAGACATTCATTTGGGCCTTATAATCATAGCCCTCACATTATGTAGACAATGCTGTAGAAGTGAGAGGATGCTTACAGTGATTGAGGGCATATAATGAAAACATTTATGCCAAGAATTCAAACATTTTACCCATCATGCAGTGCTTTGAATATCAATTTATATCAATTTCTACAATATTTTTTTTTTATTTAAAATGACCAAAACTACAAAAATATGCATGGGACCACATATCAAAATCATTCTTATTTAAAAGCAAATTATCTGTTCAATGTTTTGGTGAAGTTTAAGAAAAAATCTAGTGGTTGAAAATATGAATTTTATTTGTTTTTGTTATGAAATAATAGAAAATTTACCCCTCTCTTTTTTGAAAAATGAGAAACTTATCCAGAATTCCATGCTATGGAGTTAAAATCAAAGATTCTTAAGAAATAAGGATATCAGACCGTTTACCATGCGAGGTTTCATATCTCTGTATTAAATAGTTATGACAGAAAAAAAATTCTCAAATCTGAGACACATTTTCTCTAATTTCTAGGTGAAGATTAAAATACTTTTATTTTTCAAAAAGAAATAGTTCGGGACCCCCTACTTATCTTTTCATATTCTTATTCAAGATGATTTATTGTACCTCTGGGAGAAAAATGAAGAAAATCTAGGATCTAGAATCTAGGATCTAGAAAATGGTAGTGACCCACATTAACGGCATGTAACTCTCAGGGGGGCGGGCTGAGAGTTACGGCCAGAGGTGTCAAATTTCCTCTGGTTTGTAGATTACAGTTACCAATTGTCTGCTGTTGTATGCCATTGATGGGTAAGTCTAGACTAATCACCTTTAGGTCATGATTGGCTGTTGAGTCCTGATTGACAAAATTGACAACTGGGTAATTATAGTTATGTCTAGACCAATTAAAGTTCCTCTCAGTGGGGTAAATGATATACTACCTACCTGTGAAGACTACCTTCATCAAAGTGTCATATTGTGAAGAATTGTGATACATTTTACAAAATGTAAAAACATGCAAGGGTAGAGGACACTTCTAAGATACTACATGTAAAGGTTGGGGTAGGTCCATGTAGTATTGAGCTCAGGGGAGCTAGAA
Organism: Acholoe squamosa; assembly: GCA_949317995.1. NCBI lineage: Eukaryota > Metazoa > Annelida > Polychaeta > Phyllodocida > Polynoidae > Acholoe > Acholoe squamosa. The sequence continues at coordinate 47,240,320 of OX439047.1, forward strand.
TGAAACCAACCTCTAATTTACCATAGCTTTTTATACACTTAAAGTCTATACCCACAACGTTAGTGTCCGTGGGTATTGCAGGCTATACTACAGGAAACACTGCTGATGAATTAGACATTATTCACCTAATTGGTCAGAAGATAGTGTGACCATGAAGCAGGTTGACAAGAGACCACTTCACCCAATGCATCCATAACACATCATGTGTAAGCTGCCAAGTTACATCAAGTAGGCCTATTCAACCAGTGGTTAATGATGATAGCAGCAGTATGCCTTTATGTACTTCCCCTGAGATATATACTGCAGTCTACCTGTAAACTCCTACCTTAGTACTGTTGTTTTTGTGTAGCCCCACCCTTGGAACCACTGTCTGTCTAACCATTATATTCTTATATAACTCACAATCAGAGAACATCGCCTTTTCTTTCTTTTTTCTAGGGGGGGGGGGCTGTCTTTTTAACGACAGAGTACGTGATTCAAGACTGGCACCTCTTGTCGTTCATGGATGGCCTTCATGCTGTGCATGTGTCTCAGTAAAAACGTCAGAGACCTAAGTTTGAATGTAAGGTAACACCTTCTGCAAAATACAGTACTACAGTACTGGAGTCCTGAATCAGATGCAGGGGCGTAGGAAAGGGGGGGGGGCAGGGGGGCCTGCCCCCCAATCATAAAGGAGGGGGGCCTGATTATGTCTGGGCCCCCCAAAAAATTACCAAGAAGTCATAATGAAATGGAAAAGCAGCTAAAACATTCCATCCCAAATTAGATTAATATGTTAAAGGGATAGGGAAAATGGAGCCCTGAGCCTCAAATCAGATCTAAAATTCACCAAAAATACTTTTCTATTAAATTCTATTATGGGTATGTATAGGCATCATGGCGCTCGAGCCGATAATTCAAAGTGTTCAAAGTGGGACCCGGCTGGCCCCCCCCCCCCCCAATGAAGATTTGCTTCCTACGCCTCTGAGATGAGACTAAGGCCCTGGGTATAAACAAGCACAAGACATGTACTAGAGTAAGATCTTCTACCTGGTATTTCTAAACTCATCATGGATGGTTGGCTCCTGTATGTTTGCAACTGACCGGGTGAACGTTTTGTACATGTTATGGCATATACCTACAATGTAATCTTTGAACTTGGATAGAAGGATATTAATTTTACTACTCCTGTTTGATCAGTCACGTTGGGTGACATCGTTCGATTGGGATCAGAGAGAAATCTACCAAAACGTTCATCGATAATTCAGCCTCTTAAACCTTTAGTAGTGCCATGGTGTCTACAGGCCGAGCAGTTATTTGCTTACGCTTAACTGATGCAATATGCTAATGCTTTGTGTAATAACTTCAAGAGTTTATCAACCACACGAGGACTGCATTCATACATCAAGGCGACAAATCGGAATAATGTATCAAATCATTAGGCTGTCCCTTAAGGGGTTAAGTTCTGTGGTATTTTACCATCTGAGGTTGGGGTATTATACCTCAGCTCCACCCTGACCTGTTAGTTGTTCTTCACATCCTGGCCTTATTTCCGATAGCCTTTATACCGTGCTCACTAGACTGAATAATGTTTCACTATTTACCTTTTTCTCCACCTTCCCAGGTCTGCACCCTATGTATAACATCAACACACCACATTATGAGTAGACCTACCTCTTAGTAATGTGTGAGAGGGTTTTTGTACAAAGGTGTCTACCCACTCACTGTGCTAGACTCTACACCTAACAGCCCAGCTCCATAAATAACATCTTGCCCAGGTATTAGTCTCGAGAGGCCCACCAGTAATGTGTCTTTATATGTAAACTGAAACTCTTTTCCAGCTATAGGGCTTACACGAGTAATGCCTTTGATAAAATGAACATTTCCTTCTACCTGTATAGCCCATAGAAAAGGTTTCCTATCAGATAGATAACAAAATATATCATTTCAATGTGATATTTTGATCATATGGATGGTTGACTATCATTTGGACAGTGGCTTCTTCCTGATCATTTTGCCATATTGAACAACAGTAGATGAGAACAAATGTAAGAAGGAATGATAATATCTCACCTTATACAGGTGTCCTGCTGGTAGTTGAGCTGATGGGGAGGTGTGTGGGGAGTCAGGTGAGTTGGATGTATACAGCCTCTAAGTTTAAGTACACACCTCCACTACCTGGTGTGTGTCTATGGGACAGGTACACACATCCTAACACAACTCCTCCCATCTACAGCATACACTGCAAAAAAAGGTGTTTAAAAATACACACCAAATTTTCACAACACCAACATTTAAACACCTAAACACATGAAGTGTTTAGGTGTTTAGCTTTAAACACTTGTCTAAACACTGAAGTGTTTAAGTGTTTAGCATTTAAACACCTCCAGCACCACCCATGTGTCTCATCCTCCACGAGATGCTTCCCCTAAGTTAATGATCCAGTGTTATGTCCTGTTGTGTCTTCTTTACTTCTCCTCAAAGTAAGAAAATATTAGCATTTTCAATGCCAAGACATTCATGCAGGCCCTTTCTTTCTATAAGGGATATTCTATATCAGTATGTGGCCTACATATTGGTTGAGAAATCCAGTGTTGACCCCCATACATATTCCTGTTTGACTGACCAGGTATTGCTGTTATCAAGGGAGACTATATATGTAGACCTGGGGTGGTTTCCCTCCTCCAGTGTTTAAGCCAGTGGATCTTGCAGGTTTTATTTATACTGCTTCACCCCAGTGACGACAGCTCCAGCAGTGTGGACTGGACCGACAGTTGAGACCGACTGGTAGCACAGCCAGACCATGCACCGAGGGAGAGGGGAGGACATGGCAGGAGGAGGAGAAAGGGAGGAGAGTGTGTGTGGAGTGAGAAATAGAAGCAGCAGGGGGAGGGGGTGGGCCTGGATATAAGCGTCCTGGTTGGTTGAACGTCCTGCGGGCTGGATCGTAGGGTCTATAGGGTAAGTCGCCCCTGACTCGACCACTAGACATGTTGGTGTACCTTAGGTCGACCATGCATTCATGATTTATTTTTTACACAGTACACTTCATGTGTAATGCTTGGAAATGATGCAGGTTTTACCTATTGTAGTTATTAAGGTACAGTCAATTAGTAATTCTATGTTACATGAAAGAAGTGAGCCTAGGGTGGTCAACATGAAATACCAACCTGAAGTACCAACATAGCCTAGTGGTCGAGTCAAGGCAAACCTACCCTACTACATTGTAGTTAGCGCCGTGGGAAATCGGTCGGAGGTGGGTTGGCACTACGGTAAAGGTTGGAGTAGAGGGTCAAGAACGATGGGGGGGGGGGGGGTAGTTAGCAGTGCCCCCCTCCCCTCCCTGAGTAGTGCATAGTGACTTGGATCCCTGATTGTGTTCCCCCTACTGAGTCTGCCTGTGGGGGTGACTACTACCCACCGTTACACCTGTAGGGGGCTACTGGATAAACAGAGGTGCACTGAATGACTACAAGTGGGGCATATAAGGTAGGATGAGAGTGCATATCCCCGTGTATGGGGTCTAAGCAGGGGCTTAGACTAAGACAAATCTTATTTGATGGGGGTCTGATTGAGGCGGGAGGGGGGGGGGGTGAATATAAGTCTTCCTGAAAGGGGACCGCCTCCTGCTACAATATCGTAACGCTGAAAGTACAAGTTAAGGCATTGTCCTGTCACAAAGCAGAGCCGGTTAATACTACTTTATTCCCTTTATTCAATTAATCAACTGCAAACTATTGGAATTTCCCCAATTGCTGAATTACATAATGTGGATGTGCACTGTATCAGAATCTAATTTTGAAGAGATGCATCTATTACTTGATCAGTATCAAATGAAAGTGTGTGCTATATGGAACGTACGCCCTTTCATTTTATGCTTCACTCTTCTCTTTTACTTTCCGTACACTATTCTTTATTGCTATCTATTTTGTGAAATGAATAGAGATGAACTCCCTGGGATATATGTTCATCAATCTTCACCTTGGGGTGGATTGATGAGAATGTATCCATGGTTATTCACCTCTGACTATGTCCTCCAGTTTCAGAGTTTAAATGCCCCTTATAAGTTATGTTCGTTGGTCTACTCATGACGGCTATCATGAAGACTAATTGACCAATTATCCCTAAGTGGCTTCATACCTTAACCCAAGTAGCAAGGATATTACCTTTATAGCCTACCCATTTCAGTGGGTTACAAAACTGATAGACCTTTTCTGTAAGTTATCAAGTCAGAAAGTCAGAAAGACCTCATAGGTGACAGACATGACTCCAAATTATAAAATTTTTACAAGCATTTGCCAACAGCATGTCACCTTTAGCATTAAGACGCCGTGTTTAGTGAAGTCCTATACCCTAGCATAATGGTAATTTCATCAGTAATTGATCATAATGATCAACCAATTACCAACATTGGCTCAATGTGCTGTGTCCAATGGGAAGCACAGCTTCAGGTCATAGCTTAGCCAGCTTTCAAGCAAGCACCATGCCAATATCAAAATCCCAACACTGGGACATTCTCATGTGTATTGGTCCAAGCATTCTCATTTCTTAAGTTTAGGCGTATGTGAAAATTCAACTCACTTCTTTCTCAAAATATTCAGACCTTTAATCCTCTCACACCCCAGTAATAAACACTCCCATGATTGGGGTCCTATGTGGGTACCATGTCGATTTTAAAGAAAATGTTACCATGTTGAATACAGTGGCCAAGGCATATGGTTTCTGCTGAGTTGGCTTGGACGGTACATTGAGGGATAAAGATAGGTTCCTGATTCTCTTCCCAGGGGGCATGTGTGAGCTAGTGGTGAAGTTTAATACTGATGAAAAAAGTCGACAGTGGGGGCAGCACAGGACGTTAAGAAACCCAGCTGCCCCAATGGTTTCCCTTTCCAAGATAACAGTGAAACTGCTTTTGGTCTTGTTACTGGATGTCCTCTTAGAGGATCTCTTTGAATGACAGTCCCTTCTGCTTTAAGAATTCTTTCTTCTTTTATTGGAACCAAAGCTCATATATATAGCAAAGCACTACATCCATTTATTACGGAGCCCCTACGAGAACATGCCAAAAATAATTATTTTCAGCAGAAAAAATATTCTTGCGGATACTGAACAATTCTTGCGGGTACAGAGACAATTCTTGCGGGTACTGAACAATTCCTGTGGGTACAGAGACAATTCTTGCGGGTACTGAAGAATTCTTGCGGATACTGAACAATACCAAAAAGATTTTTTTCATGAAAAAAATATTCCTGCAGGTACTGGAAGATTCCTGCGGATACTGGAAGATTCCTGCGGGTACTGGAAGATTCCTGCAGGTACATGAACATTTTTGCAGGTACGCAAAGAATTCTTGTGGGTGCACAAAGAATTCTTGTAGGTGCTAGAATTATCCTTGTGGGTGCTAGAATTATGCACTCACCTACCAGTCTTTTTTTCCTCCAATAAAATCTTTCTTGTGCCAGCCAGAATTGTTCTTGTACCCACAAAAATTGTTCAGTGCCCGCAAGAATTGTTCAGTACCCGCAGGAATTGTTCAGTACCCACAAGAATTGTTCAGTACCCGCAAGAATTGTTCAGTACCCGTAAGAATTGTTCAGTATCCGCAAGAATTGTTCAGTACCCGCAAGAATATCCCAGTATCCACAAGAATACCCCAGTACCCGCAAGAATAATTTTTTAGAAAAATAATTATTTTTGGTATGTCCTATTAGGGGCTCCGTAATACATTGACAAACGTCTACATGCATTTTAATTTATTGGGGAAAAAAGATAAAAACCTCGAAATGGGTTATTCCATGTGTCATTCATATCCTAATTTCAATAGAAAGATAGTGGACAGCTTCATGGGTTTCCGAAGACTGTTTATTGATAGTAAATTTTATATATAGGAAATGTGACGCTGCCTTTGTTTCCTATCACATCTTAAGAATGATTAATCTAAATTTACTTGTCGGAAATGCCGATTGTGTGTCAATCTCTCCCGTGATAATACCGACTCGTTTCATGTCCTTATTTTGATGATGTGGTCTTGCAATAGCTGGTGTTTTCTGGTCAGTCCTTTTACATAATCTTAATAAACATGATCGCGCTTGGTTTTATCAAAAGCTTAAAACAAAATCATTGCTGTTCCTATTACTATAATACTGAAATTATATATTTATCATGAACATCCGATCTTATCAGACCCAATTTCCCCCCAATAAAAATAATCATTATTTGGTCTTATCATGTTTGACATTTTCTTGGTGACATTATCGCAGTTGGTATTATCACATTACAAGTTTTCTTCTTCATTTGAATAATGAGCACCGAATTGATCACATATATCACTTTCTTGTTTGATATTTGCTATATCACATAATATTTGAGACCTGGTGTTATAAGTTTCTCTGTAGCATAATAAATAATATCATTATTTACTATCACACGGAACCAAGAGACTTACTCTACTCTCTATGATTTCTTTTAATAAAAGCAAATTTATCAAACTTTCCCAAATATATCATACAAACTTACCATATATCCTGATATCAGTTAATGCTTTCTCGAAGTAGATATTGTGAGTATGGTTCATTATTTATTTGCGTTTTTAGCTCAAGTAAGGATGGTGACATCCTGATAACATGTAAATTGTGTTTATCACAGTCATTGAGCATATTTCTACATACTGATTTAAAGTTTTAATATGATATTTTTGATAATTTTTCCCATGTCCCATTAATACTCTGGAAGGGCCACATTACAATAAGGAAATTCTCTATCCATGCCTGAAATATTATGTTATTGTTACCAAATGAAAACCCAATATGAAAGAACTAATTCTTATGTGACAAGTTTTAATACAACCCCACCCATCCCAGTAAAACAGCTTGCAGTTATTCCTTATTCCGTCGCCATTGGCACCACATCCTGTGACGTGCTGGGTATTTCTACTGAGTCAGACGATGACGTAGATGTAGTAGTCTCCGTAGATTCCCGCCGCCCTACCTCAGTTCCGGCAACATCATCAGTCGAAGGGGGCATTGGCGTCGCTGACGGCAGCGCAGTCGTCGACGCTGACGCAACACTTGCTGAGGCATTGGAAGCGGAAGTGGCAGGACGTACTTGGCGACGATGGACGGTCCAGGCGGCATGGCGCGGGGAGGGCTTGGTGAGGCGCGCAGAGTGTTTCCAGCGTCTCTCCAGTGTTCCTTCCTTCACTTTGCCGGGCTGACGTACTCTGTAGAAGTTGCTGACGTAGAATTTGTCCTCTGGGGGTGACGTAGGGCTTATTGAGGAGTTGGTGATTGTTTTCATCCAAGGGGACTGTTTGACACGGTTGAGTGAGAAACGCATGGAGACGTCTGGATGGAGGATCCCCTCCAGGAGTTGTTTCACCTCACGGCTTAGGCACAGCACTCTGATACGAAAATGGAATGGAGATGCCGTGATGAACAAAGAGCATGCACAAAGAATACTCAATATAATATAAATTCTGACATTCTCTAATCGGCTACTCACCGTGGGTCTGGGTGGCTGACAACACGCAGGCATCCAGGGATGAAGTAGGGCTCCACACCAAATGGTAGCCGTGACGTCACCATTTTGTTTAGGACGATACCCAGAGCCCTACACAATGAATGAAAGTTTTTGGACATTACACATCCAGCCATATTGTATTGAAAAAATCGTGTATTTATTGGCATCTATCTACCCCGTAGCTTCATTATCCCCTATTAGTATCGCAGCGCATAGTTACATGTATGTGTAATCAATTTTCATTCAGAAAACATTCAGAGTCTGTTTTAAAATCTTCTTTTTATTCTTCTTTTACCATGCATATATCTTTCACTTATATGTGCACAATATGCAGCATTATTCTAGGTCAGCTGAATAATTATCTTTTTCTATGTTATCTTAAAAGAAACAGAATAATTACACCTTTTCTAGTATATTTTTCAAATTCTTGAGCTGGCTGAGCCACTCACCATACATCTGCCGCCCTGGGGTGGTAGGGTTGTGCTAGCAGCACCTCTGGCGGCCGGTAGGCGGGGTTTCCGGGGGCAGCCTCCGTCATAGGCGCGTCACCTAGCGACCAATGACGTGACGACCCAAAGTCTATCAGCTTGACGACGTTCTCACGGTCCACCACCCAGTTACGGCAGTTGATGTCCAGGTGGACAATACCCTGGGTTCATGAAGACAGTTAACTTTCAATGCAATGCCTTTTTATGAATTAAACCCCTTAGATAATGGATCCATCTGTTTCTGATGTTCCATTGTAATACTATTTGTACATTATGATACTGCTTGGCGAAGTCATAGTGCATTACCCTTAATGCTGCGTTCTGAATGGCTAATTCACTGTGCATTATCTAGATAGATAATGCACTCCCGGCAAAGGAGGTTAACTCCATCTCACGTTTAGACTATACAATTGATATTCATGTATTGTCATGTGGCTGATGGGTGATTTTTCTATGATATAGCGGGAATAATGCACTTGGTCATGGCTGTGGTCATGCTCTAGTGATATGAGGTTGTACAGGCCCAATTCATCATTGGTCTTTTTTTATGGATAAATTGCATTACAGGTACGTGTACGTTGTATATAGATTTCCAGGATCAGGATGGTTAATTCCTGAAAAGATGTTCGCCTACCTGTGAGTGGATGTAGTCAATGGCGGACAGCATACCAGTAAAATACTTTCGTGCCACAGACTCGGAGAAGAACCTGCCAGGATTCACCTGCAGTAGGTCCTCAATGTCACCTGAAGGTCAAAGTACACATAGGTCACCATAAGCCAATGGAATCCCCTAGTTAGTAAAAAGGTAAAGATTCATGAGAATTGGTGTGACTAAGGGTTATCTAATGAGGCGTAACTCGTGTTACTTTATCTCATATTGCTTTAGTGGGAAAAGTTCAAAATTACGTTCATCAGAGAATAATGATTTGACCATAGTTATCTGGTCGTTAAGGGTGCTGCAAATGGCTGTGCAATGCGGGGTAGGGTTATTACATGGGGATGTGCAGAACGGTGTTCATTGGTTAAACCTATGGGGCGTCAGTATTCAACTTGAGATAAAGCTCAGTCACGTATCCGGTTAAATCTCGTCTTCAGTCAGATACATGTTGTACAATTTAGTATCAGCTAAGTATCTTTCATTTAGGGTTGTACATGCTGGTCATCAAAATCTGTATTCCAATACATTTCCGTTTTAAATGCACATACCCCCAATCCTTATTACATTTATATAGAGTATTCACAGTACAAATACGTTTGGTGTAGCACTTACCAATCTGACAGAATTCCATGACGATACACTGCCTGTTCATGTACGTCATGTAATCCAACCATTTCACGACGTTAGGGTGAGACAGTGTGCGCTGGATCTCCACCTCAGCTGGGTATTCCACGTGCCACGGGGCCAGCTGCAGATAAGACAAAGTTGCGACAGATTTTCCCTTGTTTGCTTTAGTTTTTGATTTAATCTAATTTTCTGTTTCAAAATCTTTACACTCCCGAGAGTAAGTGATGTATGAGGTAGCACTTTTTTATCACTTCCTGTTCACATTTTAATTCTTACCATTCTTACCATCATGTGTGGAGACCTTCCTGGCAGGTTTAATGTTGTAATAATTCAAAATTATTATTCTCAGTTTATTAAAGAGGTGAAAGTGATGTATGATTTAGCACTTTCTATTTCTCACTGTACGTGCACATACTTACCGTGGGTTCATGAAGGGAGACCTTCCTGGCAGGTTTAGGGTTGTTGGACAGCAGCATCTTAATGGCAACCATACTGCTGTACCTTTGGGGGCAGTTAGCGGCCACAACAAAACTGTGCCGTCCTGATCCCACGACACGCACCAAATCGAATCCCTGCAAAATCAACGTGGGGAACAATTAATATGGCAGTTATATGTTTGCAGAAAGCTGCACAGGTTGTCCAGGGTGCTAACTCCTGGATTTCCAGGAAGTGAATGCTTCTTTAAAGCATTTTTCAGTGTTTGCACGGCACGTTCAGCGAGTCCATTTGAGGCTGGGTGATATGGTGCCGTTAGCATGTGCTTTATGCCATTTTCATACAAGAATTTACGGAAATCCTCAGCAATGAACTGGGGTCCATTGTCACTCACAATCTCTTGTGAGAAGCCATCAAGGGCAAACATCCAGCTTAGAACTCTTTTTTTTTCTCTGCTGTTGTGGATCACATCAAGACAACATCCATCCACTTGGAATGTGCATCAACCACTACTAGAAACATCTCCGACTTATATTCAGTGAAGTTCATATGTAGTCTTCCCAAGGCCTCTCAGGGTATCTCCAGGGATACAGCGGAGATGGAGGTGGATCATTTTTCAAACTCAGACATATTTTGCATGCTTTAGTTAATGCTTTGATGGCTTTGTCGCTGCCGGGAAACCAGAGGTAACTTTGTGCCAGTGCTTTCATGCGCACGATTCCAACATGTTCAATATGTAACTCCTCTAGTATTCTCTCTTGTAACTTTTCCGGAATAATTACCCTCATCCCCCAGAGTAGACAACTTGATCACATGATATATCATGTTGTCTCATAAAGTACGTGCTCAGAGATGCCACTCACTGGTCAATGAAAATTCGAAAATCATTCTTATTTTCAGGACTCCCCATAGGAAATGCCTAAATGAAATGAATTCCAAAATTCGGAATTCCTAAAGAGTTAGGAAAAATGGCATCTCTGGGTGCTAGATCATCGTTCGCTACATGATTGGGCCATCCATTTAAGGTATACTCAAGAAATCCTTGAAAACACTACGTCTTTACGAGTTGCTTCCTTTATGTCTCTGGCATGGATGGGTAGTTTATTCGTGTGTGTAAAGTAATTAACTTCCGCCTCGATATCAGTTTTAGCTTTTTCAACTGGCATCCGACTCAAATAGTCCACATTAGCATGATCTGCTGATCTCTTGTAGGTCATCTCTTAGTCATAAGTTACGAGAATCAGTGCCCATCTTTGTAGTCTAAGAGCTGCTAATGTCGGTACGTCCGTCTTTGGACTGAAGATTTTGGTTAACGGCTTATGGTCCGTTAAGAGATCAAACTTTCTACCGTACAAGTACTTGTGAAAAATTTTCACGCCGAATATTATTCCTAAGGCTTCACATTCTATTTGAGCATATTTCTGCTCAGCTGTAGTCAGAGTGTGACACCAATTGGGTTGTATTAGAATTATTTAGCATCACAGAAAATGTCTTTCTGTTTCAATTTCTCTTTGAAGGAATAAATGTTGATTTAAAATGGGGGGGGGGGAAAGTTTTATAATATGAGATGTATATGTGGTCCATGGATAAGTGCAAGTAGCTATCCTGTACTGACAGTGAGACTATGAGAACTCCTGGCATCTATCTCTACGCTGTCATTATACGCAATCTTACCTGTAATGGCAGACTTCGCACTGCCCTGTCTATCCACTGGTCGCCCGTCTTTAACAGTCTATGACGACATACGTCAGTGTAGAAGTCATGCCATACGTCACCCAGAGGGCACCGGAAATGGAAGTAGTCATGCCCTACAGCCATTGCAGAACGCTGTCCATAACGGACCTTCTCTCCAAATGGTGCAACCTGTAGAGGAATGCAGGTGATATGTGACTACTGAAGCTAATCATTCCCTATCTTCTTCTATTTTGTGATCAGTATCTAGATATGAATAAATTCAAATAAATACCCTGTTTGAATTACCATAATAGCGAGTAAATGGCATATGGATGGTTCAATCAGAGGCCACATTAACCTGCATTCATTAAAAGGTTCTGACAGGACCACATGTACAATGCAATTAGGGGTTTATGGGACTTAAGAAAAATCATTTCAAGCAAAAGTACAAAAAGAAAAAGATGATGCCTTACGTGTACAAGCATGTCATGACTGTCACTACGTGCACATTCATGTGAGGCTGTACTACCGAGGGCGATGTTCCTAGGCCGTGATGCAGGGTTTGGCGCCGTCTTGGATTGCCGCGGCCTACTTCCAGCTTGGGCAGAACCGGGAATAGATGGTCCATCAGCAGCATCCATAAGGATCGTTTTGACAGACTGTAAGAAGGGAAGAGTGTCTATAGGGCCAACCAATTGATAAGGGATGGGGCATTGACTACCCATATTACGGTAGAACCATAAGCTGACCCCGGTCATAAGCCGAGCGGATAAAGCCGAATATCATATAAGGCTAGGATAAACATGTTTAAAAAAAAATTATGAAAATAAAAGCCGATTTTCGGGTAATGGGTGTGGACCACTAAAATCGACATGGGCTATTTTAGGCTTAGTACATGGGACATGAACAATTTCTTAAAATTGACATGGTGACATGACCATTTCTTAAAATTGACATGGGGACATGGCCATTTTTTAAAATCGACATGTGACATGGGGGACCCCCTATCCACACCCCCCGGGTAATATCAGCATTATTGAAACCCGGTCATAAGCCTGGTTCAATATGTTCTCAAAATGGGGTCTCTGGGGTATTCAAGGGGAAAGTGTAAACTACACATTTTTGAAAAGCTTAGTCATCCCTGAATCCAAAAAATATATGCACTGTTGACAGCTCAACCAATTCTGAGAGTTTTAACCATGCTAATCTCAAAGAAATAGATGTCTAGAAATAAAATGCTTCCAGCATTTTATCTCTTCTGACAAGCACTTAATTACCTCAGCTTAGTGGTGCCACCTAGTTAGGAAGTCAGACTGTGGCAATGACACCTTCCCAAGGGAAGCCTGCAGGGCTGCAGACTGCTCAGTGCTGCCATGCAGGGACTTTGATGTGAACTAATTAGCCAAAGCAGTTTACCATCCCACCAATGCAGCAAGCAGAGTTGAACATAGAGTTTCCAACTGTATGTATTGACACCCATTCCTTACTAGATTAGATACTATGAAATTAATTGGAAAGGAATGTGTAATCCTTAGAGATAGAAATCAGAATAACATAAATCACATCTTGAAGCAGCTTTAAGAACTTACCCTACACTAGTGGAACACCTGGCACCTCTTCTGTGACCAGGCCACCAGAGGTCTCTAGCCTCCTGCCACAACCCTACAATTACTTAGGAGACTGGCGTTAAGTCTACTCTTTCCTTTACTTATCAAAGGGCTGTACTTTGCCCGGAGCGGATACCCCATCCCCTTCCTTGGTGAGGCCTTCCTTAAGGCCTATAACCAAGATCGCCCCATACTTCTGGCCCCCCAAACCAAAAAAAGTGGAAGCTCTCCCAAATATCCTCTGCACCACCTACAACCCAGGTTTTAGGGGGCTCAAAGCCCTAGTGCAGAATAATTGGGACCTACTGGGAAAATCGTGTACGACCTGTAACCTACACAGAATCCCATTCATCGGTGCCTTCAAGAAACCAAAATGCTTGAAGGATAGCTTGGTGAGGGCCAAGATTAGGCCTCTGGAAGAGCGACCAACTCCAACGCCTAACACACACAGGTGCCTCAGACCTAAATCCTGTAGATACTGCCCCAAACTCAACACCAGTGACCGAATCAAATGTTCAGCCACAGGTAGGGAGTACATTAGCAGATATAATGTTTGCTGCTCTAGCTCAAACCTCATATACTGCATTACATGTACAAAGTGCAACATTCAATATATTGGACAAACCCTAGGACCCCTAAAAACGAGAATCGGTGTACATTTTGGACGAATCACCAATAATGACCTGGATCATGAAATAGCGAGACATTTCAAAACTCCGGGCCATGGTGATCCCAAAATGACAGAGACCCTCCCTCTGGAATTACATGTTTTGGATTTTGTCTTCGCCCCCCCCCAAGGGGCAAAAAATCCAAATATTTGAGGGACCTAATCGAAATGAGTTGGATCCAACGCCTTCACACTATCTCTCCAGTAGGGATGAATGTGATGGACGCCCCAAGATTCACATGACATCCCCAGCTCTTGCGGGGGGTGACTTTGCTTGTCCTAGTCATGTTAAGCAATTTTTTAGAATAAACTCATGCTTAGTCACCCCGACTAAAATTTCAAAGTAGTGTAACGCCCCCCAGGTGGCCGACTCACCCCCTCTTATAAGCCACCAAACGGCACTGCCGGCTTAAAAAGCTTGAATATTGACAATACATTATTTCCTAACCTGCTATGAGAATAAGCTCTAACCCACCCTCACCAAGCATTCCCACTGTTGCCTAGCAACTGGGGGGGAGGGTGGTGAATTATTTTAAGGTGCATCCATTTATGCCCCTAAATACACTAAATAATTTTTTAACCCTAGGATTAAACATTTTTATCCATGTTAAAAATTATAAATAAGACCCACAAACTCCTGAGTTAGGGGCACCGCTGGTTTAATTAACAATGGATGACTCTTTGTCTCCATCTTTTATTTTAAACTCACATACAGCCTGAGGATTCACATGATGAAACCGCTTCCCTCACCCCTAAGCCCCACAATAGGGCCTAGATCTCACCTCCACCACATCAACAAATCTAATTTGTTGACACTGAGAGGTTTCCATGTTACCAGGTATCCATACCACCTGATGACATCATGTCGCTATGGCAAAGAGGGGGTCCACTATATAACAGACCAACTTTTGGTTTCTGTTCAGAACGCGGTAGCTGTTTGAGTTGTGAACATGGTGTAGCATCGTTTTAGCATCATATCCTTTACTATCTAGTACCTGTACCCGAATCTCCTACGTATAAAGGCAAAATCCCATAATACATTATCATATATGGCATATGTGGCCAGGTGAGGGAAAACATGCCTCCGGGGAGAAATGGCCTTTTAAAGTTTAAGTCATGGGCTTCAAAATGAGATATCTTGGGCTAAATTATCCCAGTAGTTTTGCTGTAATTGCTTGTCAAACCTAGGTTGGAGTGTACAATTGAAAATAGGAAATAAGCTATAAATGCATTGTATCCTATCATAAACACTAATGATACAAAAAATACGTTTTTGTGGAAAAATAACTAAAGAAATGTGATGTTTTCATCATAAAATTTGTTCTAGAGGGAATTTTTGAGCTCTGTTTTTCGTTTTGGGCTCCTGAAGGAATTTCAAAAAAGGTTTGTGGCAAAAATTCCCAATCTGTATAGTGGAGTGGTTTCCATGGTAACCTTAAACTGCCTTATCTTCCAATTTTCTATGTTTCCATGGCAACCAACATTCCAAAAATAGAACATTTTCAGTGGAGATGGAATAGTTTTAAGGATACCACTGGATTCCTTATTAAAAATTGGTCTATAGCATTTTCTAGCATATTTTTCTGTGTTTTACGCATATGCTGCCCCCTGGTAGCCAAAACTGGTACTAACAATCCCCCCCGAAGGTGCATTCTCCCTCTTTGGGCCACATATATTGAAGAGGAAGCTGTAAGGTTCACCTAGGGCCTGATTTTGAACACTTTAGTACTATCTTGACTTAATTATACCTTATTTTCCAACCTTAACCCAATCCTCCTCCCTACCATCTAGCCTAGAATGGATGTTAGGTCACAGGGAGACAATCAATTAGGGACAGGGGAGACAAAGACAGGCATTAAAGATGGAGGGATGGGGTATGGAAAAGGCAGTAGGGGCCTAGGCTATAAGCAATGGGCAGGGGGAAATGTGAAGGAGGAGTCAGGAGTACTGGTACTGGAGAATGTGTTGAAGGTCTGAAGATTTTTTTTGAAAATGTCAATATCCAAATATGCATTCTGATGTCTTCTGGGAATAGCTTTATAACTTTGGTTCTTAGTAGGAATATTTGAAAAATTCTTTCACTGTTGGAAAGCCCAGAGTCTGCACATGAATCTGAAGGTCCTGTCACCAGATTCAAGGCAATTTTCACCACCTTTTGGCTACATGGCGACAGTTGCCCAGTCCTGTTATCTGCCATTGTTTGTTCAAAAACTATGGCAAAAAAAAATCAGATTTTTGCAATCCATAGACAAAATAATTTTCCAAAAAAAATAAATTTGTATTTCTGAAAATATGACGCGGGAAATCCATAGACCAACTATTTAATTTGGTGTGGCCTTAGATTACAAAAATGCAGGCCTTATAAGAAGAACAAAGTGTGACATTGTTTAGATCAAATTTTTCCTCTACTTATTAAGACTAATCAGTGGCAGATCGGGGGCACCCCCCACCCCAAAGAAAATTTTGAGGGTTTAGACGGGAAATGGTGCATTCTGATGCATTCTAATTGAACAGGGAGAGGAGACATAAAAGGCTTAGGCCTATCCCCCTATACACAGAAAGCCTTAAGTGCATTCTGGTGCATTACTGTACACCATATAAAATTTAATGTCTGTATTAAGATTTGGGCATTTAGTGTTTGGGGGGTTGGCCCCCAATAAAATTTTGAAATCTAAGACTGGAAATGTATGCATTCTGGTACACCTTTTCCAACCTCCCTCTCAAAAAATAAACACAACATTAAATTCAATACTGCAAACAGTACATTCTCACTGCACTTTTGAGCTTATTGAAATTTGCCGTTAAAAGTAAAACATCATCTGTTCAGATGTGTCTCAGCTGCAATTCCCATGCAAGGTGGTGATGTAGGGAAATGTTACCATTCAACCAAACATAGGTTGAATGGTGTATTGGTGAGTGTGTGGGACATATGGTCTCGGCACTGGTACTACCTCTGGTGTCAAACTAGGACACCACAGTTGGGTCACATGTTTGTGATGTCATACAGAATCAGGTTCCATGTTGGCTGTGAGCTGTTTGCTGTTATGCTGGACTTTATTTTTCTTTTCTTTATTAATAAATAGGCCGCATCTTAGGACAGCGTGCCCGAGTCCATATACTCGTCTGTTACACTCTGTCCCTCCTCGAATCAATAATTGAAATTCTTGAGGCTGAATTCTGGTGCCATCTAATCATAAATACCCAAATTATACTAATACACTCCTCACCCCCCCCCCATTCCCCTCAAAAAGGTGAAAAAATGGCACATGATCTGGTGCCTCATGAGAAGATGTCCTAGATGTTTGTTTGTTTGTTTAGTTTTATGTCGTGGGGCCATCGAGGAACTCAGACGAAATAATCTTGTTTAGCCCCCTCTCTATTTTTTTCTGTTCCCTCTCCTTTTCCCCTCTTTCTCCCTTTCCCCTCTTTCTTTTCTCCTTTTTTTTTTTTTTTTTTTTTTTGGGGGGGGGGGGGACTAGTCCCCTGCCCTCTGGATCCACCAATGTTATAGTTACAAATGTGTAGTTCTAGAATTATGACTATTTACATCAATGGAAAGTCTGATATATATGTTGTCTGAGACTTTCATCCTCATCTTCAGCTCCTGTAAATAGGGCCATGGAGGTATTCAGAGATGTGAAATAGGGCTTGGGAATGTTTTATGGAAACAATGTCATGACAAAGGAGTCTCCTATAGATCATAAGAGAGAATAACAGGGTCTGGTCTAATCTCTTTTAATCTTCTACATGTCTAGCCTGTTGGATGAAGGAATGATTACCCTGTATGGAAGATTTCAAACATCAACCCAAATTATGGTGCAAATGGAGATTGGCATCATGGTAGTTCCTATGTTTTAGATGCTTTGTGCTAGGCCTACTACAGTATCACCTGTACTGTGTCCATCACAGATAGCAATAGCTTGTTCATATTTGAAGCACCCATAAGGGATTTTACACCAAGGGGTGCTGTTTACTCAATGTATGGTTGGGAAGTATGCATGGTTCCCCAAAACACACAAACCTGATTGGCAGCTGTCAGAACTGTTTGTATATTTCTGAAAATCATTAATATAAATCAGCAGAATTGATGTTTTCACTCATTGTACCAACAGTGGCTCTGTGAGATCTAGACCCATGATCTTTGCTAAATCCTGTTCAACTGAATGAGTGATCTGTGACTTAATTGAGTTTGAGTTTTGATAACTTTTATTGTAGTTCTCATGAAAAAACATGGTGTTACGACCTAGACAATTGCAAGCAGAGAACAAAGACTTGCTGTAAATGAACACATACAAGAGGAGGCTGTCGACCAGCTCCTAAAAATCAATACAAATAATAGGATAAGAGTAAGCAGTGCTGACTGAAACAGGGAGACCATACATCAAAGTTTTCAAGGCTACTGGTTTTAATTCATTTAAATTATGTCAAACAAGAGTATTATTAACCTGTCATATTCTCTCTACCGGACAAGTACAAAGAAGGGGTAGTCATCAGCTTGCGCATACATACTCTAGTGTGTTCTCCTTCAGCTAGTCAATCACAGCAGTTTGATGTACATCTTGTATCATGCCATACTTCTTGGCACTAGACAATTAATTTGATTGCCTCATAGCATACATAATACGCAAACAGGGAGGTATTGCATGCTCTCCCACTGGAGGATACGCCCATTAATCACGAGCAGCTCACTGCATGCCAGAAATTCTTAGTAGCTATATTTAGACCCACTCCTCCTGCTGGAGGACATGCCCATTAATCATGAGCAGCTCACAGCATGCCAGGAATTCCCAGCAGCTATATTTAGAATCATACTGAACTCTGTGATCCCCAGTGCTATATTTAGATCCACCTACACACCCGCACTGGAGTTCCCCAGTTACTATATTTAGCTCACCTGATACTATTTTTAGGATGAGCTGGGTGAGCAGCTCCTACTATAAATACCTCTTAGTGGAGCAGCTCACTCATCTTTCTACATTCATACTTCACCCCTCACACACTCACGTGGGACAAGAGCCCTCAGCTCAAGGCTAGGCTTGGACACTGTTGGGTACCCTATCAGCCCCAACCCCTGTATTCTACGGGAGAGGACTCATATGAAAAGCTTTCTGTTCTTAGGGCCAGGGTCGATGATAAGTCTGATCTCATCTGCACCATGCCTAGTTTTCTATGATCTGCACCCGTATGAAATTTTTCATTGTATGCTACCCAAAGAAAATGTCATTTCTCCTCCATACCCTTCTCTCCCCACTCTCCTCTCTTCCTCTTTAGTTTTTCCCTCTCATTCACATGTTTCTAATTGCTCCCACTTACTGTTTTTTTCTCCATCTTCTGCCTTATCTGTATAATCCCTCCCTTCTACCTCAAGTTTCTACCTGCCTTCCTGTTTTAACTATCATCAGCAAAATTTGGGGGTCCACTTTATAGGCAACGATATGTCATACAATAAAGGACCACTCAGTCAAGGACCTAACCTGACTTTTCCATGTATATGACTATGCTGATTGAGACCTCCTTTAAATGACAGTACGAAACTATGTGTTCACTATGTTTTCACATCTCCACCATTAAATAATTTTTAATTCATGTTATGATGAAAATGGATACATAGCATTCATTTCATGATAACATTTTCAGTGGGTCTTCACATGAAAATATTTTCTATGGTCGTTCCCATATGAAAATCTTTCAAATAGCCAAAAACCATTCATCCAGCTGACTCATACGCAAACATTTTCATCGACCCTTTCCATATGAAAAACTTTCATATACAACAATCAACATTTTCATCAAACTGTCTCATATGAAAAATGTTTTCAACTGCTCTTCCGTATGAAAATGTTTCATACATCCAAAAACCTTTCATTGAGCGCTTTCATATAAATATATTTTCAGTGATCTTTCCCATATGAAAAACAATCATAAACCTATCCACTTTTTCATCGGACTGTCTTGTATGAAAATATTTTCAGTGACCATTTCCATAAACTCTTATCCTTTTTTTATTGATCTGTCTTTGATCATCCTAGAGAATATCTCATTGTGCAATCTTGTATGAAAACATTTTCATTGACTCATTTTTGATGAGAATGTTTTCAAAGGGTCTTTTCGTGCAACCTGGAGGAGCATGCCGTGCGGTTGGAGGCGGTGCTGACACGCCTGGGGGAGGCGGGGTTGAAAATCAAAGCCACAAAGTGTCAACTGGTACGGGAGGAGGTGGGTTTCTTGGGACACCGGATCAACGGGAATGGTATCCGGACGGATCCCGATAAGGTGGTAGCTGTCTGTGAGTGGCCGGTACCTATGACAGTGGCTGAAGTACTGTCGTTCCTGGGCCTCTGTGGGTACTACCGCAGTTTTGTTCCAGGATTTGCGGCTGTGGCACGGCCCCTCTCAGAACTCACGGAAAAGAACAAGAGGTTTCATTGGGACAGGTCGTGTGCCGAAGCGTTCGAGGTCCTAAAGGAGAAGTTGACAACCGCACCGGCCGCTCGCCTATGCCCTTAAAACCCTGAGCCGTTGCGAGTGCAATTATTGCGTCACGCGGAAGGAATTGATGGCTGTGCGGTTAAGAAATTCCGCCACTATTTGATGGGGAGGCCAGTGAGGATTCGCACGGATCACGAAGTGGTTGGCCAGCTTCAAAGAGCCAGAAGGACAAGTGGCTAGGTGGATTCAGCTGTTGGACACCTTTGACCACGTGATTGAGCACCGCCCCGGGCAAAACCATGGGAACGCCGATGGGTTGTAGCGGTGGCCATGTGGTCAATGCGGCATTGAGGACCAGGGGGGATTGCCCTTATATGATGATCCTACCAGTTGCAGGGTAGTGCATGGAGCGAGGGGGCACGGGAGGGGCGAGAAGAGACGGCAACGGCGGCTGCGGTGGAAACAGATAGGGAGGAACCGGTGGAAGAGGGGGCTCCTTATGTACAGGCGCAGGCGAGGTGGCAGGTGGCACAGAGGGACAACCCCGCATTGAGTAAGGTCATAGGCTGGGTGGAGGGGGGTACAGTGCCCTCTCCCGCCGAACTGGCTGGGGAGGCGTATGCGGTGAGGTCCCTGGTGGAACAGATTCCCCGACTCCGAGTGGAGAACGGCATACTCACCCGCTTGATCCTTCGGCCAGGTAGTAGTCCCGGATAGCCAGGTGGAGGGAGTCTTAGCAAAGGTGCAGGGGGCTCCCCTGAGCTGCCACTTCGGGAGGGCCAAGAGCATGCGTCGGGTCCAACAGACTTATTACTGGCCCAATTACCAAAGGGACATCATACGATGGTTGGCATCGTGTCTACAGTGCCTGAGCCGAAAATCAGCACCACACCCGGCATGTGCAGGAATGCGACACGTCCCAGTATCTCTCCCGATGGAAAGGATGGCTATGGACCTCATGGGGCCGCTGCCACAGACCCAGCGGAAGAACCGCCACATTCTCATAGTGATGGATTATTTCACCAAGTGGGCGGTTGCTGTATGCCTTCCTGATCAGGAGGCGGGGACAGTGACGAGGGCCTTCGTCATTGAGGTTGTGTGCCGGCTAGGGCCTCTGGGAACCATACACACAGATCAGGGAGGAATTTTCAGTCTCACCTGTTCCAGGAGGTACATCGGCTGCTGGGCGTGGCGCAAACACGTACGTGCCGTACAATCCGAAATCCGACGGGTTGGTGGAAAGGTGTAACCAGACAGTGGAGGCCATGCTAGCCATGACCGTAGATGAGCACCAGGGTGACTGGGACATCCAGCTTCCGTTCGTCATGGCTGCCTACAGGTCCTCTTTTCAAGCCTCTACTAATCAGACGCCCAACTTCCTGATGTTGGGACAGGAGACGTTGCTACCAGGGGGTCTCCTGTATCCCGCTGCAGGGGAGACAGCCTTGACACCAGAGGGGTGCGACGATTTCACGGCGGAGCTCCGCTACCGCATGGAGAAGGGGCACCTCTACGCCCTTAAGCATATGGGGGAGGCCGTCAGATGGCAGGAGCGGAATTACTCCACCAGGGTACGTGGGGAAGAGCTGGCTGTAGGGGACACTGTCTACTACTTTGTGCCCTGCAAGGAAATGGGAAAATGCCCCAAGTTTATGCGCCCCTGGTCCGGGCCCTGGACACTCATCCAATCCTTAGGAGGTCCGGTATGGGAGGTGAAGATGGGGCGTAAGAGGAGAATCGTCCATTATGACTTGCAGACAGAGATGTCAGTTCGATATCTGGCGAAACTCTGAAAATTATTTTTGGGCACTTCAAAAGTGGGGTTATACCCTAATCAGAGTGACAAATACCTTCAAAATTAATCACTTAGGGTTGGGTGTATCTTTAAGGATTATCAAAATTATAAAATATTCATTTTAAATATTTTTTCTTGTTATTTCTGTAGTAAAATATCACCATTGAAACTCTGAAATCAGAGAAAATCTGAAAGTCTGTCATCTCTGTGCAGATGAGGACTCCCCAGCCTCGGGTACCTACAGAGGAGGCAGGGCTGGTCCGCGCAGTGCACGCCTGAACTCAGGTGGCGCCACCGGGAGCCACCGAGAAAGGCGAGCCACCGGGAGGCCACCTAGTCTCGAGGCCAGGAACCGCCGCTCATCCGGGTGCCGGGTCGGTGACCATGGCAACTGCCGCCGTTGGGATAACCGCCGACCGGCGGGAGGGATTCATGGACTCTGACTCGGAGAGAGAGGAAAGGAGAGAATTAAGGGTATTATACGTGGCTGGAAAAAGGAAGAAGAAGAAATTTACAGAAGACGGGAAGGTGGAGGAGATAGAGGCGGGAAATACTACCTGTTTTCACAAGGAGACGACGGATCACCACCACCGGCAGGTAGCAGAAGAGGGGAGGAAGCTCGGGAGGCCTCCTTCTTGCACTTCGAGGAGGTGGTGGAGAACGGACTGGAGGCCGCTGGGGACCCGGGGAGAGAGGAAAGGGGATCCACAGTAGCCATGAGTTCCCAAGTGAAGGCCATCTTTGATGTGAAGAACCGGCGGTGGGCTGAGGCGGAGCAGAGACCGCTGAGACCGCCACCGGGCCACCGGACAAGGTGTCTACCTGGCGGAAGAACAGGGAACTACACCGTGACCTAGTTCGAGCCACCTATCGCGAGGCACGAGAGCATGGTCTGTTATAGTCGGACAGAGAAATGAAGAAATCGCCGGTACCTCTTCCCTGCGAGACTTGTGGGGCTATCTTTTGGCATGGGGACAGCCTGAAGCGACACGTGAGAGCGAAGCACGCTATGGAGGGATCAGGTTGGGTGTGCTCCGCCGATGGGTGCACTTTTCAAGTGAATGTGGATCGGTGGAACGACTTGGAAAGCCGCCTGAAGACACAACACCCTGGGCATGCGTGGTTGGGGCTGAAGGGGCCTTATACTGGACCACCAACTACCGTGGTCCAGTATAAGGCCGCGGCAGTCTCCGGAGAGGACACCTGGAAGCGACCACCGGCCACCGGGCCACCGGCCACGCCGAGCCATCAGCCACCGAAGGGGTCAGGAGGGGAGAAGGTGTCCTCAGACGAGGAGCTGGCAGAGTCCCCAGCCACTGAGTGGACGCTGGAAGGAAGGCACCACTCGAGGACAGCGGCACGT
Organism: Acholoe squamosa; assembly: GCA_949317995.1. Lineage (NCBI taxonomy): Eukaryota > Metazoa > Annelida > Polychaeta > Phyllodocida > Polynoidae > Acholoe > Acholoe squamosa. The sequence goes on from OX439047.1 coordinate 47,263,560, forward strand.
CTAGTTACGGAGCGGCAGCTGCAAAGTCAGGCAGGGAGGAGCCCAGAAGGGAGTGGGAAGGTGGCTGATCCCACGATCATGTCGTTGACCTCCCCGGGTACCTCCAGGCGGTCACCCTGCCGACCGTCCCGAGGGGGACCGAAGAGTGCGGTGACGGTGGTCCGGTCGGCTCAGGGATGTAGCAGGTCGCCACTTCGTAGCAGGTCGCCGGGCCGAGGCGAGAGGAAAGATGGGCGAAAGAGGAAGGGGGAGGAGACAAGCCCGGTGGAGAGCGAGCCCTGGGATGCTGACCCGCCCCACATAGAGGCCACCTAGTGTCGAGGCCAGGAACCGCCACTCATCCGGGTGCCGGGTCGGTGACCATGGCAACTGCCGTCGTTGGGATAACCGCCGACCGCCGGGAGGGATTCATGGACTCTGACTCGGAAAGAGAGGAAAGGAGAGAATTAAGGGTATTATACGTGGCTGGAAAAAGGAAGAAGAAGAAATTTACAGAAGACGGGAAGGTGGAGGAGATAGAGGCGGGAAATACTACCTGTTTTCACAAGGAGACGACGGATCACCACCACCGGCAGGTAGCAGAAGAGGGGAGGAAGCTCGGGAGGCCTCCTTCTTGCACTTCGAGGAGGTGGTGGAGAAAGGACTGGAGGCCGCTGGGGACCCGGGGAGAGAGGAAAGGGGATCCACAGTAGCCATGAGTTCCCAAGTGAAGGCCATCTTTGATGTGAAGAACCGGCGGTGGGCCGAGGCGGAGCAGAGACCGCTGAGACCGCCACCGGGCCACCGGACGAGGTGTCTACCTGGCGGAAGAACAGGGAACTACACCGTGACCTAGTTCGCGCCACCTATCGCGAGGCACGAGAGCATGGTCTGTTATAGTCGGACAGAGAAATGAAGAAATCGCCGGTACCTCTTCCCTGCGAGACTTGTGGGGCTATCTTTTGGCATGGGGACAGCCTGAAGCGACACGTGAGAGCGAAGCACGCTATGGAGGGATCAGGTTGGGTGTGCTCCGCCGATGGGTGCACTTTTCAAGTGAATGTGGATCGGTGGAACGACTTGGAAAGCCGCTTGAAGACACAACACCCTGGGCATGCGTGGTTGGGGCTGAAGGGGCCTTATACTGGACCACCAACCACCGTGGTCCAGTATAAGGCCGCGGCAGTCTCCGGAGAGGACACCTGGAAGCGACCACCGGCCACCGGGCCACCGGCCACGCCGAGCCATCAGCCACCGAAGGGGTCAGGAGGGGAGAAGGTGTCCTCAGACGAGGAGCTGGCAGAGTCATTATACGTGGCTGGAAAAAGGAAGAAGAAGAAATTTACAGAAGATGGGAAGGTGGAGGAGATAGAGGCGGGAAATACTACCTGTTTTCACAAGGAGACGACGGATCACCACCACCGGCAGGTAGCAGAAGAGGGGAGGAAGCTCGGGAGGCCTCCTTCTTGCACTTCGAGGAGGTGGTGGAGAACGGACTGGAGGCCGCTGGGGACCCGGGGAGAGAGGAAAGAGGATCCACAGTAGCCATGAGTTCCCAAGTGAAGGCCATCTTTGATGTGAAGAACCGGCGGTGGGCCGAGGCGGAGCAGAGACCGCTGAGACCGCCACCGGGCCACCGGACGAGGTGTCTACCTGGCGGAAGAACAGGGAACTACACCGTGACCTAGTTCGAGCCACCTATCGCGAGGCACGAGAGCATGGTCTGTTATAGTCGGACAGAGAAATGAAGAAATCGCCGGTACCTCTTCCCTGCGAGACTTGTGGGGCTATCTTTTGGCATGGGGACAGCCTGAAGCGACACGTGAGAGCGAAGCACGCTATGGAGGGATCAGGTTGGGTGTGCTCCGCCGATGGGTGCACTTTTCAAGTGAATGTGGATCGGTGGAACGACGTGGAAAGCCGCTTGAAGACACAACACCCTGGGCATGCGTGGTTGGGGCTGAAGGGGCCTTATACTGGACCAACAACCACCGTGGTCCAGTATAAGGCCGCGGCAGTCTCCGGAGAGGACACCTGGGAGCGACCACCGGCCACCGGGCCACCGGCCACGCCGAGCCATCAGCCACCGAAGGGGTCAGGAGGGGAGAAGGTGTCCTCAGACGAGGAGCTGGCAGAGTCCCCAGCCACTGAGTGGACGCTGGAAGGAAGGCACCACTCGAGGACAGCGGCACGTCTAGTTACGGAGCGGCAGCTGCAAAGTCAGGCAGGGAGGAGCCCAGAAGGGAGTGGGAAGGTGGCTGATCCCACGATCATGTCGTTGACCTCCCCGGGTACCTCCAGGCGGTCACCCCGCCGACCGTCCCGAGGGGGACCGAAGAGTGCGGTGAAGGTGGTCCGGTCGGCTCAGGGATGTAGCAGGTCGCCACTTCGTAGCAGGTTGCCGGGCCGAGGCGAGAGGAAAGATGGGCGAAAGAGGAAGGGGGAGGAGACAAGCCCGGTGGAGAGCGAGCCCTGGGATGCTGACCCGCCCCACATAGAGTTAGAGGAGCAAGGGAGCCCTACCAGCCCCCCCGCTAAGATGGCCCGGACAGGCCACTCGGAAGAGCCGGGAGCTGCACAGGAGCACCAGGACGACGCAGGGCGGGAGTCCGCCCACTCCCCTGAGGATTGGGAGGCAGCGGAAGTGCTGGGCCTCCAGCTGGGTCAGGGGGACGCACCGGCCCTGGATCCACAGGCCAGTTTAATATTGGATTAGGTGGTGTCCGCCCCATCGGCCGGAGGGGAGCGGGACCCCCTCCTACTAGTCTCTCCTGGTGACGGACGATGGAGAGCTGGCCCCAGTGGGAATGGGAGAGAGCCTGTTGAAGCAGACGGGGAAGATGGCAGACGAGATGGGTTCCGAGGTCTGGCGGAAGTACCAGAAGAAATTGTTGGCCACGGCATTGGCACGCAGGTCATGGAGGTCAGAGGAAGGGGAGCAGGTGAGGAGGTGAGGAAGATACTGCGGACAACACCTCCCCTGATCGCTCCACATACCTCCGACAACAACACTCCCCAGCCAGAGAACAAATTGGAGAGATTCATCGCATCGCGGGTAGGGGAAGGGAGAGAGCTCGACTGGGAGGAGGAGGGACCCAAAGGGGAGGTCACAGTGGAGGCCATCCACTACCGGCCCGTCTCTTATTCCACCAGCCCGGAGCAGTCGACCGGTCAGAAAACAAGGTAGCGTTTGCTTTAACTTAGCTATTTGTCTTCAATTCAAAAAGTAACGCGTCCAGTTCCATAGTCTCGACTTATTAGTAACAAATAGTACTAGCATATAAGGACTAGAGAAATGGTGAGTTAGTACGGACATGCATTGCACGAGTCTGGGCAAGAGTCAAAAGTCCCACAGTAAGTCCCGACAAAAGTCCCGACAAAAGTCCCATAGTCCCATAGTTCCATCCATCCATCCATCATAGACAGTCATTGTTGATCCTACAGTTAACATCACAGACAGTGTAGCCAAGGTGATAAGACCTTGTTACAATTACTTGTTACATTTACTTCCTTTCCCATGGGAAATGATTGGAAGCCAATTCTCTTAAAGGGCCCAGCTATCTCACTACTGATACTTACCATAGAGAAGCCTACTAGGCTCCTCTATGTACTGACCTAGATTCACCTCCAATGCAAGACCAACATGGCCTCTATGTTATTCCCCATAAGGAAAAAACCAGTACCTTTGCATGCATATCACTCATTTCACTGACTAGTGTAATAGAAAATGAACATTGGATGACCTGCTACTATTCTTCTAGCACATTCTGATCACAAAATTACTGACATGTGGTATCTCATTTTGACATAGTGATGTGTACCAAACACACTATGCACCAAAATAATCCCAATCACCACCCAGTACCAACTTTTTAAATCAAAATTTTAAAAAAAAATACATAGAATCATCAAGGAACACCAAACTGGACTATATTATTTCAAACTTCATAGACATTGTCCATGGAAAGAATTAGTAACTTTAAACTATGATAAACCACTTTTTCCTAAAATACTTAAAATTAATAACCCAACTGGTAACAACGGTCCACTTTACTGAAGCTTAGAAAAGTTAGACATGTTTGCAATGGAAACTGGACGCGTTAAAACCTATGGGAAGTACTGGCGGAGGAGAGATGAGGAGGAAAGGGACAGGTATCGGGCGGGAGGCAGGAGAGGAGAGTGGAGTGAGGAGTGGGGAGAGTCCGTGCCTGAGGGAGGTAGGGTGGAGCCTCCACGTGCAGAGGGGTGCGATCCCCTGGGAGGCCGGCCACTCTTCGTCAGTGATGGGCCGGAGCGGATATCATGGAAGCGGGTCGGAACCCGGACCGCTTACAGAAATAGGTGTCCGGACTGGCCCCCTCCCCTGATCTGGGAGACGAATATGTACCGGTGGGTGGCCGGGCTCATGGCTGGACAGAACTAATCGGTCCCTCGTTGTGGCAGACGCACTACTATGCCGCGACAGTACAGCGTTATGAGGGCAACCAGAGTCAGGGGATGGCCCCTCCACCGCCGTCACCACCACCACTTCCTCGGAGCATCAGATGGCAGCGGCGTTCCAGCACTCGAGGGGCAGTGGCTCCACGACGAGTGGAGCGGCTCCCGTGTATCAGCAGGGGTACCCCGGAGGGATGACCGCTCATACGGGATCCAGGCCTGCATATGCAACACAGACCGGCCGACCCCCCAGGAGAGCGCAGGCGCTCTCCTGGGGGGTCGGACCACTCGGGTAGGGAGTAGGCCTACTCCCTACCCGAGTGGGACGCCGGAACCACAGCCCAGCACCTCTTCGGGGGAGAGGGGGCCGACCCCAGGGTTAAGGCCCGATCAAGAAGACCGCATCAGAAGGATGATTCAGGAGGAGACAGGCTCTGGAGGCGCGGGTAGCGGCCGCCTGGCCCCTTAGGCAGCCCCCCCATACCAGTAAGACCAGCGAGAGGGGAGCCAGGAGGGCTGTTGGGGAGCGACCTTGGTGAGGCTGGACAAGAGGGAGGCGGAGGCAGCGGGGGACGGCACCTGGACAAGACAAGGAGCCGGAATGAGGAGGTCGTCAGGGAGGAGGGGATAGGGTTGGGGGAAGTACTGGTGGGGGACTGAGTACCTGCCAGGCGTGTCCTCGGGCATGTCCTCGAGGCGTCAGACAAGAGAAGTAAGAGAGAGGGTGGCCTTCCGGAGGGCCCACAAGTAAGGGAGTGGTCATTATTTATCAACAGGGGGGGGGTGGTGGGTTTTCGCGCGGACGCGCGAAAATTTTTTACGCCCCCCCCTCGCCGGCAGTAAAAAAAATTTGCGCCCCCCCCGCGCCGGAGGCGCGGAGAGTTTTCGCGCCCCCTCTTTGATCTATAGTAGCGCGCGGGCTTTTTTGCTAAAAAGAGGGTAAATTTTTTTAGCCCCCCCCTCAAGAGGGTTCAAAATTTTTTTAGCCCCCCCCTCAAGAGGGGTCAGAATTTTTTACGCCCCCCCCCTCAAACCCACCACCCCCCCTGTTGATAATAAATGACCACTCCCTAAGAAGTCTCCAGGCCAGAGGATCACAACAGTCCACCTACAGTGCCCTTCTAGAGCCGGTCCTGCTTGTATATATATATATATAATCTGTTTAGCTTGACTGTAATGTTAATTCTATAATAAGTCAGGGCCCCGTTGTTGAGGGCACCGCAGTTCGAAGTACCTTATATCATCTGCATGACGTCATATTTACCTTCTTGGACTCTGTTCATCGTACCTACCTTTTATATTCTTGTTGTTGCAGTAGTTACCGGTGTAGTGGGCTAGCCGCCAGGTGTTGTTAATAAAGTAATACCGGATTTCTTGTAATGATAATGGGGGCCCATTGTGGGGTTGCCCGCCATTAGCTTAGTATGTGGGGTTTTACGGTTAAATAAAATATGTATCCATAGTATGAAATAAGGAGGGAGGGATGTAATGAATATGAATAGTTCATTATCGGCGGCTTGGTGGCGGCCACCGGACCAGGGCGCCAGTTGTGTGTTCAGGCCACCAGGGGGAGCGCAGGTGGTGATGTCAGTGTCATGTGATGTCACATCCGGGTCTCCAGACTATAAAAGGAGCGGATCCGGTGGGTTAGGGGCAGACGTAACTAGAGACTCATTGGTGGCCGACGTGCAGCTGGGTTCCGGTGTCCGGTAGCAAGTGTGGCTAAAGAGGGCGGGCGGCTTAAGTATAAGCAAGATAAGCACAAGATAAGTGAGATAGGCACAAGATAAGCCCATGTTAACAAGAAGACAAGTACAGCAATAAATACAGGAGGTCATCCGTGATTAAATCTTTATTCTGTTGTTTCACTGGTTTCTGGTTATTACAATACACATCTAGACCTCCATATGTTTTCTTTTAGCTTATGAAAATGTGAGCTGAAACAGAAACAGGCATAAAGACAGCCATATGTTTTGATTGATTGATTTGTGTTTTACAGCACTTTAGCGGCACTAAGTGGCTATCTCGTGCTTCACAGGTTGATAATTTAACAGAGGAATGTGTCAGTGCCTGCGCATATGTGCACCACACACATCCTGAGGGGATAGGAAAGAGGAGATATAGACCCTTTTAAGTGGGCTAGGGAAGCCCGACAGCCATATGTGGCATAATTATGTGGTACCATATCTCTGTGGTAAAACACCCATCAAGAAATGTATTGTGTCTTTGACAATAAAGATAAGAATAATAATATATAAATCAAACTTGTTACAGAACATACAGCAATTCGCTATGGTGCAGACAGTACAATATGGTATATTACTGGGATATGGTTTTCACAGTTTGTATATATCCCTTCCCCTCTTCCTAGATATCACTTATCATGCTGATGGATAGCTCACTATACACAGCATATGGTGTTAGTTTGAGATGGTCGTTCCTTCTTGCTGGACAAATAAACTATTCATTTGATCAGTGTTGCTCACCTTATCTATCCTAACATTGACCCAAATACTAACCCTTCCCCTCACCCTAACCCTAGACTTGGGTTGAACTGGAGTTGAATTCGAGTTATTATTAGTGGAAGTTTTGGGCTCAGGTTATTGGATTTTAGATGTTACATACTGCTTTCATAGATACATAAAACGCTTTTTATAGTAGGAATCAACTTACTAACATACAATCAGTGTATCTATAATACTGTTTATCAAAAAGAATTAATTATATGAGTTTTTCAGCGTATGTCTTCTGAAAACTATGAATTTGGGTCTGAAATTTGAGAGACCCCCCCAAAATGATCTGCCCCTCAATGGATTTTGTTTGATAGTTTGTATGATATTTGGGTACCTATAAGGAACCTGAAAAACCATGGGAGATAAAATTTGCAATTTGTCCTAGGTACATCCAGTATATGACTGGACTACCACCCCTGGCAGCTCCCTGCCCAGGGCATTGTGTGTCGGGTGGAAGACTGTGCAGTGGACCTGCTATAAAAGGCCCAAGCTGCCCCTCTGTTGGCTACATCTGGTCGAGCTGGTATAGACGCCACCAGGGCTTTTGACAGGGCTGCGCAGTGCGCAATACACGCATTTAATGCCTAAATGTCGCATTTAAATGGCTAGAATGGCCATTCATTTACAGAATGGCGCATTGTATTTGCTAAAAAGTGTGCAATTGGCGCATTGCAAAAAATCCTGTCAAAAGCCCTGCGCCACGTTTACTGGTCTTACGGCCAGCCACATCAGAGTTTTGAAAGGGAACTACAAGATTAAAAAAAAATCATAGGTCCGAAAATCATGTGACATTCTTTGTTGCCATAGCAACACTTTACCCTATCAATGCTAAAAGTAAAAATATCACTTCCCATAACCATGCAAACAACGTCAAATACAGTGCCTAAATTCCCTTATCTTACCATAAGTGATTCACATTGTTTTCTTGATTTGAATTTGGTTAGTTTCTTAAAGAGGTCATTATTTTGCCTAGCAACAGGCTGTCATGTCATGTAGGCATGGTCTCAAAGGGAACACCATGCACTATGTTTAAACTCAACTTTACATTTTTGGAAAGCTCATACCCCCTTGAATTCAAATATCACTGTTCCTAAAATTACATGACATTTTTGCTGCCATGGCACTCATTTTCCTTTGCAACACTAGAAATCAATAAAATCACACCAGTCAGGCATAAACCCCAATAGAATAAAGGGATAATTTTCTCACATGTATCCTTCTTTTTTTTTAATTTTCTTGTTGTTAGGTAAAAGCAGTTGCTTAGTAACTAAGGATTATTTGTAGTCTTTACTTAACAATGGGTGTTTATCTAATTTTTAATAGCATTTTAGGCAACATCCTTTGTAGGGCAGGGCTTTTGACAGGGCTGCGCAGTGCGCAATACACGCATTTAATGCCTAAATGTCGCATTTAAATGGTTAGAATGGCCATTCATTTACAGAATGGCGCATTGTATTTGCTAAAAAGTGTGCAATTGGCGCATTGCAAAAAATCCTGTCAAAAGCCCTGGTAGGGGCTCGTAGAGCATGATATATAGATAGAACTAAACGACCGTGGTGTACGAGGTGGCCGATCCACCACGAGGGAGTTGTCTCCTGAGGGGTGGATCAGCCACCGAGGACACCAGGGGAGTTTAGTTCTATATTTATTTTATGTTTTTAGAGTCTTTAATTAACTGAAAATTAACAAAATCCGTTACCGTATTGCCCCGTATGAGCGGCGGTCCGCCATTTTTAAAATTGATTTTGAATGTTTACATGCACCCAGAACGAGGCTACGGTACCGGATCGGCCGCTGTGGTGGATCGGCACACGTTACGCCACTGGGGGTGTGCGGATCGGCCCTGCAATGCTATCTCTATGGGAAGAAGTTATTCACATAAAATAAAGTGTAAGCGCCTTCCTCGAGAGGGCAGTTCGAGCAGTGTGCCCACCACTGGTAGCTACTAGAGGTCCCTAGACCACTGGCCGCTGCGGGGTGGTGGCAGCACAGTTCGTCCTCCTCCAGCTCCTACCTGGGGCCGGGGAAGACATTAGTCAGGCTTTGACCACCATCAGTCAGGCCACTTTCTCCCGAGCTAAGTTCATCATTTAGTGCTAGCATTCAAGATGGATGTAAAACATATATGAAATTAACAAATGCCAGTTGCACTAACCTGAGATACCTTGTCTGGTTTTACTTCGAACTATACAAGCATATAATATCGAACCATTACACCTAGATAGTTTGGTTCCAAGCATTGAATATTTCCAACGTGCTCATTCTCTAATAATCACAAGTGCCAAAAATAGCCATTGGCAAATGAGTTGCCATAGGAACAGAATCAAATTATTCAAGGTTTTATGTTTGATATTGCCAGTGTGCTTAGCCTGCTTGTAAAAAATATGGTCCATATTGTAAATGCGGAGGGGTAGGGGGCAGTAGGTCTTCAAATATGGACACAAATGTGAAACACGGACGTCTGTGTTTAAAGTACGGACGTCAGTGTTTATTGTATTAAATGCGGTGAAACTGCCTCCAGAGAATATTTGTTTTAAAAGTGCATTTTGAATAACATAGCTCCCTAGGAACTATGGATTACTGCACTATCAGTACTAAAAGTTGATAATCAACAAACATTTACTGCTGCTGTATGAACTGCTGTTTGAAAACTCATATCAAAAGAAAAAAATGATCATTAAAATCAATCCTTTAATGAGATTGTGCAATTTAATAGCCTGTTGCTAGGCAAACCAACAAGAAATAGCTGTTGCTAAGCAACCATGACCTCTGTGAGAAAATAACCAAAATGAAGCAAACACTCTGAATAACTTATGCTTGGATGGGGAGAAATTAGATAGTATTTTTTATGTTGTTTGCATGGTTTTATGGAGTGATGTTATTTCTAATATTGCTAGGGGAAATGGTGGCTATGGCAATGAAGAATGTCGCATAATTTTAGGAACAATGATTTTTGGATTCAGGGGGTCTAAGCATTCAAAAAAATTACCATACAGTTTTGTTTAAACATACGGTAGTAGTTTTCCCTTCAGAAGTGGCGCAGAAGAGGCCGTCAGCAGCGGTCTGCTGGGCGGGGTCCTCCCCTCACATGTCCTGTAGACCTTTCGTCGCCATGCCGGGCTCCCTCCTTGGGCACTGATCGTCTCCCTGTACACTCGCCATTTTGGTATTTTCTCACCATGGCTGGCGAAAATAATATCTTTAGGCCTTGAAGAGGTGCCTATACTATAACTGTATGGACTGGGACAGCTCAAATCGCTTTTACTAACTTGCCCGGTTCTCGGACAGGTCCAATTCTCGGACAATTTTTTGGAGTTAGCTAAATGTTATTTCAGGCCATAAACCCTATTTTATTTTGATTTCCTCTCTTTTATATCTAATAGATGTCTATTCCAAATGGCAAATTGATAAATTTCAAAGTGTGTGGTGCCCTCTGTTGGTATCACTTGAAACTTGTGTCCGGGAATTGGACCATTGAAAATGCGGTGTCCGGTAATTGGGCACAATGACATGCCTATTTCCTGACAATTTTGATAATTGATATTCTAAAACCAAAATTAGAGTGAATATACTAGCAAATTCGTCAAGACTTCTAGTTCATCAATATCTTATAATGGTGGTGAACCTGCTTCAGCTTGTAAAGATATCTTTAAAATACAGAGGCTGCCCGTGAACTGGTACACCCGTCCGAGAACTGGGCATTTTTGAATGTCTATACAAAACCCCTTATAACAACTATAAATATTAGGCTTCAGCTAGGGATACTTTTTATTATGATACCAAGGGGCCCTATCCATGCATCCTGTTGAGCCTAAATGTAGGAAACAGAGTTTGGCCAGTTTAGTAGTCTCCCAAAAATAAAACTGTCCGAGAACTGGGCAAGTTACCCATTTCGGTGCTACACATTTATTTTATGTGAATAACTTCTTCCCGTAGAGATAGCATTGCGCGGCCGATCGCCACACCCCTAGTGGCGTAACATGTGCCGATCCACCACAGCGGCTGATCCACCACTGCAGCCTTGTTCTGGGTGCATGTAAACATTCAAAATGGCGGACCGGCGCTTGTACGGGGAACTACGGTACCGGATTTTGATAATTTTTCCTTATTTAAACCTCTTAAAACATAAAATAAATATAGAACTAAACTCCCCTGGTATCCTCGGTGGCCTATCCACCCCTCGGGAGACAACTCCCTCGTGGTGGATCGACCACCTCATACACCACGGTCGTTTAGTTCTATCTATGTACTCCTCTCTCCCTAGCTGTCCGCCATTTTCCTACTGTCTCCACCTCTTTGTCAGCATTTCTGTTTACAGTATCAATCTCTAAACCATAGACCTACGGTATGGGCGTTTGGGGCCAGCTTGCACCGCGTCTCGTCAATTCTCGCAATATGCACGGTCTTAATCCAATCACATATTTACCTTTTATTCTATAATAATACACTGTTTCGCAAATAAAATACCAGGTTTAAAGTGTGCCAACATGTTCCCCTTCGATTCCACATAGTTGGAATAGAGGATGGTTCTAATTTCTTACTTTTAAGGCGGATTGTAAAAGCAATACATCAAGCTCCCCTATATGGTGGTACCACCCTAAATATGCGCTGCGACCCGAAAAAAATCCACTATCGCTGACACTTGACAAAATATTTCAAATACTTAAAATTTCCTCAGAACTAAGCCAAATATACCAGATTGTAGCTTTTGAAATGGCAAAAATCATACACTAGGTCTGTCATAACGAAGTGCAATCAGATTTTTCGCAAATCGCCATGGAAACCACCGATGTGATTTTGTGGTCTGCCACCTGAGTCACTACACATCTATCATAGGTCCCTTTGGTCCGCAGTAAATGATCTAAATTATTTTCATTCTTTTCCAATCTTTTTTTAAAAATATTCTCCAAGCCTCCAGGATAATTTTAATGCCAATATATACACAGACAACCTGTTTAGAACCCATTTTATAGCCCTAGAAGTGAAAAATTGACTGTATTTAGTGCAGGACTTTTACCATTCTACCCGGAAGTGACCTGATTTAGGGTGGTACCACCTTAACAGAAAAGTTTGTTTTTTTGGTTGCCATGGTTACCACAAATTCCTTCATAAATACAATATTTTAAGTCCCTTTAGTCAGAAACAACCCTAAAATTCTGCCTAAAAACAACATTTTTTTGGTAATTTGGGCCTATTGAGATCATGGTCTGGTGTGCGCAGGCACAAATTGCTCAAAAAATGTCCCGTTTTAGGGTATCCATCTTCAATCGAACGTAGCGAAAAATCTGATTGCACTATGTCCTGTCAAATGTACCTCCAAACGTGCCTTAAACCATCTATTTTATGCCAGAATATCCCACTTAAGTCTCAGGAAATTAGGGAAAGCAGTAGAAACAATAAAAATGCCCAATTATGGTCCTTTTTGAAGCCAAAATGGCTCTTTTGGGCCTAAATTGGGCATAACGAACAATGACAAGCTGTTATGTTGCCATGGCAACCAATAACAAACAATAGAATTCTGATCAATTAGGCACCCTATCTATTGCTTGACCCCATACCTTGATATCCAGTGTCAGAGCTGACATGTACCTTGTTAAAAATGTACCCATTTCTTCAAATTTAGCTAAGAACTGGAAATTCCCCTGATATACCCTCGATGGCCTGAACAGTAAAAAGCCAGTTTTGGGGCCTATATTCAATGAAAATCATGTGATTTTAGGGTCAAATCAAAGCAAATCTACAGTTTAACACCTCATTATCCATGTAGGAGAGGGCCTAAACACTAATAAGTAATGATGGTTTTAAAAAAAATAGGGTTAAGGGAAAAAAATGGCACAGATTTCTGCTGATCCTTGCATAATCCCATCCCCTGTTAAGGTGGTACCACCCTAAATATGCGCTGCGACCCGAAAAAAATCCACTATCGCTGACACTTGACAAAATATTTCAAATACTTAAAATTTCCTCAGAACTAAGCCAAATATACCAGATTGTAGCTTTTGAAATGGCAAAAATCATACACTAGGTCTGTCATAACGAAGTGCAATCAGATTTTTCGCAAATCGCCATGGAAACCACCGATGTGATTTTGTGGTCTGCCACCTGAGTCACTACACATCTATCATAGGTCCCTTTGGTCCGCAGTAAATGATCTAAATTATTTTCATTCTTTTCCAATCTTTTTTTAAAAATATTCTCCAAGCCTCCAGGATAATTTTAATGCCAATATATACACAGACAACCTGTTTAGAACCCATTTTATAGCCCTAGAAGTGAAAAATTGACTGTATTTAGTGCAGGACTTTTACCATTCTACCCGGAAGTGACCTGATTTAGGGTGGTACCACCTTAACAGAAAAGTTTGTTTTTTTGGTTGCCATGGTTACCACAAATTCCTTCATAAATACAATATTTTAAGTCCCTTTAGTCAGAAACAACCCTAAAATTCTGCCTAAAAACAACATTTTTTTGGTAATTTGGGCCTATTGAGATCATGGTCTGGTGTGCGCAGGCACAAATTGCTCAAAAAATGTCCCGTTTTAGGGTATCCATCTTCAATCGAACGTAGCGAAAAATCTGATTGCACTATGTCCTGTCAAATGTACCTCCAAACGTGCCTTAAACCATCTATTTTATGCCAGAATATCCCACTTAAGTCTCAGGAAATTAGGGAAAGCAGTAGAAACAATAAAAATGCCCAATTATGGTCCTTTTTGAAGCCAAAATGGCTCTTTTGGGCCTAAATTGGGCATAACGAACAATGACAAGCTGTTATGTTGCCATGGCAACCAATAACAAACAATAGAATTCTGATCAATTAGGCACCCTATCTATTGCTTGACCCCATACCTTGATATCCAGTGTCAGAGCTGACATGTACCTTGTTAAAAATGTACCCATTTCTTCAAATTTAGCTAAGAACTGGAAATTCCCCTGATATACCCTCGATGGCCTGAACAGTAAAAAGCCAGTTTTGGGGCCTATATTCAATGAAAATCATGTGATTTTAGGGTCAAATCAAAGCAAATCTACAGTTTAACACCTCATTATCCATGTAGGAGAGGGCCTAAACACTAATAAGTAATGATGGTTTTAAAAAAAATAGGGTTAAGGGAAAAAAATGGCACAGATTTCTGCTGATCCTTGCATAATCCCATCCCCTGTTAAGGTGGTACCACCCTAAATATGCGCTGCGACCCGAAAAAAATCCACTATCGCTGACACTTGACAAAATATTTCAAATACTTAAAATTTCCTCAGAACTAAGCCAAATATACCAGATTGTAGCTTTTGAAATGGCAAAAATCATACACTAGGTCTGTCATAACGAAGTGCAATCAGATTTTTCGCAAATCGCCATGGAAACCACCGATGTGATTTTGTGGTCTGCCACCTGAGTCACTACACATCTATCATAGGTCCCTTTGGTCCGCAGTAAATGATCTAAATTATTTTCATTCTTTTCCAATCTTTTTTTAAAAATATTCTCCAAGCCTCCAGGATAATTTTAATGCCAATATATACACAGACAACCTGTTTAGAACCCATTTTATAGCCCTAGAAGTGAAAAATTGACTGTATTTAGTGCAGGACTTTTACCATTCTACCCGGAAGTGACCTGATTTAGGGTGGTACCACCATATGTGTGTCATGGCTTTTTGGGCGAGACCAGAAACGTGGCTGCACCGCATTAATGACCTCTATAAGACACTAACTTAAAACATTGCAAATCACTTATGGTGGGATAAGGAGAGTTAGGTAGGGTATTTGTTGTAGCTTGTATGGTTTTATGGAGTAATATTGTTAATTTCAGTGTTGCTAGGCAAAATGGGTGCTATATCAACAAAGAGTATCACATATTTTTGGGAACGGTGATTTTTGGATTCAGGGGGTCTAAGCTTTTCAAAAATGTATAGTTTACACTTTCCCCAGGAATACTCATAGAACTACCTATTGATTCATACTAAACCCTCAGACCTCTACAAACACCCTCAAAAGACGATTTTTGGGTGACTTATTGAATGAAATTTGACCACTTTCACATTCCATGTACCGTGTACCGTACCGGTACACCTAATACCGGTAATTTCTATCCATATAAAATATGAAACAAAAAGTAATATTGCTGCATGTGTACCATTTTCTTATATACATATGGCCAGGAAATGTTGCAAAAACCCGCTCATAAGGTGGGGGTAGAAATGTAATTTACAATTGGGACTGAGAATGTACTTGTATACAATTCTTTTCTTCTTTTGTAGGGAGGGAGATTATGCACAATCAGTTAATTTCTTATTGGGGTGGGGGGGGGGGGGTGTCATGCTAACTTTAATGAAATGGGGGTCGGGAAGTCCCTAAAATCCATCAAGGACCGACCAGTAACCCATTACTTTTCTCAATTACTGGATATGCCAATGAATTTATTATAGTCCCGGGAGCCTAAATCAACAATGTCAATGGCAACGTCTAGACTCTATGACACTCTCTACTCCTTATCAGTAGGGCCAAGAATAATTAAAGGTGTGTTTTCAGTAACATAGCTCAAAGAGCTAGGGTCAGTAGGTCAGATTTTTTTTTTTTACATTTATATAGGAAATGTTAGGGCACATATCAATGGATGTATCAAATTTCTTTGATTTCATTGTAAAATAATGATGGGAAGAAAATGGCAACTATGAGAGAGGGGAAGAACACAAAAAGGATGCAGGAAAAATCCTCAAAAAGTAAAGGAAGCGAGTTTAGGGAATACTTACCACCCTTAAATATCTTTAAAATATAAAAACATGAGACAAAATTTTTTGCCCCTGTTTTGCTAGGGTCGGCTACTGGAAACAATTTTTTTTTTTTTTAAATTGGCCTAGTACTACTATAGCTCGATGCAGCAAGTTGGGAACCTAAAACTTAGTTTTTCCTGAATTTTTCGCTAAGAAATGCTGTAGTTTAGCCAAAACTTATCCGATTTACACAATATTTGCAGCAAATGAAAGATAAAACTCATTGCTTTCAGGCCAGGGTAGATGGTATTACATTAATATAGTGCACAGTTTACCACTGAAGTACAAATTATAAATTTAAAAACCATTAGTTTAAAAAAATTGCTGTTTTTCACAGTTTGGCCATATAAATTTTGTGAAAAAATATTCTAACCATCAGTTTTTCATAGATAGTGCATAATACTGACCCATCAAGTTTATAAATGAGTACTATGGGAGACATGTGATATTTGTTAGTTTGCAAAAACTGTGATTTTCAGCAAAATTTCAGCTTGGTTTTTGATGTGGGACCATAGGGATCACCATATATGGACGCGTGATCACCCACTGATACCAAAATTATCCATTTTTATGTTCTACTTGGTCATCTTTAAAGGCATGTGAAATATCAAAAAAAAAAAAAAAAAAAAAATGAAATATCAAAGTCATACAATAAGTGTGAGAAGAATTAGCCACATCTTATGTTTCTAGTCTTTGGTGCCGACAACGCTTTTGTTGCTATTTACAGCTAAATAGCTCAATAGTGCATCATAATAGGCCTCACATGCCTCATATGGGGTTCTAATAGCATTTCAATATGGTTTTCAATGGGTCATCAGGTCAAAACAACGATTGATGATGGAATTTAATAGAAACAAAAGGGTTTTGCACCATGGACCTGTTCACATTGTTCAGGTCTTCAGATATACTTATCTTGAAAATGATGAAGACATTTACAAGCATGGTGCTTTTCCAGCCTGTATGGGACCTACAGAGGGCATTTTGTCTAGTCTGACGTGTATTATGAGGGAATAATGCATACCGTAAAACTGGGATACTTTGTCCCTTAAGGGGTAACATTAGCCCAGTCACAGAAAAATGTTGTTTTGATCTCGATATTACAATTAAGTAGATTTTTCATATCTAGGTCACTTTTATCAAAAAGCCTATCATCTAAGCTACAATTTTAGCCTAAATAGAATTTTGAAAGTGATTTTTAGATATACCCGGTAAGGCAATGAGTAGAGGCTAAAATTTTCACCGATTTTCAGTGTGTCCGGAAATTGCGTCTGGATCAACCAATAATATTCAAGAATGAGTGTTGGTTTTAACCAACAATTAATCAACCCATAGGCATCTCAAATCAAGTGTACTATATTCATTTAGCCCAAGAAGGATTTTATTATTTTCTGTAAAATTATAATTTCTCTAAAAACAAAATTGGGGTTACTTTGGCTCTTGGGGGTAACTTTGGCCCCCCACTACTAAATGCCTGTCATTTTAGTCAAAATGGTCATATTTTTAACAATTTTTGTTACATGCTGTATTTTAGACTGTATCCATGAGTTTTGTTCACCTTTGATGAAAAATACCTGAATTGGATACTTTCTAAGAATGCTTTTTGGGTGAGACCAATCCACTGATTGGTCTACGTATTGATACGGTCAGTACCACTACTCACCCACCTGCTACTCCTACACACACACACACACACACACTGGTGCTGCTTACCTGGACATACCTGTGGGCAGTGACCCACTATTGCAGCTTGCTAGCCTAAGGGCACACTCATGGGACTCTTCTACTGGTTCAATTTTTTGGTTTTTTTATGCATCATGGTGGTTTGTTTAGTATGCCAACAGTCATACCATGGCAACAAGAAGCACTGTCCCAATTGTGGGGTGCTGAACCACAAATTTACAGAGGAGACCAGGAATAATGCAGTTTTTCATGAGGAACAGGGGGGAGACCAAGGAGCTTCCAACATGGCCACCCCCCTGGGGGAGAGAAGGCAGAGCAACACACAGCCCTCCAAATCACCAGAAGCTATCCTCCAGGAGAAAATTGCAGTAGCAGAGGAAAAAGCAGCACTATTAAGAAAAAAAGGCGATCTTTTAGCTTCAGAAGAGAGACTGGCCTTAATTGACTTAGAAAATGCAGAATTGGAGGAGGAATATAAGAAATCTCTCAAGGATACAGCAGAAGCAGCAGAGTGCTGCACACAAGAGAAAGGCTGCATTTGTAAATTTTAGTGATTTGGCTGCACCTAATAGCAGCAACCAGCAAGGAAACGCATTTACGAATGCGGCCAGGAGCAGCAGCAGATACGCCGACGACAGCTCGGCCGACCGAGGAGAGGATTTCGGCGCGTTTACGTACGCAGCCAGCAGCAGTAGCAATGCCGAAGTCGTACGGACCTTGCCAAGCGCCCCCGAAGGTACATTCAACCCGACCGCAGTCGGAAACTCACGGAGATACCAGAACGCCGCCGAAAATGACTTCGGAGAGGATCGGGGACAGTCGGGAAGCACACGGAAAATACCGAACACCACCTCGGGGTTCTTCGGAGACGCAAACATCGGTAGCAGCAGGAACACTAACGGTCGATGCTTGGATTACGATATTTATATGAAAGCAAACGCGAGCAGCAGAACAACCACCGAGAACACACCGAGCATTGCCGACGGCTGGGATCGGAAACATTCGGATTACGTCGGCTCGGGCTACCTTGGCAATGTCCGGAAACGCTCGGGAATGCAGGATGGCAGCCCTTCCACTTTCGCTGAGGGAGACAATTTGCAGCAGAAGTTTATGCATTTCCTGGCCGGGAAACAGCAAAAATTGCTCAATCAGGCCAAACAAAACCCAGTAGGCAGTGCTACAGTCCCAACCACAGCAGCACAGGAGGTACCACAGCTGTATTACCTGGATGGGACACCCTACACCAACAACACAGGATTACACCAGCCAAGCTTCTCCCCTCTGCTACCATTCAGGCTGGATTATCAAATGCAGGCCGGACAGCTGAGAATATGGGCATGGAGGGGGACCTCGCCGGCTACCTGGATGCGAAGGACCAAGGTGATTTGTTATCCATTTTATTTAAGATAGGTGAAGCTTCAAAGAAAAAGAGGTCACAACACTGGTTAAGGCCATTGATTGATTGATTGATTTGTGTTTTACAGCACTTTAGCGGCACTAAGTGGCTATCCTGTGCTTCACAGGTTGATAGGCACTATCAGCGGAAATGGTGGTATGATTTGTCTATGTGGGGGAAGTAATCATCAGGTTTCAACTAGATGTTATTGTAGAGCTTCACAGGTTGATAGGCACTATCAGCGGAAATGGTGGTATGATTTGTCTATGTGGGGGAAGTAATCATCAGGTTTCAACTAGATGTTATTGTAGAGCCCAAGGGAGTTTATATATCCCAATATTTCTTCTGGTTTGTGTTTCTCGAATAGTTCTTTCAAGCTTGTACAAGCGTGGTATTGTGCCCTGTAGGGACACTGTTAGCAATCGATGAGGATGTGCTCCACTGTCAGGGGGTTCTGACAGCGGGCACACTTGGGAGGGTTTTCTCTCCCTATTTTGTAACCATGGGTCAGTCTGGTGTGACCTATTCTGAGGCGGCTCATAGTTTTCTCTTCATTTCTAGACTTGCACTTGTAGGGCCTGGTCATGTTGACCTTTGTTTGGATCTTTTGGAGTTGGTTTCCCACCTCTGCGTCCCATGATGTTTGCCATTTGTTATATATGTACTTGTTGATCTTGCGCTTCAGGTCGCTTGATGGAAGTGGTATTTGTACTACTGCCTGGCCCAAGGCATCCTTGGCAGCTGAGTCTGCTTGTTCATTTCCTTGAATCCCTACATGGCCAGGGACCCACTGGTTAAGGCCAGATTACCACATTCCCACTGATAAAGTCTATTCAGATATGACATACAGAGAGTTAATATGTGGTATGACATGCGTGCAAGGGAAGTTAGCTATTGCTAATTTACCACAATGGTCTGCAAAAAGTTATAATGACAATATGAGATTCGTAGCCAGGAAGGGTCTGAATGCTACATATACTTCTAGTGCACTAGCTAAATACGAGCATGATCTCACTACTAGAGTGATTTCAGGGGAGTTACCCAGATTTAGACAGCTGAACACGCATCAGTTTCCGATAATTTGGGCTCCGATAACCTACAGGTGGTTCAGGATTTGAAGGCTGAATTAGCCAAATTAAAAGCAGGTAGTAAACAAGGCACTAAAGGTAAAGGCCCTTCTACTCAAAACAAAATCCACTGTCCCACGGATGTTTGCGCTTTGTTCAATTTCACTAGATGTTGATATAACCCGTGTAATAGGCAACATGTATGCGCTGTATGTAAAGGCCCCCACCCAGCAAAAGGGGGTGCAAAAATCAACCAGCAACCACAAGCAGTGGAGCAAGCGCTAATGCGGGAGGGGGGTCAACTTTATTCGCACCACCAATCCACTCTCGCGTATCTTGATGTAAAAATACTATTGACGGTGTGCATGATATCCCGGATTCCCACGGTCCCTCGGTCAATGTAACAACCAATAATTTACCAGACATTTATTGTGATAGGCACTCGCTTGTGTGTACTTCGGATATATCAGAATTATTGTCAATTTATGAAAACTACGCTCCATTGTGGGATATTAACTCCACCCATATTTTAAAAGGGGTCAGATCTCAAATGAAGCCCGCCGGCTGGTTATCAATGCTTAGTGGAGGTCCTAATTTAGTTTATGGTACCGATGGATGGGATTATAACGCTAGTTTCCTAATGGACGGCATAATGCACGGGTTTAAAGTAGTAGACCAAAACACACATATCAGTGAGTACAGTACTAAGAACTATGTACCGCAAGAAGCAAGGAACTTCATTGATAACCTTCTAAGGACAGAAGTAGAGCAAGGCAAATCGTCTATAGTGACAGCAGCACCTACCTGCATCCACGCCTTAGGTGCAGTAAAGAAAAGAGATGGCGGATACAGATCGGTAACGGACGCGAGTAGACCAGAAGGTCTATCTATTAATTCACATATGAATGAGACCTTCCAGCACTTTAGCTACACTAGTATCGATGATGTAACTAAGGTACTTAATCCCGGTATGTTTATGGCAGTCACAGACATATGTGCAGCATACCATTCTATTATGATTAGGCCAAGTGATAGGCAATTCCAGGGCCTACAGTGGATATTAGACTCACAGAAAGTGTATTTAGTTGACAACTTTGTGTCATTCGGCACTAGGATGGCTGCATTCCTCTTTAATAGGATTACTGACAGCATAGCTTGTTATATGAGAGCTAATGGTTATTATTGCTTTAACTATCTCGATGACCTACTTACCATAGGCAACTCATATGCTGAGTGCCAAAAAGCACAGTTGTTTCTACATAGCACATTGCACTCGTTGGGATTTTTCTTATCCTATAAGAAGGTTCTTTCACCTGCACAACTTCAAATATAGAAATTGACTCACTACAAATGCGCCTCAGACTACCGGAGTGTAAGATCAACAAATTGCACAGTGAGCTACGTTTCTTTGTAGGTCGCCGAAGGGCAACCAAGAAACAGCTGCGCCGTTTATGCGGGATCTTAGCACACTGCTCAACTTTAGTCAGAGGGGAAGGACATTCTCACACAGAGTCATAGGCATGTTATCTGCTTTCACGAGCACTAAAAGGTACATAACTCTCTCTACCGGGTTTTTCAAAGACCTATACTGGTGGTTAAGATGCGCAAAGTGGTTTAATGTCGAAGCGAAAATTGTGAGCACGCTACCATCAGTTACGGCAAGGACTGGATATGTGCAGATTGCGGATGCAGGATTAGTATGAACATAGACGGTCATGGACACTGCCTCCCACCACCCAGTCAATTCGTCCCTGAAAACATAAACATCAGGGAGCTATACCCCATCTTAATGGCAATTAATAGGTGGGGACCTTTATGGCGCGACAAAAAAATTGTCTGTTACACGGATAACACTCATGTGGTAAGCGCACTGAATAAAGGTAAAAGTACAAATACGAGAGCGATGGACTTCCTGAGAGAACTGTTCTGGCTTACAGCTCTTTACAACTGCCATATTGTAGCATCACATATCCCAGGACGACTTAACGTCCTTGCAGATGCTTTATCAAGAGTGTTATATTACCCGCATAACCTTCCTATGTATTTATGTTGTAGCGGCGGCTAAGCTATTTGAAGAATTGGACATGAAGGCGGCAATAGCGAGAGCGCACGCCTGGAGCGTTTCCACCTGGAAAACTAAATGCAGCCAATGGAAAAGATTTATTGTGTTCTGTACCATCTCTGCCTCTATAGTCGTACCCACTTCAGTTCAGACCATGTGTCGATATACAGTGTACCTGTCTTCGGACTTGAAGTATAGCACTATAGACAATTACGTGAGTGCAGTGATAAGTTTAAATGCACATTATGGCTACGACGTAGCTTGGATAAGGACAAACTTTATGTTTAAGTGTACTATGTCAGGTTTACGCAGGATCCTTGGTGACCCTATACCCATTAGAGTCACACTGTCAGTCCCGCAACTGCTGGACATGTTTATAAATGTGAATTTATCGGTACCTGACCATTTAGCTATGTGGGCGTGCATCGTTACTAGCTTCAGGACCCTTCTCAGGAAGAGTAACCTAGTAGTAGACAACGCAGCAAAAGTATCACCACACTTTCTAAGAAGAAAGTCGGTATCATTCACTAGCTGGGGAATGATTGTCACGGTTTCAAGCTCAAAAACAATCCAATTTGGACAGAGAGTCCACCACATCCCAGTGGTAGGAGTTCCTAACTCACCACTTTGTGCAGTATCTTTACTCAAGAGACACTTTAACAGTACTCCAACTGCAGACCCGGAAGCACCCGCCTTCCTAGTGCGCAAAGGAAATTCACTTGTCCCATTGCAATACTCAGCACTACTTAAGTTCCTGAAACGCCTACTAAGTTCTATTGGGATGGATACCAACAGAGCAGGAGTACATTCTCTGAGGCGTCCAGGCGCTGCCTTTATGCACTTATGTGGTATCCCACTAGAGGATATCAGATACACCGGGGACTGGACAAGCTTGTCTGCTCTTTTGTATTTAGCCAAACCATTTGGTACCAGGATAAAAATAGACAATGTGGTCGCCAAAGCACTGAAAGCTACTTTTTAGATATATAATAGTGTGTAGAGTAACAGGACTGTACCTTTGTTCTGGTGGTGCCGGGTCATTTGGACTCAGTTTAGGCCAGACCGCAGCTACTCGTCCTTCATTACTGTTCCAGAATCAATGGGTGAGACCAATCCACTGATTGGTCTACGTATTGATACGGTCAGTACCACTACTCACCCACCT
The DNA here is from genome assembly GCA_949317995.1 of Acholoe squamosa. NCBI lineage: Eukaryota > Metazoa > Annelida > Polychaeta > Phyllodocida > Polynoidae > Acholoe > Acholoe squamosa. The sequence goes on from OX439047.1 coordinate 47,286,633, forward strand.
GCTACTCCTACACACACACACACACACACACACACACACACACACACACACACACACACACACACACACACACACACTGGTGCTGCTTACCTGGACATACCTGTGGGCAGTGACCCACTATTGCAGCTTGCTAGCCTAAGGGCACACTTATGGGACTCTTCTACTGGTTCAATTTTTTTTTTAATGTAATTTCTCTGTATTAATACGTTATTACTTGTTAATAGATAAGGGCCGGGTCATTTGGACTCAGTTTAGGCCAGACCGCAGCTACTCGTCCTTCATTACTGTTCCAGAATCAATACATTGCAAAGTTTTCAGGGGTAACTTTGACCCAATATTTGGTTGTGAAAAAATAAGGAATATACTACCATAGCCTAGGGAATCCCTTGTGGACCAATTCATTGAGCCGGAAAGTCCGGTTACCTTTGTAACGTGCCGACGTCTGCACACCGGAAGCCGGGGACAAATTGGTGCTCTGCACTCTACGCTCCCCTTTTCGGATCATGATAAAAATGCTACACTGGAGTCCTGCTCATATTTGAAATCCATCATACGCCCATCATACTGCCCCCACCTCTTACTTATAAATATGAAATCATCTCCACTGCTATTTGCTATTCATTGTGTGGACGAAAATGCCATTGGTGTCGTCATATGGGAGAATTTGGACGAGAAATAGTATGCGTAGGTCTGAAGCAGACAAATCTGTCCCCCACACAATATGGCGCGGCCCGAGTGCATGTGACACTTTACCTTGGAGAATTGCTACGTTCCATGGTTACCGTCCGCACGAATGTTGCCCCGAAGTAAGGGTAACTTTGCCCCAACCTCAGGGCTTTTGACAGGGCTGCGCAGTGCGCAATACACGCATTTAATGCTTAAATGTCGCATTTAAATGGCTAGAATGGCCATTCATTTACAGAATGGCGCATTGTATTTGCTAAAAAGTGTGCAATTGGCGCATTGCAAAAAATTCTGTCAAAAGCCCTGCAACCTATTTCAATGTAAATCTAGAACTTGCTGGACACAGAATTTTAAGATTACACATACATCAGAGATACTGACTAAAACTCAAACTAATAATAGTTATTTCTCCAATACTTGCAGTCCTATCATGCTACCGTAATGTGGGGCTATTTTGGCCAGTTTTTGTGTTTTTCTTTGGATATTTGCTCCAATTTATCACTGTTTGCAATATATTATGATTTTACTATAAGAACTAATCTAAATGCTTGCACTATGAATGAAATTGTATTTAAACTCATTCAAATTGTGCTATTTACCCTATATGACACTACCTGGCAGTATGGGATATTGAAAGACCTAAAGAAGAATGGCCTGAGAGGCCAACTCCCACGATTCATTCAGAAATACCTGTCCAATAGGCGATTCAAAGTGAGGGTCAATAACACCTTTTCCGACTTCTTCAATCAAGAGTCAGGAGTCCCACAAGGAGGCATCCTGTCAATGACCCTATTCCTCCTCAAAATAAATGAAATCATCAAAGCTCTGCCACCAGATGTTTGTCGGACACTATACGTGGATGACTTCCTCATCACCTTCCGTGGTAGAAGCATCCAGACCATTGAGAGGAAGCTACAACTATGTGTAACGAAACTGATGGAGTGGGCTGACAAGAATGGCTTCAAGTTCTCCAAGAACAAAACCTCCATCATGCACTTCCATTACCATTCCACCCCAGAACGAGAACCAGACATATACATGGACAAAGACAATTCTCAGTGCATTCCAGTCGTTCAAAGAACCAAGTTTCTTGGTTTGGTCCTAGACCGGAAGTTGTGCTTCAAAGAGCATATAGAATACGTGCGCAAGAAATGCAAGAAAGCCCTCAATCTGCTAAGAGTAGTGGGACACCCATCCTGGGGAGGAGAACAAGCCACACTGCTAAAGCTTTACAGGGCCCTAGTTCGCTCACAGATAGACTATGGCCTATCCATCTACGGAGCAGCCAGTCCCTCATACTTTAAAATGGCTGAGTCTATTCAAAACCAAGGTTTACGAATCTGCCTGGGAGCCTTCAGGACATCTCGCATCAAAAGCCTTGAAGTAGAGGCCAACGAACTGCCACTCCTCTTGAGGCAAGAAAAACTATCTCTCCAATATGCAATTCGAATTGCAGCAAACTCTAACAATCCTGCAACAACACTCCTCAAAAATCCCGCATATCAGGAGGAATATGACCGCAAGAGAAAGTGGTTCCTTGCTCCATTTAGAGTGAGAGTTACAAAATCACTGGAAGAAGCAGGCATTGATCTGAACAAAGTCATGGAGCTGACCATTGCAGAGAGACCACCATGGACACTGTACCAACCAGAAATCATCCTCAGCTTAGTCCCACACAGAAAAGGAAACACATCAAGCACTGCTTACCAGGCAGCTTTCAACGAACTGCGCGACGAGTATAAGGACTATGAGACCATCTTCACTGATGGATCTCATATGGCAAACAAGACAGCCTCAGCAGCTGTAAAAGGCCTGGACTCTTACAAAGAACACCTTCCAGATGAAGCATCTATCTACTCGGCAGAGTTGCATGCCCTGTACCTTGCACAAGACCATGTAGAAACCTCAGAAGCAAAAGACCGTCTGATCCTCTCAGACTCCCAGTCATCACTTAAAGCCATGCAAACAGGCGCATGGAACCACCCTCTAGTAAACAAAGTGCTGGAAAGACACCACCAGTTAACAGAGGAGGGAAAGAAAATCAAATATGGGTGGGTGCCTGGCCATGTAGCGATTCAAGGAAATGAACAAGCAGACTCAGCTGCCAAGGATGCCCTGGGCCAGGCAGTAGTACAAATGCCACTTCCATCATGCGACCTGAAGCGCAAGATCAACAAGTACATATATAACAAATGGCAAACATCTTGGGACGCAGAGGTGGGAAACCAACTCCAAAAGATCCAAACAAAGGTCAACATGACCAGGCCCTACAAGTGCAAGTCTAGAAATGAAGAGAAAACTATGAGCCGCCTCAGAATAGGTCACACCAGACTGACCCATGGTTACAAAATAGGGAGAGAAAACCCTCCCAAGTGTGCCCGCTGTCAGAACCCCCTGACAGTGGAGCACATCCTCATCGATTGCTAACAGTGTCCCTACAGGGCACAATACCACGCTTGTACAAGCTTGAAAGAACTATTCGAGAAACACAAACCAGAAGAAATATTGGGATATATAAACGCCCTTGGGCTCTACAATAACATCTAGTTGAAACCTGATGATTACTTCCCCCACATAGACAAATCATACCACCATTTCCGCTGAGTGTGCCGCGCATATGTGCACCACACATATCCTGAGGGGATAGGAAAGAGGAGATATAGACCCTTTTAAGTGGGCTAGGGAAGCCCGATCAACCTGTGAAGCACAGGATAGCCACTTAGTGCCGCTAAAGTGCTGTAAAAAACAAATCAATCAATCAACCTATATATAAAAATGGGTTCCTAGATCGCTGGTTATATTTTCCCAATGAATGACTGCTTTAGACTTTGGTGCTCGTGAGGTACCAGATGAAGCAAAATTTTCAGACTATGATCCAGTTAGAAAAGTGCCAGCTAACGCGACCTGATATACAGACAATTCAACAAATATATTTTCAGAACTTTTTGGTTTTATATCAACTTGATTGTTCCTAATGTTTTACTATTTGAGTTTTCTTTAATCTATGTTTTGGTAAAACGTTTTATAGCCTCAAAATTCGTCAGACATGCAGAAATGGCTGCCATTTTGGATCTCGATCTAGATAGATTGGCGCCCATCCTGGTGCTCCTTCTGAGTGAAATCTCTCAATCTTTGTAGATCTAGACTGTACTCGCCGAGGGCTTTGATTAGAGGGATCATACATTAAAATCGGACAGGGGACTCTAGTGGAGCATAGGCTGTGGGTTAGCTGTGGGTATAGACTGTGGGCTGTGGGGGAGATAATGGGAAAGGGGTGCAGTTTGCCCCCACTATCTAGTGGCGAAGCCACTAGTTTTTCATGAAAAAAGGCCTGGCCAAAATAGCCCGCTACATAGGGGCTATTTTGGCTGCCTAGGTAGCCATATTTGACCATACGCCATGTGCAATTTTTTTTTTTTATTATGGCCTATTGGTTGGAAAAATGATATTATAGTGATACTCAAGCATGCTTAAGATCATTTAAAAGTGATTTTGAGATTCCCAGAGGCTATGCCATATACTTTATTCCATCGGCATCTTTTGAGGTGAGATATGCACAGAATTCACCAATAGCAGATATATTTGGCAGTTCCTACCACAAAATTGAACCATATTTAAGGTCATAACATTTTGGTCACCTCTTTTTTCACTTTTTCATTCACAAATCTTCCCCAAACATCTCATTTCCTATGTGAAATTAGCTGGAGAATTTGATTTTGGTACCAGTAGTTATTCCAATGTAAATGGAAATGATTTTTTAACTCCACTTATGAAGGAATCATGTGACCAATATTTGTAAGGGGCTACTGGCCAAAATAGCCCCGAATTACATAAAATTGAGCATTTTTTTCAGTAAATTCCTAATATTTTCAGCAAAATCCAAAAATTGTATATTTTTTTCATTATTATATATCTTAGACTAGGCACTGAAATACCTCCACTGTGTGAGTCTGCTGCAGGAGAGGTGTGAAACTGTGATAAAGCTGAAACTGGGTAGTGTTAAACTCTCCTTTCTTTGCAAACTTATTCTAAAGCTATTTACTGGAGGATCTTTACAAACAAGGGCTCATTTTAACAGGCTTGGCTAGACCTTTAAAATGATTATTTTTTGTACAAGGTTGAATGCAGGGAAGTAATAGTATGTTTCATGGCGTTTCATATAAGGTCTAGTTTGTGCATGTGGACTGAATAGTACAGCTGGTGACTGCAAAAGAAATTCGAAAAATCACATTTTCCTGTGTGAAGGTGCGAAATGGTGATTTGGCAGTTTTAAAACCGTCACTGCATGACACATGTACATCATACAGGTGTGACACTTACAATACCTGCTAAGATAAACTTGTTTCACAGGCTCCCCGACTTTGGGAGCAATTAACTGATTTTTTACGATTTCCCGATCATGTGAACTTGCTACCACACAGGAAAAAATTATTTGATCGTGTCATCAAAATCTAGGTCATGAGCTAATGTTGGTCAAACATATAGGGTGGCCTGAAACTAGGTCAATAGGAAACCCATTAGATGTTAATGTTAGGGTCATATACCAGTGGTTAGGTTATCAGAATGTCTACTTCTTCATATTTTACAGCGTCTTTTCCTATATATTTGATCATATCAGAATCTAGGTCATGAACTAATGTAGGTCAGATATATAGGTCACGGGAAAATTAGGTCAAGGTAAAATTGCGTACAGGTAAACATCCGGGTCAGATAGCTTTTTATTTCATGCTGATATTGTGGTTCATTCCAATTGAATTGACATTTTACTAACTTACCTCCCTTTCATTTCTTCATTTATTATGGCTAATTGGCCCATTATTGGGATCCAGAAGGTCACAACAAATTGCCTGAATACTTAGGACAAAAATGTCAGATTTCTAGATACTAATTCTGCGATTCTGTGAGAACGAATTGAGATATCAACATGATTCCAAAAGATTTGAAATCCTTGCACGCTCCTGCACAATTAAGACACAGGGGTTTAGCTCTAAGGGAGTGGTCATTATTTATCAACAGGGGGGGGGTGGTGGGTTTTCGCACGGACGCGTGAAAATTTTTTACACCCCCCCTCGACGGCAGTAAAAAGAAATTTGCGCCCCCCCGCGCCGGAGGCACGGAGAGTTTTCGCGCCCCCTCTTTGATCTATAGTAGCGCGCGGGCTTTTTTGCTAAAAAGAGGGTAAATTTTTTTAGCCCCCCCCCCTCAAGAGGGGTCAAAATTTTTTTAGCCCCCCCTCGAGAGGGGTCAGAATTTTTTACGCCCCCCCTCAAACCCACCACCCCCCCCCTGTTGATAATAAATGACCACTCCCTAACTCCTTATCTTAATTTTCATGTGATGTACCTACCATAGGCCAAAATAGCCCCGTTTTATGGTAATTTTTTGGAAATATCCAAAAAATGGGCCAAAGTAGCCCTGTTTTACGATAGTAAATGATTCTATTTCCATATTTGGTTATGATTTTTTAGATAGAATCATGCACAAGACTTGTCTTCTACATGCACAGCTGCCTCCAAAACTGGAAAACACGCAGGTTCCCAACTTGCTGCATCGAGCTGTAGTACACATAGATCTAGACTCGGGATTAAAGGCAACAAAATAAAATCTCTAACCTCAGAGATATGACTTTGTATAATGTCGTTACTGCTGATGCTTCCCTCTAGGTTATTTTCTGGATCTTCTTGAGACTCTTGGCCTTGGGTCGTTTCCTCGCCTTGCGCTTGGTGCGCTGCCGCGGCTTCGGGGGCCTCCATGTCCAACTTTCTTCTCTTCGCCTGCTGCCTAGTCGTCACAACCATGAGTTCTGATATCTTGATAATTACACGGAAGTCCACACACCTTTAAAGGATAGTGTGGACACCGTGTACCCCTTTTCTAACAGTGAATTTGTCTTACAAATCCCCTGTCGCTCTCACCGCCGACTCGTCTCTCTGGACGCAGTCTGCTGTTGTGACTGTGGTAACGCCACCTAGGTTACGGCGTCCATGGAAACGATGGAGAAGTTCTTGACAACCACTTGTTCTCTTAGCAACACTGCTTTTAACAGTGTGGTCATGTTTAACTGCAGCACAGGCATAACAAACGACCTTTGGTTGTTCCGATCGTAACCCAGTCGCTTTGATAGGTTGACTGGTGACTGGCAAACCATCAGACCCCTCAAACGTTTCGGAAGGTTCAACAAACCTTTGGAGGCATAATAAAATTGCCTATAGACTATATATGGTTCAAAATGCATTTTGAACAATGTGTTGAGATATCAAACCAAGCCCAAGGTACACCAAGGGCGTTAGTAGGCTGAGGAACTCGCCTGGGGAATCCCTTGTGGGCCAAAGTTGCCCCGAAGTAAGGGTAACTTTGCCCCAACCTATTTTGATGTAAATCTAGTACTTGCTGGACACAAAATTTTAAAATTACACATACATCTGAAAGATACTATAAAACTCATACTAATTATAGTTATTTCTCCAATACTTGCACTCCTATCATGCTAATTTTTTGGAAATATCCAAAAAGTGGGCCAAAGTATCCCCGTTTTACGGTATGAGCAGGACTCCAGTGTAGCATTTTTATTATGATCCGAAAAGGGGAGCGTAGAGCGCAGAGCACCAGTTTGTCCCCGGCTTCCGGTGTGCCGACGTTGGCACGTTACCAAGGTAACCGGACTTTCCGTCTCAACGAATTGGTATTTAAATTTTGTGATCCATCAAACTGCTGTGCCTAATTAAGATATTTGAGGTAGAGACTTGAAATGAAAACTGGGTCGAAGGTCATTGAAGTGCGGACATGATTACTTGTACGATGACCTTGGGTAAGGTCAAGGTCATCCCAAGGTCAAAGGTCAAGGGGTGGATAATGACATAATTACCATGAGATTCTGGAGAATTGGTTTAGATATGCTAACTGAGTTCATATTTAACATAGAGAGGCATATAAAATTATTCCCAAGGTCACATAGTCATAAGGTCAATGTCAGCGTAACGTCATAAGGTCAAGGTCATCATACATTATCCCATGCATTATCCTCTATTTGCACTATTGTGATTATATCCAAATTATCAATAATAAGCAGGATCTGTACTATTTTTTTGCCTTTCATATTAACAAGATACTAATATTAAAGAAGAAAAAAAAGATAGGCAAGGTCAAGGTCAAAGGTCAACTATTTAGGTATTGTATGTGTATTCGGCACCATGTACTTAATAAAGTTCCTGAACCATTATTCCTTGAGCCATATTACTTTCTAGGCAATAACAGATATGCCAATGAGTAACTAACTACCTTGATTAAACACAATTGATTAATTCTGAAGTTTACAGTTTACTTTAAGTCTACCTTTAAAGTGAGGTACTTCAGTAATCCACAAAAATGGGCATGGCACTTTCAACAAAGAATTCAGAATGAAAATTTGCAGGGCTTTTGACAGGGCTGCTTAAATGTCGCATTTAAATGGCTAGAATGGCCATTCATTTACAGAATGGCCCATTGTTTTTGCTTAGAAGTGTGCAATTGGCCCATTGCAAAAAATCCTGTCAAAAGCCCTGACTTTGCCTGTCATTTCATTATGTCATATGATGATGAAATAAGAAAACTGACCAACCATATTCACAGGTCTAGCATTAAAAATGTAAATCACATAGTGGAAGGGTTACTCTGATGATCAGATAAGAATGATTACAGATAATGGGGAGGGGTGAGAAGCATGTGGGCTACTCTGGCATTTGCACATTCGCCCCTTCCTGAAGTTTTTGAGTTTTTGAGTTTTTTATTGGGTCTAATAATACATATACAAATGAATAATTGATATGTATTAAACCTAACATGGGCGCATTGCCCTACTTACGTTAGTACCCCTTAATGTTTCATATATAAAGTCTAGTCATTATACCAGGTATAGCGGGAGATAATGCAGTTGCTAATACATCTTAACTGAAGTACAGATTATATATGATACAATTTTTGTGGATGAGATGAAATGAGATGAGGGATATTAAAGATTTTCCTAGATGAAAATACCAATAATAAGAAGAAGATAACAGGTCTCTTACATGAAACAAGTGGGATAGTCTGCGAGAATTTTCTTTTTAAATATCTTTGGACATACTATAGTGGTATATTCAATTTTGAGATCGTTCCATCTTTTAATAGCTTTGTAGTAAGACCCCCTTATAACAAGTGGTTTCAATGAGTGTGGTAGTGTTAGCCTAATGCCCTGATTTCTCTGTGTAGGGAGGTTTCTATTATCTACTAGATCTACTTTTTAATCTAAAGGCATATGCCAGAAGGTGTATATCTCTTCTGTCAATTAATTTTTTACATCCACTTTTTCCATGTAATTGGTCTGTTGTATACAGGGGGAATTCTTCAATCTTAACCTTATATACAGTTCTTAGGCCTTTATTTTGTAGAAGCTGTAATTCTCTTGTTTCACCTCTGTAATCTCTATCCCAAACATAGTCAGCATAATCCAGTACTGGTAGTACCAAGGTCTTATATATTATTAGGGCAGTGTCTTCATCGGTATACTTTCTAACTCTATACAAGTCATATAGTCTTTGCCTAAACTTTTTACAAGTATTTTCTCTGTGGGTAGTGAACGTTAGACCAGTGTCTATTGTCACACCTAAGTAGGTAAATTCATGAACTTGTTCTATAACTGTGTTGCTCAAAGTAAAAACAGGTAGTGGGTCATGCCTTTTCCTATTAAATACCATCCATTTTGTCTTTGCACAATTAATAGTAAGACTATTTTCAATACACCATGTCGATATAAGTCTTAAGGCTTCATGCATTTTTACACTTGATGTAACAGTTATTACAGCATCGTCAGCATAGAGGGATATTTTATAATCATACAAAGTAGCCAGGGGGTTAATATATATGGAGAAAAGTACAGGACCCAACACAGATCCCTGAGGAACACCATAGGTTATTGCTTTTTGTGCTGAAAGTGTATTGTTAGCTAATACTTGTTGTGATCTACCAGTCAGATAATTTTTTTAAGAAATCACATGTATTTTTACTAAGTCCAATTTTTAGAAGTTTAGAGTTCAAGAGTTCATGTGATATAGTGTCAAAAGCCTTTTTATAGTCTAGATATAGGCAGAAGCTTGGTTTGTCATGTATCATATTATTAGTTATATCCATTAGGTGCTCATCAATGGCAGTCTGTGTAGAGTGTTCAGCTCTATAACCATGCTGATTTTTACTAAGTACACCATTAGTATTAATGAAATTATTCAGTTTTTTACATACAATCTTTTCTAGAATTTTCCCAGGAAGGGGTAAAAGACTAATGGGACGTAGGTCATTTACATCATTAGAGTTTGGTTTCTTATGTAGTGGTTTTACCGTAGCCGCTTTCCATAAGTCAGGGAACTTCATTTCCTCAAGGCATTTATTATATAGGCATTGAAACACCTCAGGTATGGACATGATACAATCTTTAAGCACATAAGTTTTTAAATGGGAAACAGATGAAGGCTTGTCTATTTTAATACCTTTTATAATCTTGATTAATTCAATGTAAGACACAGGGTACAATAAATCTCCACCTTGGGCTGTCTCATGTCGTGGGGGTCTATAACCTCGCTTCACATTGACCTTCGGTAGAGCGTCAGCTAATTTTTCACCAATGGTTGAAAAGAAATTATTTATATAATCTGCACAATTAGAAGGGGGTATCATCATACCTGTATCCGAGTTCCTAAGTTTTATTAAAGTGGCATTGGTCTTATTTTTCTAATTGCCTGCAAGAAAGATCGAGGGTCATCACCTTTAGTTGCAATAAGCTCCTTAATTCTATCTTTTCTATTATTAAAAATAATTGTTTCGACTCTGTTCCTATGAAAATTTGAAATTCTCCAATCATCAATGTCACCTGTTTGTCTGGCATGCTTATATAGTTCATCTCTAACTCTCATAGCCTCTATTACATTAGGTGTCGTCCATTCTGGAGTAGACTAAGGCAAGGTCAATTTTCTCACCGGGCACATTTTGTTCAAATTTGATAAGATAACTTTCAGTATTTCTTCCAACATGATATTAGGATTAGGTATATTTATTATTGTATCCCAATTATAATTATTAAGTGCATTTTTCAATGTAAGGAAGTCATAGTTCTTATAGCTACGAGCTTTGACTTTTTTCGTTGGAATTTTAGTTCTTTCACATTTAATAACCATATAGATAGGAGTGTGATCTGATATGTGAAAATTCACCAGGCCCGAGTCATTAACATTATGTATGTTTGTATAGAAATGATCCAATAAAGTGCCCGATTGTGGTCTGGTGGGCTGTTTTATCAGCTGAAAAAGTTCATTGTCAGTACAGAAGGTATTCACCATAGAGTCATCGATGTCTTTCTGATGTAGCAAGTTAACATTGAAGTCACACATATAGATCAGCTTTCTATTTCTCGTGATATTAGTTTTAAGTGATGTAAGCTTATTGTAAATAGCTCCTTTATCTACATCATCGTCCGGAGGCCTATAACAAACATAAATTTTATATTTTATAACACCAATCTCAATATCAACACATAATAATTCAGTCTTTTGTTATAACAGAACCTTCTTTGTCAAGAGAGGCCGTGTTAGGGGGGGGGGGTTGTAAAATTTTTGACCCCTCTTTAAGTTAAAGGGGGGCATAAAGATTTTAGCATGTTATTTTATCAGCAAAAAGCCTGCATGCTTAAATATAGACCAAAGAAGCGCCCGAAAGTTCTTCATACCTCCAGCATAGGGGGGGTGTAAAAGGTATTGATAACTGTAGAGGGGGTAGTGTAAGGGATGGGTTTGGGAGGGGAGGGGGCATGATCTAATCCTTTATTTTGACCAAAACACTGAAATTGTACTGAATTCACATGGACCTTAATTTTTCCAGCTCCTCGTTGATCTATCGTAGCACGCTGGCATTTTGCCTAAAAAGAGGGTACATTTTTTTAGCCCCCCCCCTCAACAGGGGTCAAATCTTTTTTCGCCCCCCCCTCAGGAGGGGTCTGAAATTTGTATGCTCCCCCTCAACCCCCCTCCCCCCCGTTGATAAATAATGTCCACTCCCTCAGGGAGTGATCATTTTTTAACAACAGGGGGGGCTGGTGGGTTTGTGTGCGGACACCCAAAAAAAAATTTCAATCCACCCCTCTCGTGAGGGTAAAATTTTTTCGACCCCCCCATAAGGGACAAAGATCGCATGCGAACGTCCCCTTTTAGCCTATAGTAACGCACGGGGTTTTCCACTGAAAACAGGTGAAATTCTTTTGAACCCGCCCCCCCATCAGAGGTGTTGAAAAAATTCTGACTCCCCCTGGTCAAGGGGTTGAAAAAATTCTGACCCCCCCTCAAACCCACCAGCCCCCCCCCCTCTGTTGTTAAAAAATGATCACTCCCTAACTACTCTTGAAGGAGCAAAATGTGCTGTTTTTTTTGTGTTTTTTTTCTCACTGAAAACTGGTCTAACTAACTATACCCCCCCACAAGGGGTGGGAAAATTTTACCTGCCCCCCAACTATTCAAGGGGCCCAAAAAAATTTGACCCCCAGTTGAACCAATTTAAACCCCTCCCCCATTGTTAAAGAATGATTTCCTAAATAGATCAAAAGCTTGCTATCACCAAAGCTGAGGGAGGGCTAGATCTATTCAAGCCTTGTTGAGCTTCACCATGAATTTCAAAAAGATTGTGGAATAATTTTGAGGGACTGCTAGTTGTCACAGCGCAACAAACCAAACATATCTGAAATTGTCACGGTGAGTACAAGGTGATAAACACAGTTTTTGATTGAATCAGTGTGATGATCACATCGTTACTCTCTTCTGAACTGACATGCCAACTTTGCTGGGACGGGGTTGCAAGTTGCCCATAGAATTTAGAGATATAACAAGCACTGCTAGAATCGTTGAGCCGAGACCTTTCATTTGGTGTATAGAACGTCCTGATCCGACTGTAAACAGCATCATAACCTTATTCTCATGACGTGATAGTTGCAGTGTGAGTAAATAATGCTACATCACGAATTTCCAGCATGTACGGTGCAGAGTGGCGTAAGGTAATCAGAATTAAATTAAATTAAAAAATAAACTTCACTCACTGATGATTGTTAGGACTTTTTTCGTGATAACGAACTGTGTCATCTTGCATGATTTTGAGTCAACTCTCACTCAGCTTGACGAGCTATCACTCATACCAACAAAGATTATGAGGATGGCTGGTTGAGCATGTGTCAGCTTGTGTCAATACTTGTCAACTCTCACTCAGCTTGATGAATCAACACTCACTTCAATAAAGATGTTAGGTAAGACTGAGTGAACTTGCGTCAGCATGTGTCAATAGTTGTCTACTATCACTCAGCTGGACGATCCATCACTCACTCCAATAAAGATACATGGTAAAACTCAGTGAACTATCGTCAGCATGCGTCAATATAGGCTAACTTTCACTCAGCATGACTCCGCCTCACAATGAGAGGCTGTGTAAACACTATGGATTCTTATTGCTTGTACTTCTTTACAGAGTGGGCCTATTGATGAAATGTCAATATGAGAGTTAATTTTGCACAGATCAAGTCCCTTTCTTAAATGACATAAAATATACACTAATCAGGAACATAATGATAGCCAATAATATTTAATGAAGTGCATATCTTAGACAGAAAAGACAATTAGTTTTGTCTATAGGACATAGCACTAAGTTTGGATTATCTATACTTTACATGATATCTAAGTGTCTGTTCACCCTGGTTCAATAGGATGTGAAAGTCCTATGTCTTGTGATCAGCTAGGTCACATATTTCCAGAGGAAATAGACAGGAATTCTTAATATGATGGTAAAGAAATCTCTGTATTGAGTGATAATAGGGGCAGATGTTACATCCACTATGAGTATGACAGACTGTGTGAGCATCCGTCAACCTGCGTCAACATCTGTCAACTCTCACTCATCATCACGCAACTTCATAGAAATTGACACACTATATTGTATTCTGTGTTTTGATTGGTCCACAGGGCTTTTGACAGGATTTTTTGCAATGCGCCAATTGCACACTTTTTAGCAAATACAATGCGCCATTCTGTAAATGAATGGCCATTCTAGCCATTTAAATGCGACATTTAAGCATTAAATGCGTGTATTGCGCACTGCGCAGCCCTGTCAAAAGCCCTGGGTCCATTTCAAATTTCCCTCCCTTTTCTTTGTTCTCATCCTGATTTCTAAACAGACAGGCAGAGAGAGCCAAGGAGAACAGATCTTCTGGTAGGTGGTCACACAGTTCTAGATTGGTTTATATTTGAAATCCCATGTGATTGACATTTCTAGAGTAACATTGATATCATCTACCTTCTCCGAACTTCTATCTTGCTGCTCAATTCATGTATTAGTGGCAATACCCCAAGTTACTAGTTGATTTAGAACATTGTATATGAGAAAGGTCCATGGAACTTTGGGCTGCTATTTGGGACTGGTCATCTATTACATGTCTATCAACATAGGTTGGAGTGGGATGGTCAAAATTAGATTGTTGTTGTTTTGTGTTTATGATAATTTGTTTTCTTTTTACAGGTATTTCCAAGATTATCACAAGGAAACATCGCATGACATCCATTTTCAAGGAGAGTGGGTAAATCATGACATTTTGAGGAAAGATATCTTCATATATAAACAGGACAAATAGTTCAATTGATGTTAATAAAGTTACAATACAACAGAAATCCACCCCCCCCCCCCACATCCTATCCCCCTAGCAAAAATTGCTCTGTGCATCATTGTGTGTGATACTGTGCCATGACACATGCATCAATGTTTGTGATAATGTGCCATGACACATGCGTCATTATGTGTCATTAATTGTGTGTGACATATCAGTCATATTCTATGCGTCAATGTGTGTGATGCTGGGTTAGCCCTGGCGAAACTTTACACAATTCAAATTCCTACCAGCGAACTGTGTTGAGGTCCACACACTTTGACACAACTTAACGAAGATTTGCTGGGGTACCTCCCTAGATCTATAGCCACTTTAACTTAAAGTATAAGCAGCTCTGTCACGGAATGCTCACATGGAGAGACGATACTCAGTCTAACCTCCCTATACTATAGTCTATAGGGTAAAATTGGGTGGTATCGCGCATCTTATTGTATCAAGCAACTACACTCATGTAGGTCTTTTTTCAAAAATATTGAAGATTTCTTAAAAATTCTTTTTGCGGTGGCTCTCCCTATTCCGTGTTCTCGTATTACAAGGCAGATTTGCTACCTGAGCTTTACATTTACTTCCCAGACAAGGTATGTTCTAAATACTGTCAAACTCGTCAACACTATACTGTCTTTTTTATTACTCAATTTCCATAGAGATCAATTGTGAAAGAAATATGTCTTATATCGTGCATATTGTATTGTTATACCGCGCACATGGTAGAGGATATAAAATAAAAACTTAAAAGCTAATTAAGACGAAGGGAATGAGTCTCGTGATAGCCATAGACATGGCACTAAACTGTTATAAAAATGGGCAGGCTATAGTCCTCACCTGGGAGGTGTGACAGCATTCCCCTTAACCATGTTATTTCACACCTAAATCACCGCTAAATCTGTAATCGCAGGTGCACGATATAAGCTCTATGGGAAAATACATTGCATTTGGATTGTATCGTGAAATGCACAATATAACAAGAAGGGCCACGATACAACCCAAAGGTTTCTCTGTATTTTCATTGCAACCCTAATCACTATCATACATAGTAATTAGTGTCAGCCTTGTCTGCTTCACGTAGGCCTACCCAGGTAGCACACAAAAATTTACCGACGTTGGTCCGACGCATCGGGCCAAGGTTGGGCCAATGTTGGCTGCCCATCGGGCCTATGTAGGCCAGACCAGTGGCATTTGCCAACCAAATGCCAACATTGGCCCAACAATTTTAGACAAATAACAAACTCCAGAACCTACCCACACGGAAATATCACCAAGTCAGACCATCGACTAGTTATCATGACCCTAAACACCAACATACCCATCTACAAAACCCCACGCCCAAGCAAAACCATCGATTACGAAAGATTACGAGATGACATCATCCGGAAAGAATACGCTGAAGAAGTAGACAACAACCTAAGAAAATCAGAAAACGCAGACAACACCCAAGGGAAATGGGACCAGATTGTAAAAGCAAACGCGAAGCAGCAGAAAAAATCCTAGGCTTCAAGAAAAGAAACAAGAGCAACAATGAAGAAGTAAAAAAGACGTCCGAACAACAGAAAAAACTAAACAACAAACTGAATGAGGAGAAAGATCAAAAGAAGCGGGATAACATCAGGAAGGAGAGAAATGGTATACTGAACAACATTCACAAAATACTTGCGGCAGAAGAACACGCCACCATCCTAGAACAATTTGAAGAAATAGAAGCATCCAAAGAAGACTCTTACAGGATGTTCAAGACCATCAAAATCATCAGGAGTAGAGACAAAAAACAACCACTCCTGATCCAGGGCGAGAGCGGACTAACAACAAATGAAGCGGAGCAAGCACGGCTAGCAGCAAAGTACTTCAAAGAGACATTTACAGAAGAAGCACTAGAGAAGATCCATAACAAACCACCATGCAAGATTGATCCACCTTTCACCACAGAAGAAGTAAGAAAAGCAATAAAGACGCTGAAAAACAACAAGAGCGCAGGAATTGACAACATTAAAGTAGAACAGATGAAATACGGGGGAGATATAAAACCAAAAAGAATAGCAGAAATCCTAAATGAAATCTCAGAGACCGGCGAACATCCTACGGAAATAAAAGACGGCATACTCACACCACTACAGAAACCAGGCAAACCCAAAGGTCCACCATCAAACCTACGTCCAATTATCCTACTTTCCATCCTCAGGAAAATCCTGGCAGTATGCTTAATAAAAAGGATAGGCGGGAAGATCGATCAACAAATCCCCATTGAACAAGCCGCATACCGGGCAGGCCGAGGAACCACAGAGCATACCTTCGCCTATAAGATCTTGGCAGAGAAGGCAGTAACATCTCAAAATTACCAGCTGAACATCACACTGATGGATATGTCGAAGGCGTTTGACACCGTAAGGCGAAAAACCCTTCTAGAAGATCTGAAATCAATTCTCAGTCCGGCGGAACTACACCTAACAAAAATCCTAATTGAAGATGTGAGATTGATTGTACGCATAGGATCGCAAACATCAGAACCCTTCCCCACAAAGATGGGCGTCCCCCAGGGGGACTGCCTTAGCCCGATACTGTTCACACTATACCTGGCCAGGGCCCTGGAAACAGAAAACACGGAAGACACAACCGGACCCAGTGAACACTCATAGGGAAAACCACCAAAAGTTGCCAAGATAGAGCTACAAGATCATAATTATAGCAGGCCACAAGAGATAGGAGTTCTGATAAAGCCCAAATACGCTGATGATATCGGATGGGGGGCTGCAAACTGCAAACACGAACTGACAGCAGAGAAAGAAATAGTAGCACCAAAACTGATAGCCAGAGGTCTGCGAGTAAATGAAACCAAAACCGAAGAATATGAAGTAAAGGCACACGGAGATGAAAGGTGGAAAAAATGCAAAATTTTAGGAAGTCTACTAGATACACAAGAAGACATTAAAAGAAGGAAACAGCTTGCAAACAACGCCCTACTCAAACTACGCTACGTGTTCGAAGATAAACGCCTCAAACGAGAAACAAAACTACGGGTTGTCAACGCCTGTGTGGGAAGCATATTCCTATATAACTCAGAGCTGTGGACGACAAACAAAACCACCAACAACAGAATCGACTCATACCACAGAAGACTACTGAGGAGAGCCATAAACATCAAATGGCCACAGGAAATTTCACCTGAGGAGCTATACCGTCAAACAAAACAAAGAAAATGGAGCAAAACCATCAAAACTAGAAGGCTACGCTCGTACGGACATGCAGAAAGGCTACACGAGCAAACACCGGCAAAACAAGCACTTAAAGAAGCAAGAAGAAAAACAAAGAAACTACGAGGCGGACAAGCATCAACATGGCTCAAAACCCTTGAAAAAGACCTACAGGAAATTAATCTGACACCGGAAGCAGCCATAGAAAAGGCCCAAGACAGAAAAGAGTGGAGAAGGGTGGTAAACGGAAAACGAGGCGCTATGTGCTAACGCACTTCGTGCGTAACAGATGATGAAAGACATCATTTAGATGGGTTGTGCTAGCAGGGTTGAACCCCAGGGAAGAATAAATATCTACATAAGGGAGTGGTCATTATTTATCAACAGGGGGGGGGCTAAAAAAATTCACCCTCTTTTTAGCAAAAAAGCCCGCGTGCTACTACAGATCAAAGAGGGGCGCGAAAATTCTCTGCGCCTCCGGCGCATGGGGGGGGGCGCAAAAAATTTTGACTGCCATTGAGGGGGGGGCGTAAAATATTTTCGTGTGTCTGCGCGAAAAGCCACCACCCCCCCTGTTGATAAATAATGACCACTCCCTAAACTAAATGATTTCAGAGAAAGCCTCATTTCTACTACGTACCGTACATTTCTGCCATTCATATCGTGTCTATCCTGGGTGTCTGTACTATCCCCGGGGGGGGCACTCTCTATGTAATGTATTGTGGCGAAGTCGCTTCGAGTCAACGACTTCTGCGGGACTTCGCGGGGCAGACTGGTTCGGTCCCGCACCGCGAGGTGGCGCGCCGCCCGTGGTGACTATATAAGGAGCCGCGGGGCGGCCGCCTCCTCAGTCAACCTCGACTTGTCGCTGGGTGTGGACCGATCCAGTCTCCCTAGCGAAGTTGGCTCTAGGAACGACGTTGATGAATGTTTGAGAATTGATAAGACATTACAACTGCTGTTTGTACTCGCCTTTTATTATACCGAGAATATACGGGTGTCACTTTCCCTTACTCTACTACAAACGCCTCTGGTCTTGTGTCCAACTTATTCATTACAGTGGTGACAGCGGGTAACTTGGTAGAAATTTTTATTACTTTCTCCTAAGGGAACCCACTGATTCGGATAGTTGGTCACAAAATTGGGAAAATGGCAAGTACTAGTGCGTCTAGTGATGGCCTTACAAGAGAAGAGAGGGAGGAGATGATGGCAGGGGTGAGGGGGACAGTCGTACAGATCGATGAAGAAGTTATGTTGCGGTTACCTCCGGGTCCCGCAGTCCCGCAAGTTCCTGCAGTCCCGCAAGGTCCCGCAGTCCCGCAAGGTCCCGCAGTCCCGCAAGGTCCCGCAGTCCCGCAAGGTCCCGCAGACCTGCGGTCCCGCAGTTCACCGGCACCTCAACCATCGGAACTGCCAACCACCGGGAATAACATCCTCCCACCGTCTTCTGAGCGAGCAGAAAAGAAGGAACCGTTGGGCAAGTCGACTTTGTTCGCCCCCAGTGTTGCTGTGGCTCATACCTTGGGGGGATCTCCCGGGTTGAACCTAAAGGAACAAGGGGGGCGAGGGCTGGAACCCCGCACCGAGCAGCCTCCCGCGGGGGAAGGTCTGACCGGAACGGAGGGTGGCCCCCACTCTAACGGCCGGAGTCTGGTACCTCGGGGAAAAGTCGGGGACTTTGCCCCGATGGGTGGACTCGGAGTAGGTCGACTTTGGGAGCGGAAGGGACCGGCACCCCATTCTGGTCTACAACCCCCCATGGGGAGGTGGCCGGAGATGGCGGGTGGTCCCTCCCCACCCCATCCTGAGACGGAAGATGAAAAACGACTACCCTATAGTGTCACCCCCGGGGTTCTACGGCCGACCATTGACCGTGAGTCAGGGTGCTTGGCCAGAGGACCACGGGAATAATTCTCCTTGGTCAATGCCAGCACCCCACGTCTCCTCATCACCTGACCCGAGGGCACATATCGAGATCCCCACTGTCTTGGGAGGGGTACGTGTGGACCCGGATGAGGAGAGACGACAAGCCTTGTGGGTGCAACAATGGCGACTGAGTGAGGAAAGGCGGCGGGAGGAGGCCCGGTTGGCCATCCAGGAGGGAGAACGACTGGCTCGGGCCCAGCAGCTTCTGCGAGCGGAAGAAAAGGAGCGGGAGCAGTCCGAGGAGGAGCCGAGAAGTCGTCGCCTTGCCGAAGAGAAAGCAAGGGAGCTAGCGTCTTTGACGGAGCAAATGTCTTCAATGTCACCTGGTGAACTGGACCCCCCATCATCCTCTAATCCCGCTCCGCTGATCGACTCGACTGCCCGAGAACTGGTGCCGGAAGGAGGGCCTGCTCTGGCAGAATGGAAAAGATCAGCAACCGAACATGGGTTGTGGCCACCGTCACGATCTGGCCCGGCAGCGGATGCTAACTCGATGGGAAGTCGCTCGACTAGTAACATAGGAGGAATGGTGGGTGAACCTCACCCTCCCTCGTCGTCGTCTCGGTGCCTGTCTACCGACGCTCTGAAGGAATGGGGCCCCCGCGATGAGTTGTCCAAACTGATCTTTATGCCTGGTAAATTTGACGGCACAGGGCATTTACCAGAATACCTGTCACACTTCGACTTATGCAGAAGGGCCAATGGGTGGAATAATTTCGACGCGGGCGATTTCCTAGGCCTTAGCCTGACGGGAGTGGCCCGACGTCTGATATCAGGGATCGAGACGGGGACGGAGGCTGGGTACCTAAGATTGAGGCAGGCCTTGGTAAACCGGTTCCAGCCCCCAAATCAGAGCACCGTGTACAAGTCTAAACTACGTTCGTTAGAGCGTGCCAAGGGTACTTGTCTGCAATCGCATGCTGAAGAGATACAGAGATATATGCGCTTAGCATACCCATGTGCCGATGATTCCACAGTGGATATCATGTGCCGTGATCGCTTTATAGAGAGCCTCCCCGACGAACGACTGCGTCAGTGGATCTATCAGGCTATGCCAGACGACTTATCCGGCGCCATCCAAGTCGCCCTACACGCAGAAGCGTGCCTTCGGTCGGGAGGGGGCGACAGGGGAGCAGCTGCAGCCCGCGCGTCATCGACGACTATGGCTGAGGAGCTTGCAGCTTTGCTGAAGGAGATGAAAGATGGGCAGGCCCGCTCCGAGGCCTCCCTGGCTCGCACTGACACGGCTCTCAAGAAATTGGGACGTCCTCAGGAAAGCAAGAGAAGGGAGTCGACTCGAAACAGGTCACCTGTCCGTTGTTTCCATTGCACCAAAGAGGGGCACTTCCGGCGCGATTGCCCTGAGTGGAGGGCTAGAATCCATGAGGCCGAAGGACAGGGCCGTAAGGCCACCGAGGTGAAGCCGGCGGAAAACTAGACTCGGTCCTGACTGACTCCCAAGTCAGGACCGAGGATAGGCAGACAGAAGAGGCAACTACAGAAGTTAAGGGACGACTCGAGATGGGAGGAGCGGGCCTCCTGGTTGAGGGAACCATTGAGGGTAGACCAGTCCAGTGTTTGGTGGACACGGGTGCTACAGTAAATTTGGTGTCCCTAGCCTGGTGGCAGAAAAATGGGGGTGAGAGGGAGCTCCCCCCCCCTCCCAAGAGCGAGTCTATTCTGTAGAGGGCCGACTTATGCAGCTACGGGGACGTTGGGAAACTGCACTGTCTTTGGCCAGGGGAGCCTGGCCCATCGTCTTACACATAGCTGATATGCCGACTGAAGTGATTTCTAAGGGAGGCCCGCATGATGGTGGACATGGCAGGCGAACGACTAGCTCTCCCGGCTGCCCCGCGGACCACTCCTAGTGCGACTCTAGCTTGCCGGATAGTCAGCCAGAAGACTACAGTCTTAGCCCCGGGTTTCGAAACCGTCATTGTCGGTTACGTGGTGGGACCGTGGAACAGTGCCAATCTAGGTCTCGTGGAGGGCCTACGAGAGAAAGAGGACAAAAGAGGGCTCTTGGTGGGGAGAGGCCTGATAGACCCCCGTGAGAAGGTGGCTCCATTGCGACTATTTAATCAAGGTCAAGACCCTGTCATAGTCTATCATGACATGGAGTTGGCCACGGTGGAGGAAGTAGGCGAGGTCCCCACAGAGGAGCAAGAGGACAGCCCTTCTCACTGTCGGATAGTTACGTCTGAAGATCCTCGGGTGGAGCCTATAGTGCAGTCTCTGGTGAGTGGGGTAGAAGGCAAGGAGCGGGAGCAACTAGAGGAGTTGCTACGCTCCCACGCTGGCGCCTTTCAACTGGAACCAGGGGACATCGGCCGGGCTAACCTCGTGGAGCACCACATTAGGACCGATGGTCATCCGCCAATAAAGCAGCCACCACGTCGCCTGGCCCCTCATCGTAGGGGCCTAGTAGACGAGGAAGTTGACAAGATGCTCGAAGCCGGGACTATTGAGCCAGCCGAGGGCCCCTGGGCGTCACCCGTGGTCCTGGTGCGGAAAAAAGATGGATTGATGCGTTTCTGTGTCGACTATAGACGACTTAACAAGGCGACAGTAAAAGACGCATACCCCTTGCCACGGATCGACGACAGCCTGGACACACTGGCCGGATCTGAATGGTTTTCGACCATGGATCTGGTCAGTGGATACTGGCAAGTGGCTATGGCTCCAGAGGACCGGGAAAAGACGGCTTTTGCCACCCACCGGGGATTGTATCAGTTTACGGTTATGCCCTTCGGGCTTTGTAATGCCCCCGGCACCTTTGAGCGCCTGATGGAGGTTGCCATGCGAGGGCTCCAATGGAGCTCTTGTTTGGTGTATCTTGATGACATTGTGGTGTTCTCCCAGACCTTTTCCGAACACTTGGCGAGGTTGGGGGAAGTACTAACTCGACTTCAGAAGGCAGGGCTGAAAGTTAAACCGACTAAATGCCGGCTGGCGAGGCGGGAGGTTTCTTTCTTAGGCCATGTTGTGAGTCGGGAGGGCATCTCCACGGATCCAAGGAAGATAGAAGCGGTGCGCGACTGCCCTACCCCTGCTTCACTCACTGAAGTACGCAGCTTCCTCGGTTTAGCAGGCTATTACAGGGCTTTCGTGCCTGGCTTTGCTACTCTCTCAAAACCACTAACCACCCTGGCGGACAAGGGCAGAGTCTTTCGCTGGGATCACGACTGTGAGGCCGCCTTCAACCGGATAAAGCAGCTGTTGACTGAGTCGCCTATTCTGGGATACCCCCAAGAGGAAGGACAGGTAGTCCTTGACACCGATGCCTCCGATATGGGTTTAGGGGCTGTACTGTCGCAGGAACAGAGCAAACGCGAAGTGGTCCTGTCTTATGGCAGTCGTACTCTGACCAAGGCTGAACGCAATTATTGCGTGACCCGGCGGGAATTACTAGCGGTTGTCTTCGGCTTAAAAAAATTCCGCCACTACTTATTGGGTCGTTGCGTATTGATTCGGACAGATCATGCGGCCTTGAAATGGGTCATGTCATTCAAGGAACCCGAGGGGCAGATAGCACGTTGGCTACAGGTAATGGACATGTTCGACTTTTCGGTGGAACATCGCCCAGGAAGTCGCCACGGCAACGCTGATGGCCTCTCACGCATTCCTTGTCGCCAGTGCGGTCGCTCCGAAGAAGAGGGAGATGACGCTACCGTCTCTACCAGTCACGTCTTCGCGGTAACCCGCCAAGGTGCTTCTGATCCTGACCGGGCGGAGGAGGTACGGGGCGAGTGGCGAACCGATCAGAGGGAGGACCCCCTACTTTCTCAGGTAATACCTTGGGTGGAGAGTGGCACCCCACCTACGGCAGAAGAACTACGGGGAAAATCATACCTGCTTCGGTCCATGGCGGCACAATTTCAACGTCTCGAGATCCGACAGGGTCTCCTAGGTCGGTGGTGGTTCGCTCCGGGCACCACGCGCCACTTTCAGCTGGTGGTCCCTGAGAAGCGAAGGAGGGAGGTCTGGGAGTCTTGCCATGGGGCAGGCATCGTGGGGCACTTCGGTTGCACCCGAACGATTCGGAAGTGTGCGGAGCGATGGTACTGGCCGGAATTCAGGCGCGACTTGACCTACTGGGTGGCCACCTGCCCGGAGTGCTTGGAGAGAAAACCTCCTCATGCACCACACCGTGCCCGGATGGGGCATGTCCCTGTCGGTCTTCCGATGGAACGTATGGTGGTCGATCTTATGGGCCCTTTTCCGACTACGCTGGAGCCGCGTGCTAACAAATACGTTCTGGTCATGATCGACTATTTGACGAAATGGGCCGAAGCGGTCCCTCTCCCCGACCAAGAGGCCTCCACAGTAGGCCGAGCCTTCGTTGAAACTGTCGTCTGTCATCTCGGTCCCCCAGCAACGCTCCACTCCGATCATGGAAAGAATTTTCAAAGCCGACTGTTCCGGGAGACGATCCGACTGTTGGGCATCCTCCAAACTCGCACGTGCGCCTTCAACCCCAAGTCGGATGGGCTCGTCGAGAGGAGCAACCGTACCATCGAAGCCCTGTTGTCCGCCGTGGTGGCCCGGGACCAATCCGACTGGGATTTACAGCTTCCGTTCGTGATGGCGGCCTACCGCGCCTCCTCTCACTCCTCGACGGGCTTCTCTCCTAACATGATGATGTTGGGAAGGGAGACCATGGTTCCGCTGACAGTTCTGTATCCAGAGGAGGAAGAAAAGCTCGGGGAGGGGTCGGAAGGCTATGTGGCCCGTCTTCGGCGGTCTATGGCATCCGCGCACGGGGTGGCCTTGGGTCACCTGGGTACCTCAGTGGCACGGCAAGAGAGAAATTACAATCTTTACGCCAGGGAGCGAACAATTGCAGTCGGGTCTACCGTCTATTAGCTACACCCGATAAGGAAGAAAGGGGTCAGCCCTAAACTCCAACGGTTCTGGACGGGTCCCTGGGAAGTTACTCGTCACCTGGCCGGCTCCGTCTATGAGATTCGCATGGGACGAAAAACGAAAATAGTGCATTGCGACTCGTTGAAGGAGGTACCGCCTCCCCCGGCAGGGGTTCACCCGCTGCCCGCCCGGACCCCACCGGAGGAACTCACCGCCACTCCCTCGCCGGAAAGAGAAGGAGAGGGGTTCGTTCGAACGGTAAGAGGCCCCCCTGGAGGGGGGCCGTGGGAAGGAGGGGATACCGTCTTTTACCATCCAGCCGCCAAAGGGGGTCGACGGCCACCGTCTAAAATAAATTGGGACGGCCCCTGGAAGGTGAAAGCAAGAAGGCCGGACGGCTTCCTGGTTCTGGAAAAAGGGGCCGTAGAGGTGCTCGCCTTGTCTTCCCTGGTACGGACAACGCCGTCGGGAAAGGTTAACGACTTGTCACGAGGAGGTGCCCCCCGGGCCTGCGGCTTGCACCCCCTTGGTTGTCAGGGCAACCAACGGTCCCGCAGCGCTCCCAGGAGCGGGAGGCGGGAAAACTGGACTACAAGGGGGTCCCGCAGATTACGTAGCGTCCCGCAGCGGGACGCCGCCTCTGACGTCACAAAAGTATGGGAGGAAACTCAGCCAGAAATGTCAGTGTGGGACAGACTAGGGAAGGAGCCAAAAATGCCAGGAAATTCTAAGAAATTATCGTCCTACGTTATCCCTCGAGTGGCTAACTCTTCAGAGAAGCGACATCTGTCACCGGGTCCCGCCGCGGGACCACTGCAGGACCGCAAAAATAGTAAACAAGGGAGTCCCGCACCGTCTGGAACCGCGGAGGGGAGGAAGAAGGAACAGCTAACCCGCAAAAGTCCCCGAATTTCATCGTTATCCTCCAAATCTTCATCTCCTAAGCCTCGGGTGAGTTCAGGGAGAGGTGGCTCCCGTCTACAAGGGAGAGGGAGGCGAGAGTCGCCTGAAAAATCATATAGGAACCGCAGATCGTCGGCAGACGACCGGAGGGGAGCCCCTGGAACAGCCAGGTCCCGCAGTCCCCGCAGTCCCGCAAGGTCCCGCAGTCCCGCACGGTCCCGCAAGTGTCCACACGGCATCATGAAGGGGGCCCGCATTCCCTGTGATATCTGCGGAGCCGATTTTTCCCGCAGGCAGGCGATGACCAGACATCGTAGCCGGCAGCACCCCGAGGGAGAGCTAGAGGGATGGTTCTGCCCATATAGGAAGACGGGGTGCACTTACGCCACCGACCGCCAGGAGGATATGATCAGACACATCCGTAACAAACACCGTAAGCAAGGGGGGGCGGATCACCCTTGGGTGAGAGACAGCAAGCGTATGCCCAAACCTCGGGTGGTGCCCGGGCTCGCCCAGTCCTCCCCCTCCCCTAGGAAAAAGGTGGCCATACCAGTGCCCTCGGAATCGTCTGAAAGCGACGACGGGGAATCCAAAGACGAGTCCGGTGGCTCCGCCCCCTCCTCTCCGAAGTCCAGCCAACCGTCCGAGGGGGAAGGAACTCCGTCTCCGGTGCTGCCTAAGAAAGCCCTCCCACCTCAGAAGAGCCCAGCTCTTCCCCGCCCCGGGAGAAGTGGTGATTTCGGCGCCAGCCCATCCATTAGTTTGGGGTCCGCCGTATCACCCGTCTTGACGCCCGCCAAACTACTCCCCGATGCTAAGAAGGGGTCGAAGCGGAAGAGGAGCCATGATCGTTTCCCTAGAAGCACCTCGGCGAGCTCTGCCCGGCCTACCCGCTCCTCCCCGAGGAGCTCCAGCAGCTCGACCCTAGAGAGGACACGCCGCCGACTCGACTCCGGCTCGCCACGGGGCCGGAAGCGAGAGAGGACGATTGGCACCCCAGCTCCTCCATCTGAGACGGCCACCCAGGGGGAGATGGTGTTGGAACCTGCGTCACAGCTTATTGCGACTCCTCCCCCTGTAGCCCCCCCCCAGGCCCCCCAGGGGGAGACGGTGTTGGAACCCGCGTCACAGCCTATTACGACTCCTCCCCCTGCTGGGCCTACCCGAGTGGCACCCCCGACTCCCGCAACGCTGCCCGCTCCCCCCCTTGTCAGCTGGGGTCCGGCTACTAGCACGGCCGGCACGCCCGTCAGCAAAGAACTACTGATGTCCCTGAGCTCGGCGTATGTCGCCGAGGGAACCAGTAAGGAGGACATGGCGAGGAGGCTGACTGACCTTCTGACAATGTGGGGTGTGCCTACTACGGCAGTCACCTCTGCACCCAGCGTTACTGCCCCGACTCTAGCTACGCCACAGGCGTCAGCGACACCTAGTGTGGCGGATACCCCAGCGGTTAGGGCCACCGCAACGGCCCCTGAGGATCCGGTACAATACAAGAGCATATCTCTGTCTTCGGAGGAGGAACCGGAGGGCGCTCCCACGGGAGTGGATCTCAGTCCTCTCCTGGAGGCACTACCAGGTAGCCCACCGACAGCGTCTGCAGAGTGTCCTGCTTCCGGAGATGACGAGGGGGCCCATACGGGGTCAGCGCCTCAAGAGTCATCGGCCGCCGACCTTCCCTCGCCTGTATGGCCCGAGGCAACATTGGATCCCGGCACCACATCGGTGTCAGAGGCGCAGGTACCAAGCTCGGTGTACGAGGGGACCCTTACGGGGTCAGCGCCTCCTGACACCACCGCCTCGATGTCAGTACCTGCAGCTCCTGGGGTAGTCCAAGGGGGGAAGCATATCCCGCCCGACTACGCATTGCCCCTCCCATCGACCTCTAACGTCCCCGCCCTCAGTGACCCCTCTCGAGTGGACACTTCGGCCGCCACCATGGGAGGTGTTGCACTGCAGCATGTTGGGGAGGAGGAGGTCGCTACGGCTGTACGCCATCTGTTAGCCGCACAGACGCCTGTAGAACTAATCCCCATGGTAATTACTCTCACACCTGAGGAGGTCGGCGAGCTGGGACGAGTATGGGACCACACCAGCCCAGTAGAGTTGGTCAGACTAACAGCGGTCGTCTCCATGTCGACTCAAACGGAGGGGGACGAGCCAGCCACCCAGCCCGATGCCAAAACCCCATCATCACGCTGGCCGGGCACACCAACACACCGCGGCCAGAGAGGAGTCTCCACCGGCCCCTGGGGTTAGGCCTCACCCGATGCCACCCACCTGGTCATCGTTCCGCCATACCCCACCTAGCGCCCATAGGCGCCGACGTCCCCCACCATCTAATATGCCACCAGCGTGGTCACCATTCATGTTCATGCCATGGTGGCATGTCAAAGGGAGAGACCCCGACCCGCTGGAACGGTGGGCGGCCTATATGATCCCTCCCAAGAACCTAGGTCCTGGTTATGGTGCCATCACGGGTGATCTCGACAGTCATCTCAAGGTCCATGATGCAAACACCTACACTCTGTCGAACACCACATCCACTACATACCGACGCGTGGTACCCCCACGCCCCTCCACCTCAACAGCGCGAGGCGGACCAGACCAGCCAGCTCGACGTCGTCCTGCACCATCCGCGGCTTGGGGAGCCCCGGAGCCACCGGAACCTACGGCCGCCCGACCCTCAGACGCCTCGGGTGACCGTGAACCCCCCACTGTCGACGAGGAGGAGGTGAGCCGCATGTCTCATCCGCAGGAGGGTTCCCTGGCTTCGGTAAGTGAAATTCGCCTGTTGACAGACCGGAGAACCACACACCCTTTCGGGGAGGCCCCCCCTCACCAGTAATTGAGGTGGGGAGGGGGTGGAAGTATTATCGACTTGTATCGTCTTGTGAATTGAGCCAGCCTGCAGTATATCAGGCTGAGTCGTCTGTATCGTCTTGTGAATTGAGCCAGCCTGCAGTATATCAGGCTGAGTCGTCTGTAGTAACCTGTTATGTTATTCGCCTTATCGTAATTAGGGTCATCAGTACTGTGAAGGCTCAGGAAGGACCCGACACCAGCTTCCCTCATGTGGGATGGGGGAGCACAGGAGATGCGCACCGGGCTGCGACTAACCAGTTAATCAATGTTCTTTTGTGGTTGATTGCAGCACTCACCAGCAACGGAGGAGCAGTGAGGCCGGTGCGGGACCCTCCGAGCCGAGGCGTGCGGCTCGGACGAGATGACGCTGGGGCTGTCGCCCCCCAGGTCATGCTCACCCTCGCTGGGGCTGTTGCCCCCCAGGAGGCCCTTTTGGAGGACGCTGGGGCTGTTGCCCCCCAGGTTCGGCCGACACTCGCTGGGGCTGTTGCCCCCCAGGAGAGACAGTTTGCAACGTGTGAAGTTCCTGTTCTGATATTAATATTTGGACTCCTGTATATGGCAACTGCACCTGCCGGTATGGTTACGACTTGTGCAGTTCCTATTGTTGCATTGATGTTCGCGTTACTGTATATGGCATGTATGATCCTTTGTACTGTGTTCGCCTATACGACTGAAGTTACTAGGGCAACTGTACTTGCCGGTGTGGTTACGACTTGTGCAGTCCCAATTGCTGCAGCGTTATTTGTGTTACGATGTATGACATGTACGACTCTTCAAAATGTATTCGCCTATATAGCTGAGGTTGCCATGGCAACAGCGTTATTCTGGGTGATCATACTACTGATATCTGTTGAGGGGCCTACCGCAACTCATTTATCCTGTAGACCTAGACCGGCTGTGTGTGACATGACCTGTGCGGCCTGGGATGCTGGGATAACCGAGGGTGCCACCAGGACGGGGAATGCGTTCTCGTTGCCTGTTACTATGGAGATTCAACTTGGGGAAATGTTAACGACTCTTTGTCTACTATTGTACGACCGGGGACTTAGTCTACTACATAGTCAGGTTCAACCTATTGTCGCCTGTTGCTTATTCGGCTTTAGGATGTTTGGGCTAGTTATGCAAGTTACTATGGGAACCGATTCGACTATGGCTGATATTGTCCTCGAGGGGACCGCTGTGGGAATCACCAGCTTTAGCCTGAGTGCGCTCGATGTCGCAGGGCTATTTAATTTAGGAGGTTCATATAGCATAGCCCTATTCAGTAGTTGGCGTATAGGGGCGCCTTATTGCGAGTTCATTAATTATAATAGTTCATGCTCCCCCTCTTTTCTCGATGTATAGAGTTTGAATTAAAGGGGGAAGAGTGTGGCGAAGTCGCTTCGAGTCAACGACTTCTGCGGGACTTCGCGGGGCAGACTGGTTCGGTCCCGCACCGCGAGGTGGCGCGCCGCCCGTGGCGACTATATAAGGAGCCGCAGGGCGGCCGCCTCCTCAGTCAACCTCGACTTGTCGCTGGGTGTGGACCGATCCAGTCTCCCTAGCGAAGTTGGCTCTAGGAACGACGTTGATGAATGTTTGAGAATTGATAAGACATAACAACTGCTGTTTGTACTCGCCTTTTATTATACCGAGAATATACGGGTGTCACTTTCCCTTACTCTACTACAAACGCCTCTGGTCTTGTGTCCAACTTATTCATTACAGTATACACATATGTGCAGCTGGCAAGGGTACTTTTTTAAGGAAAAGTCCCTAGCAAGCCTCCTGTTTCAGCAACAAATGTCCCTAGCAAGGGTCTACTTTTGAGCAAAATGTCCCTAGCAATTAAAGGGGCCCTGGCATGGTGAATGCATGCCCTTATTAAAAGGTCACGTGACCACCCATTGACCAATCAGGGCGCTCCGCTGGTTCCTGCGATTTTACTAACGATTTTTCACTCTCCGATCGCAGCTCGATCATCCGTACCTCCTTCCCTCTCTGCCCCCACCTGGTCACGTGACAACGTCGTGACGTCACACGTCGACGTTTGGTGGTGAATCTCCACTGATTACTACACCAATGCAAACATGAGCAAATTGAGTATTTTGATGCATTTTCTGGATCAAATATTATGCAAATAATCCACCTTTTCCATTAAGATCAGAATCTGCAAATATTAGTATGAAAGACATCCAAAACATGGACAGGAGATACAGGAAATAGTCCGACGTAGCGTTACTGCGTACGTTGTGCAGCTTGGCACTGTACCCAGGTAGCACAGAGACATTGGCATAACGTTGGGCCAACGTTGGCCCAACCATCGGCTTTACATAGGCTGCCCAGCCTGCCTACGTAGGCCCGATGGTGCCAACCAAATGCATTAGGGAGTGGTCATTATTTATCAACAGGGGGGGTGGTGGGTTTTCGCGCGGACGCACGGAAATTTTTTACGCCCCCCCTCGACGGCAGTCAAAATTTTTTGTGCCCCCCCCGCGCGGGAGGCGCGGAGAGTTTTCGCGCCCCTCTTTGATCTATAGTAGCGCGCGGGCTTTTTTTGCTAAAAAGAGGGTGAATTT
This sequence comes from Acholoe squamosa, assembly GCA_949317995.1. Taxonomy (NCBI): domain Eukaryota; kingdom Metazoa; phylum Annelida; class Polychaeta; order Phyllodocida; family Polynoidae; genus Acholoe; species Acholoe squamosa. Next base: position 47,317,319 of record OX439047.1, read on the forward strand.
TTTTAGCCCCCCTCAAGAGGGGTCAAAATTTTTTTTAGCCCCCCCTCGGGAGGGGTCTGAAAATTGTACGCCCCCCCTCAAACCCTTAGCATCGGCAAATGGTCGGCCCCTGGGCCAATGTTGGCATTTGGTTGGGGCTAAAACTTACAGCTCTGGGGTCAGAAAATGAGGCAAACGGAGGGGGGGGGCTAAAACTTCATACATGATTTTCATCCCATATGGGGTCAAAAAAGTTATACCCCATCAAGACCGGGGGGTCAAAAGTTTTTCTTGCATCCGCGCGAACCCCCCCCCATCCCATTGTTAAAAAATAATCCAACCAAATGCCAACGTAGGCCCAACGTTGGCTTTTGGTTGGCAAACATCAGCATTGGCAAATGGCCAGGGGCCGACCATTTGCCGATGTCCTGCCAACGTTGGGCCAATGTTGGCATTTGGTTGGCAAATGCCACTGGTCGGGCCTATGTAGGCCCGATGGGCAGCCAACGTTGGCCCAACGTTGGCCCGATGCGTCGGCAAATTTTTGTGTGCTACCTGGGCCCCTACGTTTTCCTCATTTTCTGAGCCACGAGCTGTAAATTTTAGCCCCCCCCTATGTTTTCCTTATTTTTTGACCCCAGAGCTGTAAATTTTAGCCCCCCCCTCCGTTTTCCTCATTTTCTGACCCTAGAGCTATATATTTTAGACCCCCCCTCCGTTTGCCTCATTTTCTGACCCCAGAGCTGTAAATTTTAGCCCCCCCCTACGTTTGCCTCATTTTCTGACCCCAGAGGTGTAAGTTTTAGCCCCCCCCCTCCGTTTGCCTCATTTTCTGACCCCTAGAGCTGTAAATTTTAGCCCCCCCTACGTTTTCCTCATTTCCTGACCCCAGAGCTGTAAGTTTTAGCCCCCCCCTACTTTTTCCTCATTTTCTGACCCCTAGAGCTGTAAATTTTAGCCCCCCCCCTACGTTTTCCTCATTTCCTGACCCCAGAGCTGTAAGTTTTAGCCCCCCCCCCTACTTTTTCCTCATTTTCTGACCCCTAGAGCTGTAAATTTTAGCCCCCCCCCTACGTTTTCCTCATTTTCTGACCCCAGAGCTGTAAATTTTAGCCCTTCCCCCCACTGTTTTCCTCATTTTCTGACCCCAGAGCTATGAGTTTTAGCCCCCCCCCTACGTTTTCCTCATTTTCTGACCCCAGAGCTATAAGTTTTAGCCCCCCCCCCTGGAAACAAGGAACGACTTTTCACCACTTTGACACAAGTAAATTTGGTGAAAATTTGGTTCAGTAGAAATTCTTGTGAAATCTTGTGAATTTCACGAGTTCTTCACATTTTATTGTCAGATGCATGTAGGCCTACATGTGAAAGTCATGTGAAATCACATGAATTTCATGTGACTGCTGAATTTCACAAGAGATTCAATTCAAGAGATTCAAGATGGCTTTATTGAGTACAGGTACACTTATGTCAGCACCAGGTTTTCACATGAATTGCTGCTCACAAATTCACGTGAATTCACATGATCAATAACGTGAATTACACCAAATTTTCTTGTGAAATCATGTGAATTTCACGCGAATTCACAAGAAATTGTTTCTAGGGCCCCCTCCAATTTCCTCATTTTCTGACCCCAGAGCTGTAAATTTTAGCCCCCCCCCCTCTGTTTACCTCATTTTCTGACCCCAGTTGTGTAAGTTTTAGCCCCCCCCCCCCCCTACGTTTTCCTCATTTTCTGAGCCAAGAGAGGGGAACGGGAGTAGGAGCGACGTCAGTCTGTGAACGGCCCACCCGTGACACAGACGATACTCAGTCAACGACACTTACGTTCATTCATAAATTCGTTTTCCCGCGCTATGGCGGGAAAGCAGTGCGCTCGGACGGCACTACTTGTGCGTCATCACGTGACCACCTGGGTGCAGAGAGGAATTATATGACGTTCTGCTTGGAGAGTGACGATTTTTGGGTCGGTACCCATATTGTAGTTTGCCATGCCAGGGCCCCTTTAAGGGTCAACTTTCAGCGAAAAAGCCCGAAATTCAGAAATTTTCATGAATATTTTCCAAGTTTTCATGAAAATAGCATGAACAAAATACAAATTTTCTCCCAAACAAGGTCAGTTTAAGATATTTTGAGCAAAATCTAAGACTATTTTGTCAAATGTTCCCTAGCAAGGGTACCAGGTAGGGTTTTGAAGAAAAACCCAGCGAACGAGTAGCAAGGGTAAAGGGTAGTCAGGGGTCCAGCCACACACCCGTATAAAAAAAAAAATTGAAGTGCCCCCCCCCCCCCGTGGTACTACATGTATCTACATCTCATCGTAGACATGTTAATCATCGCCTCCTAGAGTCCTACTTCCCACCTCCCCTCCCTAGAAAAATGGACTGTCCTTTCAGACGTAAACATCACACGTTGAAGAAGTCCTAACCGGTATCATCAGTCATCTCGCATAATGGCAGTTTCACATCAAGTAACCCATGTTATATTTGACATGGATGGGCTGCTCATTGGTAAATATGCAGTATGCCTCTATAAGTTTACCCTAAAACCGTGTACTTTAACCATAAAACGCATTTCAATACAACACATGGACGATAATTGGTCATGTTAACTATTATTTTTGGTGTGTCCTTTTCCTACCAGGGGGCGAATGTGTAAGGGTTGTTGTAAATGTCCATCAGGTGGCATGACCATCTTTGGCGCCCTGCATTTACATTTATACATGGAAAACATCAGTCAGAATACTATATAGCTGGAGCGGATCCAGGATTTTAAAAAGTGGGTGGGGGGGGGGGGGGGGTCCAGCCCCCCCAAGTTTAAAAGTTCGGGGGGGGGGGCTTTCTGAAACACATTCCCAATCCTTCATAAATACAACAATTTAAAGGTAAAAATGCAAAATAAGAACCTGATCTATGTAATTTTTGAACCAATACCCTATTGGTGGTTTACTAGGGGGACCTAGGCCCCCACAACTTCAACCATCTTCTGCCGCCCCTGGCAATTGCAGCGCTGCAAAATAACTAGGGGGGTTAGGGGCATGCCCCCCCCACGAAGAAAATTTTTGAAATCTATAGACATCAAATGTTGCATTCTGATGCACTTCGAGGTCCCAATCCAGTAAAGCATTTTGGTGTACCATCAGCAGTAAACTCATGATAAGGCTACACCAAAAAAATAAGTTGGTCTACGGATTCCCTCTCCATATTTTCGGAAATACAAATTTTTGTTTTTTTTGAAAGAAAATCTTGTCCACGGATTTTGCTCGCTTCACTTTCTACATCTCTTTGTGATGTTTGGCAATTATTTCTTTTAAATAAAATTTTTTTTGCTCGCCTCACTTTTTCAACAAGGAATCAATTGGACGTCAAAAAAATAAATAAAAAATTTGCTTGCTTGCACCACTTTTTTAAAACCAAAATCCATAGACCAACTTATTTTTTTGGTGTGGCCTTATGAGAACAGGGAATGAAAATCTTCATCAATTTTGATAGCACAATGGTGTTTTAGGGAGGCTTGGGGACATGTCCCCTAGAAAATTTAAGAATTATGAATATACAAATGTTATGTGGAAATGCTTTGTCCTTTGTGAGGTTTTGGGGGCTGGTCCCTCAAGAAAAATTATGAAATATAGATGTCAAACTCTTGAGTTCAAGGGCTTCAACTAGCCTCAGGTATTTTTCAATATTAAACGAGGCAAGGGCTTTTGACACCACCTTTCTGACCTCTTGTCTACTAGCCCTTAGCCGAGTTTCTTATGATTACCAAGTTTCAATTGCTATTTTGGCCTCTAGCAGATTACATGCACCACCAAAAAACTATTCCATTACACAGCATATGCCCTATCACATCCTTCAAAGACCCCATGAGTCATATTTCTATTTACATGAAAATCTTTTGATAAATGATGAAAAAAACATTTCATGGGGTATGCTTTTCTTATATTTAGATTCCAAGAATTTGCATAGACCATCAAAACCTGTTATTTAGCCCTATTTCTGTTACAACTGAACCCCCAAAAATTAGTCATATAGTGAGACAAAAAGTAAGTTTTTTTTTTTTATCCAATGGAGAAATGCATGGTATTTAGGGCTCTTTTTACCCTAAATAAAAGGGTAATCAAACTGTCTTTAACCCCACTTATAGACAGATTTCAGATTTTTTAGAAGAGGAGGGCATAGAGTAGGTATGAGGGCAGTGCATACCATGGTTATCTGGGCAAATATCTTTTGATATAGTTGATTTTGAAGGCCTTCCAATTTGGTTTATTGATAGGTTTAATTCCAAGATTCTCTCATAGACAAAACGTTAGTCTTGCATTGGAGGTGAATCTAGGTCAGTACATAGAGGAGCCTAGTAGGCTTCTCTATGGTAAATATCAGTAGTGAGATACCTGGGCCCTTTAAGGGGATTGGCTTCCAATCATGTCCCATGGGAAAGGAAGGAAATGTAACAAGTAATTGTAACAAGGTCACATCACTTTGGCTACACTGTCTGTGATGTCAATTGTAGGATCAACAATGACTGTCTATGGATGGATGGATGGATGGACGGATGGATGGACTTATGTCGGGACTTATGTCGGAACTTATGTCGGGACTTGTAGGGACTTATGTCGGGACGATTTACTCAATATTTGAAAGCTATGACTGATTGGTCTAGACAAAGCTATAATTACCTAGGTAGGCATGCCACTAGGTGGGTTGGGGGATACTCAGGCATGCCTCAATACTCAGAGTTGTGCTGGTAGTTGTGTTGGATGGGGGGGGGGGAAGACAATCAAGCAGCTCAATGTGTCCTTAATGACATAGTGGGAAAGTCATGGGCAAGTCATCTAGCCTAGGCTCTGTACCCTTGCCTCGTTTCCTTTCTGTCTCTCCAAGACATACTCTCGACTCAACTGTTTTGAAATAAACGCTCTCTTGTTATTGCTTCAGGAGGTGTGTGGGCCTGCCCTTACCTCTGGGAAACTTTTTGAAAAATTTTGGTGTACCCTCAAGAGTATGTTCATGCACTGACGATTAAGGGAGTTTTGGGTCATTCCCAAAGAAAATCTTGTAAAATAATCAAACCTATATCTAAAGGGGCCCTGGCACGGCGATTGCATGCTCGCATTAAAAGGTCACGTGACCACCCATTGACCAATCAGGGCGCTCCGCTGGGTCCTGCGATTTTACCAATGATTCTCTGGTCGGTACCCATATTGTAGTTTGCCGTGCTAGCCCCCCTTTAAAGTATTTTGGTATAGGCAAGCATTTTCAGCAAGGGATGCAAATTTATTACTGATACCATACATACATTGTTCTTTGATAGAGTTTGGATAGCTTGGAATTTCTGTATCATTGGGTGTGAATCTATTAGTTTCATTTGAAAATCATTTGGAGCCTGCCCTCAAGAAAACTTTGAAATTTCTCACCAAAAAAAAATGTCAACTCATTGTTTAAAGTATTTTCATGCACCGTAAGTGATGAATAAATGGGATGTAAATCTGATAGAAAATTACCTGGGGAACCCCACATAGTATCCGCCGGGAGTATCCCATGCATAAGGCAATGCCTATGTTGTTACAGGTGCACATTGGGGGTGATTTTTGGTAGTTTACTCCTAATCTAATGTAATAATACCCTACATCCCTGACCCATTCCTATACCCCAGCCTATATCACTCAAACTCAACCTATAAGGCTCACCCGGGATGGGTTTAAGGTATAAGCTATATGCCTGTATAGGCCTGAGCCATGCTTTAACTATATGTATAATATGACATCATGAATGGGGATATACAAAATGTACATTTTGGGTGGGCGCAAAGGGGGGTGGGCCCACCTTTGGGGACCCCTATTTGAACATGTTATGGGTGGACCAAAGGAGGGGGGGTCCTGACTCACAGGACTCCCCCCCCCCCCCACGATCCGCCCCTGAATATAGTCTACATTTAGAAACCCCATGTGTTAGATCTATATGAAAAGAAACCTTTATTTGGTGGGTTTCTTGGTGCCCCCAACTCTTAAACTGATACGGGTTTGCCATTGATCAACAATTAAGGTTGAAATTGTCCTGGTAGCCTCTTCAAATTCAATACACATTCCTCTCCCCACTATAATTTATCCATCCCTTTGGTTGTGAACATAGGCCTACCCTTATATTACATGTATACACAAAACTGGAAACTCATTTATGGAGTACACAGGGTCTGAGATAGTGTGCAATATTTTACAACCTTTATTGATGGATTTTAAAATTGTTTGTCCCCCCCATTTGGTAGGGGTTAAAAGCTTTTGGGCACCCCCTTACGATATGGAGGAGCTGAAATTTCTGTAAAATGCTCCCCTCGCACCAGGATATGTTTTAAATTCCTCCTTCCCCTAACCAACAAACACACCAAGCCCCTGCATCAATTGTTAGATAGGCCTACTTAAGCTGCTACACTGTTTTGTTTTTTATTAGGCCACTCACTAAATGAAGAGTGTTCTGCCTGAAGCCTATTCTAGTACACTTACCTATGATGCAAAATTACATGAAATGTCATTATTTCCTTCTACCTTCTCAAATTGTCAATGTCATAATATAGATACATTTTTCTATAATTCTTTTCTCAATAAGGGAGTGGTCATTATCTATCAACAGGAGGGGGTGGTGGGTTTGAGGGGGGGCGTAAAATTTTCAGACCCCTCCCTAGGGGGGGGCTAAAAAAAATTTGACCTCTCTTTAGGGGGGGGCTAAAAAAATTCTAAAGCCTCGAACCCCAGGGAACGAATAAGTATCTACATAAGGGAGTGGTCATTATTTATCAACAGGGGGGGCTAAAAAAATTCACCCTCTTTTTAGCAAAAAAGCCCGCGCGCTACTATAGATCAAAGAGGGGCACGAAAACTCTCCGCGCCTCTGGCGCCGGGGGAGGGCGCAAAAATTTTTGACTGCCATTGAGGGGGGGCATAAAAAATTTCCGTGCGTCACTGCGAAAATCCACCACCCCCCTGTTGATAAATAATGACCAGTCCCTAAGTGCACAACTTTCGATGCAAGAAAGGTAGTCTGTGCCTTTATAGAATCCTGAACTCAGAGTATCTATAGGTGACTATATAATACTACCAACATAGAACAGTATGGACTAAAACTGCTTAAAATCAAGCCCCAGGTGCGCCTCATAGTTATAGGCTTGCTGTATGCTATGACTATGTCATGAACTCATGGTGGCCTTATACAGAGATGTCAGACCTTCAGAGGTCCGTCTATTTTCAGATGTTCAAACTTTCCCAAAAGTTAGACATCTCAGAGGCTTCTTCCATCTTATGGTCATAATATAGATAGAGCGAATTACATTAATCATAGATACCCTTACCACATGCCCTTTCTACTTCTATGGAGCATAAGACTGAGCAGAGTTCAGGCTTCAGCAGGTGAAATTAAGCATGCCTTGTGCTGCCCTCTAGCCTTTTCTAGACAAACCACCTTTCAGAGATCAGAGGATCTCTGAAATCTCATTTCAGAGGACATGAATCTAAGCTGGCTTCTGATTGGCTGAAATTCAAATGCAGTCTTTTAATTGTTTTTCTGTCACCATCCAATGTAGAGATGATTTTAAAGGTTTTTAATGAGGGGAACAGGTTGAAATGAAGATGAGATGGGTGCTTTTAGTATAATAAATTGAGAGAAATGGGTGCTTTGCTAACACCTAAAAATTTCAGAGGTTGAGCCCATACCCAACTGACATCTCTGCTTATAAGCGAGGTAACATATTACAGGATTACCGGGCGGGAGTAGCTCTGAAAAGGTATGGTACCACCAGATCTGTTATGAATGCTTTTCTTTATCACAGGCCTATCTTTATATAGTTGGAGAGTTCCACTAGATTCCTGCCTACGGGCATTGTGTGTCACACCAGAGATATAAAGCTATCTTTGTCTCTGGTCACATGTCATTTAAAGGGGGCTGGACCACTAAATTCATCAATGGTGACATGGTCATTTTTTAAAATCGACATGTGGCATGGGCTTTAGTAACATAGAGTCAATAAAAAGTGACATGCCATGGCCTGGGTGCTTTGACATAGGACATGATATATGTTCTTAGAGGTGACAGGGTACATGGGATTTAAGTGACCTGTGACAAGCATTTTTTCTTAAATCGACATGTGACATGAGGAGGGCCCCATACTGTCATATCTAGCTACGGGCAATTACAGTTACTATATGAACAAAGTGATAACAATAAGCTGGCAATTAGTGGATAATTGATGATAGCTTTATTGTACAAAGTACATACTGAAGAGATGTTAACTCATTGAATAGCTAGTTGGTAATGCCGCCAGGTATACATAATGGCCATCAGGTGTACCACCCCTAGAGGCAGGGTGTGGTACTACTGCATACATTATAGGCGAGTATAGCATAGTGAGCGATAATGGATGTTGTATGAATGGTATAATGTACAATATATGAATAAAGTAAAAGCGGTCGAGTACTCTACTTTATCACATAACTCCCTCCTTGGAAAAATTATTTTGAAAGTATTGAAAAAATAATACTAAAGTGATGGTGTCAATTGCACCAAAAGCACATTTCAAAGATCCACTATCTTAGTTGACACATACTAGATTACATGACATGACTAATTAATTTATCCGTATTCTATAATGGTTTTACAAAAGCAGCATTAATAAATTGTTAATTGTCATTAGATATTCAATGACTAGGGAAACTAACAAGATAGGCTGTATGGCAAAAGTACCGTGCTGTTATGTAACCAAATAAGTCATATATCAACATATAAAATGTTACCTAAAACAGTAATACAACAGTCTTATACAACGTATATACATCAATAACCAATTACAAACAAATATCATATCCTAAAATAGGCGATATTATTCCTATAATCATCAGTTCCAGAAGGATATTGTATAATTTCATGACCGTATTTCAATAGAAAATTCAGAAAATCCGAACCATAGGAATCTATGGTGCTTGTAGCAGTTGGTAAATCGAGATCTAAAAAGGTCAATTACATAACTATGAAGAAATTCAAACCTAATCATATTAATGGTGAATTCCTTTAGATCATGCCCTGAAACTTTAAATTGCACATGATCTTCAGTGCCTGTTGCCAAAATTTCAAAATATGAAGACAAATTAGAGTTTAAACATGTGTAGCATACACAATCTTCATCTGGATTATTTAAATGATGGAAAGAAGCTGTAATATTGCTAATGGCATTTGCCATATGGAGTCGGAATTCTAAATATATCAATGATTGGTTTCAAAGTCGTTAAATTTTGACACACAAATTTAAACCCAGAACCTGATATAAGTTATTAAATTCTAAGGTGATCATTATCATTGACACAATCTTCAACGTCTGAATAATACATTCTAATCTCATGTCCATGATCTATAATGCATCCTAGAAACACAGATCCATAATGATCAATCATATTAACAGCTGTAGGTTGATCAAAGTCAAAATAAGGCAATGTGACGACTGAAACTAAGTCTAACCAGTAATTATATAGCTGATCGAACGCAGTCATATTGATACTATAAAGTTAACCTTTATGTTCTGGTTCTTCTTCTAGCACAACTACTTCTAATTCTGACACAGTGACTGTGAAATGACTATTAGTTTCAGTCGTATAAGACGTGTCCTCTACGCCAAACAAAATGCTGGGGCGTCTTATAGCTTTCTCTCAGGTTGGGGCTGCGTCTTATATGAGGGGTAATTTTACTATAGAAATGTACTAATCTTACAAATTTTAGCCTTAAAATGTGCGTCTTATACGCGAAAATGCATTTGCTGAGTTTGGGGTGCGTCTTATACGCGCAACACGTCTTCTATGCAGGAGATTACGGTAGTGTTATTGTTTAGTTGTGTGTATTCGATTATCATGTTATCTGAATCGATCATTCTTTGTACATTCGGTGAACTATTGATGACAGAATTTGCAATATTCTGTCGGAGATCCGAGAAATCCATTGCTTGGAGATCAGGGTCGCCTACCATGTTATATAAGTACTAATATCAATCACTTAAAACTAGATTACACTTAATCCTAACAATATACACAATTGAGTTATCACAAATAAGGTCACTAGCTGTTCAGCTAAAAAAAAATTGAAAATTTGTCGAATGTATAAAAACTAACAGCTTGATAAGCTAGTGTGCTCATCCACTCTTACAATGGCTAATTTATGGGTCAGGGTATTCTAACAGACATACAATGTGTCTGAGAACATCGTGTCCATATTTAAATATAAAGTGAACATATAGTTCACCAAACGTATGTACTTAGTCTTCAAAAGACTTCAAGTTATATATATATATTGGGTTGTCCCAACAGCTATAAGTTTCCTTTAGAAAAATGTGAACGTTTTTAAAATACTCATTTGAGAGTTGCAATTTTACATTTAGACCAGTGCCACGACATAGAAAAACTTGGACTTTGTGTTTAGAGGCCCAAACAGTGACGTTATTGGTTATGTCATAAACCTTATTGTAATATTTGACTACCCATTCAAAACTGTTTGGCAATGTTACTTTACGAAAATCCTGGCCTTTATGCAATATCAAATATGCCCGTAGATGTCTCCTTTGCTCCTCCATTGGCATGGAGTCCCAGCCATACATTTGGAACATTTAGCTATGCGTCTGTTGTAAATATACAACCTAACAATGTGACGCTTGAAAACAAAGTTCTAACTGAGGTAAAACAAAATGGTGTCAAAGGCTAAAGTTACTGAATAGATAAATTCTGACTTGACATTTCAGACAATTGTCAATAAATAGTAAAATTTTGAAAACTTTCTGAAAACTGCGATTGAAATCACAATGTTGCTCAGTGAAAACTCTTCACATCTAGAAACTTGGCTAATATATCTACTGTCTTGATAACTTCCCTGAACTACAAACCTTAGCCATGGGTCAATACTGTACCTTAAATGATTTTAAACTAATATTTCTGAATCTCGACTATGGTAAAATCGTCGGTACTTAAAATTTTCTGAATGAGTGAAAGGCATGAAATGACCAATGGCCAAGTAGTAAACTACATGTAATAGCTTAAACGATTCATTAATCACCACTATGCATCTGCAATATGCGCTCAAACTCATGAAAATCATGAAATGTCAAGTATATGTCCATACAGCCATAATTATTAATAGCTGACCAAATGCATATGTAAAACCTTAAATGGTTAAAAAAAATCAGTCCATAGCATAGTAGCTATATAATCCAATGTAAATGTTCCTAACCGATATTATAAATGGGCGACTTATAAAATCTGTCAGCGACTTGTCTTACTCAGTGTCTATATGTCCAAAAATGTCAATATATATGTAAATTAACATGATGCTCGGTCACATGACAGAACGGTGTCATTAAATCATTAAAGGCAATAAGTGCTACAAAATCCAAATGTAGGCTTAATAATAGTTCTTGATATAACAATCGTCGACTTGAATGTAGATGACGTATAACTTCGCCGTGTTGGAAGTTATGAACTATAAATGTCTATATAATATCAATAATAATAATCTCTGTGTCTCTGGTTAAGTCCATATGATATAGATCAAGCGCTAGGCGCCACCCACATTTCGTAGGGTGTGATGATACTGTCTGAATCCTAATCAATCAGACCATCTATGTATGCGGAATGAGTGACACATTTAAAAGCCGCGTCAGCATCACATGGTTCCTGACGTACATGCCTAGGGTATGCATCTCTGCCACAGCGTCGGCGATTGGCTGACTGATGGCTAGCCTTAGCACGTCTCGTCTTTGGTAGTGCTGGTCCCTGCATTAAGGTTAGAAAGTAAGTAACCCAACTGTCCACTGCATGGGCCCAGCACACAGAGTGATCAACTGGATCCGTCGATGAAAAATAGAATTGAACAACACGGATCAGTTTACCATAACAATGATTATACATTATGAAAACATTGAAAAATAAACCCACAGGATTTTATCTCTATGAGATGCTGAATTCATTACATTAAATGGGCTGTCCATATCAATACTTATAATGTGCGTGTAACTCTACTATTCATAAAAGTACACCATTTATATAATAACATCTTATTTACTTGGCAGAACTTTAATTAAGGTGATACTCTATGCATTCATAATAATACCATGTCTTTGAATATATATGTGGCCAGGTGAGGGAAAACGTGCCTCCTGGGGAAATGGCTTTTTAAGGTTTAAGTCATGGGCTTTAAAATGAGATATCTTGAGCTAAAATATCCCAGGTAGTTTTGCTGTAATTGCTTCTCAAACTTAAGTTGGTGTGTACAACTGAAAATGGGAAATAAGCTCTAAATGCATTATATCCTATCATAAACACTAATAATGCAAAAAAATACAGTTTTGTGGAAAAATAACCAAAGAAATGTGATATTTTTTGTCATAAAATTAGTTCTAGAGGGAATTTTTTAGCTCTGTTTTTAGTTCTGGGTTTGTGAAGGAATTTCAAAAAAAGTTTGTGGCAAAACTTCCCAATTGGAATTGGGGAGTAGTTTACATGGCAACCAGAAATTGCCTTATCTACCAATTTTCTATGTTTCCATGGCAACCAACATTCCAAAAATGGAACATTTTCAGTGGAGATGGAATGATTTTAAGTATACCACTGGTTTCCTTTAAAAAAATTGGTCTAAAGCTTTTTTTTTTAGCATATTTGTCAGTGTTTTACCCATATACTGCCCCCTGGTGGCTGAAACCAATACTAAAAATCCCCCCCCGGAGGCACGTTCTCCTCCGTTGGGCCACATATATTCAAGTTATTTCAAATATTCTATAATATTATCTTGGCAGAAATGAAATAAGCACATGCATACAGATAGAAAGTGATAAACTTAGTAATAGTACAATCTTAACGCTATGTAGATATTAGTAACTTAATACTAAATCTTAATCTAATTAAGCATATACATTTTATTAAATAGGCGATAAATGCAACATGCTTATAACATCACAACACAAACCACACATCACACGTCTCTACCATTGTGTGGCGTCATGGCGTCACTCAACAATGACATGGTGTTGCCATGTGCATCAGCTATCATAACGGTGGCCTCAAATGCACCAGTGTTTGTCACATGCCTCATTTCTGCACACCTTTAGTGATTTTGGCATTGTAATCTTCATCAGTCGTCCCGATGTAACATACTCAAGCATGCCGAAGCACTCCCAGCTGAGCTCAATGCGACGACAGGTGAAACGCGGGTGGCGGATACCATGAATCCTGGGTGTCAATGGGAAGGTGATGGAGGAAATAGGATGAAGGATAGGACAGATTTCAAAGGCATAGACGGCATCTTGAAACTTAATTTTTAGAAAAACTTTGGTGCCGGCGGGTCCCATGATATGATATCTATTAGCATTCCATCCACTGGAAGGCTTGCTGTAAGCTCTATCCTTAATAATGAGCTGTTCAGCATTTTTCACAATATCTATCACATAACCCTCTTGTGTATTCAAATCTTCCACATATCTCGAAAAATTGATGTGAAATTCCTTTAATTCAGGGATTTCCAAGTCAAACAGGTCTCCCCCTCCATATTTGTTGAAATTAAGCTTAATGGAGAGAAACAGTGGAATGTTAATGCCAGTGTTTATGGTATAATTTGAATCAATCTCACACATGAACATATTTCTGTTCAAAATGAAGGTGGTGGTAATTAGTTGACACTGACAAGGCAACTCCACAATGCTTAAGGGAGCCATTGTAATCAGCGTGTCATTTTTACCAATACACCTCATGTATGCTGTTTGCTTTGCCATGATTAGCACATGTATGTTCGATGAGATTGGAATATGATCAAAATCTGGCATTCTCTTTGATGTAAAATCAAATCTACACAAGTTCGTTATGACGTCATAGTCAGTGTCAAAGAATATAGCTGACAAACATGACATAGCATTTATATGTCTATAAATAGCAGGAAACTTACTATATCTAGGTGAGAAAGTGGTTGAGAAATGCATGTCATTAGATAGCATGTATCTAGCATTATTATGCAATTTAGTGTAAGCCAAAACATTAAAACTCTGTGTCATTGTAGGTACTTCAACGAGTACAACCCTGTAGATGTCAAAATCAAATTTATCTACAGATGTTGGTACCTTAATTTTGATGCTAATTTTGTCAGCGTTGAGACTGAAATCCTCAACAATTTCTGAATGATAATAATAATTTGCATTTTCATGAACCAACTTTAAAGTGAAATTTCTAAAGAAAATCATTTTCCAATCATCCAAGACGATATGTAGCTTATGAATTGGAATTATCTCACGACTCAGCTTATTATAACTGAGCTGATCTAGGCCATACAGTAGGTTCACTAGGTACTCATAATACATTTGCGTTTGGATAATTTTCTAAAGACTATGCTCATAGGCCATAGAATGTTGCAATTTTGAATAGATATCCACTGTCGATGGACCATTCTGGGTATTATAATTATTTTTCATACTTACTAAATTCTTCGCCATATAAAACCTGAGCTCTGCCCATGATCTACACTCAACAATCTCCTGCATTCCCCAACAGGAACCAGGATCTATTACTCATCACAAACACACTTCCTCCATGACACTCTGTGACATAAGGTACAAGGATGTAATAACATTCCAACCTTATCTACGCATACACAGTCTGACTGGAGGAAGTGCGATCCACCTGTGGTGCCATATTTGGAATGAGAGGATATTTCACAACCTCCCCTCAGTCCTCATTAACATAATCTACCCACAGGTGGCACTCTCTCCTTATGACATGTGTCACTATTCTATTGAGCCACATGTACAGAACATTTCACAACACTGTGAGCTGCTCTAGCCCTCAGTATATAAGGTAGCTTGAGCAGCTCCCAGTCATCTACTCCAAGCTATCTATTCCAAGCTATCTATTCCAAGCTCTCTTTTCCAAGCTATCTATTCTAAGATCATCTCTCCCAACTTACACCTTACACCTATACCTAGAACCTACGACAGGTTGAGCTATAGGATCAGAGGCAGAGCTTAGACCTTGGCGAGTGTTATCATTGTTACCACCTTTATGAAACACTCATGTCAGCTATGCAATAAAAGGATCAACTGAACTTCCCTGGATTCCGTGTACATTCACTTCACCACATGTAACCGTCCGTTGACACGATGGTGGATGAACCCTCCAAGAATATCCCACTACCAACCTCTCATTAAACATGAGCAATAGTGAGACATCACCTAAGGAGCCAGCTTCAGAACAACGCACCTTTACATCACCTGGGCTAGACGCGCCCAACCATTCCACAAGTGATACTACACACCACCTCCAGAGGCACAAATAGCCATCACCAGTAGCTGACGTGCCGTAAAACACTAACTAACTAACCACCTCCAGAGGCAAACTTCATCACCTGACGCCTTCAAAATGACCCAGCTATACCCACCCGACACCCCAAGGAACACCACCCCTGGTAGGAGCTATACAGCGCCACAATCTGACGCCGACAGCGACAACCCGAGGAACAGTCACAACAATTAGGATTCGGGGATGTGACTACGGCACCTATAGTCACCGCCCCCCCCCCCCCCCCACCCTAAAGGAACCGACCATACGACCGCCCACCACTATTCCTGCTCCTGCTACCAAGCAGAATTAACTCTCAATTGACTCTCACACCTCCAGGACTCTTGCACTGACAATAAGGAGCACAGCCAGGATACCTCAATTCTGAGACTAAAAAGAAAGTCTAGTCAATACGGACAGCAAGGTAAGGCCATTTTCGTTGATACAGAATTGACTAAGAGTGCAGTATCTGTTAACATGGACAACCACTTGTATAGAGCTCTCGTTGATTCTGGCGCCTCCTTGTCCTTATCAACCAGGAATGGTTGATAGAATAGCAAGCACACATCTTGATATATGTTAGGAACCTTAGACTCACAGTGTTACTGGCTGACAAAACCCTTTTTCCCCCAAAAACATCTTACAATGTCTATAGTCAGAGTATAGGCATTGCCCCCCCCCGCCCCCCACCCCAGCCCTACACCCCAATCTATTATTTCTAACAAACTCACCCATGGTAAATTTCTTACCACCCTTAAAACAGACATACATAGAACCAATTAGACACTACAGGCATATTTTCTTCGTGTATAGATGTTTCCCTCTCCATCTCCCATATATTATTTCAATGGAGAGTACTCATTAGAACCACAAAATTCAATTATCCCCCTCCAACATATCAAAACCTTAGTACCACAACTAAGTGGGTGACATTGCCAAAAATTTTATTTAATTTTCTGAAGGCTCAGGCAGCCGTATACTGGATGATCTGGTTGGCACGCCACATAAATTACCCACGGTCACAGCGTACGCTCGGTTTGTGTCCCATTAAATTGGGGCATGCATGCGCCGGTTTGTTACAAGCTCAGGGCTCCTCTATACCTTAAAGTATTACCAAATGACGGCCTACTGTAGGAGCGCAGTTCTCTTGCATCCTGATCCGTGTTTATACCTCCGTTTACCATTGGTACTGGAATGTTTGGTGAGACACTTAATCAAATAATCCAGTACAGTTCCCTGCTGTGTTATCATAACAGGAACAAGTGAACCCCCACAAGCTGACTAATCTCAGCACCACAACCATCAACCCCCCATTATAACTACAATATTCAGATCACCCAATGATCATCCACGCCCCTCTAGAAGGCCCATCAATATTTGCATATCACGATGTACAAGTGTATGCAAAACAACCAATAGCTAGGCCCCGTGCCATATAAGGGTGAGACATACCTCATCGGGAGGCATGTAATGAGGAATTAGCCAACCTCATTAAGTGCTTATAAGCCTCACCCTACCCCCATCTTTCCCACTTCCCAAACAATATACCAAACTTACCAAACCCAGTCACCATATGGAGCAAGTATCCGGAGACCACAGGGCCAAATGCCGAAGCTGCCATGCAACCAGCCCAGGTAGGTTTTAGTCTTATGTGTCCATTAGTAGCGTCATCAATTGTTCTAGCATGACAATGATGGATTATGCCATCATGTTACCCAGATACCCATTACATGCCAATGGTAGTGTGCGCCCAGAGTGCTTTGTAAAATGTGATAGTTGAATTCGCAGTCCAGTTCATGCCTTTCTACGACGGCCTGACCACTTTAGATCTTACTTATCAACCTTTTGGCAACACCCCACCCACCCCACACACAACCCATCCTACCTCAAATTACCCATTTATAATACTAATTTTTAAGCCTTAAGGCACCAAAGTCATATGGATTCAACCCAGGGTGGCCCATCCATAGCCTTCCAGGCAGGCCCACATGGCAAATAAGAACAAGGCCATGGATCTGTTTGGCAAGCTGTTCACTGTTATCAAGCCAAACGCCCCCACCACTGTATTGAACCATCTTAGCTCACTAGTCACTAAACCTCTTACAAAAGTCAGGGTAAAAATACATCGATTACTGGCCATAGATTAACCTAACAAGCTAGTCTATTTAGAAATTGTGCCTATCAGTGTCCTATTAGAAACACACCCCAAACAACAGACCCCCCAAAATTTTGCATTAGACCTTTCATCTTTCCAACCCAAAATTCCGAAAAATTCACTGCGCCCCACATCCCACCCTTCTCTCTCACACAAAACCAAGCCCCCCCCCCCCACTTAACAACCCAAGCCCTATTTTCCCACCCAAAATCAAAATTTGTATGGATCACTATTACAGTAGAGTACATGTGCACTGGCAGAATCAAAACAAACCGTTTCTGTCAGTATACCCGTAACCATAACAGCGGGGGAATCACCCACTCTATTTATAGAACAGGTGTCCCCACGCTGTAATAGTGGATGCCCGGCTAGTTTAGCCACGGCATCATCCCCCGATCCAGGAGAGCATACCAGATAGAAGACTCGGGCCCAAACGGCAAGCATTTAGGGCTCTGCTAAACCCCAAGAAGCCCAGTGTCCCAACTATCTATATATGTTTAAACTCAACCTGGCTGAGAGGGCCACATACATAGTCTATGGTAGGTAAAATTTCGACTCACCATTCCAACATGGCCGATTTGGGTTCATGACGGAGACCACCGTCCCACCTCAGCGACTGCCGGCCACCCCCACAATCATATAACTTAGGACCGTCCCGAGGTTATACCCAAATGTCAGTAGCATTTGGAAGATACCATCACATTTATGTGGGGATGGCAGGTAGCCCTCACACATACGCCGCAAAGACGCTTATGTGGGGATCGCCCCCCCCATCTAACCTACCGTTCACCCCCAACCCCCCCCCACCCCACCATGAACCCCCCAGACACCCAAAACACATCCATACACAGCCATGATCACACATAATGAGCTAAAACAACATCATAGCCACAGCTAAGCCTAACTAATACAATAGACCGGCCTATACTAATGTTCATCAGTATTGGCACCAGCTGCAACGTCTGGTCCGACAACTTTCGCGCCATACGCGGCAGCCCGGCGCCATCTTGGTTTCGTTTTAATTACCGAAACTGACGGACGTCACGGCCGTCACCATGACTACCATCGGTCATGTGACACCCGCACGTGGCACCCCGACAATAACAACAACATTAGCACATGTTCACACTTTAACTTGCTCAGATCAAACTTACCTTAGTATCCATTGATCGCTCCGCCGGGCGGAACGATCACCCACTGGATCTGCGTGATGCTGAAATACAATCCAAGAAACTAATTAGACCAAAAAAAAAAAAAAAGCCCCACGTCTCGACCCTCGAAATTGTCAAAAATCCAGGTATCGCCTATTTGTAAATCAGAAAGTACTTACAATCCGCCCGACATGGTAATTGTGAGGTGGAGCACAGTTCCGTTCGGCATTATAAGATCCACCTCATAAACCTCCATGGCGGCGATTATGTAACATTATGACATCACAGACGGACGAGTCCCCTTTTATAGCACCCCGAATCAAAAATTTTGGCGACACAGAAAAGAAATTTTTTTTTTCTCTTTTTCGCCCCCCCCATTTCGGCCCGAAATTTTAAATTTTTCCCTTCAATCAGCATCAACAGAATTTTTGTCAGGATATTTAGACAGGTAGGAGTCGACCTGAGCAGGTCATATTAATCCCCATAACTTATCTGATTCTCGCCATTATGGTGCAGCGCCAGCTCACTACTACCACCTGGTGGAATTTAGATAAACCAACCATAGCGTCCCTGGATACAGGACCCGCGCTAAGCCAAATAAATCAATTGAGCTCTGTACTTAGGTTTTGTACGTTAACAAAATGATATTGATCTCACGTCCCTTTTCTGTATTGACCGTGGCCTGTCTGCAACCCATAACGGACAAACTATAGGTCGATGAATTGTCTCCTCTTCCTGCTGTTTCCTCAACAGGCCTACCACCAACAAAGCATCGTTTCCTTCAGTGCCAGAGGCCAAACCCAAAGAGAAAGAACCAGTACCATCAAGTCCGGAAACAAGCAACACCAAAACAACATGGCAAATTATAACCAGTAGCTCGCCATGGCACTTTTCAGGCCACAAAATGACAATATCACCATAAGGACACCAAAGCCTACTTCCCAACAGCACCCAAATTGACACTTCAATAGACACAAATAGACACTTTTTCAAAACCAATTTTTGTATAACCATATTTTGGAGCCAAATTGCTGAGACACAATTGTGACGTTGATTTATGATTTCTGATGAATTTTATGAGAGACACACCAAAAATATCCTTCTGGTTTGCCTCCCTAGGTGCTATAAGATTCATCACCTTTACAACTGTTTTTCAAGCTCAACTATGACATGTATTTATGAGTTTTAGTCAAATTAGTCATCCATAATCAACAGGTTGTATACATCCCATTTTTGTATACTTTC
This sequence comes from Acholoe squamosa, assembly GCA_949317995.1. Lineage (NCBI taxonomy): Eukaryota > Metazoa > Annelida > Polychaeta > Phyllodocida > Polynoidae > Acholoe > Acholoe squamosa. The sequence goes on from OX439047.1 coordinate 47,337,180, forward strand.
ATGAAAATTACCATGTTTCTAGTCAACAGTAACAATGAATACCACCTTGACTTATACCTTATACCCAACCGTGCAGCAGACGCTACACAACTTGAGTTATGAGCCCTGGTAATGTGGAGCCAAAGACTCATCACCCTTGTGTTGATCGTTGACCCCTCAATACCAAGAATCACCAAACTTGGTTAATTTTCATCTGGATATATTTCATTGCGTATTATTGTACAAAACCAACATGTTATCAAATCAGAAAAATTTTCATTTTTCCCACAATAACATACCGGTACATATATATTTTAAGCATTGTACATATCCCGGCATTTAAAACCTGTATATATACATTAAGTCACTTGATCCACACAAAAACCTTATTTTTGTAATTCCATATAGGAACCTTTTTTTTTATACTGCATATAATGTCAAACCCATCAGGTTTTTCACAAAACCCAGTATTTGCATAATAACACCCATAATCGTCAATGGACTTGGCAAGGCCTCATCTTTTCTACTTATTTTTCTCCCTTTACACTCGTGCAGAGACGAGTAGGAATGTGGGGATTTGTCAATAGACCATTCTGGGTATTATAATTATTTTTCATACTTACTAAATTCTTCGCCATATAAAACCTGAGCTCTGCCCATGATCTACACTCAAAAATCTCCTGCATTCCCCAACAGGAACCAGGATCTATTACTCATCACAAACACACTTCCTCCATGACACTCTGTGACATAAGGTACAAGGATGTAATAACATTCCAACCTCATCTACGCATACACAGTCTGACTGGAGGAAGTGCGATCCACCTGTGGTGCCATATTTGGAATGAGAGGATATTTCACAACCTCCCCTCAGTCCTCATTAACATAATCTACCCACAGGTGGCACTCTCTCCTTATGACATGTGTCACTATTCTATTGAGCCACATGTACAGAACATTTCACAACACTGTGAGCTGCTCTAGCCCTCAGTATATAAGGTAGCTTGAGCAGCTCCCAGTCATCTACTCCAAGCTATCTATTCCAAGCTATCTATTCCAAGCTCTCTTTTCCAAGCTATCTATTCTAAGATCATCTCTCCCAACTTACACCTTACACCTATACCTAGAACCTACGACAGGTTGAGCTATAGGATCAGAGGCAGAGCTTAGACCTTGGCGAGTGTTATCATTGTTAACACCTTTATGAAACACTCATGTCAGCTATGCAATAAAAGGATCAACTGAACTTCCCTGGATTCCGTGTACATTCACTTCACCACATGTAACCGTCCGTTGACACCACTGAAAATTGTTTGACATGACTAATGTTCTCCTCCTGATAATTAAATACCCTCTCGGTTTCCTGAGTTTGAATCTTGACTAGATTCACCAGTTTATGATGAGAATAGACAAGTTTGGCAAGTAAAATATCTATCTCAATTCTATAATGTTTATCATCATGAATTGTAGCGTCTAAAATCCCTAACGCTTACCTCAACTAGTGCATTTTGCCCTCTGTGCTTATACCACAATTAATTATAATGCATGTTTGTGTCTTTTATAAATGAATTTTGATTTAATGATGGATATCACAGTGCCAATATCGCTGTTCAGCAAATCTAGGCGCTCACTGAGAGATGAATTAAAGCTCTCAGTGCACATATACTTTGGTGAATCCAAAGTAACGGACTCAGTCACATTGAAATCAACGGTTTAAATAGATGATAAGGTTCAAATAAGACACCATAATTGTGTCTCAGATTTGGGGTATGGACTGTGTCGCCCATCCATGCAAGCATGAGGATATAAAATATCCTGAAAATAGAATAAGGCACATTCCATGTTAAGTAGGGAACTGCTGTCCAGGGAAGTTTCTGTGCCATAGTACATTTAAAAATCAGTTTTTACTAACTTTTTGGACTTTTTTAGGATTTCTAGAACTAATTAAAGAAAAATGTCCACAACATAGATTATTTTCGTACTTTTTGCATGTGGGGGGCCTTATGATGAAAAAGGCTGCTTACTGAAAACACTATGTCCTGAAGCATGATTACAATTATTGATCCATTACAGTTGGCAAAGAAAATATATGTATGGTATCAAATGTGATGTTTTATAGTTTTTTAAGTGTTAAAATTCAAAAAATAAAAAATTCCCCTAAATTTCCCCATTAAGCTGACGGACTGGACCTCATTATACCAGTGTCCAGTATTTTAGGGTGACCTCCGTTACCATCAGCCTTTAGTGGCCCTTACCATGATTAAGCACGTATAATTAAGGTGGAAACAAAAATAACCGATACTAGTCCAAAGGTAATGAAAAAAGGAAACTGTATACCAAAAATCAGATTGATTGATGGTATATCTAATTTTCTAGAGAGGAAATACTGTAAAAAAGTGACCTCCGTTACCGGTGACCTCTGTTACCGCCCACCCCCATTTTCAGTTACCTCCATTTCCATAGCCTGCTCACCCACCTGAGTCAAGCCACAATGTCAGCTTTAATATCCTAAGTTGGTCAATTCATTTTTGACACACCTTGAAATCCAAATATTAGCTACACCTTGGGTACAAGGTCATGACATATTTGACCTTGGCCAAGGTCAAGGTCACCCTTTTCAAGGTCAAACACCTAAATCTGGCAGAAATTAGGTAGGAAATCATGTTTATGGCTAAAAAATTGGCTTTAATTAACTTTTTGCCATGCTGTAAAGTATAAAAATGGCCACATCTTTGAGTCCTTTTTCATGGTTCCAACAATGGTTGACCTTAGACAAGGTCAAGGTCATCTTTTTCAAGGTCAAAAATCATTGAAATCAGCTGGGAAATTAAATTTATGTCCATAAAATTGGTTTAAATTCACTTTATGTTATGCTTTGAAATACTAGAGTGGTCTACTTGTTGAGTGCCTTTTCAAGATCATAACATGGTTGACCTTGGCCAAGGTCAAGGCCATCTTTTTCAAGGTCAAACACCCTCAATTCAGCTGAAATTAGCAAAAGAATCATGTTTATGGCCATAAATTTGGCTTAAATTAAGTTTTTAACACCCATCTGAAAACCTAAAATGGTTTTCTCTTTGAATACTTTTTCAAGGTTCCAACATTGTTTACCTTAGCCTAGGGCAAGCTCATCATCTTCAAGGTTAAACACCTAAATCTGGTTGAAATCAGGCAGGTATCTGAACGCTGAGTGTCTTTTCAAGGTCATGACATGGTTGACCTTTGCCTCGGTCAAGGCCATCCTTTTCGTGGTCAAACACCTGAATTTGGCTGAATTTCTCAAGGGAATCATCTTTATGGCTATGAAATAGACTTTCCATCTCTGGTTTTCCCAAATACAGTGCTATAGTGATGCATTTATGCAGTACAGGCAGTTTAAGGGTTTTGAAATCCTTTAAAAAATTAAAGTGGTCTGCTCGACTAATTTTTTCCCCCTATCTTTTGTATTTTCCCAGTGTTCCGGGGAAGCATAGGAAAAAAAATCCCCACCTGTTCAGTTCTCTGACAAATAATGTCTACCTTTAAAAACTTAAAATGGTCAACTCTTTGGGTCCTTTTTCAAGGTCCTATCATTATTGACCCTAGCCAAGGTCATCCTTTTCAAAGTCAAAACAGCAAGGGGATAAAAGTTATGGCCATAAAATTGGTTTAAATTCACTTTTTGACATGCTTCAAAAATTCTAAAATGGTTTACTTCCTGATTACCTTTTCATGGTCATAACATGGTTGACATGGTCAAGGTCCTCCTTTGAAAGGTCAAACCCCCTATTTTGGATAAAAGCAGCAGGGAAATTGCATTTATGACCATAAAATTAGGTTAAATTCAATTTATGGCATGCTTTAAAAAATACTAATGTGGTCTACTCCAAGACCAAGGAAGGCCATAATGTGGTAGATCGTGCTCAATTTCAATGTTATCACTGGTTATCCTTTCCAGGTCAAACACTAAGGTATTTTAGTCATTAAGGGAATCATATTTACAACTACAAAATTGGTTTATATACACTTTTTAACATGCTTGGAATTCTAAAGTTGACATAGTTGACCTAGGTATATTTATAGGTCAAAGTTGTGTTCCACAAGGTCAAGGACACTTAAAATTTAATGTGACTGACTATAGTATTTGGTGGAAGATGGATTTTTAGCCAGACCCTGGGTTCTCTGTAACTGTTACAATATCAACTATGAATGAAATTGAGATAATCAAGATGGCTGCCAGAATTAGATCAAAATCTTGGAACAATAGGGTGTTTTCAAAAAATGACTACTCGATCCCTAATCAAAATAGAAAGACAAAAAAATTAGTACTACCGGTAAAAGTACATTACTGAAGTCCAGGAATCTATTCATGACATTTAGAACCATGTATAAGTAATGGCAGCCATTTTGAACTATTAATGAGTGTTACCCTGCATATTGTTAAAGATATATTAAAGAATTACCATTTCTGCTTCAAACAAATATAAAGGCACAAATCACAGGTTAAATATTCAGAGATGTTACCAAAGGTGTTCACAAAGGATGATCTTGACCTAGGCTAAGGTCAACAATGTTAGAACTTTGAAAAAGTATTAATTAAACAAAAAGAAGACCATTTTGACCCATCCTTAAAACTAAGGGATAGGCCTCAGAGAAAAGAGTATTTAAAAAAAGGTCATCAAGAGCTTTCATTTCATATAATGCACATTAATAAGAACATGGGAAGTATATTGAAACCATTGTTGAAAGATATCATGCGAAATATCTTAAACTGTAAAATGCCTCATAAAGGCTCTGGTCCCATATTCACAAAACCAATCAATTTCAGGAAAATTAATCAGTTACTATACTGTAATGACACTGATATACTTTGTGTTATCTCTGAACATACTGTTTTGATAGTTCACATTACATCTTCTGAAAGCTGTTGGAGTGGCATTTCCAATACAAATTTAAAGAAAATTCAAAATTTGATTACCATGGCAACCTGAAATACTCTGTTGTCATTAGTTAATATCCCCCACTTATATCAGCATATTAGTCCCATCCAGCAGGATCTATGATTTTACACTATTCAGAGTGGGAATCTACCTAAAAATGTTTGATTCAGTTAAAATGACATTTATTCTAATAAAATTACCATAACTCATTTTTGGACAAAACAGCATTTTTACCTTTAAATGGCCTGTTTCTGTGTTCTCAAAAGTGTAAATTTTCTCCCATTTCTTTTAGGATGAGCTGCTAATAACCAGCCAATTTGAGGTGTTTAACCTTGAAAAGGATGGCTTTGACTTTGGCCAAGGTCAACTGTGTTATGACCCTGAAAATGCACTCAAAAATTAGACCTAGTATTTCAAAGCATGGCATAAAGTAAATTCAAACCAATGTTATGGTCATGAATTTAATTTCCCAGCTGATTTCAACGATGTTTGACCTTGAAAAGGATGACCTTGACCTTGTCTATGGTCAAAATTGTTGGAACTATGAAAAAGACTCAAAGATGTGGCCATTTTAGTATTTTACCGCATGCTAAAAAATTAATTAAAGCCAACTTTATAGCCATAAACATGATTTCCTTGCTAATTTTTGCCAAATTTAGGTGTTTGACATTGAACAGGGTGACCTTGACCTTGGCCAAGGTTAAATGTGTCATGACCTTGTGCTCAAGGAGTAGCTAATTTTTGGATTTCAAGGTGTGTCAAAAATGAGTTGACCAACTTAGGATTTTAAAGCTAGACATTGTGGCTTGACTCGTAACGGAGGACACCGGTAACGGAGGTCACTTTTTCACAGTACTTTCTCCCTAAAAAAAATAGATATACCATCAATCAATCTGATTTTTGCAATACAGTTTCCTTTTTTCATTTTCTTTGGACTAGTACTAGTTATTTTTGTTTCCACTTTAATAATACATGCTTAGTCATGGTAACAGAAGTCACTCACCTTAAGAAAACTACTTCAGATTTTGCCAGGGAAATGCATCTAGTCCGGAGATGTCAGGAGATATCAAGTCCTAATCTGGCACATAACTATGTTCCTAATTGATCTTCATTTTAGTCTGGTATTAACCAGAATATTCTTTTTATTTTCTGCCCAGGGCCACTAAAGGCTGATAGTAACGGAGGTCACCCTAAAATACTGGACACTGGTATAAAGAGGTCCAATCCTTCAGCTTTTCCTTGCTAATTTCTGCCAAATTTAGGCATTTGACCTTGAAAAGGGTGACCTTGACCTTGGCCAAGGTTAAATGTGTCATGACCTTGTACTCAAGGAGTAGCAAATTTTTGGATTTCAAGGTGTGTCAAAAAATGAGTTGACCAACCTAGATGTGGCCATTTCTAGTAAAAAGTAATTTAAGGAGTGGACTATCTTATCATCTTAAAGCATGTCAAATAGTGAATTTGAACCAAATTTATGGCCAAAAATTTAATTCTCATATAAATTTCAATCAGATTTAGAGGTTTGACCTTAAGAAGGATGACCTTGACCTAAGATAAGGTCAATGATGTTGGAACCTTGAAAAAGGACTCAAAGACTTGACCATTTTAGGATTTTAAAATATGTCAAATAGTGAATTTAATCCAATTTTATGCTAATTTCTGCCAAATTTTAGTGTTTGACCTTGAAAAGGGTGACCTTGACCTTGGTCAAGGTCAACATGTCATAACCTTGAAAAGGTACTCAAGGAGTAGATCTTTTTTTTTTAAGTTCAAATTGTGTTAATAAATGAATTTAAACCAATGCTATGGCTCAATATGTGATATCTTCGATTTCTCATTTTGTTGCTGTAATAAATACACAAAAATTTGCAAAATCCATCGCTAAGTGTGACTGTAGGAAATGAAGCGCCTTACCAGAATGCAACTAGGGTGGCTGAAGCCAACATGATCACTGCTGTTGTACCAAGTAGCTGATAGAATACTAAATCACAGACTGACAGTGGTTGATTGCAATTGCGATTCCAAGTCGGCGGCTTAGCCTTAAAAATTCATGGTTGTTTTGTTTGTTGTTTTGTTTGTAGTAATAATATATTTTCAAAATCACAGATGTTGTCTGCAACTTTGAAGTAATCATAACAGTGGGCCAAATTAATAATAAAACAACTGGTGGAAAATGAATTGTGAAATTCAATTCCAAAGTCAAAATAACTGCATAGCGCAGTAAGAAAATAAAAATCAGATGAAATGATTGTATGCATGGTAGCCAATTATAAATCAATCTCAGTGTTTATCTGAGATGGTGCACTTGTGTGCCCCTTAAAGAGATTATCATCCACATGTCACTGAGTGTATACCAAACAGCTTAATGCGCGCATGGGTTAAATCCCCTGACGCTCATATTGTATTCACAATGAGTGTGTTTACACTCGCACCTTATGGTGGCTAATGCGTCCTACAGACGCCATTAAAAGACGCTACCACAACATTCACCTACTACCATTGTATACAAGTGAGCCATTAAGGTGCCAAACACACAACACCTGTGTCCCTAACACCTACAAGGACTGACAATCACACCTGTGTTGGTCTCACCTCTCAGTGCGCACACAAAGTCTGTGTTTATGTTGTTGGTGGCTGATTGATATGTCAATGCACTAAACACTTATATCGACTCACTCCACCAACACTATACAGGTCAGACACACACACTGTGTGAATCAAGTGGGCCATAAAACATCTGGCCTCCTATCAGTGACTGATTTGGTGGTTAATTAGAAGATTTTAGAACCAGATTTCAGTATCCACCTTTCTGAAATTCGCTCTCTTTAATCTTTCTACAAGCACTGACAGTTTGATGGACCAATTTCTAATGTATTCTAATGAATTAGCCCCATTGAAAGCAGCAACTCTATGATTAAGTCTAGAAGACCTGCATCTGCTAGACTCTAGTTGTTTAAATTATGCAAGTTAGATGATGGGATAGTATCCAAATCTCCCTCAGAATGGCTGTGACGTTTCTTACTGTATCTTTTAGAACTAGAGCTATGTCCAGATTTAGAATAATGCTCTTTATCACCATAACTCTTAGACTTATGCTTATCACACTTCTTAGATTTATATTTCTCTTTTTAGAGAAATTTCTCAATATATCTGTCATCTCCATTCGACGATGCAGGTAAATCTTTGCCGCTAGCAGATGAATTAGAAGCACTCCTATTATGGCCATTCCCAGAGCTACTTCTATGGCTACTAATATCCTCGAGCCTAATATCCTCTGTTTATACGAGCCTAATATCCTTTGTTTATACTTGTCACTTTCTGATGAGACTTCTTTTATGCCTAGAACGGCCTCTTTCATCTTCTTCTTTCTTCATACTATGTTACCTCATGAAGGGTGAAAACCAACCCGCATGTCAGCAATGTCAAGTACCTCTGACAATGGAGCACCTGGTGCTGTCATGTCAGCATCAAAGAGGAGTAGGGACAAGCACCTTCATGGTCTGTCCATGAACAGTGTCTTTACCAGCACTGGTAAGAAAGAACTTCTGACCTTCCTCAGGGAAGTGAAGATGTTCGAGAAGCTCTGAAGCAGGGGGAAACACCTCCCCTCAAGTATCGGTCAGGTGGGCTGGGGGAATGATCCTCCAGCCCGGCTGGAAGAGTAATCTTCCAGCTATGTTGGAAAGTGGCTCTCTATACTCAAACCCTGGTAAGCTGGCCCGATTGGTATAGAACAATGACTGTCCCGCCGGTGTCAGGATAATGGACCGGTCAGATGATGTGTCAACAGTCTGTGGCACAGCATCTGGGTGAGGCAGCACGATAAAGAGGGGCCTTGAGCCACGAGCAGTGTCTCACTGCTACAAGCCGTGTCCCACTGCTACAAGCAGACTCTCAAACACACGCACGTGCACACTCACATTCACACATTCACACACATGCGCAAATTAAGTTTGAGAAAAGAATGGACTAAATGTCTGATAACCAATGAGGCAGTCCCATGAGGCCTACAGCCTTAGGACGTTAAACAAATCAATCAATCAATCATACTATGTTGTAAAGCATTCAAAGCTGCTGTGTTGATGCTCTGATAGTGTTCATTCTGCTTAGAATAACTGTTTTGGATTTCAGCTGATTTCTGCTGTAAATCTTAAATAAATGCCAATGCATCCTCTAACATTTTAGGATTTTCGTCCCCCATGTTGGTTATTGAGTCACTGACTGACCAGATGGAGTCTATACCAACATTCAAATCAGAAGCATGTGCCTCAACCACATTAGTAGTATCAGTATCCCCAGCACCGAAGTCAAAAGTGGAGGATTCAGTAATGTTAGATTGTAGGAAAGCACCAATAAACTTATTAGAATCACTTAACTGCTGATGATATGCATCTGTGCGATCATGCACTCTAGCTGCTGCTGCCCCTGCTGCTGGAGATGGGTCGCGCTGTGGCGAGAAATCCAATATTCTCCCCACCCTCAAATACCTCCGTGAGAAATCTTCCTTCCACGGATCTCAGATTCCTCTGAAACCCAGTATTCTGCCTGGCTCGCCAATCCTTACGTCCACGTTGTCGGCCTGACATCTAGACGCCTCCATCAGGAACAAAGCACTCTGCCTGTCCCGCACAACACTGCACCGTGCACTATCACCAACTAATTTGCCAAAAATTTGCTAGGCCCATGAGAAAGCACTCAAAAACTGTTTGTTCTCCACCACATGTCATATCTAGCTATGGGTAATTACAGCAACTATATGAACATAGTGATAACAAGAAGCTGGAAATTAGTGGATAATTGATGATAGCTTTATTGTACAAAGTATATGCTGAAGAGATGTTAACTCACTGAATAGCTAGTTGGTAATGCCAGCAGGTGTACTAGCACCTGGCTGTATATACATAATGACCATCTGGTATACCACCCCTAGAGGCAGGGTGTGGTACTACTGCATACATTATAGGCGAGTATAGCATAATGAGCGATAATGGATGTCGTATGAATGGTATAATGTACAATATATTAATAAAGTAAAAGCGGTTGAGTTCTCTACTTATCACAATGCAAACACCCTCATTCCGCCAACTATAGAAACTGTTGGTTGCTATCAGAATAATGTGCAATCTATGATGTTTCTGACAGATTCTGAGGCAATTTACACAAAAATCATGGACATTGTTTGTGGTGAGCATAACAAGAAGTTTTCCTGGGATATAAAGGTGAAAATGATGGGAAAGACGGAGACAGCTGCAGGAAAGGTTTTGATAGGCAAGTCTTGAAAATGTCTAGAACTTTTAAGATCTTAATATTATATATCTTGATTTAATCGAATTCAGTTCATCCCACTAAGTAAAATAAATTCTTTCTCAGAATTAAGTACAGTGAAGAGAAAGAAATGTTTTAAATTGCACATACACCAAAATGCAGTGGAGCAAATTGATAAGTTATTTTTTTCCACAACGCTGACTGGTTTAGGATTTATTGCAGATGAGTTAGGCTTACCTATCACCGTGGGGGAATATGTTTCCAAAGTGGGAGAACTCCTTAGCAAACTCATGCCAGAAGTACCACTCCTACCAGGTAAGTTGGGGGAAATGGACGGTAATTAAATACTGTTTATAAATAATGCTTAAGATTTATTTCAATACCTCTGTACCCCAGTTCTTATTCGAGACTGGCGCTTATTTGAGACCCTGGTGCTTAAACCGTTATAACTCTAGTGGAAGGCGATGACTTTTGGTGTTGTAAATGATTAAAAGTCACTTCACTAAACTTCGGATTTTAAAGGAACACATGGGGGATAGGTATTAGCTTTGTATGTGAAATGTAGTTCATATAAAATCATCATTACATTGTTCTGAGTGCTAATGGGGTTGTCATATCTAGATGCCCCAAAACTTTGACAGGCGGATCATGTTGCAATGAGATGAGTCTATAAATGAAGATAGAGAAGAGTAGGCTTCTGTGCTCTGTCCATATTCATCATATCAGACATTGCTCTAAAACTGCCTATCTTTACCAGGTGCAGACAAACTTGTTCGACATCTTCACAAGCATAAGGTCCCTATGGCAATTGCCACAGGCTCTGACCGTAATGGTTATGACTCTAAGACGTTGCGTCACAAAGAGTTTTTCGGGCTATTTGATCCCATCGTGCTCAGTTCAGAAGACCCTGATGTTAAACATGGTAAGCCTGCACCGGATTGCTTTCTTGTCGCTGCTCGACGCTTCCCAGACAACCCAGAGCCGGCCAAGGTGAGTAAACTATGGCGATCCCCATACTTATCAACTGTATAAGAGGCGCCTCCCCCACGTGTCTGCTCTATCATTTTATGTGAGAATTGATAAACGATCCCTTCCAAAACCATAGATCTGTTAGCATCTCGGAGTGTACTCAGTATTTTGCCTGAATTATCAGTGATTTCTGTAAATTGTGTTGGTTTGCTTTTGGCAAGGAGGTAGGTACAAGTCCCTCCTTTATATGTATAGTTTTGGGAAATTTGGTTATTTTTCATTGTTATAGAAAAAATGTAATAAAAAATCAATGCACTAGAATCTTTGTCATCTATTTCAGTGCCTAGTATTTGAAGATGCACCTAATGGGGTGCAGGCAGGTATCGCAGCAGGGATGCCTGTGGTATGGGTTCCCGACCACAATATCGATTGCGCTCCGCTCCAGGACAAGGTCTCGCTCCTTCTTGACACCTTGGAAGATTTCAAACCTGAGACGTTTGGACTCCCGCCATATGTCACGTAATCTATTAAAGTAGAAACAGTAATGTACATTTGAGACGACATATCTATTTCTTAAACTGGTGTTTGATTTGGAGTACTACCGGTAGTGTGTGAGTTTGTTTGATTCTCTCTGTTCTTTATTGGATTACTATTTAGTTAAATAGTATCACAGGTGCCATGAATTCCCGTTGACTACGATTATGACTAGTACTTCCCCTCAATACTGCATTTAGTATGTTATTTGACATGGGAACCGTCTGTCTACACGATGTGTTGATGTTGATCACTTTGTACCTAACTGAATTTTCTTAGACTGTTTACAAAAAAGAATCTTTTTACTCAATGCCAGAGAACGTCGTATTCTCTTAAAATATGCTGCCAATTTGATAGCTATTTTCTCTTATATATGCCAATATAATATCCGACACGACTGCTATTGTGGATTGAATTAAATTAAAGCTTGAACGTATGATTTGTATCGAATGTATGATTTGTATTGTGTAAAGGTAGACTGTACTGTGAATATGTCAGTAAATGGTGCGAGTGGAATTTATACACAGGTATGGAATATTTTCTTGAAAGTTATGATTTAATTATGAATACCGGTAATGAATGTACGGTGGATTCTATTGTGATATTCAAATAATGGTGCCAATAAAGTCCCCAAATAATAATAAGAGTGACAGTTTTTTATTTGATAGGTGTGTGGAAACCTAGCATGTTGTGCCCATGGGGCCAAGGGTATTTAAGAAGCCAGTAAATTCTTAAGTTATTTTTGGTGACACATGCCGTAATACCTTTGGTATAAGACGAACCAACACTGGATATGTTATAAGAATATAACATTGTGTAACTTATTCTACTCAATAGATCTTCTGAATTAAAACCCTGATGGAGGCTAGTATCTCCTTCCCTCACTGTTTGAGTCTGAATGGGTTTGTAAACCGTGTTTAGGTAGTGCAATATAAATTGTAAGGAGAGCAGTTGTTTCAGGCCATTTTTGGTGATATTTGTGTCATTTTGATTTTTTTTAAGCCAGATGTGAAAAATATTGGTAAACTCACCTCACCTTAAATTTCTATTCTCTGTAACCTAAAATTCACCCTTTGTCCTATAAATATCTTGTGACTGTGATAAACTGAAGTACCGGTAGTCCTTGTACTATGATTGTAGTGTACAGATAAGATTTTGAGTACAGTTAAATAGTTATCTCTCATCACTATCTATCGTACCGTAATCTCCCGCGTAGAAGACGCATTGCGCATATAGGACGCACCCCAAACTCAGCAGAAGCATTTTCGCGTATAAGATGCACCTCTTAGGGCTCAATTTTGTAAATCCAGTACTGTTCTATAGTAAAATTACCCCTCGTATAAGACGCACCCCCAACTTCAGAAAATCCTATAAGATGCACAAGGCATTTGTTTGGCGTAGAGGACGCGTCTTATACGCGAGAGATTACGGGTAGATTATGCTTTATACACTTTCTGACTGATAACGATGGCTATTAGCGGTTGTCTTAAAGGCACCCAGACGGAACACATGCATACAATGTGTTGTAAGTAGAACATGGTGTTTGTTTTTCTTATCCAAGAGGGAACTTAGTACATGTACAATATATGAGAGGAATTGTTTTATTCTATAGACTTCTCCCTCCTTTTATATGCCTTCATTGCATTTCCCTCTAAATCAATTTGTCTCCTCACTTTATAGTCCATGCCATAGATTTGTTTCAATGAAGGTTGTAACACAGAATGAATGTCCGCCTTTTCCTCCTGAACATGCAAAGTCACGTTAAGTGGTTTGAGCTACAATGTCTAAACAAAAGAAGATATCATTCTACATCTACCATTGGATGCAGTATATCAATCATCTGGATTTTCTCTGCATATTGGTTTGTATACCTCCATACTGTCTCATACTAGTACTTACCTATATCTATCTTTGTTCTGACAATAACCACACATAAAGGATAATCATCGGTATCAACATTAAGGTAATATGAAAACCAAGATTGGGTATGGAGGATCAGCCACTAAGTGCTCTCATCTTGATTTACCTTGATAATACCAGGTTAACGACTAAAGGTACTTTAATTACATGTTAAAAACGGTTACACCTCATCACAGGTGGGTCATTAGCAAAGCTGGTGTATAGATCCAAGGATGAATACACACGAGGGAACCCCTATGATAAAAGTGAGGATAGTGTGATAGATATATACATGCAAGTATTCAATTATCGGTAACGTTTGTTCACCACGGCGTTTCTTATTAAGCTTTCATGTTAGGGACTTCAACTGTACTCAGGGCATAAAATGGCTCAATTAATGGTGTAATGTGACGCCTCAGTAAGCTTGGTTCTCAGCACGAGTTTAATTCATCAATTGCTCACTTAATCTGATTAAAGGAAATTACTATGAAAAAAAGAAGTCAAAAGACTACTGGAAGTACTAATTGTATTTGATATGACGGGTATAGGTAGATCTAATGGTTCCCTCAATTTTCTTCACGATAGGTTAGGACAGGGGTTGGACGAGTTCACCTTGCCATGTTTCCAAAGGAGAATATTGATGATGCCATATTATATGTGAAGGAACATTGTGACATAATGAAAAGTCCACTGGTAAACACAGTTTCCATGTTACCTAGTGCCAAGGATACTTGTGTGGACTGTCACCTAGTGACAGCATCACATGTGACTGTTGCCTTGTAATGGTGTTCTGAATGACCTCATGCCCCTCTGGCATAACCGTCATTCGGAGTGGTAGCTTAGTGGGGAACGGACGAACTCACCTAGCCCTGTCGAAATCTTATAATGAAAAGTGAAGGATGTAATGTAATCCATTGCTGTGGCCTTGGAATAAATATACATTGAAATTTTTGAGGAAGAGTTTAGCATGAAGTGAGTATTTCGTCGCCTCAGTGCAGCAACGGTGTAACTGCATCTGGCGCACCCAGCCAAAACTATTCTCTGAGGCACCTCACTGAGGTACCTTTTGCCTTGTTGACCAAAGAACAGTTACATTCTTGTTGAACTGAGGCTAAGGTTTGATTTTACTAGATACCCCACTATGCGTTGTGCATGAAAGTACATGGTATTGATATTTGGTTTTACTTTAAGATTACTTTTGAAATAACCTGTACCAGGTATATAGAAGAGCATCCATTCAAATGAATCTAGTCTTAGCTTAGAAAGTCTCATATCATATAAGCCTGATCGTTCTACAAATTATTTGTAAAATTAGAAGTATGAAGCTTCCAAAGATTCTCTATGATGTGTGTTTCAGAGTGAAGAACCACTATAAGGTGGTTAGGATGGTGGCTGTTCTGTGCTTCATTTTAGAATATGACTCAGACAGCTGCTACCCGCCTTGTGAGGAAGGAATCACGGCTACCAAACCACAAATACAGCTACTCCTGAATCAGGTACAGGAAGGAAGGCGAGCTTCTCAATGTAGTACCATGTGATGATTACAGTGGACTTAAAAAGACTGACGTTGTAGATTGATTATCAAAGAGAAGGAAAGTTAGTTGGCAGTACATGTAACTAGAATTTGGTAAGGGAGTGATCATTTTTTAACAGGGGGGGCTGGTGGGTTTGCGCGCGGACGCCCGAAAAAGATTTTGACCCCCCTCTCGGGGTAAAATTTTTTCGACCCCCCCCATAAGGGACAAAAATCGTGCGCGAACATCCCCTTTTAGCCTATAGTAACGCGCGGGGTTTTCCACTGAAAACAGGTGAAATTATTTTGACCCCCCCCATCAGAGGTATTGAAAAAATTCTGACCCCCCCGGTCAAGGGGTTGAAAAAATTCTGACCCCCCCTCAAACCCACCGCCCCCCCCCCCCCCCGTTGTTAAAAAATGATCACTCCCTAAGTACTGTTTGAATACTGGTCTTTCATAGGCGCTAGGATAAACATGCTTCTAAATTCAGGTGCTGCTATTCCTTTTTTCCTATAGGCGGGAAGAAGGAGCAATATTATGAAGGATCTGGACAGGTCATATCCACTAAAACGTCAGAGGATCGTGTTTAGTTTCCAATCATTATGGCTATGGCAGGTTCAGGTTTTGGCTATTTCAAGGTACAACTCATTCATTTCCTCTAGTCTAAGGGAGTGATCATTTTTTAACAACAGGGGGGGGGGGCGGTGGGTTTGAGGGGGGGGTCAGAATTTTTTCAACCCCTTGACCGGGGGGGTCAGAATTTTTTCAATACCTCTGATGGGGGGGTCAAAATAATTTCACCTGTTTTCAGTGGAAAACCCTGCGCGTTACTATAGGCTAAAATGGGGACGTTCGCGCGCGATTTTTGTCCCTTATGGGGGGGGTCAAAAAAATTTTACCCCCTCGAGAGGGGGGTCGAAATTTTCTCCATGTATAAGCCACACCCTGAAACAGGCTCAATGTGGTTTGTGCGTGCAGTGAAATTATATTGTTGTAGTTCTTTATTGGGGCTAATTGCCAGTCTCATAAGGGCCTGGGCTATTGAAGTGTGCAAGCTTCAATGGGCAATTACGGGGTATGTTGGAGGACGGAAAATTCAGTGGGGCGCTGTGTCCTGTTCTGTTTGTTTTGAACTAGGATGTAATAATAATTATATATCGTTCTTTGTTTTTAAGAAATAATCTTACGTGTTGGTTATTAGGGCTGGCATGCTTATGGGAGCCAGGTAAAAGCAATACCTGTGACCCATCAAGATAAAACACCCCTCCGTGGGGGATTTCTAATTCCCCATTTGGCCACCAGGGGCATTGGAGGGGCAAAATTGTTCTAAAATTATTATAAAAATATGTTATGCTAAATTTTTATGCAGAATTCAATGGTCTTATTTAAAATGCACCATTTTCAGTAGAAATGACCCATATTTGGATGGCAAAATGAACATTTTTCATGAAAAATCAACAAGTTCCTCCGATCCCCCTATCAAGTCACGCGAGGACTGGCTCGGTGATCCTACCAGTGTAGAGGACGGTGAAAATATCAAGGATCACCGGGACTCGAACCTGGATCTCTGGCATGACATTCCAGCATGCTAACCATTACACCACGATCCCTTGCCTGATATTTCCACCTTCCAACTACACCTGGATCGGTATGATTCACACAAGGGGAGCAGTGATTAACAGGTAACTGGCCCCTGCGGGTCAATCTACCAGGCACAAGGATTTCTGGTCCCCTACATTTCCATGGCAACCAACAGTCTGAAAATGGGACATTTTCAGCGGAGATGGAATGATTTTAAGCATACCACTGGTTTCCTTATCAAAAATTGGTCTAAAGCTTTTTTTTAGCATATTTGTCAGTGTATTACCCATATACTGAATTAAGAATTGCATTTTTTGTCCTATTACTAATTATGTACTTAATTTCATTATTTTCTACCTCAGCCGCATTCATCGCGGTCCATTCTGGAGGCGCCACCCCTCGCTTGTTGGCCTCATCTATGGCCCTCTTCTTGGCCGCCCGGAAGGCCCCCATCCGCCTCTTCCTCTCCTTTCCGCGCTCTGACCGCTTGGCGTCGCAGCGCCTGGGGGACTCCCTCTTCCGCTCGTTTTCACGGAGGTTAACGACCTTCATGCCCTCCCTCTCCTTCAGGCGGTCCATGTACGATGTCTGTGACTCGGAGTGAGTCACCCTCTCACCCTCTGGCAACTTCTTACGTCCCATGCTGAGAAAAGAGTAAAAATCAACTATGTAATATGTAACAACAAATAGATAGATATTGTGTAAACAATTGATTTATTGACCATGCTAGGATACT
This sequence comes from Acholoe squamosa, assembly GCA_949317995.1. Classification (NCBI taxonomy): domain Eukaryota; kingdom Metazoa; phylum Annelida; class Polychaeta; order Phyllodocida; family Polynoidae; genus Acholoe; species Acholoe squamosa. The sequence continues at coordinate 47,354,578 of OX439047.1, forward strand.
GTGCAAGATTACCGACACATTGGGAGACATCCGGGAAGCGACATGTGTATTGTATCTGAGAATTTATCAAAAATTGACCTACCCCAGATACATGTTGAAATTTTTTTGTTCAGAAATGAAAGGATGACCATTCCACAAGATAGAGGTACCATAGGCGAACATTGTGTTAAATTTTTGGGGGGGGGACTACAGGATAAGTACTTTTTTATGCATAATAGTGGTGCCATAACGCGCTTGATCAAAATAAATTCTTCTATAATTCATAGTAAAAAATGTCTAACACACATCATATTAGTTCTGGACATTGGATAGTAGTCCCAAATAATATATTAACACCAAAGAAGCACGAGTTTTCTATTTTTGTGTACAAAGGAGGGATTTTTGACACGCCAGTAACGCGCTTGATGAAAATAACATCTACAGTCTTCTGGTAATCCCTGTGCCAATATAACCAAACCCAGCAGCAATGTAATACAATTAAACAATGAGAAGCACATAGAGGAGGTATCATAACCACCGGAATGTGTGTAAATAGTAGGAATATGGAGAAAATTGATCGCAATAGTACCTAAAACAGTGCCAGCAGGGAAGAGAAAATGATTTGGCATGGGTGGGGGGTTCCAAAATGGTGGAGAAGGTACCAAACCTGCACTAAAGCAAAGCCAGGGCCTTATTCTATGATATTAAACACAGTTATTCATCAATTTTGCCCTAGTAAGGCTACTACACCCCAGGATATCATTTTGATCAAGCACGTTACCGCCGACTAGAAATTTTGGTCAAGCGCGTTACACATTATTTTGGACCACAGAAGCTACCAGTATGGCGTCAGGGCTTGGATTATCGCCCACGCCGATCGTCTAACATGTATTCTACAAGATTTACATACTTTCGATACACAAAAACAATATCAAATACATCGATCGGCATCTAACATCAATATTTCATCAAGTTTCGATCAATATCACTCACCTTTTGGTTTATTTTGGGCAAACTGTTGGCGTTAAACACCTCGATAAACGATCCCAAGCAAGTTGAGAACCGGATGACAACTTTTGGGAAGGCCCCGGATGAAGGCCACTTCCGCCCGGGTAACAGGAGGTGATTTTCTTCTCCCACCATAATTTTGCCGAATACTGGTCAAGTGCGTTACAACCGATGAACGACCATGGTTTGGGGCAACCGCAGCATGTAGAGACCCGATTTTTTTTAAAACGACACCTCAACAATAGATACACACTGTATAACAGGTGAAATAACCCCAAAATGATTTATATAGGCTGCACAGAGGAAAGTGTTGCTTCAGGGGTGTGGGGATTTCTGACTTGAAAATTACTTGAATGTGTATTGCGCACACGGGGCGGGAGATACAAAGAAATTTTTTTTACCCAAAAATACCCCATATGGCCCCCCTCTATGGTGATAGATAAGAAACCACAGACAACTGTTCTAGTATCTGTTATATTGATTTTCAATTTTGATCAAGCGCGTTACACATACTATTTAAACTTATAAGAACTGATAGTAAAAAAAATTACTGGACATGTCACCTCCAATCCACATGGAAATGTTAGATAGGACCCCCAGCTATGAAATAAATAATATTATGGTGGGCTACTACTGCTTTCCTTGATGATATTTGGCCTGGAATAAGGTGGAAATTGAAAAAAAAAACAAAAAAAACTTTTGGCCATTTTCCAACTTTGGGCCACCATAGCTCAAAAAATTGGTCCGACATACGCAAATTTGCCCTCTTTTTGAAGCCCAACATGTTTTCTCTCAAATGAGACCATAAATAGGAAGATTGGTTGAACAATTTTTATTCTGGAGTCACATGTATCCAAAAAGACCCCAAAAACCCAATGGTGGGGCAGTTCACAGGAATCACCCACGCTATGAAAATAGAGGTAAATTAAATAAAATTAGAAGTATGCTGAAAATGTAGGCCTTAAAAATCTTTTGGGCACAACGTCAAATACACATAAAATTAATTTGGTTGAAGAATTACTCACCCTTTGTTATATTTTGGTCGACTGCGTGGCTCACTGCCTCATTCAGCTTTTGCACTGTTTTCACCATTTCTTGAAGAATCTTATCATCAGTTACTGCTGTTTGGAGACCAGTGTCACACCTCTTTTGGAGATGGTCTGCATTGATAGTCATAGCATTAAAAGACTGGGACAAAGATAAGACACAGTCCTGCATCCCTATAAAACCCACGTTCATCTTATTTTGGGCGTCAGTCAATTTCTCACAGTTCTCTTTCATAATATCACTCAACTTATCGAGAGCTTTAACTAGTTGAACTTGTTTTCCGACTATTTGTTTCGTCAGTTCTCTGTGCACATTCCCCAGACCTATACTGTCTTCCTCTACTTTTTTATTTTGTTACTCTAAGGCTTTACATTGGATTTCAAGCATTGTGTCTCTTTGAGAAGTCAGACACTTTTCGGTTTCATGTGAATGATCACGAAGAGCATTGGTCAACCCAGTAGTTACCACTTTTAATGCCTTTACCATATACAGGAGGTTTCTTGGGTATTTTGGGCTAATTCATCTTGGTGTTTGAAAAGAGACTCGCATAATTTTTTATTCTGCTCCAAAATAATATCTGTACTTTGCTCCAGCAATGAGCGGGTAGCAGCCTGGAATTCTTCTTTCCAGCCGTCATCTAGTCCATGAGACAAAAAGAGTTTCCTCCTTTTACTGTCTGACCTGTCTATGTCTGAATGATGCGAGGTACTTTCATCAGCTGTCCGTTTATAGCTTGCTGCTGTCTCCTCCACCTTTTTCTTTTTAACAGAAGCAGGTGTACTAGTTATGAAAACACTCCTGAAATGTTAACATCGTCTGTTAAAATTGAAAAAGATGGAGGTCATGCTCTCATTCTTTTTATGGCAGGTTCTGTGACTAACGTCCTCTGATTTATGTTTGGATGGGCCAGGTCTGATATCAGGTAGGGTATTAACAGGAGGGACTTTCTCTTTGACCACAGGTTTGCCCGCTGAAACCGTCTTTAAGGTGGAGGAGGTGGACGCCTTCTGGTGGACTACAGGCTGTGGTTTAGCTTGTTTGGGAGTGTTCTTTGCTATCACATTCGCAGCTGCCGCTAAAAGTTCTTTCTTTCTGTCTAACCTCGCTTTGGCATCAGGAGACAATTCCTCTCCCCCCCCCTTGTCCTTCTTTTTCTGCACAATGCCCTGTTTTTTATCATTTTCCCCTTTGTTGAATCTCAGCATGGACTGTCTTGAAACACTTTTAGGAGGAGGACTTTTTAGGTCATTGTCGTCAGGCAGTGATTCATTCGGCTTGGCAGTACAGTCTCAGGTTCTTTTTCCTCCACCTCATGCATGTAGTGATCTACTGCGTTTGTTGGATCGTACTCTTCCTCTGTGTCGGTCTGGTCCGGCATCTCGTTGTACTCGTCCTCATCCACCATAGGATCTGAGCCTGAAAAAAGGTAAAAATATGATTAATTATATATATTTTGGACTATAAAATAAAACAATGTCATGAAATATCTGGTCTAGGTTAAAATTTATCTTTCGGGAGTATTTCTGTTTGCTTCATGTAACTCAGCAATTGATTTTTCATTTCTTAGGGTATTGTCAATGGACCATTCTGGGTATTATTATTATTTTTCATATTTACTACATTCTTCGCCATATAAAGCCTAAGCTCTGCCCATGATCCACACTCAAGAGTCTCCTGTATTCCTCAATAGGAACCAGGATCCATTACTCATCACAAACACACTTCCTCCATGACACTCTGTGACATAAGGTACAAGGATGTAATAACATTCCAACCTTATCTACACACACACAGTCTAACTGGAGGAAGTGTGACTCACCCGTGGTGCCATATTTGGAATGAGAGGATATTTCACAATCTCCTCTCAATCCTCATTAACATAATCTACCCACAGGTGGCACTCTCTCCTTATGACATGTGTCACTATTCTATTGAGCCACATGTACAGAACATTTCACAACACTGTGAGCTGCTCATGGCCCTAGTATATAAGGTAGCTTGAGCAGCTCCCAGTCATCTATTCCAAGCATCCATTCTGAGCTATTCCATCATAAGCTCATATCTCTCCCAACTTACATCTTACACCTATACCTAGAACCTACGACAGGTTGAGCTATAGGATCGGAGGCAGAGCTTAGATCTTGGCGAGTGTTATCACTGTTACCACCTTTATGAAACACTCATGTCAGCTATGCAATAAAAGGATCAACTGAACTTCCCTGGATTCCTTGTACATTCACTTCACCACATGTAACCGTCCGTTGACAGTATTATATAAAAACATAAAAAAAAAATATGCTCCTATTGGGTAAAGAATGTCTTAAAGGAGTATTTCTTTGTGACTTAGGCTACTGTAAACTTACCCCGGTCTTCATCTACAGCAAGTAAATTGCCCCCTAGTACTGCTGTCAAAGCATCGCTGGTCATTTCCATTGACGCATACTCCTCCCGGTGTGGTCTATGTGGGTCGTAACACGACCATAGTTCCTCGGTCCTGCCTCCTCCTTTAACCCTTAGGTGCCCAAGCGCGCTTAAATGCGCGGTTTTGGGCTTAAATGCATGTATATTGAAAGAAATTATCATCCAGATACTTCTACTGGTCCAATCTGCAAAGTTAGACCCTCTATAGAACGGCCATGATCTCCCAATCACAATACAACATTCCATTTTGCTTGATCTCTATTATTTTAATCACAGAGAGTCAAAACCTGAAAATGAGCTGTCATATTATGTGATTCAATAGAGGGCAACCCTCCTGAAGGCAACCCTCCAGGACATGACACCAATATTTTTCTGGATCATATATATCCAATGTTCAATACTCCCATTAGATTCTAAAAGAACTGTTCATATCCATAGAGAATCCATGCATTGTTACTAGCACATTATGTTTCCTGAGTGGCAGTACACATAAAGTCAAAAATCAGATTTGAGCATGTTGTGAGGCCTCAGAATTCCTGGACTATGGAAAGGGGGGGCCTATTTATAACACAAGAGAGACCAAATACTACCAAATAACAACAAATGGAATGTTTAAGTAACTATGGTTACCAGACCTGACCAATAAATTACAAGTCCTTAACTGAAAGTCTTCACTGAATTATGAGTATTCAGAAAATGTAATGCACAGCCCAAATCAAAAGACAATTAAAATAACACATTCATGGCCTAATCAACCAAGTGGTACAATTGTAAAATAATGTATAATCTTCAAATAATTCTGGGCACCAAAGGGTTAAGGTTCGGGGGCTGCATGCCAGGTATTCCTGCAAAATTAAACAAAATATAAATAAATAATCTACTGTAAAAAAGAGGACATAAAGAATAGAAAATTGACAAATGGACCACTTAGTGTTAAAAAATTTATGGCATTAATATATGGGACATGAAAACCACACGCATTCTTTTTCTCTTTTATATATATAAAGTACATCCGTTCCCTCCTGCAAGTTCACCTATACATTCTTATACTATGTATGTGCTTAGGATGCTGTTAGCCGAAACCCATACCCGGCAATAAAACAGAGATGAGATTGACGATTACAAATAATGGTAAAAACTTACCCAAGACCACGTCTTCTCCTACCCAGTCCAGGATAGCTTGCTCCAAATCTGTGAGATGATCCTCCTCCTTCCTCTGCCCGCTGCCCGAGCGGTATTTGTTGTCTATCATTTGCCTCTGGAAAAGTTTGAAAATACTTTTCTTGAACAGGTATGATCATGTGAAGATCAAAACACTTTTCATGTAAAATGCAAAATACTAAGAATGAAGAACGACTTCTGTGGTCCGACTATTTATTTAATTCCCATGAAAGAGAGTGGACCAGAAGTAAATGAGGGTTTAAGGTCACAGTGTGAGTATATGTACAGTAATATATGAATTCTTATAGCATAAATAAATTAATGAGCACTTTAGCATAATTTATGAAAAAAGGATGTCTACAGGCTACCTACCTTTTTTTTTCGCATCTTGCCCAAAGTATAATAATTTGTCCTTGCACTGTTTGACGGACCAATCTCATTTACCCATTGACTCCAGATATTCTGTTTTTAAAGTGAAAAGATTGATTTTTGTTTAGGTTAGGACATTAAGTCTTGTTTTTATATATTAAACATAGTGGAGTTCATTACTTCAATAAGGAATAACATATTTTTTTCAGGAGATCATTTTTATAAGACAATGAATTTCCCTGCACAATAAAGTAAATTAATTGAAACAGACTTACCTGACAACTCCTCCCATGCTAGTTTCTTCATAACGGTGCCATCGCTGCTGGACTTAAATTTCCCTTTTAAAACTGGCTTGAGGTGGTTGGCACCATATATAAGTGGTTTGAGTTCTACCTGATTCCAATGTTTCAATTGGCCTTCGGAAGAGGATGACACGGATGTGTTCTGGGACGTCTTGCCTCCACGTCCGCGGCCACTTCCCCCGGGCTCCATGGGTTCCAGCGGAGCTTCCAGTGGAGCTTCCACGGGAGGCACCCCTACCAGAAATACCGGACCTACCCCTAGGCCTGCTGGGAGCTCCTCCACGGCTTCCTCTTTTCCCCCTACCTCGACCTATTGGACTATATGGAGCAAGAAATTCATCATCAGGTAGTTAAGTGGGATCTCTCACAGGGTCATCATCAAGAGGAGGTTGACAGGCAGGCCTCCTCATGGGTATGCCATAGTGCATGCAATGCTTCCTGCTTGGGGGCTTTCCACGCTGTCTTTTTTCAGAGAGCTTTTGAGCAGCATATTTCTTTTCTAGTGAATGTCTGAACCTGTACACCATGTAGTTTATGTCTTGTGTGCTGCCAGAACCGGGAAAATGACAAGGTTTTTAAGAGTCATCGTATTGCTCCTCCTCCTCTGGCACATATTCTTCATACTCCAGATTGTCTTCATTGTAGTACCCCTCGTTCTCGTCATATTCTTCCCCCTCACGGCTTCTCTGGATAAATAGATATGAAACTACAATTAGGTTTGGATTTATTTTTTCATATAGAAACTTACACTATGTTTAGGCCCAAAACCGCTACCCAAATGGGAGAATCAAGGTCATTTACTCTACTAGAACATAGTGATAATTCCTGCTGAGAAAGGCACAGGGAGAAGGGACAGAAGAATAACTCTGTCCAGGTGCTCAGGGCTAAAACAAACTGACCCTGTTAAGAGGGGAAGGTTCATGTTCTCTGTTAACCAGGACATATTACTTCGAGATAGTGTGGACTCAACTGATGCTGACCAAAACACCTTCCATTTTCGTTGAAAGAAACCATGACAGTTTAAATTTAACTGTAGCCATCAAGCCATGTGACCTACATAGTGACGTAGAAACATCTTTTCATAGTTTAGCTTACCTTTTTGCTTGCTTTAGGCATTTTTCGATCTTATTTTGTTGTGCATCGACTACAAACCCGCCTTCCGGAAGGTGAGGGGGGCCATTGACATCCCATAATTCATGATATCATGGGGAAACCTGGGAATCCCCGAACTGAAATCACGGGTTAGGCGCAAAAATTTTAATGAAAATAATAAAGGTGGAGGGTACAACACGGAGGTCCTTATTCGAAGGTCCGTGTTTAATAAAAAGGGTCCGCGTTTATTGTCAAAACCCAGAGGGCATTACGGTTGAACAAAAGAAACGTTTTTAACCGAAAAAAACGAAAAAAATATGGAGTCCAGGGTAGGGTCCATGTTTCAGGTCCGTGTTTAAAGATTTAAAAAAAAACGCGGTGAAATGGCCTCCTGGTTCACTGCTATATAATTCCACTAAACCCCAATGCAGTATAAAAACATTTTTGCGACACGCCATATTAAATGGGACCAGCAGCTCTATATCAGATCAGTTTCAATCGAGCAGTGAGAATAACAAATTATTATCAGTTTGATAATTCCATATCTATCTAAGCATTCTCTGTGATCTATTTGCCAAGAGAGCTATTGTTCTGCCTTCATTGTACCTGCTTAGATAATAATGCTAAATCTATTAATTCTATACGGACCACCCTTTTAAAGTCAACCTGGCAAAAGCCAGGTCTTCACATTCATACCTCTACATCTTCAGTATCTACTACGAATATGATATATATGCAGGTAGCAGTAGCAGAGTATACTTGCACCAAAGGCAATCACAATTGCGGATCCATTACACAATTCTACACTATGCACTCCAAGTATCTGAATATCTAGATATATTTCAAAGCTATTACCCTGTTACCATGTCAAGCAATGGCCATGCTAATGATTCAAAAAGGAATTTATATAAGTCACAGACTCTTAGAACGTGAAGCAAAATTTAAGTTATGTTTTGATGATGCTATGTATCACATGTACAGGTAGTATTGAAAGGTAAGATTCAGCAGATTAAGGTTTCATCTCGTGCCTTGTTCATCAATATACAGTACTTGTGCTTGCTTATCCATACATTAGTCCATTAATCATACTCTAGGCCTAATGTTTGCAAATGAGTATAGGCTCAATAATTGCTTTCCCATAGCTAAAGATTCAACACTTAACCACACATCAGAACTTCCAATACTCTTTTGAGACTATAATTATTATATCAGCACAAATTCATTTGGGTATCACATACTAAGTAGTCATCACCCCATGAGTTTATGTAAGTCTGTTATTGGGCGCAGACATAAATCAAGAACAGCATAGGGGCGAGCACCAGTGCTGCACCTGGTATAATACCAGCCGGGTGAGTGCTATCATGTTTGAAACCACATTGTGGTGGAGGAGGACTGCAATATAGACGTCCAGTGCCATGATGATCATCGCAGCTGCATTCACCTCCTTAGGCTGTTTGAATTCCAGCTGGGCTTGGGAATTTGCAATGTGTATGTCCCGGCAAAAGTATTCATATATACTGTCAGGCGATGAATTTAATAAAATTAATAAAAATTAGAGACTCACAAATAAAGTTAAGAAATCTTTATTGTAGTGTTGATCCATCGTCGACATAAACTGTGTGCTGTTCTATGACACATATTGTTAATTCAGAATAACAATAAGGATAATAATAATAATAATAATAATAACAATAATAGACAAACTCGTTACACTGAGTTCCATATTGGCCTTACCTATTGAGATATACAGAATCCATCATAGGCTCCTGAAGATACAATCCTCTATATGTCCACACTAATGGTGGAAGTGTGTGGACTGGCTCCCAAGTTGGAATAAGACCCCCTGTGTCCCCAGCGCTCCTTATTTATACTACACTATCCGGCGACCGGAAGCCCCCATGGTTTCTATATCATAACCATATCCGATCTTGTAGGATAACAGGCTGGAGGACCCTTCATGGCGGAACATATCCCATAATATGAGACATCCATAATGCCCAATACGATTCTATTATAATCATAGGTTTTAAATAGGTGATTAATGTTGGGCTATTAATTTAGTGTATTCTATAGTCTAACATAACCCATCCTTACAAATTGGTACTGAAGTCGCACATTTAGAAGCCTAGATATGGCCTTTTCAAGTTGGATAGTGTAAAAAATATAAAAATTTTCAAAATTGATATTTTAGCATTTTTCTAACTTATGGGTAGATATCTTTTAGAATCCCTGCTTCCTAAAGTGAAAATAAGCCCCAAAAACCTGAAAGACATAGCTATATGTTTTGTGGTTGTAGAGAATTACATAGGAGTTATATGTGGATCAAAATGGTAAAAGGTATGCCCGGGCAGAGGGCAGCCGGGTTCATATATGCAAGTGTTATATAGCAAATGAAACCTCTTGATGAGCTGTAAATGAATATGGCAATATCAAAACATTTCCTATGTGCAACTTCCGAGACGAAGACAGCTCGAGCACGTGGCGATGTTTGTAAACATTCGACTGACGACGCAGTAACCAAGCAACGGTTGCGTGTCCGACAACGGTCACCTGACTACCGCGGGCTCCATAGCGACAGGAAAACGCGGCGCCATCTTGGATCCATGAGTCGATCGTCGTCTTACCGTAGCATTTCATCTAATTCATCTACATCTACAGGTTCGATCTCCTCGTCGTCATGCACACAGAGCTAGAGGTATGTTTGACCAAAAGAATTTTCTTAAAAAGGGTGCTTGATAGTATTGAGAAATTGAGATGTCTTCGATGTAGTTAAACACATAGAGGTGTTGGTGGAAAAATCCTCAACCAAGATATACACTCTCAAGGCCCTAGTGGCATACGATTCATCTGTTAAAAACAGAGCAAATTCTGATGGTGTAGAGTCTTTCAGTGATGTTAGAAGTGAAGATATTCTTAGACATTTATCCTATGACGGAACGGTTCAGGCCCAGAAGGCAGGTGTAGTCAAACCAAAAAGCTTCAAATCCAAGCAGTCTAGCCGCACTTGCTATGCTTTTAACAGGGCGGAGGGGTGTAAGGAGGACCCATGTAGGTATCGACATGCCTGTGATGTTTGTGGTTTGTCTAGCCATGGCAAGGATAGGTGCCAGAAGAATAAGAAGGACTAGAGTTTTGGTCTTAGGCAGGGTCCTATGTTAAAATCTGATATATTGATGCCTGGTTTTAATATAGTACATACGGTAGATCCTCCTGAGCCTCCCGTTCCTATCATTTCGGGTGAAAATAATAAAAATGATATTCATATATCTTGTGTAGATGACAAGAATCTTTTTATGACTTATAGTGGCCCAGTACAGGGCGAGGTCGAACCATTGTTTACAGTGGAATGTGTTAATAGACCCAGCATCAGGGTTTATGATAGTTGTGTCAATGGTATGTGCAAGTGTGAGCATTTCATCTATGGTAGAAAAGCTCAAATTTTACCTTGCAGACTAGCTAGTTATCTGAGACAGTGAGATATTATTAATATTAACCAGGTGGAATCAGATTTCCTATGGTGTGGTTTTACTGAGGGGTTTAAAATAGTTGACCCAGGCTGTGGTACGGCTTATGAGTGTAAAAATTATAAGTCTATTGTAGAAGGTAAATTCTATAGCGAAATGTGTGATATTATTGAGGGCGAGTTGTCCCAGGGCTTAGTTACAAAGACAGTTTATAAACCAAAGTGTATTCACTCGTTAGGTGGTGTGGAAAAATCTAATGGTAAATTAAGACCTATCACTGATTGTAGCATGCCTGCAGGGATATCTATTAATAACTTTATGAACACTACATCGAAAAGCTTCTCTTATAACTCCATAAACACGGTTACATGTCAACTAGATAAGAATGACTTTATGTGTGTGGTAGATTTGAAATCTGCCTACAGAAGTATCAATGTGTATGGTCCACATGTGGGCTATCAAGGTTTCAGTTGGGACTTTGGTGATGGAGAGGAATATTTTTAGAGCAATCGCTTAACCTTTGGTTTGAAATGTGCTCCGTATATATTTAATAGAATATCTGATTTTTTTACTGCAGTAGCAAAATTTTATGGTGTTGATAGGATAGTTAATTACCTAGACGATTTTATTGTCATTGCTAAAACTGAGGAGGAGTGTTTACGTAAGAGGAATATCCTTATTTGATGTATGGAATATATGGGTTTTATTGTGTCGAAGGAAAAAGTGACTGAACCTAGTCAGGTATGTGTATTCCTGGGAATAACCATTGATTCCACTAGTATGGAACTGTCTCTTCCTCAGAAGAAATTAGACAAGATGAGTCTAGCCCTTAATGAATGTTTAGGAAGAAAGTTTGTATCCAAGAAGACCCTCCAGAAAATTGGTGGTTTAATGTCTTTCTGTTCATAAGTAGTACGTGGTGGTAGAACTTTTAGCAGAAGGCTGTTTGATCTCTGTGCCAGAGCTAAAAATATAGGTGTTATTAGACTAGACGAGGAAACTCAGAAGGATCTGTTGTGGTGGAGGGACTTTTGTAGAATTTTCAACTGTAGAAGTATCCTTTTAAATGATAATGCATGTACCCCTATGTATTCAGATTCCTCTATACAGGGCTTTGGCGCCTGGTTTGGTAAAGATTATTTGTATGGTACTTGGAATGATACTAACCCTATGCTAGATTGTGTTGATCATTTTACTCCTGCCCCTAAGTTGGATAATCTCAAGATTCACCACAGGAATATTAATGTATACGAGCTCTATCCTGTTATGGTGGGTCTGAATCGATAGTTGAAAGAGTTTAGTAACACTAGAGTTCATTGTATCACGGACAACATGCAGGTCTTGGCTATGTTAATTACCGGTAGATCCAAGAATAAATTGTGCATGGCTTGGTTAAGAGAGATTTTCTGGCTATGTTTTGTTCATAATATTGAAATATATTCTACATATATTAGGTCTGAGGATAATATTTTAGCTGATCATTTGTCTAGGCTAAATTACAAAGGTGTCCCAATTAAATGCAAAAATGTTTTGATTGAATATAACATGTGTTGTTATGATTGCAGACCTCAGGAAGTTGGAGAGAAGGAAATAATTCTGTGTATAGGGGTGTAGCTGAAGCCACTCGTAAAACTCGTAGACAGCAGCTTAGTAGGTACAAAAAATTTTGTAAGAAATTTAATTTTACCCCTTTTCCGAGTTCTCCATCTCAAGCTTCCTTATATTGTGTGTACCTGTCTGATTTTATGAAACCTATTTCAGTCAGGAATTATTTGTCTGCGGTGTGGTATTACCAGAAATTAAAAGGTTATATTGATTATAGTGGTAATTTTGTGGTAAAGAAAACCCTTGATGGGATAGAGAGGATGTGTAAGGGGTCTGGTAGTACAACCTACTCTCTGAGTCCTAGCGATATGGTTCAAATTAAATCTAAACTTAATTTGGATTCTTTGAAAGATGTGGTATTTTGGTCTGCCATTCTTTTGTGTTATAGAGGTGTGTTTAGGATAGGACATGTAGTTCATTCACCACATAATTTTCTAAAGAAGAACGTTAAGGTTTCTTCTGATTGTATAGAGATTAGAGTTGTCTTGTACTGTGTGTTTACTCTATTAATTTGATGTTATTTAGACCTTGCTTTCTAATCGCTGCATATAGATGTAGTAAAGTGCATTTTGGGGTTTGAGCTAGCTCCTTATAAATGGTAGAGTGTGCCACTACCTCAGCCCAGTACACATATCAAGCTGTGCAGTGATCCTACTCAAATAAAACTAGTGAGAGATACCTCCTGACTGAAGACCTTTATTGTTTCTCCTCCTCAGCTACTAACACGTCAAGCACAACAAGAGTACAACAGTTCATTAAATACTCCGGCACCCTTCAATGATCAACACTCTATTATATTCTCTAGTTCATACAATGGTGACACAATAACTTTATCTCCTCCTAATATTAAGTCTCATCAACACTAACTTCCAATTACTAAGATCGCGCATTATCACACAGTAGGCAAGGCAGCAGGCAAGTTTGGCCCAATTCAACTCCTAATTTAGCAATGCAGTGTACTCACATGGAGAGTCTTAATTGTTGTTATGATGATCCAACTTTAATATGGATCCTAAGTCCATACAGGGAGGATCCCTGCATGGAGAGGGAGAGGCCCTTCCCAGGCCTGGAGTCCGTCGATATTAATTACTGCTATTAATTTCTATCTCCATTTTGTATTAAGTTCATAAGTTGAAACATTCTCATTCCCAGGTAGTGATGTTCTAAGTCCCAACTGCTTATGTCTGAGCAACCTCCAGATCTACTCAGCTTGTGAAAGGTGAGGATGTCAACACTAACCAGTGCATGTTGAATCTTCACTACTATAATGCTCCTTTCCTTAACATGTGTAGGCTACTCCCTGTTGTGATCTAATGGTATCTAGCTGTTAACAGTTAGCTTAGATATGAGTGCCCAACTTTCAATGCTTTCTCCATGCTCCCTCTGAACGAACTCCCTGTCTCCTACTCTGAATTCTACAAATATGTTATTCGAGTATTATTGTTATCCCGGCGCGCCTGCGCAGAGACATGTATTTGTCTCATGACATCACCATCTCATTTATTTCCCTTTTCATTACTCAACTTTGTAAAGTAGTTATGTCCTAATCTAATATTCTTCTTCCCATTATTCATCATTAATCCCTCCAGTTCTACTGGTCCTAAACTAATTATCTCTTTCATTTTCAGATTGGATTTCGGAAGTTAATCTCCTTCATCTCTCGACTGGAGCCATCAAACCTTCCGTCTCAAATCTCATTATGGACCTGAACATGACAATTTATACCTTAATTCCTGTGGAACATGCCATCAACTCTTTTGTCTGTCAATAAACATTAATCACTTTGTCTTGCCTTACTGCCTTTTTCCTCGCCTTTCTACTAAATTGCTTTACATATCCTATCATTGTCAGCACTGCTGGTTACACATTATTATCCATTATGGATTTCTCTTACACCATCGTACAGTCTCATCGAAAACTGACCAATTTGGCAAATCCTCCTATGTTGTGTATCTTAAAAGAGATGATAGTTCAGACTTGTGCCCGGCTAGATATATTAAGAAGTGTGTAAAAACCTGTAAACATAACAGGTTTCTGTTTTCCATTCAATCTAGTCCGTTGCAATATAACTATGTGAATACGAGGTTAAAGTCTATTGCCTTTCAGTGTGGTTTGTCTGGTAGGATTTCCACCCACTCTCTTAGGCATGGTGGAGCTACCTTATTAAAAAATGCAGGCCTGAGTGTCCATGATATTATGAGGCGAGCTAATTGGAAATCTAATGTTATTTTTAAATACTTACATGAATCGAAGGACAGCTTGCTAGCTTTAAATGTAATGGTTTGACCTTGTGCTTTATGGAATGTGTTACATTGTGTTTGGCGGTTGTTGGCATGTATAGGATTGATATTGACAAAGTCCATTCTCACCAAACCCAATGTCTTCTTGGTTATTCCATATTTATTGTTATAATTATTATAATGTTCGTTATTAATTACTACCGGTACACTCTATCAACACATTAACTTATGGGACTATATACCCCCAGGTATATATATATAATTAATGAGTGATACGTTGGTACTACTTTATCCAGGGCGCATGATTTTCTATGACGTCACACATAACATTTCCTCCAGTATATAAGCTCCAGCGGTTGAACTAACGGTCAATTGGCTTCATATACTCGGACAGCATACACCACACTGGGTGGTGCTGGAATTTTTAAACTTACTGTGATTGATTATTTGTATATATTACTATTATATTGTATTATATTGTTATGTCTATATATTGCTATGTTATTGAATTGTATTGTAAATTATTGTCTTATTTAATAAAGGCATGTATAGGATTGATATTGACAAAGTCATTTTTCACCAAACCCAATGTCTTCTTGGTTATTCCATATTTATTGTTATAATTATTATAATGTTCGTTGTTAATTACTACCGGTACACTCTATCAACACATTAACTTATATATATATATACATATATATATATAATATGTTAAGCATCAATAGTTGATGCGAGTATTGATCACTAGAGGGAGGCCTAGTCCCCACACCTGTACAGGTAGACTCCCAGGTGTGCTGACCTAGTTAGTGCTTCCCCTGCACGCTGCAGGCCTGCTGCTAGCTCCATGTGGCTCACACAATTTTCACATGTTTCAGGCCAAATTGGCCTCCCACAGGCCTCCGTGGTCGAACCAATCTACTACAAGGACTCAGCTGGCATTTTCCACGAAGTTGGTAGCCCAAACATCCCCAAAAATAGACAGAATAGCTCAGGAGATCCATCGCTCACCGGAGGACCAGTTGTAAACAAAGCCTCCGGTGGTCGCACGCTCACCGAAGGTGCAAGTTACCAAGAATATCTGTTGTGGAAGCAAGGTAAACTAGTTGGCAATGCTGAATCTTGTGTCAATAAAGGTGTAATTACTGTGCCTCAGGGTTCTCGACTGCTAGGTGGGGCTGAAGGACCCACACCCCTGGGGGAAGGTATTACTCCTTTGCTTTTGGCTGATCCTTCTAGTAAACCTAACCGGATGTGTATATGAACTGCCTAAACCAGCTGTACCTATAGCACCCAAGAGAGTTATTCACCAGGGCCAGGTTTATGAGTTAGTTCAATCACCTACAGCTACCCCCCGTGTGACAGCAGCTCAACAGACGCTTCAGACAGGATTATCCAGCGCGGGATTATCTACATCCTCATTAGGCCTTCTAGATGGAGACACCAGCAATTTGTTTACGGCTAAACAAGTTCAAGGTATGCCTGACCTGGATTGGTTAAATAATTTTAAAATGCTGTCAGACACTACAAAACGCAAGCGTTCCACTAATAAGTTACCCCCTGACTTCCACATTGATGTTGACAAGAAATTCGAAGAAATGAGTCTTCAAGAGCTGTTTAATGGCATGAATTGTGTTGCGGACTACATAAGTAATTCCAATCTCCCTAGGGTCAGTCTAGATGGCTACAGAGCACATATGCGATTTGTATCATTAAAGGCTCAAGGAAATGCTTTCTCGTCCAAAGCGCTTTCTAAATATGACCATAAGGTTGTAACAGATGTTATAGATTACACATTTTCACCTTTTTTTATTTCTTATAAATGTCACATTTTTATGTACACATTTCACTTTATTTGTTATTTTCATATTTTTCATTTCGTTCAATTATAATGACAAGTCGGGGAATTCAAGTTGACACTCTCTACATAACATAGTTGAATATCGGAGAGGAACACAACAAAAACTTACACATTGAGATGTGTACATTCAACTTTTGTTTCTCATAATTCAGACTGTACATGGTGTAATCTTGGTGTACAACTTTGGAGCAAGTGCCTCTTGAAATGAGGGATAGTTGTAAGCCATATTTCCCATCCACAACTCATCGATATCACAAGTGGAATCCACCGAAGAACTATACCAAGTACTCCATTCAGTTTGTCTGGACATGATACTTCTCAGTCGAGCAGCTTCTACACCAGGGTATAAAGGTGCTTTACTACACAAAATACGGTCGACACACTCTTGACAAAAGGAGTCGAATGTTTCCTTTGAGCAATGACACAACTTTCTAAAGAAGTCTGAGTTCTCTTCTAGAACAGAAAACAACACGTCGACCGACTCTAACGTATACCGTCTTTTCACGAAAGTACATGTGTTCTCGACATGAAATTGATATACCGCTATAGCTCTGTCTCTGGCGGTACTAGCCACTTTTTGAAATACATCTTTGAAACACACACTCAATGAATCAAATACACAATTAGAAACAAACACTTTATGAACACCTTGGTTTAACAACGGCACCTTAAAGAACAACACATCTGATGCATCTATTAATTCCCAAGTGAAAATGGGATCGGAACTACACATTGTTTTGTTGTTTTTTTTTCAACACCGATACACAAGGACGTACAGTAGTAGCAGTAGCAGTAGTAAGCCGGTGGACGTAGTATATCAAGTTAATAGAACAATGAAAGGGTATTAATCTCACCGGCTTGTTTACTTTTATTTTTTTTTTATATATATATATTTTTTTTTTTCATAATTTCAATGGACTCATTGTTACACCGTCAGAATGTACGCGACGCTTCACATATAAGTAACTCAGACCCTTTTTCTCTATAGTGTAAGTGTGCATTTTGTTTTCTATTACTTTGAAATTTGTGTTAACAATACGGATAGTTTTTCGATTTAAAAGAACATCCAAGAAGTCTTTGGGTTCTTGAATGTTTTGTTTTTTCATGACACCCTTTGCACTCCATTTTTTTTATTTTCTTTCATCTACCGAGTCTTTATCGTAGCAAATGTAAGTCTTGGAGTTGAGACTTAGAATTCCGTCACCCTCCCACTCGGATTTGAAAAGACCGGGAGTTCTTTTGTCGTGAACATAACGACTCTGACAACAAGCAAGGGGGACCAATTCTTGCACGCCTTCAGTTTTTGTCTTCACGAAAGCGTCTAAGTGATCATCGCACACTGTGTCGGAATCCAGTTTCGCTTCTCTCTAAAGTACGACTCTCTCAGGTCGGGTTTCACGAGTTCGTCCAACGTTTTCCCACTGAGAGCCATGTAAAGACTGTTGGTGTCCATTTGACAAAGAGCATAATCGCGCCGATCGATAAATTTATCCAGAAAGTCGAACGTGAACTCTAACATTTTCAACTTGGCGAACTGATACACCATGAACCCTATTTGAAGAGGGAGGTTGTTCTTGACTGTTTTCGGTTGCAGTTTGACTTCAAAGAGATCTAGGGTCAACTCGGCACCCTTTTTGAATTGCCACAAATTGGTCAATAATTCGAAGGTTCGACCACTAGAGTATTTAGCTGTGGTGTGTTTTTCTTTGTTGCAAATTGTTTTACCGTACGCGCTGTTTCCCATTAACTTGTAACAGTCAAGGATCTCTGAGGAGCGTTCAACATGTTTTCTTTCTTCGCAAAGTCTGACATGTGAGTTCCTATGTCGGATTTCGAAATGGTCATGTTCTTGAATATAGGAGTCATTTCCTCAAAGTATTCACATAGGTGAGGCGGGGTGATAATGTCCACCTGAATCAAACCGAACATTTTTCCTATTTTTATAGAGGATATAATGACACGCTCTGTCATGGGGTTTCGATGCACTTTCAAGTCGTCGACGCTCCAGTGTTGTTTGGAAGTCGTAACCTGCGGATCCTGATGTTTCATTTTCCTCCATTCACACTGCCATACGACGATCAACTTGTGACCTATAGCTTTCAAGTAAGCTTAATCTAGCTGTTCTCTCACGTCTCTCATTCCTGTCTGAGGCACATGAATATCTGCGCGGTGGTATGCACTCGTGAGCGTGGTACCAACACCCGTGAAATTGGAAAATGGTATTAGAGGGTGGGTGAAACCCGTCTACGCAAATTTTTCGGCAACCTAGAGACACCTCCCCTCCGTTGAAAGCATGGTGAGTGTAAATCGCCAAGTATTGGTTACTTCTCTTATGACGCTGAATTCTTCGTTCTTTCGGTCTTTGGAGGAGAAGAACTAGTGAAGCTGTAGATTTAAGTCGTAACGCCCCGAGTTGAAGCCTACGACCGGAACTTGCTGGAGATATCTGAGAAGTCTCTTCTTCAGTTGGACTAACGGGTGCTTTTCCCGAGTTTGAGCGAAGAAGCTGCCAGAAGGACTCAACAACGCCTCCTCTAGGCGAAGAGCTTCGTCTATCCTCTCGTCTAACTTCGCTAACGTCGTTCGGTAAAGTTTCAGCGTTTCTTCCCCGATGACCTTGGCGGTGTCGTTGATGTAATTCAAAACTCTGTTCAACAAGGGGTCATAAGTTGCGTCAGACTCTCTCACAAAGCAGACCAGACCTTCGTGTCCTGGAAAGTTGGATGTGATGCTAGCCAACAGAGGAGCGTGTTCCCACAGGACTGTCACGTGTTCGGTCGACGGTTTTTGGGCCGGTCTGAAGAAAGCTTCGAAATCGAAGGCGATTTTGTGAGGGGTACAATCTCGAATTTCCATCAGGAGGAAAAATGAAAAAAATCTGCTTGCGCTTCGAAAATCGTTTTCAAATTCTGGTAGATCCCATCTACATACTTCAAGCCACTTGTCTGCAATCGGAAAGCTGGTTCCTGTGTCTTTTCAGTAAGAACTTAGTTGTGAAGGCTGACTTACACTGGGGACATTCGTAGATGCCGGCGTATTCATTGAAATCTGTGACGAGGGACATGTGTAGACCGTGTTTCGCGGACAGGTGAAGGTTGACTTTACCTCGGGTGGTCAAAGTTTTGAAAGGTGGTCTGATCAGGACGACTCGGTTCTTCAGGTTCTGACCTCTCACTTTACGGGTGGTGTAAACCGCTATTTGTACGTCGAACAAACTCTCTAACATCGGTAAGTCACTCATGATCATGCCTGGAAAGGTTTCGGGTTTCGCAGTGGAATCGAACTGACATAACAATTTCAAAGCGTGTTTGCTGGTCTTGTATAAGTGAAAGGATATGCAGCTAACTTAACTTGTCCCTGTCAGGAAAATCTAACACACCCCCTCTCTTTTTCAGCCGACCCGATTGGGTAACCCTGCCCCCTATGGGGAATTCTCTGGGCCCAATGTAAACGCAAACTTTTACATTGGTGGGAAAAAGAACTTTTCACTTGGTGTCAGAGTCGCAAAGTTTCTGTACTTCTTCGGAAGTGATAGTGTTTTTCATGAGAGAGAGGAAGTCTTCCAGAGTTTCTGGATTAGTTATGGTGGGGAGGGGGTGTAAAAGAGTCGCGTTGCTTTGGGAGATGTGAAAGTAGCGTAGTTTGTCGCTGTTTTCCCTGTGTTGTAATATTAACCCTGCTGACAAGCCCACTTTGTATCTGAATCTTTGCGCGATGTGAATCTGACGCATGGTATCTACAGTGTCACTCAACTCACTGGTTGGTAGTCTTAAGTTTGTTAGGCTCACGCAAGCCCCGTGCTCCCTGACTCTGGTTTGTTTAGTGGGCCAATTTTGGGTGAACATTTCCTCACCCTGTGGTATAGTGCGTATTATGGGAGGAATAGTCACGCCATCCAGAGATTCCCGTCGACAGGTGATTTTTTTTGCAATTTCCTTCGCCGCACAGAGGACAAAATCTAGGAATAACATTACATCTTTCCACGTGTCTCTCGTAATTGTACACCCTCTTGAAAATTTTGAAACACTTTTTACACATATATTGAACAATTTTCACTGAGTTACTTATACATGAACAGAAACGAGGTCTCTGTTTATCTTACTTTCTTTCCGTCTGTCTATCTACCTGTACACCTATATACACGTTGTATCTACACAAAGTATGTACACACCTACACACCTACTCTCATTCTAACCAAACGCTGTTACGAAATTCAAGGATAATTTCCTTTTTGTCACCTAGTTCTTTTAGCCCCTTGTGGGAAAAAGTCACACCATCCTGTGTCGGGGTTTTCTCGGTGCCTTCATACCTGCGTACGTGGATGACGTTCTTACCCTTGTAGTAGCTGACCGCTACATACATCACGCTTTCCTCATCCAGGACGATGTGTTGTGATTGGGCCGTCCTTGGGCGACCACTCTGTTGCCTTTCCGTACCTCCTCTTGAATGTTAGCGACGGACGCTATTAGCTTGAGTAGTGCGCCAGGGGTGAACTTTACTTCCCTGGTGGGTGTCGAGGTACCCTTTATGGCGCTGTAGCGTTCCTTGGACAGTTTCACCCTCTTGATCCAGACCTCTAGCTTCAAACTGTCGACAAAGAACTCCAATTTGGGACCGTGGTGAAATATTGGTAGTGGTGGTGGTAGTTCACATCTAACTACCGATTTTTTCTTCTTGGATGCCTGGGTCGTGTTACATAAAGGAAGGGAAACAACGACAAATTTAGCCTTAACCAACGATGATAATAATTACCAATATTTTTTTTGTGTTTCAGAGAAATTTCAATTTGTAGTTAATTTTCGTCGTTACCCGAAATATCGTTGTTTGTTTAGATTTGTCGTTATTTGTTTAACAATGACAAAAATTTTAGTTGTTGTTTGTTTGCTGAACAACGACAAAAATCCCACCAGGTACGAGGTAAACAGGGGTCAAAGGTCACTTCCGGTCATATTTTTTGTCTTTCGATAAATAATCGATAAATTCTTATTATTTAGCTTAGTATCTAGCTCTTTTACGGTTGTAAAAGATCCATATACACTTTCTTCTTAGACCCACATCCTGTTTTATTTCTTTACCATTGAGCGATAATAGGTGTAGTTTACATAGACATAGTGTTGTAACGCTGTCACTGTCTGCCTTTCATGGGCCCTGTCCATATCGTGTGTGGTTTTTGTCTTTTCGATTTCTTTAAACAGTAACTCAATGTCTGATTTCCCCCCTCCCACCCACAGGCATGGCAAGCAATGAACCAGAAGGCATGGCCACCGAAGATTCTGATGATGTTCTGTCAACCATAGACGACAGTGACAAGGATTCTAAGCTCGATCCAAAAAAAAACACGATGTGGAAGAGTCTTCAGATTCTGATATCATTTTGGAAGAAAATCCTGATGCAGTTGAGCCATCTTCCTCAGGTTCTTCGCGATCCAAAAAGAGGAATGCTCGGAAGAAACAAAATACTGATGACGATGGCCCTGAATCTAAACGTAGACCTTTTAGGTCTGAAACCGAACTATATGTTCTAATGACGCAGGTGATGCTGAAAAAAACACCGCAAAATTCTCCGAAAACATCACGTGGAGGAGAAAGACAGTGTGTTCGACATAATTCGGAATGAGTTCTTTCTCCCTTTTTCAGTCCATTTTACTACTTTTTAAAATTAATTTCATCTTTGTTGCTTTATTAAGAAAAATAGATGTCTTTATATGATATCCAATTTCTTTTTTTTTAATCTCCAAATTATTCCAGCCTTTCAAAAGTTATTTCTAAATAGAGTCAATATAATCTTTTTTTTTTCTCCTTTCTGATCACATGCATTGTTTCATTATCTAGGTAAGGTAAATGCTTGCTCGGCTGCCCCCGGTGGTCGGGATGACTGGGAGGTGCGTAACCAGTTCAAGGACTTCCCTTCCCGCACACCTAAGAAGGTGAGGCATTTTCACTTTTATCTTCATCTCATGTTGCAATCAGTACAATAGTGGTAGAGGCTGTATCTCACATCACCCTGTGCTATTACCCCCCCCCCCCCTTTTCCTGTCTGTGTCAGGCAGTTACAGCACCTCAAATAATGTCATACCTTTTCTTTACGGTGGTCAGTTATGAGTATATGATAACCCACATTTTTATCTTTGTACTTTTACGTTTCAGAACAAGAGGCTTATCCAAATGTATCTTGAGAAAGGCCTGCGTATTCCAAGAACGGATAAGTTGACAGAATCTGAGATACTAGCCATGTCTTACATAAAGGAGAAATATGTGGCAGGTAATGAACATTTTTACTTTAGACATAGCTTTATGATTTCTGTCCTCAATCACTGCTGTCTTGTAGAGGGATATATGCTTCATGCTACTTTAATTAAATACATCACACTGAGTTATAGGGAATTGAGAAGAGCGACAAGCCGACTGCTATTGTTTGAGGAGTTACAATAGTAATTCTGGAAATAATATAAAGATGCGGGGTTCCTTCATACTAAGTGTTTGCAGGTATATCCCCGTAGTATACATAAAGGGTTTGCTATAAAGTATGGTACAAAGAAAGAAAACTTTTGAATGCAATATGTCACCGGAAACAGTTAAAGAATGTCACTATAAGTCCTCAGTCACATGAAGTCTAGAGTGGGCGCAGCGTGTTATTGCCCTATAGGATGCCAGGAGTGGCTGTGAAGGCTGAGTCATTGTTTTGGACTTTGCCCATGTAGGTCCTGGGGGTCTCGGTGGCAGCAGTGGAGATTATGTCCTTGTGAGTGGATGGGTGTGTCCTCTATGAATGATCTGTTAGAGCACCACCAGGCTTAAAGTCCAAAGGGTGTCGGATGGCAAAAGATCAGAACCACCGGCAGTCTGGGAGTATATAAGGCTGGAACTGAAAGGGTTGGGTGCAGGCTGTGCTCAGGAGTAAGGGATTCACGGTCTGCCCTGGAATTATAGGGGAAGAGATTTATATTCGGTAGTCCACAAGTAGGAATCAATTGAAATTCTGAATAGTATTTACTGGCGCTTTGGTCACTGTCTAGAGTGCTTTCTGAGGTCTTAACTTCATTCAATTGGAGAGCTAGACACACACCCTAGGGGATCTGCTTATTACATAGAGGAACCACACATCAGAAGGACTTAGATTTGGTTAGCTTTCATTTGGTCTCACTACCCATTACAATATATATTCAATGCTCACTGGAACATCTCACTATCGAGTTATTGATTTAACTTGGAGTTATGCCATGATGGAATTTGAAGACACCAACAGTTTGTGATTGTGTGTTGTGATAGCCATTTGTGATTATTGATTTAACCTGGAGTTATGCCATGATGGAATTCAGGGGCATCCACAGCTAGTGATTGTGTATCGTGATAGACATTTATGATTACGCTTTGAAATTCAACGATATTTGTGAATTTGTGTTTTGGAACCTTAATGAGGATGAAAATTTGTAAAGGTTTGTAATTGTGTGGAATTGGGTATATTCAACAATGATGAAACTACTCATGCCCGAGATTGGGTATATGATGTTTTTGATGAAATGTGGTGGCATTATTATTTGAGGTTTATAGATATTGACACCATTGACTTTGAAATCGATTGGATTTAACTTATTGAAATTCTTCCTGCTTAAGGCGTGTGTTTAGGAATTCTAAATTGAAATGTGAAATTGACGCTGGAGTCTGAATTGTATTCGCCCTTGGATTGGCATATATACCTATTCAATAAAACCCCTTGGAGATGAAGTACCCAATTGTGTTTTCTTTCCAAATGGGCTATGGGATTTAAACACAAGCTCTACTACTTGACGCTAGTCTGAGATCATTCCCCAAGTACATAATTAAACTGCCAGTGGAGATGGGATTGAGGTGAAACAACTGGTGGAAACCCGAGTGGATCATTGCATCACAGCTACCCCCTTTATCCCATTGAGGGCTGATGTTGAGAATACTCTACATCCATGCAGGGGCGGATGTTGAGTATTCTCAACACCATGCAGGGCCTGATGTTGAGTATAATTGACATGATTTTATTGATATAGCAGTGATGTTTGGATTTTTGGAAAAGAATTAAGAGGGCTGATATAATTGGTTTGAGGATGTTATAAGCCTATTTCAGGGCTGGGGAATTCGAATGTGGTGAGTTTAGAGTGATAGAGACAATGGAAAAATGTCAAAAATGAGATCAAAGTCATGGACACTGTATACTATTTTACATGATCTCGCCCCCTGGTAAAGCTCCTGCTCAAAATTCAGGCCCCTAGCCTACACAAATGCCCTCATGGCACGCCCTTAATGGGTTAAAGTTAGCTAAACCCCATTATAGAAGCTAAAAACCATTTAAACAAATAACCCCCTCCAACATTAGCACCTAACCTCCTCTAATCCCCTCCGCCTGTGATAGCCCAGGTGGTGGAGAACAATGCCTGTGTCTTGTTATGAATCAGACACCGTTCCTGGAACCTCAGGGTACTACACCTCTGGGGGGGACGCCTGCAGGAAATGATATATTATCAAACGGTTCTAGTGGTGCCAATGCGAGTGATCAGGACAACCATAGCAAGGAGGAGGAACAAAATTCTGCTATAGACCTTCATTGGGAGGAGGCTAATAGTACAATTAATAGTGTGAGCAATATTCAAGTTGAGCGAAGTGAGATAGGTGGTAGAGACCAATGAAGACCTGAACAAGCTATAGGAGCTCTAGCCTCCTTTAGGAGTGAAGGTGCTGACAATAGCACATATCAGGAAAGGAGTAGCTCGGGAAATCGGGGAGCAAACTCGGACAGACCTGATCAACCTGTTTGATTGAGCACCCGATCGAGAGGACCAGCAGATCCTATACAGTTGGGACCCAGAGACACTCAGGTGACAGTAACGGCCACAGCCTGGAGATCAGGGGGACTGCCGAATATAAAAGAACCCACCCTGGAGGATGAAGGTGCTGACTCCCCCTCACGGCGCCGTACGAGTCAAAGGAGTCGTCACCAGGATGAGGAGTTGTTGAAAACAAGGGCTGAAGAACGAAGACAACTCCTCACATCCACCCCGTTATCAACGGAGTTGGGCCAGCGCAAACCGGCGGATTCGACTGGGACTGGTGGCGCTGCTATCCAGAAGCAAGCCTTAGATCCTAGAGAAAGTAGTAATATACCCTCTGGAGCTTTGGAGACCCACTAAGAAATATCACTGGGAAGATTTCATATAGATACAGAAAGTCAGGTGACGTTTCATATTGGTGTTGCTTCTGGGGATTCCAGTAATAGAAAGAGAGACGAGGCTGAGCTACAATTGGATGCTCAGCACTGGAGCCACCATTTAGGGGAACGATTACAAAGTAATTTCGAAGAAGTTTTGGCTTCCCACGAAGCTGAAAACACAACAGACTCTCGTGTTAATCAGAGTAATACTCAGCTCACTACCGAGAATAGAGATCTTCAGCATCAAACAAACCAAGTGGTCGAGATTGGAGGACAAAACAATTTAAGACCAAAAGTTGGAAACCTTGGAGGGAGTTATCTAGATTCGATTCAAGGAACGACCGATAGTATTGAACAGTATCCTGTATCTGACAGTGGCGAATCCACTGATTATTTGGGTATAGCTGATACTAAGTCAACTGGAGCGAAAAGCGGACTAAATCCGAATCGTGGAACTCCACGTCATACGCCACTACCGTCAGGGATAGGCTCTACTGATACCCCTGTATCGGACTATAGTGACTTGTCAGCACGACCTTTGGCGGCCAGATGGGCACACACTAGTGTCAAAGTAAGACCTCATTGGGAACAAACAGGACGAGAGTTCTCAGGAGCACGATTTGAGAATATATCTATAGTATCAGGGTCGCATGTGGAACAACAGAGGAGACCGTTCTGTCAGCTTTCAAGTGATACTTCAAGGGAAGAGTGCATTTCTGACACTTTAAATGATTTAATCATTGTATCACCACAAGGAAACACCAGAATAGCTCCTAATATAGTGGCCACGGCTACCGTGGCAGACAACGGCGAGTTTTCTGAAGTTTTTGACGAAGTGGAAATAGTGTATGGTGGAACCTCTAGTGGATCTCCCGAAGAGAGAGAAATCCCCATCAGGATCATGACAGGGAGGAAGCCACGAGCTTCGTCTGGCAGTCATTTGTTTTTAGCCTCTGATAGGGGAACCAATTTAATAGACCTTAATTCTACCTCTGGAGATACTGCAGGACAGGTGAGCAGTGAGAGTCAAGGTGAGTCACGAGGAGCATCGGGAACTTGTGCTTATTTGGGATCCTCGGAAGGCAACAGGACTACCCCACATCCGAGCCCAGAAATCATTAGTACTGCTTCCGCTGAGACTAGTGGATCAGGAGAGGAAGGAGTTTCTGAGACTGACAATGCCCTCCATCCTAACTCTGTGGGAAAATATCCTAATAGCAATATTACTTTTGATGCCAGAAGAGACACTTGGGCCTCTTTGGATCAGACTGTTGGTGTTATTGAGGAGATTACTGAACATTCTAATCGAAGACAGGAGGAGTTAAGTGGATTTAGAACAGCCTTGCGAGAAGCTACGGAGGCCTTGTTGCAACAAATAAGGGTATCACACGCTTTGTATGGTGAAGAAGTCAGACGTCAGGGAAGTCTAGTGGGAACTCGTTTTGCTGAGGACAGAGAGGAGATCTGTCTAGTGAATTCAGAGGAGTCTAGAGGAAACTCAGAAGCATCAACTTCACCTGTAGAAGAAGTAGTACAGGGAAGAGAGTCATTGAGTGAAGGAAGCGCTCAGATTCAAGATTTGGGTTTAAAAAGGGCTTATTCAGACTCTACTTTGTTTTCTTGGGGAATTACTGTAAATCAGACAGAGGAAAGGTGCGTATCAGCTGACGACGCCCGATCTGAGAGGCATGAGGAGGTAGTTTTGAGGAATATTGAAGCTCCTATTGACGTGACACCAGCACAAATTGATGACAGCAAAGAAGCTCCGACCGAATCACAGACTGTGGTTAAGGTTTTCGAACCAAGGGGTTTGGAGAATATTGTTGCTGAGCGTGGAATGTAACAAGATCCTGTTATTGGCAAGAGCATTAAACTACCACCTAGTTATACTCATATAGTGATGGGCAGTACACTTGTGGAGCCATGAATTGCTTCAGAGGCCACCTCCAGGATTAAAGCAATTCCCATGAATAGTCAGGCAAACGTACCATATCTCTCAGGGGTCTATACATCCATTACTGACTTGAGTGGCCAGGATAGTCCGGGTGAAACATCTATCAGGTCTGCATCTGTCTTTTCTCACGGCCGACAACTATTAAACTTGGAGTGCCAGCAGTCCAGCCAAGCGGGTGGAGTGGGGACCTTCATGTGAGGGCATGGAGGAGCAGAATAACTTCATTGGGAGTCCACGAAGGAGGAATTCTCCTTCCTTTCTACCAGTGGGCATACCAGATTCGTAAAAGGTGACAAACTTGGGGTTTCTTGTGGCTTAGGGTGAGCATGTGGGCAGCTGGTGTCCATATGCGCGGGCCCGGGCCTACATGCTTGTCTTTTGCCATGGGATTCCCCCTCAGTGAACCACGTCTGAGTGATCAAAGGCCGTGGTTTGTCTGGCCCTGCCTATGGGACCAGGCAAATAAAAGAACACTTGCTATCCTTAGAAAAGAGTAGGGGAATGAAGCCCCGGTAGCGGTTTTCCCCCTCACCCCTCCTCATAGATGCGGTCATTCATCTCATAGATTCGATCATTCATAGATTCAGTCACTGCTGTGTCGTGCAAGCAGCATATAAATACCTGTCCAAACAGAAAAGAAAGGACTTAATGTCCGAGAAACCTTGAATGTCTGAGTTCCTTTATGGCCCCCGGACGTAAAACTAAACAAACAAACAAACAAACCCAGTGACCACGAGGACCCGCAATTAACTGACACCATGGCCTGGGGGGCCAAGTTACCCAATATGAAAATACCCACTTATTCGGGTGGCAACAATGAAAATTATGAGCGATTTTTCGATGAAATGAACATCCTGAAAGAAATTAATAGATGGAATGACCAGGTGTTCCTGAACATCGTGAAATTCCATATAAAGTCAGGAGCCGCAACGGGGCTGAAATCTATTCCTGATTGGGAAAAGGATACCCTGGAGAAGGTTAAAACCATCCTGAAGGAAACTTTTGGGGACAAACGACCCTCATGGCTTAAACACCGAGATCTCAACAATTTGAGACAGGAAAAGAATGAGGATGTCACTAGTTTTGCTCTGAGAGTCAAAGGCTACATGAAACCTGGAATGGAAGACGGGGAATTCATTTCTGTCTTTGTGAGTGGATTACACACCGAGGAATAGGAAACGAGCTAGCCAAGGCTGAGTTAAAATCTTTCCATGATGCAGTCGCTATGGCAGTGCGTTTGGAGTCGGTGGAGAAGAAAAATCCCGACAAGAAAGGTGAATTGGTTCTGTTGGAAAGGACACTTCCTTTTCAAAGAAACCAAGAGGATGAGGTCGACCCCAAATTCAATAGAGTGCTGGAGAATTATGTCATGCAGGGAGCCCCTGGGAATTATAATCCAGGAGGGTACGGCATGTCACGACCCCCATACAATCCTGGACGAGGGGGGAATGGATTTGGTCGAGGAGGAAGGTATGCCAACCAAGGATATTACAATAATCGTATGCAGGGAAATTCTGGTGGACGAGGAGGAAACCTGAATGTCGATGAATATCGAAAAAGGTCAGTGCAACGAGCTGATGCTTACAAACGAACCATGGATCATCTGCACGGGTTGATACCTACCAGTGATCCAGAACTCAAGGCAGGAGGAGTAAATGCAAGGGACCCACTGGTCATGCTGGCAATGGTCAGGGAAACTAGTGGGCCGGCCTGCGCCTATTATTGAATTGCAACTGATTCAGGGGGACAGGTCGGCTGGCCATGATAATAACACACAAAGTGCTTACTTTTTGGAGATTATTGTTGAGGGAGAAGAGTACCAAGGACTAGTAGATACCGGAGCCTCTGATTGTTTTATAAGTCAGGAACTGAGGGATGCTCTACCACTCGACGCAATATGGGACATTATGGATGGAAACCAACAAACAGTTAGAATGGGAAACAAGAGCCAATGTGCTATACAAAAAACTATTAAATTGCACTGCAGTCTGGATGGTATAGTGATTTATTACCATTTCCATGTAATGAAGACATTGGCACATCCAATGATCTTAGGTCGCAACATTCTCAGAGACTTGAAGGCAGAAATCAATGCGGACCAGCATAAAGTAAGGGTGTTTAATGGCACTCCTGTATCAGCTAAACAAGGTTTATGCTTGCGACCTAGACAGGAACAAATAATTGCCGTGGAACCCTGGGGAAAATTGGATATTGGTTCGGGAGACACCATTGCGCTAGAACCCTCTGGGCTTACGATAGTGGCCGTGGAATATGCCCTTAACTATACTGACAAGAGCTGGTGGATGAAAGTAGCCAATTTCACTGATCAATTCGTATATATTGATCGTAACAACGTGCTAGCCTACGTGCGTGAGGTCAATGTACCACCTTTAGAATTACAGGAAGTACTGCAGGTATTAGACCTGGATCGTTTGACACTAGGGGATGACACTCCCAGTAGTTCACCGGAAGGAACTGAGTTAAATGACAGCAATGTAGTACGGTCTGAATCAGAAAATGTCTCAAAATCGGGTATTAGGGCTGAGACAAATCAGGAAGACAGTGCTAATCGAGTCATTAAAAGAGAAAAGATAATGAATTTGGACCTCGGAGGTACTTGTATGACCTTGGAGGAACAAATGAAATTTAAAGCCATGTTGGCAGAAAACATGGATGCCATTGCCTTCAATATGGAGGAGTTGGGTCATTGCACCTGGTCTCCCATGAAAATAAAGGTAAATGAGGAGCAGGGAATATGTGTACCACCCGACCATCTAGGTATTCACCACTCAAAATGGATATAATAGATGAGCAGATTAAGCTACTACTTAGGATGGGCATTATTGAACCCAGTGACAGTGCATGGAGAAGCCCTCTGGTAGTGGTTCAAAAGAAAGATGGTTCAGCAAGATTATGCACGGATTATCGTACACTGAAT
The DNA here is from genome assembly GCA_949317995.1 of Acholoe squamosa. Lineage (NCBI taxonomy): Eukaryota > Metazoa > Annelida > Polychaeta > Phyllodocida > Polynoidae > Acholoe > Acholoe squamosa. The sequence goes on from OX439047.1 coordinate 47,385,193, forward strand.
CTTATGACTGAGGATGAAACCTATCCCATGCCGACGAGAATTATTTCTGTACATAGCTTACAGGAAACCCATCATCTTTTCTGCCATAGACTTACTGAGTGGATATCACCAGTGCGACTTGCATCCCGATAGTCGCAAGTACTCGGCTTTTGAGTCACCCTCAGGGGTATGGCAGTGGACCAGAGTGCCTTTTGGCATGAGACAAAGCCCATGGCAGTTTACAAAGATAATGTCTATGGCTTTGAGTGGATTAACACCAAGTACTTGTCTGGCTTATTTGGATGACATTGTGGTTTTTGACCCTACAGTGAGTGACCACATCAGCAGTGGGACTGACCATTAAACCTTCTAAGTGTGAATGGGGTAGGCGCGAGATTAAGTTCTTGGGGCATGTAGTGAGCCCTGAAGGATTGGCTACTCAACCCAAAGTGACACGGAAAGTTCAAGAATTCGGGCGACCACATGACAAGCACACTGTGAGATCCTTTCTAGGACTGTGTAATTATTATCGCAGTTTCATTAAAGGATTCGCTCAGTTGGCAGCGCCTTTGAATCACCTGTTGAAGAAGCGGGTTCCATTTGATTGGACACCTCAATGTGAGGAAGCATTCAAAGAAATACAAGGCGTGTTGGTGAGTCCACCATTGCTGATACACCCTGAAATAGCAGGACACTTCTACGTCTTGACTGATGCCTATGACGATGCTTGTGGGGGCGTAGTGTGCCAACTTAGGGATGATTTGATGCAACCTGTAGTGTATTATTCATACACAATGAATAAGGCCGAGAGAAATTATCCCATCACGGAACGAGAAGCCTTGGCAGTAATTAAGACCTTAAAGAATCATGAGACTATGTTGCACGGAGGAAAGGTAACTATTGTTACTGATCACCAACCATTGATGCCGTTGCTTCAGCAGGCTTATAAAGCTCCATCAAAACGCTTGAAAAGATGGGCTTTGGCCTTAAGTGATTTTGATTACGAGATTACTTATCAACCTGGCAACAAGCATTATGTTCCTGATTATCTGTCCAGAGTGGTCTTAAAAGACACATCTGTGGCCGATTCAGATGATGAGGAAGAGTTTGAGCCAGAGGTAGGGTGTGAGCTGTTGGCTATGGGACCCTCTGGCAAAGTTAAAGAGCCTCCAGATAATTCAAAGGAAGTACTATTGGAGGAGGGTCAGTCTATGGATGATGAAATCCCAGCGGCTGAATTTCGACAAGCTCAGTGGAAAGATCCTGAATGTCGAAAGCTCATGGAATGGCTGTTAAATGACAAACTTCCCAATAATTGGGACGAGGCTCAAGCTGTTTTGTGTCAATCTGACCATATGGGAATAAATGATCACGGCATTTTGTGTAGGTATGACAATGTGCAAAAGAAGGGACCAAGACAAAAGATTATCATTGAGCCACGAATGGTGGTGCCTACTGCCCTGATAGATCGAGTGCTATATTTGATGCATGATGATTTCTTCTGTGGCGGTCACGTGGGCATCACGGTTCTACACAATAAGTTAGTCAGGAGGTTTTATTGGAAGAACCTTTTTGCAGATGCTGCTAGGTATGCCCAGTCATGTGAGAGGTGTGCATTACGAAAAAGAGCTCCACACTTTAAGTCACATGCCAAGACATGGGACACACCCCAGTTCCCCTTTCAAGTAGTGCAAACTGACTATGTGGGACCCCTTAAAAATCAGAAGGAGGATTTACTCACATACTGACCTTTATTGACTTACTGACAGGTTGGCCACAGGCCTTCCCCACCAAAGACATGACAGCCACTACTACTGCCACTTTCTTTCTGCAGAAAATTGTATGCAGGTATGGAAAGGTGGAAAGACTTCATAGTGATCGGGGAACTAGTTACATGGCTAAGTTGTTTAGGGAAATTACTAGACAACTCATGTGCAAACAGAGCTTCACTAGTTCAAGAATGCCCCAGGGAGGCAAGGGGGATAGGCTCCCCGATGCCGTCTCTGGAACAGGCGACAGTGGACCTGCGAGGGCCCGGGGGCATGTAAAATTGGCATTCTAAGTGCAAGGGAGATACTGAAGGCCCTCATGTCTAACGAAGGGTGAATTGACATCCTACTGTGGTATCGTCTAGTCGGCCTATAGTCGGGCTACCATTTTAAAAGCACTGTATGAGGTTTAGTAGGCGCGCCCTCTGCAGTGTATGGTAAGTGGCTATAGGTGGTACGGAGGTGACAGCCTCCACCCCGTTGCCCCAGTGGGGCAATGAGCAGGCAAGGTTGGTGAAAACGGTCAAAGTTTGTACAGGTTAGCTAAGATCTGGCCGGATCAGACCATCGGTTCCTACAGTCTAACACACTTTACTGGATTTGGGGATCGCTAACGACTGGGTCGCCAATCGGTCGGTTCGCATATGGTGTTAAGTCCTTATTGGTTGCTAAAGGCTGCCGCGCTCGGCTCAATGTACAGTCTGGCCTGTGTAAGGTTGGTATTCCATCTATACCGAGCACAGTTCTATGTGATCAGGTACTTTGAAAAGAAGGACCTCGGAAGCATGGAGGACACCATGTCCTCTGTCTCTCTTTTAAAAGAGGCGTGTATATAGATAAGAATCATGAAAAATGGCCCGACATGCTACCTCTAGCATCATGGAGAGCCAGATCAACCATAAGTGTTAGAACTGGATTTTCTCCGTATGCATTGTTGTTTGGGAGAGACAATGTTGCCTTAGGGTATCCTAAAGACAATGGTTTTGAGGTGGTAGGTGAAGACCGAGATTGGTTTCTGAGAACCAAGCACTGCATTGAAATGTTCGATGAAGTGTCTCGGCAGAGTACTAAAAAGTATGAAAAGGCCATGAGAGCACGATTGGACAAAAATGCCAACCTGTGCAACTAGAGGAGGGTGACTTAGTGTACTATTATGATCCCAATTGTGCTGAAAACAGCTTGTCCAAATTCTCGTACAGAGGACCTTATAGAGTCGAGGAAGCTGTAGATGACAATCGTGTACGATTGCGGTCATTGAGAACCGGAAGGGCTATTGACCACTTGGTAAATGTAAATAAGCTGAAGAGAGCTTATCTCCGAGAAGAGAGAGAGAGGTACCATCGGAGGATGACGAGAAGAGTGAGCTCAAGGAGGAGGTCAGTGAACCTGAAGATGACTCAAGAGAGTCTATAAGAATCAAGCAAATCAAAGCATTTCCCCAGAATGTAGAGCTCCAGGAGATAGAACAGCTGTCTGAGGTAGAGAGAGAGGACAGTGATGACAGCTCGAAGGAAAATCCCAATATTATAGTATATGAACAATCCGAAACCACTGGCGGCGAGATATCTGGTGGCACTCAGGTAGTTGGGAGTGTTCACGCCTCTGTTAAATAAAGGGCCATCTGTTAAATAAAGGGCCATCCTCACAGAAGGGGGTGGTGGAAACCTACGGAGCCGATGCAGTGTCGGCAGGCAAGCGACCAACAGCCCAGCTCGCTAGCTTTTATCAATCGGATGTTCCAAAAATGCAACGCAATGTTGCCGAGGCTGAGGGTTTAGGAGATAAGACGACCCCGAGTGGGGCACGTCCAAAAATGCAACGCAATGTTGCCGAGGCTGAGGGTTTAGGAGATAAGACAACCCCGAGTGGGGCACGTCCAAAAATGCAACGCAAGGTTGCTGAGGTTGAGGGTTTAGGAGGCAAGACGTCCCTGAGCGGGGCACTTCCAAAGGTATCATCAGTGTCATTGAACAAAGAAAGTTCAAAGGACACTGATCGCTCACAAGAGAGGGCGAAAATTAAGTCTATTGAGTCGTCGAGGAGACGGCTGCATTCTAGCACTTCAGAAAATAAGACTGAGGTGAGAGAAGGGGCTAAGGTTGTAGTATCTGCTGTCAGCGACAGTGAACCAGAGGAATTGCAAATAAATTGGGGAGAGTCTATCTCTGCCGAAATTGAGGATGAGGAAGAAGAGACAGTGGAAGCCAATTTAGATCATGAGAGTCTTAGCAGTGACGATTGTACAGAAGGGGGCAAGAAAACATCTAAAATTGCCAATGCACGGAGTTCTGGCGTCATCTGTGATTCTGAGACTCGATACCGTACCGCGAAACGTCAAAAGAAGGCCATAAATAGTTGGACTGACAAGCGATCCATCCTACCCTTGGTGGCAGAGGAGATAGCTAGTGTCCAAAATACCAAGAAACAGACCCAGGCCAAGCTAATAGCCTATTGGCGTGAAAAGGAGCGAGCCCGTTTAGAGCGTTTAAAGAAACAACAAGAAACGCGCGAGGCCCGCGATGCACGCCGAGAGGCTAGGAGACTAGTTTGTGATGCACAAGAATTAAAAAGGAAAGGCTTCACTGGCGATGACGTGGTAGGTGCCGAGAATACAATAATGGCACTGGAACCCAGTCATGAAAATGTCAAAATTTTTCCTGTAAAGGAAATTTGGGATTCCTTATTTAACACTATCACTGAAGACAGTGGAAGTGTATCTGACTGCGAGAGTGACATATAAAAGTCGTTCAGCTTCAGTTGGGGGAGTGAGTCCAGCGAGGATACACGTATTTAACACTCTTGAGTGAGAGTATGATAGAAATTTGAGATTATTGTTGAGTATAAGAAGGAAGTAATTGCTGCTGAGAGGTGAGTGAAGGTGTGTACGCCGGCAGAATGACTGATGGACTTAGGAGTCCATATTGTATTAAGTTAGGAAAACGAGGGAACATTTTGAAATAATAATAATCTGTACATGCAGTTGAGGGTGAAACCATATTGCAAAATTTTAGATTAAGGGTCATATTAGTGTGATTGCTGTGACTTTGGCGAGAAAGAGGGTATATTTTTGACAATTAAGCATCCTCAGTAAAATTTTTAGTATTATTGTTATTATTAGTTATAACAATAGCAGGGTTTTATTTTTTTGAAAATATGAGTACGATTGAGTGTGAGTGTGATTGAGTGTGGGAACCTCAGTTGGGATGCAGTGTGACAGAGGTATCAACCAATGGCGATGAACCTATACTGAGATGTCGCCGACTTTCAAGGAGTGCGCAATTACCTAAATACGGGACTCCCGATGCAGCGGGATTGGACCTATTTAGTGATCAAACTCGCTGGATTCCTGCTGGCTAGAGTGGTGCGATCGCCACCGGAATCATGTGGGAAATCCTAGAAGGGTGCTATGTGCGCATAGCCCTACGTTCAGGTTTGGCATTGAGAAATTCCATTGATATTGCCGCAAGGGTAATTAATAGGGACTATAGGGGTATGGTATGTGTGCTCGTCTACAATGCGGGTCGTCGACCGTATTTAGTAAAACAGGGAGACAAAATTGCCCAGGCTATTGTGGAGAAAATAGCAAGACCTCGAGTGGTTGAGGTTTCTGAAGTAGGCAATGGGAACCGGAAGTTTTGGATCCACCAGTCAGTAACAGAGAATGAAAATTATAAAAGGGATATTAAAGGCGTTAAGAGTGATTTTTGGGGAGATTATTTGCGAAAAATACTTATGTCTTTTGTTTCAGGAGATTTTGGTAAAAAAAGTAATCGCGAGGTATATGTCCTTGTTTAGCAGGAAGTTGGACACAATTAAGAGATAAAGGGGGTTAGTCCTTGGGTGTGAACTATAAAACCTGATGATTGATAAATTTAAGTGTCCACACTTGATACCACCTTATCAGTAACCACCCTGGGAACAATGGAAATGTAGGAAAAAGGGGAGAAGTTACATGATCCCATGAGAAGGGGAGAGAGCAGCTCTAGACCACTAATACATGTACACTAAGTGGCAAATGAAAGACATATTGTAATTCCTTGAGAGTGAAATGTCTTCTTGAGTAAAAAAAAAAAAGAACCTTTCACATTTGAAAGAATCCAACATCTAGCTTCACATGAGGATTCCAAAAGCTGTCAGGGAGTTATAGACCATTATGGTTGGGTAGCATCATTTTGTTTGGTAGGCATATTCCTGATAATAATTGCAGTATTGTGGAGACGTCTAGTGGTTGTGAGAGGAAAAATCAAAGCTGATGGGTTATATTTGCAGATAGTGACTGACTTCATGTGGGAAAGTATTAAAATAGGTGAGTCCTGTGTGCCTAGCAAGCAATTATTCTTGGCCGAGACCCCTAAACCCTTGATCATTGAAATTGACTTGGTGATTGGGTGCTGTGAATGCGAGGCCTGGATAGAATGGGGCCAGGAACTAAGGGCCATTGATACTGCTGCACGATCAGAGGCAAGATGGTTTGTACTGCCTAAATATTTGAATCTCACAAAGAAATTAGCTAGGGAATTGGAGCTGGAAAATGAAAATGTCCGACTGGTAAGGTTGGTACGCCAGGTGAATGGGTTAACATCAGTTATCCCCACAGGCACACCCATGATCAATGGAGATGGGTGGTCTGCTATTGGTGCAGAACTACAAATAGTAAGCACTAGCCTGAATAGATCATATAAAGAAGCCAGACATCATAAAGAACAAAAAGGTGTCAGAAAGGGAGGAGAGAGTTCCCAAGCATCTACCAGTAAAAGAAGGGACATTGAGTTGAAAGAATAAAATATAGCAACATGAAGGTTGCCGGAATAGGGCTGATTTGCATTATTGCAGGTATTATAGGAGTGGAAACAACATCTCCAAGACTGAGTGTGGAACATGTAATCTTTAGACATAAAGCCATAGTGCATACCACCAGATCGCAATGGGTCATAGGCTTGGTCCTGGATTTAACCCTGTATGAAAAGTACCTACTGTTCACCAATAAGACCATACGAGCAGTTCGAGATAAGGCTGAGAAAGCAATGCCTTATTTTCAGAGGTTGTATGATGATGGTGGCTTTAGGAATCAAGCATTGGAAAAGAATAAAAGATTTTTCAGTGAGACATGGACGTCAGTTGAGCAAACTCTTTTCAAATACACTACTATTTTAAGGGAACAGATGAATGAATTGAGTATCATTGACAGCATCCATAACAAGAATTGGAGGGACTTTCAGGAATTGAAAAGAATTGGGCATAGTGAGTTGGAGGACAATCGAATGGTCACTCAGGCTCCAATTCCGGAAATGAGAGAGAGGAAGGCTGGTCAAACACTTCCACCAAGACAGGGACGCTCAAAGAGATTAGTGGGAGCTGTTTTAGGAGGACTGGCAGGACTGACTTCCATATTTAGTATCTTTTCTACTTATCAGTTAACCCTTATGTGCCCAGAATTATTTCGAGAAAATTGATTTATTCAACACCCTTGTTATAGTAGAGCCTATCACCTAAGTCATGTCCAGATTAAAGCACTGATTCAAATGGTAACAAAGAGGACAGTACAATAGCTTTCAGAAAATATAATATGAAGCATATGCTAGAGTATTATATGAGTTAGTAGGGAATGATGACAGCACAAGAAGTTAAAATGAGCTGATTTGGATGAAGTTGCCCAGAATGTATTTTTTATTTTATTTCATTCTATTTTGGTGGGGAATAGGCTATTTTCAATTCATAAAGCATTATTTTTACATTTCAAAGAAGCCATATTGATGGCATTTAAAAACAAATGTATGTTATAGTTGGATACCTTGAAGAAAAATCAAATGAAAAATATTTTATCAATATTTTTGGTATCTTTATTAATACATTTGTTAATTTAGTGATTTCTTTTGTATTTTCCCTTTATTCTCATGGCCAGAGCGCGCACTTTTCCTGTATTTTAAACCTATTTTCAATTCATTATTTTCTGCAATATTATCTATTAATAATTACATACATAAGGCAATATGACAAATTTGGTATCGTTGGAAAGCCCTGGACAATACGAGAGTTCTGATGTGAAAATCATCTTAATCTGAGTATTAATAAACTGATGGGGGTCTGTTGAACACATGTGTACACATGCTTAAGAGTGCACTTTTGCTAATCTGGGCACATAAGGGTTAAGAGCCGAGATAAGTACTTTGTTAACAGAATACTTGTCACATTGAGAGGCAAGAATTTTGTTGGAAATTGTATACTAAATTATACTAAATTTTGTTGGAAATTGTATACTAAATTATTTTTGAGTAGTTTGATGTGGAAAATTGTATGCTGAATTATTTTGAGTAGATCGGTATGAAATTATTGTGGAAAATTGTGTGCTGAGTCATTTTGAGTAGATCAATACGGAATTGTTCTGTAAAATTGTAGACTAAATTATGTCAAGTGATCCAATATGGAATTATTCTGAGTAGAATTAAGAGGTTATAAATTAGCATGTGAGGAAATTATTGATTCGGACTATCATTATTGAAGAAAAAGTATGGGACGGTACCTTTATGAAGTGGGGACCGAATCAAAAGGCTTTTGGTGACCGCCTGGAGGTCTATTGGAGTCATCCACGGGAAACTGGCGTTGATTTGGGCCGAGAAATTTCGCCATAGACACGGAGGCTGAAAATGAGTATTAATTCGTGTAAATTGAGGAAATTGGGAGTCAGAAATTCAAAATGTTTTGGTTTGCAAATATTGATTAAATACTGGTGAGCTGGTGAAATTAGGACAAAATGGCCGATCCCTTGAAGGTTGTAAGTACCGGTTGCCTGATGGGCTGAGTAGGAAATTGCCACCACTGAGGGGATAATAAGAAAATGGTACTTCTCTGCATGATGAAGATCATTGTTGGACAGGACGCCATCTTGTTGAAACTTGGAATGTTGGAAATTTGCTGACGTGATGCTGGAGAGTTGACCCAAGCAGGTGAGATTCAAGCTATCACCAAATAAGGCAATGTCTTGGAACTGCTTGAAAAAGTATGGCACCCTTGTGTGAGAACCTCAGTTCCTTTGAGTATAATAGCCAGGAATCGCTTTTAGACCTATCCAATAGCGGGCAAACAGTCATGGACATTGGGCATAAATCAAATAATTTAAATATCCAATGGAAAGATGAATTTTGGACTCTGTGAAATGTCACCAAGGGGGTGTTTATTACAGCCCCTCGGTACCCAGAACACCCGGGAGACAGGGGACGCTATGCAAATGAGGTCATGACCCTGTCTAGAGAGGGTGGCACCACACACGTCCACAGCAGTTGGGCGACAGGCACCATGGGGAGAGGAGGTGTTCCCCTGGACCGGGCACCGACACATAGAAACAGTATTAGAATTTTATAAATTCTTGCTGGACCGGGACAGCCTCAGTTGGGACTGCTGAGTGAACATAGAAAACTCACCACGGATGTCGGTGGGAGTATAGCCATGTGCAGATACAACACTCACTACAGAGAGGGGAGGTCGATGGCCGTCAGTTACACCGACACTGACCACCGGCCGCCTTGACATTCTCTGAGTGCCGGGGGACTACCCGTGTTGTGTTTGTTCTGAAATTGATTAGCAGTTATGAAAGTGAGAGGGAAACTCTTAGTGTGTTCTACAGTTATGTGAAACTTTCACTGTTTTGGTTACACAGAGAGGAGATCAATGTTATACCTGGTTAACCAGAAAGGAGCCATGGAACTCTGGAGATTTACACATGGACACTGGCTTTTTGAGGATGAAGTTGTGGAACTGTGACTATTTCAATTTGCCCATCAACATGGAGTGAGGGCAATGCGTGAGGGTGTCCCCATGCTCTGTCCCCATGCTCTGTCCCCATGCTCTGTCTCACTCGTGTGTAGTGTGAAGCCGGCATAGTATATAAAAGCATGAGGAATGATGCATGAAACTTGTGAGTATGTCAAAATAATTTGGAAATAAGGGCATTTTATCCAATCCTGCAAATTATTGATACGATTTGTGGTTGGCACTTTGAAAATTCCACTTTTGAAACCAGAAAGGCTAACAATGTTCAATCGGATTTATTATGTTAGGCTTGTTGTATGTCGTGGTTGTTATGTCCTGTTTATTGTCTCTTATGTCATGCTTATTGTCTGTAACTCCCAACCCGGCTTACTGTGTGTGTATCTCGTCGGCCACGCTTATTGTATGTCGCTGTCAGCTTTGCTTATTGTGGGCCGCTAACTAACCATGCTATGGTATGTGATTGTCAGCTTTGCTTTATTGTGTGCCACTAATTAACCATGCTTATGGTATGGGTTTGTCAATCTTGTTTATTGTGTGTAGTGTGTCAATCATGTTTATTGTGAGTAACTCTTTGACAAGGCCTATTGGGTATGGATTTTAATTTGCTTGGGGGGAGGAATTGATTTATTTTTACCAGAATCACATCCAGTTTGTTTGTGACAAGTATTCTGTTAACAAAGTACTTTCTTAAAAATACGGTATGACTCGAGTAAGGACATAATTCAATGTCGAGTATCTGAGACACAGAAATAAAGAAACTTACCAATCTAACAGATATGCCCTATGTCTGTAGAAGCTGTGAACACGCCGTGGACATTTGGGACAATCTATAGAATTATTCAGATAAAGATAAGTAAATACTTTGAGGTCAGAAATTTTAGGCAGTGATGCCTGAAACTAATGCATGGCCTCAAAGAGAGAGATAGGGAAGGCACGAGAGGGGCCTGAGTATTCTGGTATATGATTTGTTATGTTTAAAACTTACCTGTAACCGTCTGTCTGTAGTTAACCTATCAGTGGCCGTGCTGATGGGGACCTGGAGGAGTTGGTTGTGAAAAGTATAGTGGGTCTAGTGGGATATAGTGTGGCTATTCTAAAAGAAACAGTTATAAAGTCATGAATATTCCCTGAGGAGGTAGAAGGGACCTCCTTACTTACCTGAATGGGTAAAATCTTATATTTGACCCTTTTGAATATCTTCATTCACATAGAAGTACTGTGCAGTCTCTAATACAAGCACAGTATCAATAACATATTATAGCCATAAAGCATTATCAATAACACATTATCAAAATAGCGCATCATTACCGGTATATTATCACTGGAATGTTGTTGCAATTCTGGAGTCCAATAGGCTCCAATGCCAGGGCGGCTACCTTTGTCGTCATCTTACCTTTACCTGTCTTTTAGACACCCTGAGGATTGCGACGCTATCGGTTTCTCCACGTATTAATCGGACATCTAGGTGATACATAGTATCCAGGATGCCCATTTGTTAACACAGTTCATCCTTTTGAGAGGGAGGAACAAACCCATCTTTTTCTTCTTTTGTTCTTTGCCTAGAGGGCAGTGTAGATGCTGGATCCATAGCTATGGCTGCGGTCATATGCTGATTCAAACCAGAGTAATCATTGTCTCTTGTGAGAGTGCCCTGCATTGGGACTCCCTGAATCGAGGTAACTATGCAGGGAGTCGAGTCATTCTTCTCCGACATTCTGTGACCTTGAAGGGTCAATTTGGTGATACACCAAAATGCAGTAAGTTAGGCCTGTCATTTCTGCGGTCTTCGGAGGTGTCTTTGTGATTCTAAAGGAGTCATGAAGTATCAATGTTCTTTGTGTATAGAAAATCTGAGGTGGAAAATCTGGAGTATCAATGTTCTCTGTGTGTAGAAAATCTAAAAGCCCACCACATGGCAAATTGCACGAGAGAGTGTGAGGGATGTCACCAAAATGTATACTGGTATAACTAGGTAGTTCATTGGCTGTCGTTGTGTCTGATTTGTGGTCACATGATTCTCATCAGTATCAGCAGTGGCTTCAATAGAAGTCAGTTTTCTTGTCCTAGCCTAAAAACTTATATATGTATGTGTGTGTGTGTGTTGAAGTTGACAATCTGGTATTTTTGCCTTTGATTCATGATCTTTGAGAATTGATAAATAGGCAGGAGTTGAGAGAGTGAGAGCACTGTGGATTAAGTGTCAGATGGTTCTTTCTCTTTCTTTACAGAAACTGAGTTATCAGTCCTTTTTCAAATCAGTCAGTCTCAAGGAGGTATTTTCCTTTTTCACGGTTGTCCCTTTTCCGTCAGACCCACATGTTGGTATAGGTTGTCATGTCTATTGTCTATCAGTTGAGATACCATCATTGAGAGGGAGCTTCTGAGGTGTCAAAGTATCTTTTATTTTTCTCTTTCATCTTGTAGCCTCCCGAGGTCTTGGGGTGTTTCTTTGCTGCTATTGGTGTGCATAGAGTAGCCTCCATTAAAAGTAGCCACCATTAAAATAAAGAAGCTGTATAACTCATATGAAATTCCTTTATGATTCATTGTCTTACTCTTTTGCAACAGCTTGGTTCCTGCATCGTAGAGGTGCACTAGGAGGGTACACATCTTAATGGTTGAGTTGTGATTGTCCTGTAGGGAGAATATTTGAGGAACTTATTCTAGCCAGTCACACAATTTCTCTGAGAAAGTTTGATTTATCCCACTGTGGCAAATGGAGAGAATTATGGCTTTAAAGTCTGGAGGTGGTGATCGGTTGTTCCTGAATCTGGAGGAGAAAATAGAGATCGAGAGGTTCCATTGGTCGAGCCGCTGCGATGGTGGTGACCTATGATGTTTTCTTGCATCTTGGAATGGAGGAATCTCATAAGCCTGGTTGATATCAGGGTCGGAGGGAATTGTGATGTCTGAGGGCAAGTTCTCGCCGAAAATGTCCTGGATTGCAGGGTTGCCCTTGGACAATCTGACTGTTTCGAGAGTTCATCCCTTCGTCCCTTGTTCAGGAGCCTGTGTTTTGGTCCAGATTATCGTAAAAGGTATGTTGTAGTGTTCTCATGAATGCCTTGAAGGAACTCATCAATTCAAACTATTTTATTTCTTAAACCAATTCAAACTATTTTCTGTCTCTTCAATTATCCCTCATTTTTCTTATCCACGGTCCCAAAAGGATTATTGTCTCCATCATTGGCTTAGTCGTTATCGACGGTGACTTGTGCTAGATTGTTGCATGTGGATATCATTTGTGGACAAGTCCCGAGACATTGATGTTCCGCTGAATATCTGAGGTGTTTCCTGACCTGCGTTGTCAGTAGAATCGGGAAGTCTAGTTTGACGGACGAGTGATTCTTACTTGTCCCATGCCTGTCCAGTGTGTCTTCTGTAGATCAGCACGTCATTGGACTTGTCACAAGCCTAGTTCATGTTGAGGAAGGAAGGGTTGCTGGATCTTAAATAAATAAATAAATAAATAAATAATAATAATAATAATAATAATAATAATAATAATAATAAACAAATAAATAATAATAAATAATAATAATAAATAAAATAAATAAGTGTTTTCTTATTGCATAACACGTCAATTATTATGATATATAACAGCGATTATTATAAACTTTTGTTTCTTATACTCTGAACTAATCTTGATTTTCTTTCTGAGAAGAGTTGCCTGGATTTTGAGTATGTGAGGAAGCTGGTATTTCCTTACCCACAAATGGTTTCACCGTGGCAGAGGCAGGTTTTCAATTTTTCACTATCTTTTTGTGGAGATATGAGTTCTTTTGAAAAGGTCAGGTAGGGGTAGGACCCTACTGGTTGTACAGCACTCCTAGTGAAGTATCATTTGTGTTGGGGAACCTTTTCTTTTTCTTTAGTGATGTTGATGCTTTAGTGGAGGTAGTCAATTGTTCTTCCAACCTATTGTCAACGAACAGTTACAAGTCGATGTTGTGATGAACACTGAATCCAGAGAAGTTCTTTGATCCTTGTTTATTGCATGATGACAGAGTGTACATATAGGTGGTAACAATGATACACTCACCAGTGTGCAGGCTCTGCCCCTAAGCTCGTAGCTCAACCTGTTGTAGGTCCTAGATACTAGGGAGGTTGTGCGCGGGATAATGTAAGTAGAAAAGGATCATATTGGGTCTATTCCTGGCCACCTGTGGTGCAGGAATTAAGGATGTAATGTGTCTCACCAAACATTCCGGTACCAAAATGGTAAAGAGAGGTATAAACACGGATCAGGATGCGAGAGAGTTGCTCTCCTACAGTAGGCTGTCATTTGGTAGTACCTTAGGGTATTGAGGAGCCCTGAGCTTGTATCAAACCGGCGCATGCGTGTCCCAAGAGAGTGGGATCACAAACCGAGAATAAGCTGTGACCGTGGGTAATTTATGTGGCGTGCCAACCAGTTTCATCCAGTTTATGGCTGCCTGAGCTATTAAGAATTAAAGTAAGATTTTTGGCAATGTCACCCACTAAATTGTGGTTGTGAAGTTGGATCACTTGCGGTGATGTGTTGGTATAGAAATTGGAAATTATGAAAGAAATGAATAAAAAAAAAGGTGAATTTGGGGGTTCTAAATGAATGCTCTCTATTTCAATAATTATGAGAAATGGAGAGAAAACATCTATCACACGAAGAAACTATGCCTATAGTCTGGGTAGTCTTAGTATGTTTGCTTTGAGGATGGTAAAAGGAAAAGGTATAGGTCTGGGGTTGGGGTTGGGGTGGGGGGTTCTGATACTATGGCTTGTGCATAGTCTCCCCTCAAGGACATAGTTCACTGTTTTAAAATTGCATATAGCTCCCTTGTGCACATCACATAGTATGAACATAGGTAGAAATGATTGCTATGTTATGTGGTTGCCTAGCAACTGCAGCTTTACATAGAACCCCATGTCCAAATCTATGCAGTGAACTATGTCATTGAGGGGAGACTATGCACAAGCCATAGTATATGCCTACAGATATGAATCTAGGCATTGTTGCTATGCAAAACTGCTATTGCTAGGCCACCACACAAACTAGCAACCTTTTATTACCTATATTCCTAGTCTATGATGGAAGTCACAGAAGATATGAGCATTCAAGCATATTTTCAGGCTTAGTTGCTATGCAAAGTTGCTGTTGCTAGGCAACCACACCACTAGCAACAAAACAAAAGCAGCACTGTATTCTACTAAACTGATTTATAGGGGGTAGGACCCAACAGATACTTTCTAGACTGCACATTTATGTAATTCAAAGTGACATCTGAATCTATTGTCGGCCATTTTGAATTTCAGCCATGTACAGCCTTGCCATTAAATTTTATGAAGTACAAACATGCATATTTTTAATCAGCACTCTTTTTAGCATAAGAATCAGGAGAATCGATAAAGATTTAGCATGGAAAAACATCCATTTACATAAAGAAGTAGATTATTGAAATAGAACAGCATCGTATTGGTTCAAGGTAGTGTCTTTGCTTCCAAGGCAATAACATGTGGCATAGTCATCAAGGAATTCTGCAAAATGTCTCATATTACTCAGGAAGGTTTGGCCTACATAAATTATATTAGATATTGTGCTTAGATGGGGATAAGGGCAAGTTTTATACATGTATCTGGAGTGCATTTAAGATTTTCAGTAAAAAAAAGAAACTTTGTAATTTCAATCTTCCATCTTCCCGACTATCTGGTACACTCAAATCTGAACTTAAAAACATGTATTAGGGCTTAATGAAAAGCTTATTATGTCTTCTTTCCAACATGACCAATAGCTTCAGGATCCAGACAAGGTAAGATAGTCTTAGAGGTTGGGGATTGAGCATACCCCTTGAATAACATGGTACCAAAATTGACCCAAAAGTGGTCTGAACCCGCACATGGATAATGAGCCAAAACCGGTAGTGCATCCCAAGATTATCAATGTTAACATCTTGAATCTTGTTCAGGGGACCCTAAGGATCGAAAAAATACCTGTCGCGTTGGGATGTGGGGGGGGGGTGCATGGTGGGCCCTATCAGCCCCCAGCCTATGACCACTGTATAACTAGTATTAAAATGTACAAATATTTCTCTTCAGCTTTTTGGGACGCCTACAGAAACTGCATGTACTATTGTCGAGTGAAAAAAGTTAACTTGATATTGCATGATTGGTGCATAGGAGTATATCAATTGCACACTGAACCTAGCTGTCCAAGACACTACACAAGGTACACTTTAGGAAGTGTAAGAAAGTTTGTTGTTACTGTCCAAGAGTTAGAATGTAACCCCATAGTAGGGGTGTTTTGTCAGTGTAACTGTAAACTGCAAGTATCTGCAATTGCTAAAACTATTTGTTTCACATGTCTACAGGAAACACTGGAACTTCATGCCTTAAGTATACCTGGAGTGCGAAATCATTTCTCTTTCGAGGTAAACTTTAGGCTGGATTTCTATCTGGTCTTTTACCTGGTCCTAAAAACAGCCAAACTTACTTCCTGGCACAGGCTTTGTTTGAGCATGCTATATCTAACATAGCTAAACTGAACAGTTATTGTTTCCACAACACATGGAAATCTAGTCTTACTGGTCAATGCTGGTATCAAGCAAGTAAATTCACACAAAACAAATGTTTCTGTTGTATATGTGCATGCCCCGGAAATGGAAATTCTGTCTCCATCTGCAAATATTGTGTCTAATAAAAATATCACCTGTCATGTAAATTCAATGAGTTGTGTTTCATTTTAATGTATGAAATAAACAGAGAGAACTGCACTCCCAGCCTGCCCAACTGTTGCCTGCCTCCCCCACGGACTACGCCCTCAGGGGTTCCCCCCTCGGACTCCGTCCTTAGGGGGAGCCAGCCAACAGTTGTTCAGGTCGGGAGTGCAGTTCTCTCTGTTTATTTCATCAGTTATCATAGTGCATCTTTAAGGTCATGTATTGCGTAAATCCATAGAAATATTGCATCAGAACATGAGTCATGGTTATTGTGCAATTTATTACAAGGATTACACAATACACCTTCATATGTAGGTCATATGTTTTCATGACGTCACTTCCGATTTGTAAGTAGGTCAAACCTAGGTATTACGCAATTCACTTAATTTATGCAACTAGGTCATGTCACGAGATCATGTCAAATCCAGCTCTCTGATTGGTCGAGAAAACTAGGTCATGACCTTGTGACATCACTTCCTGTCAAATCCAGGCCTCTGATTGGTTGAAAATAGGTCACTTCTGGTCTACCAGTAGGTCATGACCTAGTTACTATATAATCCATTGCGCTCAGTTTGCATCTATATACTACTAGCATACCAGGACCTTGTTTCAATAGTGCCCACGACAGGACACCCACAGATCGTAGTCGGAGGTGTATGAAATGGCTCCATAGCAATGACTACATAGTGAGCTACAGTACAGACCTCAAAATAGGCCCTGATATGTTTTCAACTGCTGGCTTCATACAGACCACTATGAAGTCATAGCACCCAGTTGTACAGACCAGGCACCCATACTAAATGGCTAAATAGTACCCAGTCGTACCTCTCCCATAGTATGGTTTGTACTCTACTGTTCAAATGAGCATAGGGCTACAGTATAGATATAATTATAGGTGATCCCACCTGGTTACAAGGGCGCACACATGGTCAATTATCATGAAAATGGATCATATTGTTAAAGGTGGTCAAATATACCTACAAATATCATAATTGTACGGAAAGGTTCTATTTGGCAGCAGGTTCTTCTACCTTCAACGTGAGGTTGAAGATATATAGCCTCCTCAACACCTTGCTATATATATACACTGCAAAAAAGGTGTTTAGATTTTAAACATGTTTAGGTCTAAACACGTTTAAAACCTAAACATATAGGTCAGTTAGGTGTCTCATCGACTACACATTTAGGAAATGAACACTTTTATTCTAACTACATAAACATTTTTGCTAAACATGTTTAGATATTTAGAGTTTAAACAGTTGAATAATAGGTGTTTAGATTTAAACATCAATATGTTTAGATGCTTGAATGTTGAATCCACACCAGGTAGCAGCACTACCTTTGAATGGACTATCCTTACACAATTATACTCAATTTTTGTGACAAATGTACCCAAACCACATGTTTATTATAGTTTATATTCATTAAATGTCATGAGAATAGAAGGGCAATAGAAAGTTGACTAGATTCACTTTACACCACCATCATTAGCATGAAATAATCAATAAGCTCAATGACTGACACCTATTTCATGTTATTCTGGAATAGACAAAGCAATTTCCTACCTGCCAAGCTGTTGTACTTTCTAAAGTCTCTCATTCTGATGCAGTGTGTACATACATGCACATGTAAATATGTGTGGCTGACATCTTAGGAGACTTTGACATGTAAATACCCCCTCCCCAAGTAAATGAGAAAACAAACAAAAGACATCTTTTTTTTTTAATGTATACATGTCTGCACACCCCAACTCTCCGTCAAAGCATTTAGACATCTAAACACAAAAATTCATAGATATCTAAACACAAAGTTTAAACCTAAACACCTAGATTTCTAAACACTTGAACTAAGCACATTGTTTGGCTAAACATGTGTAGGAAATTAATGTGATTACAAAAACGTTGCAAGAATATGTTTAGAATTGTGTTTAGGATCTAAACACCATTTTTGCAGTGTAGTAAGGCTCATTGACCTCTATGAGTGGCCTGAAGTCAGGGCATTAGTCTATATATAGAGTACATACATGGTTACAGAGGAAAGAGTACAGGTGGGATGCATTTGAGCAAAGGAGTGTAGACAGCAGGAGCTATGACTACCCACTATGTATTCACATAGAGGGTTGTCCCTTATTGAGTCACTGCTCTGGTGGCTATTTAGCCAGCAGGCAGTACGATCACCCAGTAATGTAGCCAGCTATGGCCAAAGTCCTAAGATCACATGGTAAGATTTGGCCCTTCTCAAGTCATAGGAGCCTGAACCTGTCGTAGACATTATTGAAACAAGCTCCTGGTGTGTTAGTAATAATAAATGCCTAGTATTTTAATATTCATGTGTATGGTAGAGGTAAATTGTAAATCTTAAAACCTGATTAGCAGATAGCCAAAGCATAGAATAGAGAGATCAAGAATCTGACTGATCATACAAAGTATTCATGTGGATATGTTGAGTAGTGTGGCTACTGTGGAAACGGTCTGTTGGGCAGGTTAATTGCACCAGGGGGGCATCCTATGTGACATCATCTGGCAGTTCTTTTAGTTACTCAGTTTGGAATGTCTGGCATCATTCAAATCTCAATTTTAGGTCTACTTCCAAATTTGATAATGTCCAGCAAAATGAGTGAGAGGTCTGACATTACTTGTGTTACAATTGCACACCTTCGTCTATTATTGCGAAATAGTGAGGTTGCCATCAGTCATAAAGGCCTATGCTTGTTACATAAGGCTGAAGGTTTTACTCATATCATCTCATAAAAACTGTCACTTCAAACACCCTGTCAGTGAGATTCTGATTGATCATGAAGTTCTTTGTTAACATGAAGAATGAAGGTGAAGTCTCTCTGATAACATGCCAATCCTATATGGCTGCCTCAACATGCCAACATGCTGAATTTTGCCACATTTCAACAGCCATTTTGGGCCTGTGGGACAAATAGGACCAACTAGATGTGTTCTGATCACTTCAGGCACCATAAGAAACGGTTGAGGGGGGGATATTTTAGAATGGTATTGTAAACTCTTTTTGTAGAAAATGGTGATGAGACTTTATAATGAAAGCATTAATTTAAAAAAAAAAAGCTTCCATTTGTGTAACAGAATGGGGACAAAATCATTAACCTGTGATAGGGTCATGCGGGAAAAGTTCTGAAAAATATGTTTACTGACCTGCAACTACTTGGCAGTGACCTCCATACCTCAAAAGGTGGAATTACTTGTCTCTTGGTAGATCAATTCTTGTTGAATATATATGACGCATCACTGCAGTAGCAGTAGAAATACTTTGTATTCTGAAATTTGTTTTGCAATGGAAAAGAACAGTGTAAGCATTGATAATTGCCTATCCTATTGTATTCAATGATTATGCATGCAGGATTTCTTATTGTAAAAAGAGTATGTATGCATGCATGTATATGTATGAAGTTTGGGGTGGCTCTCTGGAATACTCTACCTGAGGAGATTCAGAAAGCTACGACAAAGGTAAAATTCAAAGAGGGTGTGATGAAGATAGAAAATATAAGGTTGAACCTGAAATTGGGTTATAATTGATAATGAGAAGCAGGTGTGGAAACTGCGCCGCTTCATATTCATATTCATACTCACATTCATATCCTTTTTTCATGTTTACATCCATATTGATATTACTGATGTTCCCATATGCATAGAACATCATATACCACCAACTCTAATTATCACTTATCACTTATTTGAACTAAAGACAAGGTGTATTTAGCTGTAATCATGATGTACTGAAATAATGTGTAGACACACAAATCTCTATGTATGATATATTATTTACTATCTTTCTCTTTTTGCTTTTAGTTTGTTTGTCTGTACTTTATATGTTAATAACCTATTGTGTGAATATTGCCAGTCCCTATTTTTCCATCTCCTGATTGTGTTCATATTGACATTTGTCAACATCCATGAAGTTATTGTACTGTTTCATTTGTGACTTTCCTTTAAAAAATCAATAAAACTTGGTCTGCTCTATAGCATTATTTAAATGAATATTGCAGTTCATTAATGCAATGAGCAAGTCCAAAAAAAAATATTATCTTGATGATAGATACCAGTCATAAACAGTATCTTTGTATTCTTGTCAAATTAGATCAGAGGCGTAGGAAGCAAATCTTCATTGGGGGGGGCCCAGCGAGGGCCCCATCGCAGTGACCTAGAATTGTTGGCTCAAGCGAGACACCCCTCATACATATATGTACATGGAATTTGTTTAGAAAGGTATTATCTAGTCAATTTTGCATCTGACTTTAGGCTCAGGCCCCCATTTTTCCTATCCTATCACCATATCAATCTAATTTGAGATGCAAAGTTTTACCTTCTTTTCCATTTTTATTATGAGTTTGTAGCAAATTTTGGGGGGGACCCAGACATACTTGGGCCCCACCTCCTTTGTGATGGGGGGCAGGCCCCCCTGGCCCCCCCTTTTCCTACGCCCCTGCTTAGATGCTATATAGATACAAAGTTAACCTCAGTAACTCTAATGCCAATAATGATAGTGACTGTCATACATGTATATAGAATGCTACAAATGAGCTACATACAATGGTGTCATATATTGTTTGATACCAGTAGTATATACATGCAAAGTCAGCGCAATGGATTAGCTACTAACTAGGTCATGACCTACTGGTAGACCGGAAGTGACCTAGTTTCAACCAATCAGAGGGCTGGATTTGACAGGAAGTGACGTCATAAGGTCATGACCTAGTTTTTTCGACCAATCAGAGAGCTGGATTTCATTTGACCTAGTAACCTGACCTAGTTGCATAAATTAAAAGAATTGCGCAATACCTAGGGTTGACCTACTTGCAAACCGGAAGTGACCTACTAACCTACTTGCAAAAACGTATGACCTACATATGAAGGTGTATTGTGCAATCCTTGAAAGAAATTACACAATAACCATGACTTATGTTCTGATGCAATGTTCCTATGGATTTACGCAATACTTATGACTCATTATTTTGATATGAGATTAAATGCAACAAAGACACAACTCGGTTGTTTTTAATTCAATCTTTTTATTGTTTCTTCTTATCAGAGTACATGCTAGGTATGAATAATTATAATCAGATATGCTTGCAAGCAGAGTACATGGATATTATATGGAAAATGAATTCTTGTTGCAGTACCAACTACACCCGGTCTTAGCTGGAGTAGGACTTTGACTACGGTCCTCTAAGGCCCGCATTCTCTCCATTAAATCCTTCAAGGCCTTTCTTCCTATGTCGTTCTCCTCCAGGGCTACCACTTTGTCCATTAACTCGGCCATAATCATGAGAATCTTGTCTATCACTTCCGCCGTGCTCTGAAGCCCGTCTATCACGTCCAATTCACGTTTAACTTTCCCTTTCACCAAAAGATTGCTCACGTCTGCTTTGACTGCTACTTCTTCTGGACTCATCTCGAAATTCATTGCCTCTTCTTCTCTCTTTTCCTTAGCAAGGGCCTGACTATTTTGTCCATTAAGTTGAAGGGGACCTGAGAAAACCTTTTCACAGTGTGGTGTGGGTCCTTGGTCCGACATGTCTGTATGAGGAAGTTAATGCAGTGGGCTCCACACGTTTTAGCGTAAAAGTTTTGCACTTGTTTTCTGCTGAACGACCCATGACCATCTGACGACTTCTGCATGAACCTCTGGTGATATATAGTTAATGGAGGTAAGTCATAGGGATCAAAGTAGAACACATTCCCGTCATGAGAAACGTAAAATGCCACCCAGTGCTGACCAGGTTTAGAGCTTGGATCTGTGTTACTGACGAAACATGTAGAGGGAATTGGTTTTTTAGGACATTGATTACTGGCAAAAGTTCCCAGGTAGAAACGCCTTGTGTGTGGATGGTTTCCCAGTGCACCTGTTATGTCTGAAGTTCTCATTTTTTTCTCAGTTCATGTGGTAGTCTGTGACAGGAAGACAGTCAGCCGTCAGTTGGATGTTGTTGTCGTAGGAACACAAGACGGCAGATATGGCATGAGTAGTCGGGGCGGCAAACCTGAGGGAAATGCCCAGCTTTCCTTGCTTGATGAGATTTATACGACTGTCTTCAGGTGCTCTGTCTGGGGTGAGGTCGAAAACAAAGAAGGAATACCCATCTTTGAAATCTTCCAAAGTTATGCCACAGTCTTGCCCCAAAGCCGACAGCCCACTGTCTATGAACATTTCACTGTAGGCTCTGATGCAGTTGCCTGTTTCGAAGTCGGTCTTCAACTCAAACTTTTGATCGTCATATCTCACGCAAATTTCCTTCACGTTGAAATGCCTGCAGTTGAAAGGATTTTCTGTCTTAGTCCCAGCAGCTGCTGTTTCCTTTATCATACACAAGACTATCCTGGTGGGGATCTGAGTAGTGTCAGGTTGAGTCCAACTGTAGTCTTGTGAGCCGCCGTCCAAAGTGTGTTTAGTCACTTTACACCTGGCTATGTGATAGTTGAAAGGGCCCCAATGTGGATTCCTGACACTGCTGACGTGAGTTTTTACCACCTCGTCGTCGACACATTTTTGGAGAAGTGTCATTTCAGCTTTGGTGATTTTGACCCAGTAGTTTTGATCGGCTGCTTGCATCATGTAGTAATTGGGCTGATTTTTTTCAAATATGAACTTGGTTTCACAGTTCGGAGGCAGCACCTTGCACTGTTTAATTAAATCCAGGTGCGGCTTCATTACTAAGGCATGTTTGTTGCGGGCACTGAACTCTGCTCTCCGTGCCGTCCATCCTGCATTGTCGCCCGCTCTGGCTTCCATGTGACCACAGGTGTCTTTCATGTACTTTTGACACCCTTTCAGCCGAGTCTCTTTGTCTTCTTTGTTGCAACAAATTGTGTCCAAAATGTAGGCCTTGAGACCATAGTCTTCATTGTTGCCGGTGACTTTCTCCCCATTTATCAGCAACTGACAGGAAGCAAAGAGAGCGTGTGCCAAGTTTTTGACTGGAGCAGCTTCTATGCCGACGGCAAGGTGAGTTGTTCTGTCTGCCGCCACGGCTTCCAGTTCCATGTACAACTCAGTTTCTGAGAGGTCTGTGTACAGGTTGCTTGGTTCGAAGGTGAAGTCAAATGATTCAGTGTGTGGAGTGAGGGCATTGTTGGTAGTTTTGGTTATTTTTTGACACTTTAATATGTCCTTTTGAGTGACAGGCAAGGCGTGTAGGTCTAGTTCACCTACTGCACATACCTGACCCTTGGGATGAAGGAGACTCATGACTAGAACAAGGTCCTTCCTCTAGCTTGTCTGAGGTCTGAAGGCCTGTAGAACAAGACTTCAGAGTTGTCTTTATTTATGTCTGAAGGGGCAGCTCCTAAGGTTTTGTGGTAAGTCAGATTGTAGGACTTAACCAAGTCGGGCAGCAAGTCAACCCATTTGTAGTTATTGAAATGAGAGAAACATCTCCACATTTTTCCTTGTAAAGTAGAGTTGAACCTTTCGGCTAAGGCACACTTCACGTCGTCGTTCTCTCCTGTGAAAAAATTGGTGTTTTGATCTTCACAGTGTTTTGTGAAAATTTTGTTGACGAACTCTTTGCCCTTGTCAGTTTGAATTTGTTGAGGTTTTCTTTCTTTGCTCATTTTTTTGAAAGCCTCTGTCACGTCATCAGCTCTCTTACTTTTCACAGGTTGTCCAAAACCATACCTTGAAAAAACGTCTATTCCCGCTAGAATGTACTGGTATCCTTTGTTTTCCTTTGAAAATTCTCGCACGTCTATGAGATCAAGTTGCCACTGTTTGTCTATGCCCCATGTTTGTGTTTTTCTTCTAGGAAATCTTCTCTTGTAAGGTTTGTGTCTGGTGTAAGCGTCTACATCTTCCAAAGCTTGTTCTATGTTTTTTTTCTTTGTTTTCTTGAAGTGATGACGTTGAAGTTTAGATACACTGGTGAAACTTCCAGGTTGTTCAGGATCTGTGTAAAACCTGAGGACATCTTTTTTCAAAGCCTTGTGCGCCATATAAACTTACATCCAGTTCCTTTTTGACTTACTTTCCTCTTCTTGATAGGGGAAGCTCTTTTTAAGGGACTGGCAGCAAAGGAAGGACTGTGCCCTGCAAAAGCCGACTAGTTTTTGACAAATTTTAAGGTGGGGTTCAGCCTTTTAACTGCTCTCATGAAGACCTGGCTTCCTTTAGGTTGGTCCTTTTTCAAAGACTTTGGTCTGGCAGCAAAAGCTAACAAATCTGTTATGTCAGTTCCAGGCACACGTTCCCCGTTGACATATATTTCTCCGTCTCTGTTCCAATTCAATATTTGACTTCCGTGATGAGATAATTCTCTGTAGAGATTTTTAGCAGTCGTTCTGTAAGTTGCGGGTATTCTTTCTTTTATGTCGGCGTCCATACCCACTGTGTTGTCTCTTGCACGAGGTCCAAACCCTTCCCCCCCTTTGAATTTGTCTACACTCTCTCCGTCTGAATCGTCAGGAAGTTGTGGATCGTCTCTAGTCTCTGTGAAAGTGTCGTCATCGTCGTCGCCGTCGTCGGTGTCTTCTAAAGAATTGTTCACACCCCTAGCTGCTGCTGCTGCTGCAGGTCCTTGTCCTACTGCTCGACCAGGATAGGGACCTTCCCTACGTTGTCCTAAGGCCTTGGCTTTTTTAGTTAAAATTCCCGACTTTATCATAAGTTGATTGTACTGTCTTAACTTTTCCTTCAGTTTGAGGTTAGGAGAGTTAAGCACCTCGTGTGCTTTACTTTGAAGGTGGTTCAGGACTTGAACCAGGCTGGAATCAGGAGTTAAACCTTCTCTTAGAAGTTGAGTGCTGTAGTACTGGTCTTGAACACTAGGTCCAGGCTGGGGAGGAGAGGAAGGAGTAACAAAAGAAGGGCTTTTTTCTCGGGGAACAAGATCCGCCCTTACGAGGGCCATCCTTGAATAAGACATGATTTTTTATCGACGTGCTCCTATGAGACCTGTTATCAGGGGTAAGGCTAGACCCAAAATGGTTCCCAAAAATCCACCCTTTTGCTCAAAGGTTTTCCTCTTCTGCTTGACGGTAGCCTTGTGCCTTGTGACTGACTTGAGTTCTTTCTTGTAGGGTGATAAACGTTTGACTGCGTCTGACTCGTTACACAACAGGGTTTTGTTCATCACGTTGACACAAATTTGACTCATCAACCTAATGACCTCATCGCTGAGACCTTTAATAATGTGGGAACACTCTGCCGAGGAACACTTGGATATGTGTTTCAACAAGTGGTAATGTTTCCTTATAATTTTAAATTTTCCTCCAGAAGCAGATCTTTTGGTCACCATTCTATCTTTTTCTTTTCGAAGCTGAAGCTTGAGGAATGAAAACCAAGGTATTCCAAGGAGTTGTTATGCTGTTCCTTACCCTGAGCTCGTTAGGTGTGCTCTGCTTAAAGTCCAATAGGATGTATGAATGTTTCTCTTTGGTTTCTGAGTTATATACCTCCGTCAAAAAGGATTTCTGTCCTGGAAAGGCCTGTTTGCTGATGTGTCGTATTTGACTAATGTCTCTAGGGTTTTTAAAAACAACTAGGTAGTGTGCATTTAAGCTCAAGGTTCTGAAGGCAGGATTGTTGAAAAAAAGTTTTGAGTTATAAAAATTACACTTAAACTGCGATGGTGAGAGCCCACAGTGAAAAGTTTCATTATGGTGGGAACGTACTCGGGATCCATGAGATCGTCTATTATGACCAGTCCATGTTTAGTCACGTCTCTTTTATCCTCAAACAAAAAGTCTTCTGAAAGAAGACCTTTGTTGAACTTAACCCCCAACTTTACCATTTCGTCGAATCCATCTTGCCATTGACTGTAGCAGTACTATATGTCGTGTATTTTTGGAGTTACAAGCTCGTCTACACCTTTAATCAACTTAAAAACAAGTTGACTTTTTCCACAAGAAGTAGGTCCAGCTATGATCATTGTGAAGGGGCTTTGTAGACGTGGGTCAAAAATGATCTCCTTTTCCTTGTGATCCATGTTGGACGAAATCTTAAACCAAAGTGACCAAAGGAGCGACCTCGTCCTCTTTTAAGTCAGTAGAACCCTCGTTCAAACCTTCCACGTAAAGAGCTACGTCAAAAAGTCCCATGTTGTTCAGACTGGCTATAAGACAGGTTGGATGAGATATTTCTCTATGTTTCCAAACCATTAGCACTTCGAAAACAGGATTTGTGACACCTTTTTTCCCTGGAACAGGGGTGGATATGACGTCAAGTTCATGGTCGGTCAATCCAAGTTGAGTTCCCAGTTTCCTCCAGTCAAGCATTCTTAACTTGTCTGCCAGGTTGACGAACAAAGTATCAACTTTCCACTGTTCTGGAGGTATTTCACAATGGTCCACTACGTTGTAATATCCCATGTACCATCTACAATAATCAGTGAGATCGTAACGACCTATGTCACTTAATGCATGTCTTAATACCATCCACTTGCAACGCACGTTCTTTCTGCTCCATGAAATAAGCATTTCTCTCCCCATAGAACGAAGAGATGGTGTTTTTTCCATGTAATCCATTAAACTTAGTCTAAGTCCTAAGTAAACCCCTAATCGAGGGTAGTCTTTTTCCGATTTTTATTCACTGATCTTGAATAACAACTCGTCCGAAAGGTGAAACTCCATAGCAATTAAAAAAAAGGTGTCCAGCAAGTAAGGTAGGCAGGTAGGTAGGTAGGTAGGTAGGTAGGTAGGTAGGTAGGTTATGACAGGCTAGAAAGCATACAGTAAACTTATATAGGGTAGGGTAGGGAAGGGTAGGGTAGGGTAGGTGGGTGGGTAGTTTAGGTGGGTGGGTGGGTTAGGTGGGTTATTTGGGCGGCCAGCCCGGGCCAACAAGCCCCAAACCCCCCATACTTGAGGGGTGCTCCCACCCCCCACCCCATAGTTTTTTAAACCCACCCCAACCCATTTTTACCCTACCCTACCCTACCCTATATTATCCTACCCTATTCTACCCTATCCTATATATCTCTTCCATTCCCTTCCCCCTCTTTAGGTCAGCCTGTTACATCGTTCTTCGTTCGTTTAAATTTGTTATGATGTTGAGTGTAAAGCGAGCTGATTGTGGTGAAAACAGTGAGTAAGGGAGATAAGCTGGGTGCACCACATAGCCAGATAAAACCAAACTTTTTCTTTCTCCTCTACACTGAAACGATCCAGGGACGATGATGGGATGTGAAATATGGGGCAGGAGGAAAACAAAGTTTTGGTTTCTAAGCACTCAGCTAGAAGTTCCAAAATAGACATGAAGAAATGAAGATGCTGGTTAAGTTGGTGGGGATTTTCTTTGGCGTGATGCTCTTCTGCTGCTTTCAATGATTCCAAATGGAAGGGGTTTTTCAGTGGGCCCTTTCCCTTTCTTCCATGCTTCAGGGCATAACCAAAGGTTTCCACCGCTGAAAATTTTGACAAGTTATGACTCAAAACCATTTTCCTCAAGGTTTTTCTGTCTTTGGATGTAAAACTTGATTCAACTGAAGAAAAAACTAAGCATAATTTTTTCCGGTGAAGAACAGATTCATTCAAGTATTTGCACACGTACCTGAAACAAATTGAAGAGCAACATATAATTTCCTTTCTTTCCCTGACGTACGTCAGAACTTGAGTGTCGTCGGGGTGACGTTGTTCTAATACACGCTGCAGGGAGTAACGCGACATGGTAGGGCGAAGGTTGTTGTGTCAAATAATGATGGTTTAGTCCCCGTTTAACCTTTATAGGAAACCTGTCAGTCTTTCCTTATCGCACTTTCCTGAAATGATTTATTGCTCAAGGACGAAACAAACGTCAGGGTTAGTGCCTGAGCATTTTGAAAAGAGGGGAAAACATGTGGAAGGGTGGGTTCAGCCCAGGGGCCTTACCCGGAGGATCATCGTTTATTTCTGTTCAGTTTTATTAGGAGGACCAAAAATGAGATACGGGGTAGGCTGTTACCACCTTGAGCTGACCTTTTTCATGGGAGGCAGTTATTTCAGTTATAACTCTCACAACATGACAGCACCCATGGTAATTGTGTCCAATCTCTGTCCTGAATCCTCTTTCATAGAAAATTTTTGAACCTAGAGAGTGTGTAATTTTGTCTGGGTGAAGTAAAGTGGCTTTAATTAAAGCCTTCACCATAGTAGAATCGATGAAAACTGAATTACCAGGCCCTCCCCCCAAAGGTTGATCCCTTAGAAAAAAGGGTTTTTGTCTGTCTGAGATGAATTTTTTTGAACTTCCAGAGGAAATGGAATGCCTCGACATCAAGTGTACCATGGCACCATGTCCCAAAAGAACA
Organism: Acholoe squamosa; assembly: GCA_949317995.1. Lineage (NCBI taxonomy): Eukaryota > Metazoa > Annelida > Polychaeta > Phyllodocida > Polynoidae > Acholoe > Acholoe squamosa. The sequence continues at coordinate 47,413,644 of OX439047.1, forward strand.
CCTGAAAAAAAACTTTCCCCATTTTCTGAGATAAGTTTTTTCACAGAGGGCCCACTAGGAACCAATGCAGTGGTTTGGTTGTGCAAGAAGCATTGTTTGAAGTTACAGTTAGGAGGGATGTAAAGATCCCTGTTCAAATTTTCAAGACAGAATTTCCACACAGCCCACACCTTACCTTCTTCTACGCCCCTCCTGATGTCTGAAATAAACACCTCCTGACGCCTTTTGTGACCTACGGTCAAAGACAAAGGTAAAGGACAAAAGTTAGCCATGTCTGCTTGAAAGAAGCTAGTTCTGATAAATGACAAATGGTCTGCGTTAATCACAGAATGGTAACAACAAGATTCGTCTTACACGCCTCACCCTGAACGTTGACTGAGCGTTATCACATTTTTTTTTATTTGAGTTAAGCTTTTTACTTTTTTCCAAAACAACGCTGTCTAAGCGTAAAACATACTATGAATGGAAAAGCACGGTTATCTACGACTCATGGACGTGGTTGTACGTTATCTGAACGACAAGGGAACGTCCCAGGATCGTATCAGGATAGTTACTATAAAGAAGGCTTGAGCTGCTCAATCTTCATCAAACCTTTTCTGACGTTTGTCTGCTGTTCGCCGTCCTGCTCCTGCACCTTCCAGCCCTGCCACCCTTTCATCTTCAAGGAGAACAATGCCTGGTCGCATGAAGACGGGACTTAGTGTCAGGAGAGGAGGAGCTAAAAAACTGGCTCCACTGACTTTTACTACTTCTAAACAGACAGTGGAAAAGACGTCGGGCATCGCCCCTCCTCCTACCTCTCCAGCCTCAGCTGATAAACCACCTGCAACTCCTGCTCGGCTTCCAACTGAAGTGCCTGATGCAGGAGAACAGGAAGCCGCTCTTGCAGCTCTTCATGGCGAAATCACTGATTTCCTGGATCGCGTCCGGGATCGCACTCCTCAGGAAGCTGGCGACGGCGATTTTGACATCAGGGAATACATCAATCCCCCGGCACCTTTGAACTACCAACCCCCCACTGAAGCACCTACGGCCGCCTCTTACTCGCCAGTGACTCCGGAGGAACCTTCTCCCCAGGTCAGTCCAATAGAGGTCATAGACCTCACAACCTCATCACCGGCAGTCAACCCCATAGAAGTGGTGGATTTAACACAAGGGACACCTTCACCTGCTCACTGAGGGGGGTATTCACAGGTAGAGGTTATAGATCTAACTGGCCCTTCTCCCCTATACTCTCTCCCGGTTCCGGTAGAGGAGCTCCTTAAAAGCCCGCCGGAAAAAAGAAACTGTCCCGGTGAGAGAGAAGGGGAGCCTAAGAAGAAAAGACAGAAGCGCGCCTACAACAAGAAAACCCCTGTCTCTATCCCTGCTCCAGTTTCCTCAGCGACTTCATCCTATGGTGCCGAGCCGATTGGTTCTGCCCCAGGTGTTCCTTTTTCTAAAGACAAGTCACACAGGCAAAAGTTTGGGGAGGGCACTGCCCCCAGTTCTTCCAGCAAGCTTGTGGGCTTCAGGTCAGTGCCTTTGGTGGCAAAGAAATGGCCTGCTCGATTTGGTTTCCAAGAAAAGTCACCTGCCCCCGACCAAGTTTTTTATCCGGAAGGGGATAATAACGCCTGCATAGAAATATACAGGGAACCTAGCATCAGGGGAGTATGCTTGAGGACCTACCTGGACAAACCTTACGAGCGGTGCTTAAACCTAGAGGCGCGTGAGTTCAGGAACTTAGTGGACCAGATAGAGTGCATCCTTGGAAAGTACAAGGAGTTACACCGCCTAGCTGCCCTTGGAGAGAGGAAGGTGGATAATCTTTTGTTGTCCTTGAACCAAGACTGCACCGACCCCAGTGGAGGCCGGGCTATGATCCTGGTAAACTTGTACAATGGAACTCCTAAAGTTCACATAGGAACAACCAGCTACGTGGAAGAGATGAACGCCTCGGTGTCTTCCAGCTACAGGATGCCCCCCTCAGCCACACACTGCGGACACACTGTGTCCCCCTTCATTCTGGAGGACATAAAATCACGAGTTGGTCCCTTCCTAGACGAGACGACTGATTTCTACTCTGGGTAAGTGGTCAACTTTGTATAGTGTCTGGTCAACAGCTCCTTGTTCAGTGCTTTCACATTATCATGTATATCAGCTGATTCGTAGTTGGATTTAAATGTACTCCATCTTCAGTCAACATAGCCCAGCGTAGGTTTAAGTTCTAAATGTACTCCATGTATAGTTAGGTTAGGTTTTAGTTATAAGTTTGTATATTGAATATAAAGTGAAACTAGGAAAAGAAACCTCAAAAAAAAAGCCTCCCAAAAAGGTAAAACAACTTTACACCGTCAACTGTCCAATGTGTAACACCCCTAGACCTCCACGTTTGGTTACTGTAGAAAACAGTGGAAAAACTCTATGTAACTCAGATTCTTGTAGAAGAGAAACTTTTTCCGACAATTCAATAAAAGCAGTTACCGTGACAACTTCAAGTCCATAGCTTCAGGTTTGGCTGTGCTTGGTAAGCTTCAGTCCATTTTCAACGTCAGAATGACAAGTTTAAACAAAGACTTGGGAGCCAAACAGGTAATAGAGGCTCTTACCTCTATTCATAGAAATCAAGTTATGGCTTACAAAGTGGCTGTTTCTTTTGGAAGGTTGTTGTCTTCCTCTAAGGAGGAAGAAGAAGAGAAAGTCATGTACTTCCATGCTTCTGCCAACAATTCGTCTTTGTTCTATGACAGTGAAAGTCATAGAGACCCTTACATTTTCATAAGGGACGACAAAGACTTTGCAGAGTGTTTAGATTTAATTGAAAACAACATTAAAGAAGACACTCAAAGACCCTCTACTAAATGGTGTGTAATAGGCAACGTGAATGCCAACATTACCCTCATAAGGGCTACAGGAGGAGAATATCTCTTAGGTAAAATGAAAACTGTTCCACCAGGTTTAAGACAAAGAGGAATGTCACTTTCACAGAGACCCTAAAACCAAAAGGGCATACAAGGACAACTTGTGTTTCTTTAGATGTCTGTCTTTCTTCCTGTATGGATCTTTAGAAAAAACTCAAGAGCTTTTCCTTGAAGCCTATCCAGGGGTGAACAAGGAGACTTTTGAGGGCGTTGACATAAAAGATTTAGACAGGTTAGAAAAGATGTTTGAAGTTAACATAAGAATTTTTTACCTTCCCTCTTTTGGTAAAAAAAAGGGGCGACCTAAAATTATAAGGTCAAACATGTGTTCATCCAAAAAAATCATGAACTTGAACTTACACAGGAACCATGTAAGTTTAATAACTAACATGGGACTGTATGGTAAAATGTACCCCTGTGAAAAGTGTCATAAAGTTTTCACTCGTAGTTTCCTTTTGAAACAACACAATGGGGTGAAAAAAGATTGCACCAAAGTCAGCTTCAGGTACAAAGGTGGAGCTTACAATCCATCCAAAACAGTTTTTCAAGTTTTAGAGGAACTGGGAATAGTTTGTTCACCTGAGAAAAAAATATACCCCTATTAATTTGTTTTTGACTTTAAAAGCTATTTCGTCCAACCTGAAAATTCGTCCCCAGAAAATGCTAACACTGTGATAGAAAAAACTCACATACCCCTTTCTGCCAGTGTAGCTTCTGATTTTCCTGGGCATACAGAACCAGTGTGTTTTGTCAGAAATTCCAACAGGGACGACGATCCTTTGGTGAAAAATGTGTTGGAACACATAAACAACTTGGGGCAGTTAATAGGAGAACAGGTGAAAGAGAATTTTAGAGATGTTTTAGACGAACTAGACTCTCTAGAAGAAAAACAAAAGGAACTAGAACATAAAGCTAGCAAAGTTTTTCCAGCAAAGAACAAAAAAAATCCAAAAAAAAAAATCTCCCATGTTCTTGAAGTGAAGGAAAAACTTCTTACCTACATAGAAAGAGTCCCTGTCCTAGGTTTCAACTCTGGAAAGTATGACATTAATTTGATAAAAAAGGAATTTCATTCTTTTTTTTATAGACACAGACAAGACAGAAATGAAAACCATAAAAAAATGCAACAAGTACATAGCAGTGTACACAGACCATCTTCTTTTCCTTGACATGTTCAACTATTTGGCACCAGGTTATTCCTACGCAAACTACCTGAAAGCCTTTCTTAAAGGGAAAGCTGAAAAAGGGTTTTTTCCCTACGAGTGGATGGACAACATAAGAAAACTGAACAACAAAGCTCTTCCTCCACGCCACTGCTTCTACAGTTCTTTGTCAGGTGGAGGAATAAGCAAAGAAGATTATCTTGAATGTAAAAAGGTCTGGACAGAAAACAAAATGAAAACTATGAAGGACTACTTGATATATTACAACAACCTGGACGTTAAACCCTTTGTTTTAGCCATAAACGAGCACACAAAATTTTTTATAGATCGGGGGGTTGACATGTTCAAAGACGGTTTAACTTTGCCAGGTCTAACCTTGAAGTTTCTTTTCAACAACACTGCACTTAATGCCACACCTTACATTCTTTTTGGTGAGAAAGAAAAGGATGTTCACTCCTTGCTCAGACGCAACTTAGTAGGGGGTCCCTCTATTATTTTTCACAGACATCACAAAAGTGGAGAAACAAGAATAAGACAAAAAAAATACGGGCCACAAAGCAAAGTATGCAGACACATAGTAGGGGTAGATGCTAACAGCTTGTACCTCAAGTGCATGGGTGAAGAACACTGCACAGGTTATTATGTGGTGCGCAGGAAAGAAAATGATTTTCAAGCTGTCTGCAGTCAACAGATTAGCTACTCAGCCACAGAATGGTTGCGATACAAAACTGTGACAGACAAAGTGAAGATATTACACCAATACAACTACGGGGAAGTTGTATTGGGTTCAAGGAAAATAAAAGTGGACGGCTATGATCCAGCTTCAAAAAAAGTATACCAGTTTCACGGGTGCTACTGGCATGGTCACATATGTCACTTCACTAAATCAGTTTTGAGAGACCCCAATGGAAAGGCATGGTTAGAAGAAAAAAACCAAAATACCATTTTGACTACCCTATATCTTCAGTCGTTAGGTTACCAAGTAGAGGAAAAGTATGAGTGTATGTGGATGAAAGAAAAAACTGAAAACTCGTGCAGAAAAACAAAAAGTGAATGGGAAATTAAAAGACCATCGTGCCAAGGCAGAAAAAGTCAGGATGAAATACTGAGAGGGGTTTCTAGAGGAACAAATTTTGGACTTATCCAGGTAGACATAGAAACACCTGAATCTTTGAAAGAGAAATTCAGTGAAATGACACCTATTTTCAAAAACTGTTTAGTAGGAAAAAATGACGTAGGTGAACATATGAAACGTTACCTGGAAGCAGCAGGTAAGCTGAAACAACCGCAACGCCAACTTATAGGCAGCTACCACGCAGAGGGAATTTTGTTGGGAACTCCTCTCTTGAAGTGGTACCTGGAGAAAGGTTTGGTAGTTACGACAGTACACCTTCTGATAGAATACACACCAGAACAGACTTTTTTACCCTTCATGGACGAAGTGACCAAAGCTAGGAGGAAGGGAGATGAAAACATAGACTGTAAGATTCTGTCAGATCTGTACAAACTTTTGGGAAATGGTTCGTACGGAAAAACCATATGCAACAAACAAAACTTTGTTCAAACAAAGTATCTTCACCCCTCTAAGGCAAGACGTTTGGCCATGCACTGGTCAGTGCAAGATGTGCAAGACATAAGTGACAACACGGTAGAACTGTCCTGTTTGCCCACCTCCATCACCTACGACCTCCCAGTTCAAATAGGTTTCATGGTATACCAATATGCCAAACTTAAAATGTTGGCTTTCTATTACGACTTTCTCCTTGAATACATAGACGAGAAAGATTTTGAAATGTGTGAAATGGACACTGACAGTTTTTACTTTGCTTTAAGTGCAGAGAACATAGAAGACGTAATTATTCCTGAGAAACGTGAAGCTTTCTTCAGAGAACGTCACAAATGGTTGCCCTCTGAATCATGTGACAACAGTCACCACAGAGAGACCTATGTTCAAACCAAAGTTTTGGGTGAGCTGTGGCTGCCTCAACCATGCTGTAAGAGCCGTCTGGCGTTTGACAAGAGAACCCCCGGGTTATTCAAAGTGGAGTGGGAAGGTGATGAAATGACTGCCTTGAACTCCAAATGTTACATAGGCACAGGAGTGAATGTGCCCGTTAAAATGAGTTGCAAAGGTGTAATTCAAAAACAAAACCCCCTGACCACAGACAAGTACAAAGAAGTACTGGACAGTGAAAATGTTGTCACGGTAGTCAACAAAGGATTTAGAGTAGTTAACCACAGCGTTACCACTTACTCTCAAAGGAAACAAGGTCTAACCTATCAGTACATAAAGAGACAAGTATGTGAAGACGGTTTAAGCACCCTACCCCTTTCTATATAAAAAAATGGTTTCTTTTTCTAGTTTCACTTCCAGTTGTACATTTTGTTGAAAGAAAAAAAAATCAAACAAATTGTTCAAATGAACATTTTTCTTCATAGAAAACAGTGTTAAAATGAAAAATGTTCATTTAAACAATTGTTCAAACCAACATTTGTTCAAATGAACATTTTTCCCCATAGAAAACAGTGTTAAACTGGAAAATATTTTTTGTTCAAATGAACATTTTTCAAATAAACAACAAAGGTAAAAAAAATGTGTACTGTATCACCCAAAAAATAAAAAAAAACTTTTCACAAAAGTGAACGCTGTACATGTTCACCACAAAAATAAAAAAAATCCGGCGCTAAAGAAATTAAGTTGGAACAGAAAAAAGTGGTACCAGATTTCTTCACTCATAGCGTCACTTTCACCAGATTATCAGTATCTGGTTAGATTTAAGCGACCATTTAACATGGAAAGTTTAGAAGCTATGCTTGTGGAGCAAACCACAGAAACTCCACCTTATGACTATTACATGCGTCCAGTTTTACAAAGTGTTGCTTCATATAATCAAGCTTCTTCTATAACACCTGACAATGATATAAGTTCTGTAGCATGTGGATGTTCAGAGAATTTCTTTTGGGAAATAATACCTGCAGAAAACATTGGTTAATTTAGAGGAGCTGAACCAGACACTGTTGACCACTGTATAACTAGTGTTAAAATGTACAAATATTTCTCTTCAGCTTTTTGGGACGCCTACAGAAACTGCATGTACTATTGTCGAGTGAAAAAAGTTAACTTGATATTGCATGATTGGTGTATAGGAGTATATCAATTGCACACTGAACCTGGCTGCCCAAGACACTACACAAGGTACACTTTAGGAAGTGTAAGAAAGTTTGCTGTTACTCTCCAAGAGTTAGAATGTAATCCCATAGTAGGAGTGTTTTGTCAGTGTAACCGTAAACTGGAAGTATCTGCCATTGCTAAAACTATTTGTTTCACATGTCTGCAGGTCTCACTGGAACTTCACGCCTTAAGTATACCTGGAGTGAGAAATCATTTCTCCTTCGAGGTAAACTTTAAGGATGGTTTTTTATCTGGTCTTTTACCTGGACCCAAAAACAGTCAAACTTACTTCCTGGCCCAGGCTTTGTTCGAGCATGCTATATCTAACATAGCCAAACTTAACAGTTATTGTTTCCACAACACATGGAAAACTAGTCTCACTGGTCAAAGCTGGTATCAAGCAAGTAAATTCACACACAACAAATGTTTCTGTAGTATATGTGCACGCCCCGGAAATGGAAAATCTGTCTTCATCTGTAAATATTGTGTCTAATAAAAATATAATCTGTTATGTGAAATGGATGAGTTGTGTTTTATTTTAATGCATGAAATGAAGAGACATAACAAAATGAGTCATAAGTATTGCGTAAATCCATAGAAATATTGCATCAGAACATTGTGTAAATTCTTACAAGCATTGCGCAATGCACCCTTATACGTAGGTTATACGTTTTTGCAAGTAGGTTAGTAGGTCACTTCCGGTTTGCAAGTAGGTCAACCCTAGGTATTGAGCAATTCTCTTAATTTATGCAACTAGGTCAGGTCACTAGGTCAAATGGAATCCAGCTCTCTGATTGGTCGAAAAAACTAGGTCATGACCTTATGACGTCACTTCCTGTCAAATCCAGCCCTCTAATTGGCTGAAACTAGGTCACTTCCGGTCTACCAGTAGGTCATGACCTAGTTAGTAGCTGAAGCATTGCGCTGACTTTGCATGTATATACTACTGATACCCCAGAGTCGGACGCCGATAGTAGTGGTAAACTTACTTCATCGTATACTCCCTTTGGTATGTTACCACTTACAGCATTATCTGAAGCACCCTTCTCATTATCATCATCAAATGTGATAGATCCATTAAAAACAGAAATGAAAATGATGACTGTTCTTTTGCTTTTAGATAATTTTATAATTACATTACTTTTTCCTTGTATGTATATGTGAGGAGGTAAGTTAAAAGGACCGTTCAGGGGGGATAAGTATCAATTCTGGCCACCAGGGGGACACCACTATGGCCTAAAAAGTGGAAAATACACAAAAAATTGTTATGTACTACTTTTTTGTGTGGAGTACAATAGTCATAAAGAGAAATTCCCATTTTTGAGGAAAACCTTCCAGAAGCCCAGCAAAGACTCACTGTCTTAGACTCAAAGGAAACAAATATTAACCGTGAAGGAAAGGTAACCCCCTTTTAATGTCTCTATGGATATTTTTGTCATTGTTAGAAGCCTATACATCTGGGGATGGTTATCTTATGGAAGGAGGGTGTTAACTAGATCTTGGTTAAAACTATTATTCCTTTGCAATAATATGTTCTGGTGTAGCATATTTTGCATAAAATGCATAAAAAATTCACAGTATCTCATTATGTTTAATTTAGGCAATTTGTTGGGAGGTGTACAGTGCCATTAGGACAACACTCATGGCTCAAAGGTGGCGCCGGGAGGATGACACTTTCACCATGATTGACCAAGCACTTCTTACTTTGAGGCCAAAGAGAGTCAACAACTATAAACTAAAGAGCTTTGAAGGGTATCACGTAAAGAAGGGTGATCTCATTGGCCTTTACAGTCCCAGGGAACAGGGTTTACAATACAGTGACTGCCCTGACAAATTTGCCAGCAGAGCTACATATCAGTTGTCTGACATCAAAATGGATGAAGTAAGGGTTGGAATGCAGAGGACACTTCCTTTGCTGGACAAGTGCCGCACCTACTCAATAGCTCTGACGGTTGGAGGGAGTATGTATTATTCATTGATTTTCTTTCTATTCACAATTTAGGCATCATTTGAATCATTGAGTCAGATCTGACTAGCAAGAGTCCGAGATAAGCATATGCCATAGATGCAAGGGCCCCTAATGAGCACAGATCATATTCAAGTCCAGGTGCAGAACACCAAAGTTCTGTTAAAATATCTCAAATGAGCACAGGTCCTGTAATAGTGTAATGGTAAGAGTTGGTTAAATTAAAAAGTAGCCATGCATAAAGAGCAATTATGATAGTCTGTTTTCCCTACAAAATGAATATGTTTCTTCATTTTATATGCTTTACTTAAAATAGTGCTAACATTCTATTACCAACTAGATGTGTTCTGATCACTTCAGGCACCATAAGAAACGGTTGAGGGGGGGGGGGGATATTTCAGAATGGTATTGTGAACTCTTGAACTATGGATGTTACAAGCAGATTGATTGAACAAAGAACAGTATTGAAAGTAGACAGCAGTACAGGGGAGGGGGGGTGATACACAGAAGGCAGCTGGAGTAAGTGAGTGAGTAATAGATGTTTAACGCCATTTCGACAGCTAAGGTCATATTCATGGCGAGAACTACATTACACAATTTCACAGAGGAATGTGTCAGTGCCCACGCATATGTGCACCACACACATCCGAGGGGATAGGAAAGATGAGATATAGACCCTTTTAAGTGGGCTAGGGAAGCCCTGGAATGTGTCAGTGCCTGCGCATATGTGCACCATACACATCCAGAGGGGATAGGAAAGTGGAGATATAGCCCCTTTTAAGTGGGCTAGGGAAACCCGGGAGGCAGCTGGAGGTCTAACCCTATACTACTGTGTGCATATTCACCTTGAAGCCTAACCTTACACTAGTGTATGTGCACACTTAGTGACACTATGAAGCCAACACCCAATCTGATTAGTTGTCATGATGCATCAATGCAGTACCGACATGCATTAAAACCTATTAGCACTGCATGGGGGTGCATACTGAACTTTGGGATACATCAACCAGTATAAGGCCTGTATGATCTATGAATTCATATAGCCCTAATGAGTCATCCCAGGGTTACTCAATGCATCATGGCAACCAAAGTCCTGAATAATGAGAGTAAATGTGAGTTAATGGCTGCCTGTCAATGTATATGTATTTTTAGTGAGTTTTAATCATTTAAAAGGGTGTTTTAGGCATTTGATTAGTCACTAAAATTTCAGAAATTTCTGTAAGGGTCACTTTCATCACCGAGAGACTGGTAATGGCACCAAAGTGGACAGTCAGTACAATGACGTAGCTAAGGACGTACAGAGGTATGCCCCTGACGTAGATCATGACATCACCAATAGTGGAGCAACTACAGACTTCAGATGTAGCGTCATGGACAAACTGCTAAGAGCTAGTAGGGTTAGATAATTATTTCCTTCTCTTTCCATGTACTTTCTTCTTGAGGGGGGGGGGGGGGGGATTGCGGAGAGTAAACGTGGGCATTCGGTTACATGGATCTACTGGGAGGTTTGGTTCCTTAAGCATTCATGTAGGTATGTTCCGCGTGATTACTTGTAAAGCCTGATCCTTTCTTTCCATCAGAAAACATGTATACAATGCATACTTGTATTTACTTTGTCTAAAACCCTAACTTATCTGTACACAGAGGCAGACCTAAGGGCGGATGCCGTACACAGCTTACTACAGACTATGTGTGAGATGTACGCTCACCTAGCGTACTATGCAGCCAGAGACTCAGGGGCCAGCACCGTGTATTTCTGTGGGAACGCTGCCAACTCAGCCATAGCCCAGAAGTGGATCACTCAGGCTCAGCACGTTACTGTGAAAAATGCCATAGCTCTTTAATACACTTTACAGCAGTCTGCAAGTGAACTACCTTATGGACAGTAATACATTCTATCTGAATAATCAACTTTTGTGGTGTGAAGTTTCAAGAGCAGTGATTTTTGAATTAATTAAGATTAAATAATAGTTTTAAAAGATATCAATCTTGTAAAATATTTGGTACACCATTATATCTGACTAATACACATGTCCACTGTGAGTTACTCGCCAGTAATACATTGGTGGTTCTGACCCCTATTTGGATTTACTGATAGTTTTGATTTTGAAATATTTTTTCATACTTTAGGAAGAGCCTGTGAAGGTGAAGTTTCTTCGACACGCTGGTCACGTAGGAGCGATAGGAACGTTTCTCGTGTTTTATCTACAAGAACGCCAAAAGTAGAATGATTTAGATTTCTATGCCATAAAACCTTGCGTAAAAGCCACACTGCACGTAAAAACCGCACCAGTACTTTGTGGACTTGCTATAAGCCACAAGATGACACCCCCCCCCCCCCCGCCCTCAGCAGGTATTTGAACGTGGCGTCCTCTTCCGAACCACTTTCAGCAGGTGGCATACTTGGATGTATCAATGAACTGGTCTACAGTAAACTTGTAATGACATGAACTCCGAATTCAGCAATGTTGGTCACATTATATGCATTTATTATACTGTACACAACATCCACTACCTTTCATGTGGAATATCATTACAGATTTCACCATTTCTAATAGATTAGTAAAACTTAAAACTAATCTGTACAAATGTTAAAAACTTCATTTTTACAAGTTTTACAGTCACTTTTACACTACGATGATTTTAAATGAACAGAATAAAATGTCATCAGACATCTGACCGGAGCAGGAACAAGGTCAAAGAAAATAAAATTTCCCTCTTTTCGCTATAGTCTATTACCCCTTAAATTGATCGAGGCAAGTCTGTGCACACTTAAATAAATCCTAGTAAAAATTATGTTATGACCTTATTTGGTTTTCCCCTGACTAAATAACATTCTGTCTCCGCAAAAATGGGTATCTTGTAAAATGGAGATAAAACAACCTCGGTGTATTTTGTCTATACATAAGCACTCCGTTGAGTTCAGTGTAAATAAATTTGAAATACCGCCTAAGTCCATTGTTTGTAGGCAAATTTGATCTCCTTCCGAATTAGGGTAAATGATGTGTCACAAGCAAGAAATTTCATTTCACTCTCATTATCGGTTGTCCTTGAACACATCATTGTGGTCAAACATGTGTTATTCGTACTAAATACGGTGAGGCATATTTAATATCTTCACTGCAGTAACTGTCACTACCAGGTAATCATCTACATAAGCCTCTAACTAGACAAATGCAACTAGTCTCTTATTACCATATTCCACATTGACATGGCCGTTCATAGTGCATTAATAAAGCCACTCGTACCCTCAGACTCAACTGTCTGTATGTAACAGAGAGCTTCGATCCATGACAGAGATGTCTATCACTGGCCGTAATCAATTCTGGTAAAGATAGATTCCACATCTCACTTATTCATTTACTATTTGCCATCGTCACAACATGTAATTCGACGTACAGTCTTTCAGTGACACAAGATTTTAGATGATTGTCTTCAGTCATTAATGGCCGCTACTACCGGTAAAAGATAAAACCTCTTGTGTCTGCTAAGCCATCAATAGATTCAATGTTGCTTCCTGGCCTAAATTACAGTCTTTTCCACATTCACACCTGATTCCTCGATGCCGGTTAATCTTGGAGCTGCGCCGTCCATTTGTGTACTGAGTTGATTACCTACAAAGACATGGGTTCAGCCTCTTGTAGGGCAGAGAACTTCCGCTCCGATGATCCTTGCCTCAGGAATTGGAGACTCTGTCGATAAAGGTCTTGATCGATGATGGGCGTTGCAAAGATCCCAGATACATCGCTCTCCTGTGGTAAGGATAGAACAAACTATCAGTTAACACTAGTACAAGATCAGTTTCCTAGATCAACATCACTCGAAATATCAAATTTCTAGTAACAGTCTCAAATAATTTAACAGAAATAATTAGAAAATCGATTTCAAACTTTGTTTGATTAGGCACCCCAATATCTAGACTTCAATCACTTCTAAATTACATGCCCCGGCATCTAGATTGCAAGCACTTCTAACCTGGCCCAGCCTGCAGAGGTAGCGGCGGAGAATCAGGTCTCGTCTTGCACACAGGGCCCGTCGGAAAGGACCGATACGCTGTAGTACCATGGCACGTTCGCGGCGACGCCGCTGCTCAGCGTCATGTAGAGCAGCCACATCATTTAGGATCTCAAAGCGTGGTGGGGGCTCTGTAGTTGTCAGCTGCTCACTGGATGTTTCTGTTAAAAGATGTGAAATAGGTCCTATTTTAAACATTTGACCATTGACAAACAGGGACTTTATGGTGGTACTTTTGGCATTCACCTAAACATGTCCATGGAAGTTATTCTCCCTCTGTGCAAAATTGATTAAATACTACATTTTCCTATCTCTCATTACTTACCATCTTGTTCATCTGTGCAAGCGTCTTTGTTGATTTGTCTCTGACAGACATGTTTTAGCCTTGAGAAAAGTGCCTCGCCTGCATATGTCCTTGACACACCAATCTGTGCGAATACATTAGCGGGACTGAAGCGGCTTAACGCGGACCCACCAGTGGTAGGAGCTGGCTGGACCTGCTGCTGAGACTCCTTAACCAAACATGCCCAGTCTATGTCCATCACGTCACTCACACCTGGAAAAAGGAAAAAAGTTTAATTTTGGGGTTCCATTTAATTCTGAGAAAGTACTGAGAAGTTAAGGTAAAGCAGTTGTTAAGGGCACTACCTGGTATATAGACTGACCCCAGTGTCGATGACAAAACATGTATGACTTGTGTGCATCGACCACTGGCACATAGAAATGGTACCAGGCTTTCGCACGATGGTGACAACTAAATGTGAGGAAGCTCATATTCTATCTGGAAATCCTACTCATCATCTTGAGTGAGGTTCAGTCCAGGAGGTGAAGTACATACGTACTTGTTTTCTTATTCTCTTCCACTTCTGTCTCCACATTTTCAATGAGATCGTCCAGGTCATCGTCCGAGATGTCATCGTACAGCTTCTCACCATTACGTTTGTCTGTGTGTGGAGGTGAAGGTAACATACGTGTAAATAATCATCCATTTACTAATTCTATTTTCTGATAAGGCACTCAACATATCTCAAAGTAATGCTTTGATACCCATTTTGTCACCTTGAAGCCTAGCCAGTAACTCACAAGAGCTTCATGCATGCACCAAATCGATTCTATCCACTCCCCAAGGGTTAGAGTCACTCATAAGTTTCCCATCTTTTATGAGTTGTTACCGTGCCACTAAATCAAATTGGCGATCTCAAACTTACCAGATTTAGCCTTCTTTTTGTTAGTGAGTGAGTTTTTAGCATCGCCTTCAGGCTTAGGTGGTGGGGTGGGGGATGCGGCCAGGCTTGGTGCAGCCTGGACTGGGGCTGGGGGTGGCTCTTCTCCATTCCGGTAGTGTGCGCGGACAGCCGCCTCCGCCTCCCCAAACGAACCCGGAGGTGGTGGTGGGGGCCGCTCCCTCTCAGGTACCTCACTGCCACCACGGTTTCTGCAAGACAATTAATAGTGGATTGTTTAGATCTAGAGCTGTACAGTATAGATTTAAGATATCTGTTTTAGCATTTTTGAATGATTGTAATAGACTACATATTTCCTATTCCCATAGTCCCTTACTTGACCCTAGATCTACAAACCACAAGAATTGATTATTAGAGACAAACTTGGACATTTTGTGTTGCTTGCGCAGCCAATCGTGCCATAACCATCATCTGATGCCATACTTAGTTGTTATCCCTTGATTAGAAATGACTATAACTTACCTTCTGCGGTTTGACCTCTCCCAGGGTGGAGTTGAGGCAACGTCAAGTGGTGAATGTGGCTCGCCTTGAAAACTGGGCATGCGATGGGGCTGTCCACCAGCTCCCACTCCACCAACACCGCCTGCTCCTGGCCCGCGGTTCCACTCCCCGGGCCCGTGCTCACCGTCACTCCAACTATCCTGTATGGACCCGGGTGCAGGTGCATTAGCACGCCGCATGTCATCACTCCGGTACCCACTGGGCCGCTCTTCTCGGTGACTGTGCCGGCTGCCTATGCTGCTGCGCGATGGACTGCGATGCCCACGTTCAGACCCTTCAGGGTATCCTGGTCCACGGCCAGCTATTAGAGGATCCACATCCTCTTCCACCTTTAAATTTAACATTTAATCTATACTTTTCTCACACCAGGTAAATGGAGATTACAATGTATTCTGGATGAATTGCACGTAGACAAAAACATGTTTAAACTACTCTGTCAAAGGTGGAGGAGCAAACATTGAGTCGAAAATGATGAACCGGGAAGGATGGATTGTATATCTTTTATCTTATTTTCAAATAGATTCATAATTTCACTGAGCAAAGGTTTTATTATTAAATACAGCTGTGATTCTTTGTTCTTGAAACGTACACTTGCCATTGCAGTGAACATGTAGAGCAATCTCTGTAGGATGGTTACATATGTGTGAAATATATTGTTATCACTTTGTCAACTTATTAGAAGTTGTCAAAAATATCAAACAATCAACTCAAACCCTTAAATCTAACAAGACATAACTTACAAAATAACTGTTTAATCAAATGTATCTCGCATATTAGAGGCATCTCTCATTCTTATCTTAATGAACTCACCCAGATTCGTAATACACCAGATCTCTGTTATTCAAGAAGAATCAAAGAGCCAGGTACTAAATATTTACCTTGGGGATTTGCAAGGGGTATATATTCTAGTGCGCAAGAAACTTGATGCAAGGACTCTGACTCAAAATAAACTGAAGCACAGCTTAAAAGTGTTGAAAAATATATATTGAAAAAGTTAAACATGGCTAAAAATGTTTCACATTGTACTGCGTTTTTTTACCATAGAGCACAAACATAACGTTATTCATTCCACAAGGTTCATGATTCCAGTCCCGTTAAACTTCGGTTATAGGCCCCCCTCCATTCACTTGGATTAAAAACGCGATGCCCTGATTTTTTAGTACTGCCATACCTTAAATTGACTTCAGCATCCAGATTGATAAAACACCACTTACAAGCTGACCTTATCCCCAAAGTCAAGGAAATGTTGCGACCCAATCTGTCTCACTTATATAAGCAGGGTTTTACCGAAGTTTCTTTAAACAGAGTATCCTTGCCATACCTTGTTATGCGGACCAAACATCTCCCCGTCATCTGACCAGTCGCTGAATGCTGCCTTGTCCATGACACCGTGACTGGCTGAATCATCGTGGTCACGTCCTGAATAAGGAGAAATGTTTCACATGCTTTAACGCTGATTTACAGCAGGAAAGACAGAATGGTACGATTTGACAATAGAGAAAAGAGATGATCGTTAAAGGTTGGTCCTTTTTACATGATTAATTAAATATCTAAAAAGGTTAAGTGTAGGTCACTATAATTGAAGTGGTGGACTTATATTTACCTGGTCTGCGCTCTACAGGAGAGTCGTTTGGCCTGGGGAGACTACCCTCTTTGGTCGGGGTTCTCTTGGGTTCATCCGGCCATGGCTTCTCTCCTCTTCTTTCTGCAGCAGGTTTTTCTGGTGGCCCTCGTTGTCGTTTCCTGCCCCGACCCGCTGGTGATGGGGAGGCTGAACGGGGACGTTTAGCAGTTGGTGGTATATCAGTCTCTGGGTCAACCTACAAAAAAGTTTGGTCAGAGCTCCCTTTTTAATGGTGAAGTACTCAGTATGTTATTATCTATTCATGGATTCTTTTATCTTCCTTTCTTTCACTTTTTCAAGTTTTGATAAACTAAGCATACAATGCAACCACATATATCAATCCTAGATTTATCTTCAATTTGCTTTGAATAGCCTTGAAAAGGATACTGTATTCTTATTGGGCAACTGTATTCTTCTTGTGCTAAATGTTTGAACAATGAAAATAAGCTTTATTTATTTTATATTACCCTCTTGTCTCTCCGATCACGCTGCATGGGTTCATCTCCCTCTGGCCCTCCTCTATCAGACCCTGCACCGTCTCTACCACGGTCACGCTGACCACGCCCTTCTCGACTACGGGCATCCCGGGGTTCTCTAGCTTCTTTGGCTTCTCTGACATCCTTTCCCTCTCGTCCCTCTCTAGACTCTCTCTGGTCCCGTGTATCACGCATGTCTCTGGGCTCTCTAGGCTCCCGGCTATCCCTGGGCTCCCGTATTTCACGAGACTCACGGGCATCTCTTGGCTCACGGATATCCCGCATGTCTTTAGGATCTCTCACCTCTCTTGGTTCACGATTGTCATGCATGTCTCTGTTGTCACGAGGATCCATCAAATCATGTGGCTCTCTTACATCGCGTAGGTCACGAATGTCGCGAGGGTCTCTAGCGTCCCAGTTGTCACGTGGTTCCCTGTTGTCACGAGTGTCATGCATATCTCTCACGTCACGTAGATCGCGTGGTTCACGGCCATCACGCATATCACGTCCTTCACGGTCTCTCATAGGACCGCCTCGATCATGGCTCCCACCACGCATGTTATGTGGCCTCATACCACGACCGTCTCGGGGCTCAAGGCCCTCCATTAACATCATATCACCACGCAAGTCCCTGCCAAGGGAACCTCGATTCCCACCCTGTTGTGAACCGGATGGTGAGAGTTCCCGGCGCTTTGGTGGTGGAGTCAAATCATCAATGTAGCTTCTCTTGTGTCTGGGGAAAGAGCCGGGTTGTTCATATGGGCTGTCAAAGTGACAATTACAACAATCCAGATAAATAAATGTAATCCAGTCTTAAATTAAAATACTCTTACAACCAATATAAAATTTGTTTTCACCATATATCTGAAACCATATAAGCAACATAATGTATTCTTAACAATAGTAGAAATCCAAGGCTTATTTTCTTTTAGTCTGAACAACCTTTGTAAGAAAATATAGGCCAGCAATTTGCATTGCTCGTAACTCGAAAAGAAATAAAACAATAGCCTTGAGCAAGTCTAGGTTGTGGTCTGACATCAGCACTCCCTCACCCAGTTATTGGCACCACCAAGCCACTATTCGCATAACTCCGGCCAAAATTGCCCTATTCGTACCACATTGCCAAAAAAGGCGGAAAGGGGGTACATGGATCAACATCATATACCTTCACCATTGAAGGCAAAATGTGTCTTATGGCCACCAACCAACTGACTCTGTAGAATATAGACAATTACTCAAAATTTACAATAGTTGGTACTGAAATACCTTTTTCTGCAAGGCCCTACATCTCTTTCTTTAATAGCACTACAAATTCATTAAGTAATTCTGCCTCTTATATATATAAAATTTTCATCTCTTTTGAAACTTATTCGCACCACCAAAATGACTGAAAATGAGGGGACCCACAGTCGTCTCCTATAACTCTTTCTCCTATGACTCTTTTCGAGTTAAAAAGTATAGGATTCATATACATGAACCCAAGATTGTATTTTCAGTAATTTCAATAAAAATAAGGGCCTTAGATAAATGCAGGGTTTCAAACAAATTCTATTGCATGACTTGGCCTACTAACCCTGCCTGTTCATCTGACATGTCGTCCACAAACATGCGGCCACCATGCCTGTCCATGTCACCAGGTCGGTTTTGTCCACGACCGCCATGCCGTCCTTGCATGCGGCGTCCTCCCCCTTGTCTGTTATCTCCAAGATGGTCGTCAGGATGGGGCTGGTCGTCCCACCAACGGTCCTGTGGCAGAGGAGTATCCTCAAGATACTGGTCATCTCCTGAAAAAAATCGAATTTTTTAACTCTGTGTACAGAAAGAAAACATGTATTATAAGCCACAATCACTGCTAAGTTGCGGGCTTTGCAAAACAAGGATGCGCTTACTTGAGGATTTGAGAATGTTGATATGTCTGAATGGTAAGGATTGTTTTATGATTCGTTGAGACACTAATCTTTAAGAAATTTTTAGATAGGTACAGCAATGCTGTAGTGAATTCTTTATTAATTTTTGAAGATTAGAATTCAATATTCGATAGGTAACATTTTTTAATATTAATATACTGCATTTATTATAGATATAAATATTAGTCCATATATGTCAGTAATTACTCACTATATATCAGCAATTAATCAATACATGTCAGTATTTACTCAGAATTCATCAGCAATTAGTCAATATATGTCAGTATTTTAATGAATAAATGATAGTAATAACTCACTAGCAATTGGTCAATATATGTTAGTAATTGCTCACTATTTGTCAGCAATTAGTCAATATATGTTAGTACTTAGTCACTATATAACAGCAATTAGTCAATATACGTCAGTAATTACCGTAAACTCCCGCGTATAAGACGCGTCCTCTACGCCAAACAAAATGCTGGTGCGTCTTATAGGATTATCTGAAGTTGGGGGTGCGTCTTATACAAGGGGTAATTTTACTATAGAACAGTACTGGATTTACAAAATTGAGCCCTAAGAGGTGCGTCTTATACGTGAAAATGCCTCTGCTGAGTTTGGGGTGCGTCCTATACGCGCAGCGCGTCTTCTACACGGGAGAATACGGTACTCACTTTGTCAGCAATTAGCCAATATATGTCAATAATTACTCACTCTTTGTCAGCAATTAGTCAATATATGTCAGTAATTACTCACTATTTGTCAGCAGTCAGTCAATATATGCCAGTACTTAGTCTTTTTAAAACAAGACTTAGTCCATATATGTCTGTAATCACTCACAATTTGTCAGATATTAGTCAATAGTGAGCAATTACTAACATATATTGACTAAATGCTGATAAAATGTAAGTAACTACTATCATGTATTGACTAATTGCTGACAAATAGTGAATAATTACTAACATATATTAACTAATTGCTGACAAATAGTCCATAGATACTGACATATTTTGACAAATACCAGTCAAGACAGGATGCACAATTGAATCAATGGCTATATCTCTGTTATATATTGACTAATTGCTGACAGATTATGAGTAAATAGTGACATGTATTGATAATTGCTGATATATATAGTGACTAAGTACTGACATATTTTGATTAATTACTGACAAATAGTGAGTAATTACTAATATATATTGACTAATTGCTGATAAATGGCGAGTAATTACTGACATATATTGACTAATATCTGACAAATTGTGAGTAGTTACTGACATATGTAGACTAAGTGTTGTTATGAAATTAAGAGAAATAAAATTTTGGACTGGGACAAATTTTTGTCAAAACCCCAAATAGGTGTCAGTAGTTTATACTTGCAAGCATATGAATTCTACAAGGGAGCAATGCCACACATCTATATATATGGAAAAGTATCAAGATACTGCATAATTATGCTAATTATGCAAATAATATGCACGGATATGGAATGTTTGGTATCAATCTGGGGTGTTTCGTCCCCCTAAAGAACATGCCCCCCTAAAAGATTTGTTTTGGAAAAGAAACTAGCGGCCTTTTCGGCCTGAGCCGATCCACCTGCACCCTACCTCCAGCCAAAACCTATCTGTTTTAAGTGTCACCGGCGAAAAAGGGCAGGTTTGAGGAAGGAATGGATCGAAATATAGGCTTTTTTGGGATGCGGGGACAGACGCCAGTCCAGGCACTGGCAGAGAGGTCCAAGAACTGGCAGTTTTACAAAATAAATCGTATCTCCCTTAATAATAGGAGTTTCCCATAGTGTGACCTATAGATAAAGGGTAGCTCGAGCTGGTGAACGTCATGGCGGTCTTTATTCTCAAATCTGCACAATGGGAACAAATCGTCGTAGGAAAAAAATTCAAACAGCTATGGACTCCTCTGGAAAATCGTCATGGTCTGGGCATGATGCACCAATTTGACCAATTACACCAACTTAGTTGACATTATGATGTTTTGAGGCTATTAAAACTTTGCCGATACATACTATTTTACTCAAATGAGCCAAAAACTCATTACTACAGTATTGCTTTGCCGATACACACTATACTACCGAGACTGAGGAGCGGCTGTTCTATGTGGATTTTGCCAAAACCCCAACTAGGTGTCAGTAATTTATACTTGCAAGCATATGAATTCTATCAAGATACTGCATAATTATGCTAATTATGCAACTAATATGCGCGGATATGGAATGTTTGGTATCAATCTGGGGTGTTTCGTCCCCCTAAAGGACATGCCCCCCTAAAAAATCGGTTTCGGAAAAGAATAAGCGAAATAATTTTTTTGACTAGGTGCCATTTCAGCCCAGCCAGTCCACCTGTGCCCTTCTGCCAAAAGACACCTGTTTTGCGCTCAACTGGCGAAAAAAGGCTATGTTTAAGGCAGGAAGAGGTAAAAAAAAAGGGTCTTTTGCGAGGGGGGGTTACATGCCAGTGCAGGACTGGCAAAAGGGGGTGCGGGGGTAGTCAAAAACCTCATATAGGCGTTTTTCCATAGTGTGACCTATGATTTAAGGGTATCTTGAGCTGGCGATCATTGTGGTGACGTTTATTTTCATCTCAAGACAAATATGTCCAAAGTTATCGATAATTTTAGTCTATTACACCAACTTAGCGATCTTTAAGGTACAAATAAATAAATTGAAGCATCACACTGACCTTATGCAATGAAATGACAGGTGATCCAAGGATCTCTCGGCTAATAAAGATGTTTAGGGTCTATTATACCAACCTACCGTAATCTCCCGCGTAGAAGGGGCGTCTTCTACGCCAAACAAAATGCTGCTGGGTCTTATACGCGGGAGGTAAATTGCCTTGAGTTTGGGGTGCGCCTTATACGCGGGGTTTTCCAACATCTCATTTGGGAAAATGCGCCGATGACAGCTTGAACTCATAGCGCCAGCACCGCGGCAGACCGGGAGGTGTCGACGCGCTCGCCGGGGATAAGGCCGATGACAGCTTGAACTCATATAGCCAGCAATTCGGCAGCCCGGTCGGTGTAGATTTGCTCGGCGGGTTTGACGCCGACCGTGTGCCGATGACAGCTTGAACTCATATAGCCAGCACCGCGGCAGACCGGTCGCTGTAGATTTGCTTGGCGGGTTTGACACCGACCGTCACACCGTGTGCGGATGACAGCTTGAACTCATAGCGGCAGCCCGGTCGCTGTAGATTTGCTCGCCGTTTTTTTACGCCGACCGTGTGCCAATGACAGCTTGAACTCATATAGCCAGCACCGCGGCAGACCGGGAGGTGTCGACGGGCGCTCGGCGGGTTTGACGCCGACCGTCACACCGTGTGCGGATGACAGCTTGAACTCATAGCGGCAGCCCGGTCGCTGTAGATTTGCTCGCCGTTTTTTTTACGCCGACCGTGTGCCGATGACAGCTTGAACTCATATAGGGGGGTGGGGAGGGGGGACGCCTTCTACGCGAAACAGCCCCCCTGTGAGTTGGGGGGGCGCCTTATACGCGGGTTTTTCTGGAAATCGATCCAGAAGAGGTACGTGCGCCTTCTACGTGAAAAGGCCTTCTCTGAGTTGGGGGGGCGCCTTCTACGCGAGCTGCGCCTTCTACGCGGGAGATTACGGTAGCGATATTTTAGGCCTATTTAGCGATCTTTTAAGGACAAAAAATTTATTTCATAGCAAAATACAATGTTGTAGGGGTGTATCAAACATTTTAGGCCTATTTAGCGATCTTTTAAGAAAAATTATAATTTATTTCATGGCCAAATACAATGTTGTAGGGGTGTATCAAACATAATATAGTGTTTTTCGCGGCCTAGGACGGCACTGCAGGTAATGTGGGCTCTGGGAGTTATCTAATAGCAATGGGACATGTAAAGGCCGCGTTTTCGCGGCTCTGGACGCCTCTACAGGTAATGTGAGCTCTGGGAGTTATATAATAGCAATGGGACGTGGAAGGGCCGCGTTTTCGCGGCTTTGGACGCCTCTACAGGTAATGTGAGCTCTGGGAGTTATGAAAAACACAATTAAAACAGGCCCTAGAGGGGGGGGGGGTATTGGGTGTCTCTACTGGGCTGAAGGGGCTAGTGGAGACAGGTGGGAACTGTAGGCAGGGAGAGCAAGCTGTAGTCCAAAATGTATAAGCCGCACCCTGAGATCCTAGAGAAGATATAAGTCACAGTAGCCCTCTCAGCTCGGAAATGGTCTAGAAGATGCAGCGTATATATGTGAAGTTTTACAATAATTTTTATCCACACCAAGGCTATGTGATGGCCAACATTCCCCATTTTGAAAAAAAAAGATAGTCAAACTCATATCCACTTGCATGGCTTGAACTCATATAGCCAGCACCGCGGCAGACCGGTCGCTGTAGATTTGCTTGGCGGGTTTGACACCGACCGTCACACCGTGTGCGGATGACAGCTTGAACTCATAGCGGCAGCCCGGTCGCTGTAGATTTGCTCGCCGTTTTTTTACGCCGACCGTGTGCCGATGACAGCTTGAACTCATATAGCCAGCACCGCGGCAGACCGGGAGGTGTCGACGGGCGCTCGGCGGGTTTGACGCCGACCGTCACACCGTGTGCGGATGACAGCTTGAACTCATAGCGGCAGCCCGGTCGCTGTAGATTTGCTCGCCGTTTTTTTACGCCGACCGTGTGCCGATGACAGCTTGAACTCATATAGGGGGGTGGGGAGGGGGGGCGCCTTCTACGCGAAACAGCCCCCCTGTGAGTTGGGGGGGCGCCTTATACGCGGGTTTTTCCGGAAATCGATCCAGAAGAGGTACGTGCGCCTTCTACGTGAAAAGGCCTTCTCTGAGTTGGGGGGGCGCCTTCTACGCGAGCTGCGCCTTCTACGCGGGAGATTACGGTAGCGATATTTTAGGCCTATTTAGCGATCTTTTAAGGACAAAAAATTTATTTCATAGCAAAATACAATGTTGTAGGGGTGTATCAAACATTTTAGGCCTATTTAGCGATCTTTTAAGAAAAATTATAATTTATTTCATGGCCAAATACAATGTTGTAGGGGTGTATCAAACATAATATAGTGTTTTTCGCGGCCTAGGACGGCACTGCAGGTAATGTGGGCTCTGGGAGTTATCTAATAGCAATGGGACATGTAAAGGCCGCGTTTTCGCGGCTCTGGACGCCTCTACAGGTAATGTGAGCTCTGGGAGTTATATAATAGCAATGGGACGTGGAAGGGCCGCGTTTTCGCGGCTTTGGACGCCTCTACAGGTAATGTGAGCTCTGGGAGTTATGAAAAACACAATTAAAACAGGCCCTAGAGGGGGGGGGGGGTATTGGGTGTCTCTACTGGGCTGAAGGGGCTAGTGGAGACAGGTGGGAACTGTAGGCAGGGAGAGCAAGCTGTAGTCCAAAATGTATAAGCCGCACCCTGAGATCCTAGAGAAGATATAAGTCACAGTAGCCCTCTCAGCTCGGAAATGGTCTAGAAGATGCAGCGTATATATGTGAAGTTTTACAATAATTTTTATCCACACCAAGGCTATGTGATGGCCAACATTCCCCATTTTGAAAAAAAAGATAGTCAAACTCATATCCACTTGCATGGCTAGGAACCAGGTTTATGTAACCATGGTTTAATAAATGATGTGTGCACTTTATTTAGTATGTTACCTGAAATATATTGGCCTTTCTTAATATATCATTACTTCTTATGCCTACATTTGTACATATTTGAGTATCTATCTACCAGCATTTTGATCACAAGTGGGTTCTTGTTGAGGGTGGTAAGATAAAGTCTGCCTTACTGAATGGGAATGGTTCTTCACCTCGCCTTCCATCGCCCCGACCTCTGCCACGGCGTGACCGCCCGTGATCTGAAAATGATCCCATTTCAACTTTTACTGGCATATCTTATCCTACCCAACACTTGTTTCTTTGTGCATACCCTCACATTGTTCTTAGTTGTTCTCCCCCCCCCCCCTTCGTTTTTTTTTTTCATTTAAGATCTCAATAAGAAATACCTGATTCAAATCTAATATTGCCACACAATGTTAAACTTAGGACATCTGTCAACATCTCTAACTTACCATCACGACCTCGCCCTCTAACCCCGCGGCGGTTTGGTTGCTCTTGCCGCCCCCGGTTATTGTTCCATTGGTTGTCACTAGACCATAAGTCATCCCGTTCTGAAGTTATGAAGTCATCATCTGTGGTATAGAAATAGATTTTTTATTTATTATCCATTTCTTATCTATTGCAACCACTAGTATTGATATGTAATTATCGAATGACCTCTCACAAATCATTTTCCCCCTTATATTTGGATACGAGTTTAAATGCCTTATTGTTATGCGATAAGTTTTCTAAATCAATAGATCTATTTCATTTATCAATAGATTAGTCTCAGACTTACCCATATCCCTTGGCATGAGATTTCTATCCATGAAGCCTTGATCATGCTCGTACTGGTCTCTTCCACGGAATCTCCGATCATCCACTGGTGGGTGCTCAAATCTGTCTCCACGATCCCGTTCCATTGATCGGTCAAACCTTTCCTCAGGCATTCTGTGTCCACCACCAAAGCGGTCATTGCGACCCATGCGCCCCCTTCCATGATCAAACTCCTCAGGCATCATGTCAGCCGGACCCATGTGGTCTGGGTGCATCATGGGTGCGTCATACTCGTCATGGTAAGGGGAGTGACCAGAGAGGTGACCTTGGGATCGCATGTCATCTGGAGACAGACGGCGCCCTCTAGCGGGCTCAGGCGTTATACGCCTACGGGGGGCAGGTGGGGAACGAGACTTATCAAACCCTCCACGGCCCATGAGGGGTGACATGGCCCTGTTCATAGAACCATGGCCACGGTCCATGTTTCGTTCCATGCTCCTATCCATACCTCTCTCGAGGCTTCGGTCCATATTCCGGTCTCCTCCTCTGTCCATGCCTCGGTCAACATTCCGGTCAGCACTCCGGTTGCTTCGGTCCATTAAATCATGCTCATCATGAACTTCTTTCATGTCTCTGCCCCTTGGTTCACGTTCCTTCACATCACGTGGCGCTCGGCCCTCTAGCTCTGTACGGTCTACTCTCTCTCTGGATCCCCTTGAATCATCCCTCTCTCGTCCCTCTTTCTCTCTCATACCACGCACATTCCTTGGTTCTCTGTCACGTGGCAGCTGCTCAGGGGAGGCCACAGGTGGTCGTCCCCGCTCACCAGTAGCACCCCTCTCAGCAGGACGGCGATCTTTGCCACCCCGCTTAGGCTCTGGTGTAACAGTCCTAGGTGCATGCCGTTGTTCTGGAGACATGTCTTTCCTGCCCCTCCGCTCAGCCCTTGGTTGCTGCTGTGGTGCTGCCTTAACTGGGGGAGAATCAAAATCTGCTGGTGCAGCATGGCGGCCACCCCCACGACGTCCTGGTGGCTCACGGGCTTCTTCAGGGTGGCGTTGCCGGTGATCCTGCCGTTGTGCAGGACCAGCACCTCCCCCACCCCCACCCCTTTTACGACCACGAACTGGTATAACTGGCTCTACCAAGGCCTCGTCATTTGAGGACTGAGCTAGCTGTGCTAAGCGTTTGTTAATCGCATTTTCAATGGGAGCTTGTCTACTCGCTTGCTTAGCACTCTCTCTACCCTGTCCTCGCATCTCTTTTGTTTCTCTCATAACTGGCTCATGGTCTCTCGGGTCACGTTCTTTGCCTCGCCGCATGTCTCCTCGCGGCTCATGTTCTCGCATGGCCCGAGGCTCTCTGTCGTCTCTCATATCTCTCTGGTCCCTTGTATCCCTCTCCTGCATGTCTTTTTCTTTATTACCCCTCATCTCACGCCCATCCCTACCCATTTTCGGCTCCCGGGTTTCACGTTGGTCACGATAAGAGTCCCTTGCAACATCTTTTATTTCCCTACCCTCCCGGCCTTCACGCCCTTCTCTTTGGTCTCTTCCCTCTCGAGCCTCTCTCTCCCGCTGGTCTCTTCTAGTCCGACCCTCTGGGGTCACATGTCTGTTAGGTTGTGTGCGGGGATCTGGGCTGTTGTGTCTACTGCCAGATCTATGACTATCTGAGGGTGAGACCTGAGTCCGTGCCCGACCTTCACGGTCTTCCACCCGGCCACGCCGTGCCTTAGTGGGTGGATCAGGTGTTCTCACCTTTTGAGTTTCTGGGGACCGGGACCTTTTGTAGTCTACTGGAGATGCATGCCTCTTTGAAGAACGAGGGGCACTGCTATCTCTGGGTGAAAAGGCTCGTTTTGCTTTTGGCTCAGGCTCAGGAGCCCCTCTTCGGGACTCCCGCATGGGGGCCTGGTGCTCACGTGAGTGACCTTGATGGTCACGTGCCGGGCGAGTGTCTGGCGTCTCAGAGCGTTTTTGAGGTCTCTTTCGTTCATACTCAGGAGACTCCTGTCGCTGCCTCTTTTCGGGGCGAGGCGAAATATCTGGAGTTACAACTTTTCTGCTGCGGACTTTTTCAGGTAGTGGTTGGGGTGATGATTTTTTTCCAGCTCCCCTCCTAGGCACTTCATGGCGTTCTTTTTCACGAGCACGAGCTTTCTCCCTTTCTCGCATCTCCTGCTCCTTCCCCCTTTCTCTCTCCCTCAGCTCCTTTTCTCTCTCCTTTTCACGCTCCTTTTCAAGGCGTTCCCTTTCCCTCTCTCTCTCTTTCTCTTTGTGTTGTTGCTGTGGTCTCTCTCGTGACGGGGGTTGGGATACCTTGCGCTTGCGGTCAGGAGACCGTTTATGATGTTGTTCCACAGGAGGCATCTTTTTCCTCCGCTGCTCAACAGGAGACTTCTGTGGTTCATCACTGGAAGATGGTGACCTCTTTCTCGCACGTTGGTCTGAGATTGACCTCCTCCTACGTTCTTTGCTTGACCGTGGTGGTGGTTCAGGACTCTGGTCATCATCATCTGATGAAGGCTCACGAGGAGCCCTTTGTTTGACACTGTGCTCCTCACTTCTCCTATTAGAAAAAATAATAGAAAAATTCTTGAAAATAAACTATAGATTTATAAAAGTAGAGACACTCAGTAAATCTTAATTTCATTTACTATTGAACATAACTCTTAGATTATGAATAAGAATTATTTAAAGATAGTCCTCATGTTCACAATGACCATATCTCTATTGCTATATTATGTAAATATCAAACTAAGATCAATGTGCCTAATTTGGAAAGCAACCTGAATTGAAAATACACATGTATACTGGAGCATGCCTCTAGGTGAGTTTCATGATGCACCTGAGGCTTTCCTTCCCTTACATACTAGTTATCATTTCATTAACACCAATCATTTTAGGGTGCTATTGCTACAGATAGTGGGGCAAATTTAGGCTGGTTTTCAAAATACGTCTTTTTTGTATGCATGTATTAATTTTAAGAAAATACCGTGCTCGACTCCTGTCCCTTGGAACAGTCTCTGGAGAACTTGCCTCCCGCGTTTGCCGGGTTTTGGATACTGACACACGAGCCTTCCGTCTCTTTTCCTTTGGGGTCACTTTCTTCCTGCTACTGTGAAAATAAGATAATTTGTCATTGCACATCTATAGGTGAAGGGCGATATCTTTATTTTCCTTTTAGTCATAAACCATAAACTTTGACTGCTATCATAATGCACCCTCTCCCCATTGCCAAACCACTTTGATCTCAAGAATATAGAATATTATCTAGGGTTACTGGAATTTTAGAGCATAGTTTTTTAAATCAGCATGTTTATACCACTTCATTTCACACCTGTGTGGCTGCTCCTCAGGTTGTGGCATACGGCTACGCGGCTTCTCCTTCTTTTGCGGTGGCGGTGGGGAAGCATCCGAACTACTGTCACTGTCACTTGACGACTGGGTCTTAAATTCAAAACAAACACAAAATGAAAGTAAATTTGAACCAGAAATGTAAGATTAATACATTTTATGTGATGTTCTGTTTTAAACCATTTTAAAATATGACAGCTACTGCTTTCAACATCTGATTATATATGGAAACAGAAACAGGGCTTTTCAAAAAGAATGCACCCATGTAAGGAAGAAAAGGAAGGACCAGCGAATTGAGACTTCTATTTGATGAAAAAAAACTATTCACTCACCTCGCGTTGTATAAAGATGTTATCGAGCCTGTTTTCTTCTGCCTCTGCCTCCTGGAGCGTCCTTAGTTCACGCTGTAGCGCCTGACGCTGCTTCTCCAATTCCAACTCTGACTCAAACCCTGGTTCATCTCCTAAACCCAAATAGTGATAAGAACATTTGTGTAATAAATTTGATATCCATCATGACAACAATGGCATAGGAATAGGAAGATGCACAACCTTAATTGATATAAATATACCAGTCTCTAAGAATGTGTTACCTGAAGCTGCTGACTGCCAAGGCTCTGAACCACTGTCACTGACATCGGGCACATTCCGCTTCTTAGTGAGCACAACAGTCGATCTCATCTTACCTTCCTTCTCATGACTGCGACTTGCCCGCTTGCGAACATGTTCTCTCTGAAGAAGATAGATATTTCAACAAATGTTTGGTTTAAACTGGATAAAATTTTGCTTCAAAATCACAGTATGTTCTAAGTAATATCATCCCTGATCACACATATGCTATGGCCAATTAAATGGCCTTTATTTTGAATTATACCTAGTATTTCTAAATGACTTACACTTTTCCTATCAGAGTCAGAATCAGAATCGTCAGGAGAGTCTTCACTTTGTGTTGTATCACGACGGCGCCCCACCTTGTGACGCAGGTCTTCTGTATTGTGGTCCCTTGATTAAGAAAAGACAAAACTTTGAAAATCGGTTTAATGAATCCCTATCTTTTAGGTAATTCTGTAACTCATAGATACACATATAAAATATGTCAAAGATAAGGTCATAGTGGTATTTAACAAGTGAGACATTAGGGGTCTGTCCAATTGTAAACAATTGGGGGAGACGATAGAAATTACAAACATTCCCCCAGCTCTGTTACTTATAATATAGTACAGCATTTTGCAATGCAAGTAACTCGAAAGGGCACTTAATCTCTACTTTTTGGCCCCTTCTGATACTAACCTCATGTTTTCTTCGAGCATTATCACTGTAAATGGTTAAGCCTATGGAGAATACATCCATTACCGCTCGTACGTTTCATTGGCAAAGAAGTCCTCTCCTGGGAAGTTAAGCATTGCACAATACCAGCAGGTCTTGAATAATGATCCATATTAACCATAAAAACGCATGGGACAGTGTAATTCTCTTCCATTTTGTTATAATCCAGCAGTTTGCATGGCACCGTGAGTCTATCATCTCGCTGTCCGTCATTTTGGATTTTGATGTTCTGTGCACATGCGCGACCCCTCCTTGCCGGAAGTAGCATTTTTGATGGAGAAATGATATATTCTATCGATTTAACTTGAAATTAATGGCTTTTTGAATATAATCCATGCATCTTTGGCAATATCAATCGAATTGAATCGAATATACCCTATCTTTTTACTGTTATAGCCCCACAAGTCGATCGTCTCGCTGTCCGCCATGTTGGATTTTGGTTCTATCTGCGCATGCCCGACCCAATTTCCATGGTTATTTGGGTCAATTTGCACGACCACAGCTTTGTGATGTGAATTAACGACAGGGCAAACACGTAATTTTTTTTAATCTTTTTAATAATACATATCGATTCAAATCATATCCTTTGTCCATTCTTTATCATATTTCTATATTATAACACTGAATAATTGAAAAACAAATTAGTAACGACGACTTTTACGACAATAGAGACGCACGGACGGATTGAATGATGGCAAATTCATCAACATTCATCAATTATTTGCGGGAACGTTGAATCTATTCGCACCTCTTATGGGATTTAACATAGACCGGAAAAGCGTCTTACTTTTTCTCTGTGTTAAGCAGGGTGTCCGGCAGACCCCTTTGAAAAAGTAGGACAAAGTAGGACTGAAATTTTCAAAAAGGAGGACTAAAGTAGGACAAAAGTAGGAAAATATAAGAAAAAAATAGGACTTATGTAGAACAAACAATACATGTGTAACAAACCTATTTATCCTCATAATTGATAAGCTTATATGTAGAATCTATTAGGAAAATATTCCAGAACATAATTAAATGGTGCTCAGTTTGTACCTGTATCATTGGTATGTGGAACATGATATACAGTGGTTTCATGAAGGCATTTACTGTGAGTCTGTGGCCATGTTGGAGCACAATGTGTGATATAAAACAGTAAATTGTTTCTTTGTCATGAATTGTTGCCAATGTATTGGGATTACTGATCCTAGATTGAGATTGAGAAATTGGCTAGTTGTTTCAGCACACTAACAGGTGAAAAGTCTATGGGAAAGGTTTTGCCTCAACATGGCTGCCATACAAGATCTGTGAGGTACTAATTTTGTGAAACCCCTCTATATAACTTACTTAATAGACACAGTTTTTGTACAATGTATTCATGTACTACACAGAGGGTATGTCACAATATCACTCTCTATGTGGACCCCTGTCTATTACTCCCCCTGTGGTGACCCCTCATCTCCATCTGACTGAAATTCCCTATCTATTTGAACCTGTGAATGCCTGTACATCCAAACCCCGTGAGATCCACAACCTTCACTCCATAAAACATCAATGCTGTTCAGAATCTTATGCAGATTTGCCCACTGTCTTGGCACCAGTATCTGAGCAGAACATCACATTGTTTATGGTTTTTGACATTCCCAGGTTCGTCAAATTGTAATGTGAAAGCACATCCAGTTTCACAGATCATACTAACAAGTTCCCTCTTGTAGTATGGTCTGAGTCCATCTGAGAGCAGATATGACACTTTGGACTTGCTCAGTGAAAAGTGCTGTGATGTCACACAGGGAAACATTCTCTTAAATAAGTCAGACAATCCTTCACAAGACCGAAAGCTGAAGTTGCTCTCACATACTTTGTGGGCCCATAGGATTTCAGCAATGGCAGTCTGTTCTTGCTGGGAAGCTGTTTGCACCATGAATGAACTAGGCTTAGTAGAGGTGCTTGCACTGGGTACTGTTTTGTCACTTATGGTTGGTTCAGCACCATCTGATACATATGCACTAGCTGCTGCACTAGCACTTTTCTTTTCGAAGAGGCGCTGTGTGCTTCCAAATCTGGCTTTAGCAAAACCAGTATGCTTAACCCTTGATGCATAGGCTAGAACTTGCAGGAGACCTGTTTTGTCTATTTGAAATGATTTGTTGCATATTGTGCAGTAGGCTTTGTAAGCAGATCTTGGATCTACACGACACCACTGTTTGACTTAAATTTCCATTTTTATCTGTCTCATTTAACCAAGATTCTTGAAATTTTGTGGGATTAGGCATGTTTCTATAGAGTTCTATAGCAGGCTTTAATGATCTAGGTTACTTGATGTCAGATGAATCCGTCACCAATAGATTGACCCATCACCAGCAGTGCTAAAACTAAAAGCACAGCAATGTTAAGGGAGTGCTATATTTGTCCAAAAGTATCATGACAATCATAAGAACATAACTGCAAGCAATTCTGACTGTTTTCTATATTGGCACTCCATGGTTTAAAATATAGATTGCAGCCAACACTGACACCATTAGTCTCTTATTGACGTTTCATGTAGCCACCTTTTGATATTACCTCCCTGATTACTATCAGTCAGGTGTTTGCACATATTCTGTTAAAGGATATGTGCAAACACGCAAAGCCAAAATTCCAACTTGTTTGAATAATATCACAGATGGCTTTTGCTATTGCCAAAACCCTACAATTGGTTTAACACACTGTACAAACTGTTCTCCATATTCCATATATCACACCAATATGAATGTACCTGCTGCTATAACACCGGACAAAAATGTAAAAAGGAAAATCATGCATGAATAAAAGTGGATGACTTTTTCACAAAAAAAAAGAAAAAAAAAGTATAATACTAGTTCTAATGCTCAAAGCATATATGTCCACCAAGTCAATCACTAACCATCACCACACAACTAACTTTAGCATAATCAAACATTAATTGATACACCAATGGTTTCAGAATTGGCCCTTTCATTCCACAAGCCAATATCTCTGAATCTTTAATGAAGATGTGATTAATAAATACTGCAAATTGCAATGATACAACTCACATGCTGAGTCATAGATATCTTTTGCTGAGTCATAGATATCTTAGATAACAGTAAAACTGCACTATTCATGAAGGTTAAGTCTAGGCCACAGGCCTACTTGTTATTGGCTTCTAAGTTCAATGAAAAAAAAGAAGTTTAAGTTCTATGCAGCCCCTAAAGGGTTATTGGTTTGTGTGCACCAATAATGAGGCGTCAGTAATCCACCTCCCACCTTCAAGCCGGAATGAACAGCTGACTATGCTCTATCTCTGAGGTGCAAAAGCTAGCTGTCAAAGCCATTTTGTCATACCTGGTTCAGCATATTATTTACTAAATGCATAAAAGGTCAAACAGAGATTATTCAACCATGGCCTAGCTGTGGTGGCAAATGTTCAGAGATACACTATAGACCAGATTTCCCTCTATGTTCCTATGTCTGTCAGAATCCCTCTTTAATCTAATGTGGTTCTGTGTGGCAGTTTCCATATATATGAATGTGTTATTTACTAAAGTCAATAACACAATAAACCATGTGGAGGCTAAATGTACTAGCGCTACAACTCCAGTACTCAGTTTCTTGCAAGTAATAAAGGAGTGCATCATACATGGCAAAATTTGAGTACCAGATAATAATGCAAATGATATTACAGAATTTGCTATTGTAGAGGTCGGCGAAAACGTCTCTGGAGACACAGGTATTCAATTCAATTAAATTCAAAATTCTTTATTTATACTGTAGCTGGGGGACGCACAAGGTCCGAGTTGTCCAACTGCAGTAGTAATTACTTACAAACTTCAAGTTAAACATCATAGTTTTTTACATATATTAATAAGACAGATGTTGCATAGGAGATGAAATAATTATAGTAATACTACCGTAATCTCCCGCGTATAAGGTGCAGTGCGCGTATAAGACGCACCTAGAGTTTTGGAAAATTCTCAAAAAAGTGAAAAATTAATAACTTTGGTTCTACTGAATGAATTTTCAAAATTCAAAAACCTATGTGTAGCTTGAGCCCCCCGGACCCCCCTGGGCCCCCTTATATCTTATTGTGACTAAGGGGGCATGTAACATATCAAAAGAAAGGTCTTGGTCCCCCCCTTGTGGATCCAATGCGAACTAAAACCCCACGTATAAGACGGGGCTTATACGCGGGAGATTACGGTAATAATAATGGTTGTGATAATATAAACTTATAATTAATACATTAGTAAATCATGGCTAGTTAAGATTAGTAGTTGAATACAGAGGAGGTAGCCCAGGGAGGGGGATGAGGGAAGGAGGGAGGGTTGAGGGGGAAGACCAAGACCGTATGACACAGGCATGTTATCATTCACTGTAGTAGGTTTTGAGCTTGTTTTTAAACACCATGAGGGTCTCCGATTGTCTCAGAGTGACTGGAAAACTATTCC
The DNA here is from genome assembly GCA_949317995.1 of Acholoe squamosa. Classification (NCBI taxonomy): domain Eukaryota; kingdom Metazoa; phylum Annelida; class Polychaeta; order Phyllodocida; family Polynoidae; genus Acholoe; species Acholoe squamosa. The sequence goes on from OX439047.1 coordinate 47,448,089, forward strand.
ATAGATGTGCAATTGTATATGTATAGCTTTGTCTGGCTTTGGCTAATTTAGGCCAGGTAACCTGAACCAATTTAGCATCATGTCTTCTTGTTATAAGATTTCTTAAATCACAATGGGATTCTTTCTGGGCATATTTAAAAGCATCACAGGACAATACTATTTGTCTTCTTGTGTTAAGTGTTTTTATACCACTTAAGTTTCTCAGGAAATCAAAACCTTGATATTTGTATTGTGGATAGCATATCTTTAGTAATCTATTAAGAGTATTCTCTAACATGTCCATTCCTGTTTTGTTTGTACCTCCATAAATTTGACTGGCATATTCAACTGCAGGTAATACCATAGTTGTAATTATATTTTTCATGGCATTGCAAGTAAGATTCTTTCTTGTTTTAGATAGAAGATATGTCCTATAGGACATGCTATTATACACCTTGTTGCAATGCTGTATGAAATTTAGGTAAGCATCTAGTTCAACACCTAAATACCTGTAATTAAATGTTCTTAGCAGTCTTTCTTCCCCTATATATAGGGCGATTTGTTTATGTTTCTGGAGTCTCTGCTTAGTGCCATAGATTACATATTTTGTTTTGCCTGTATTTAATGATAACTTTTTCTTTTTGCACCAGTTTGCCACATTTTCAAGGTCTTGATTAATGAGTCTGATAATATTTGCAGAGGGTTCAGGATAAGTACAAAAAAGGGCAGTATCATCAGCATATAATTGGCAATCCATGTATTTTAGTGATTTGTGGAGATCATTAATATATATTAGGAATAACAAGGGGCCTAAAATCGAGCCCTGTGGAACTCCACATATTGTTAATTCTTCAGAGGTATAACCATTTACCCTAGTAGACTGTTAACTATTACAGAGGTAGGATTTAAACCACAGAACAGAGGCTTCATCAAGTCCAATTTTCTGCAGTTTATGACATAAGATGTCATGGTTTATAGTATCAAATGCTTTTGCAAAATCCAGGTATGTTATAAGGGTCATAGACTTATTCTCTATACGTTGGTAAATGTGATCCGTTAGATTTTGTAATCCAGAGAGTGTGGAGTGTTCTGGTCTAAATCCATGTTGTTTCCTGTTCAAAATGTTTTCTTTCGTTAGATATTCCAATAATTGGGTATGGATTATTTTTTCACAGAGTTTGGAAATAAGGGGAACCGTAATCTCCCACGTATAAGACGCGTCCTCTACGCCAAACAAAATGCTGGGGCGTCTTATAGGATTTTTTCAAGTTGGGGGTGCGTCTTATACGCGGGGTAATTTTACTATAGAAATGTACTAATCTTACAAATTTCATCCTTAAAATGTGCGTCTTATACGCGAAAATGCCTTTGCTGAGTTTGGGGTGCATCTTATACGCGCAACGCGTCTTCTACACGGGAGATTACGGTAATATAGATATTGGTCTATAGTTGTTTACAAGTGATAGATCACCACCTTTTGGGATTGGAGTAACAACAGATTTTTTCCATGCGTCTGGAAAACTAGCAGTACATATAGATAGGTTAATCATGTGTTGGAGATGACCTGGTAAGGCATTCATTGCATCTTTCAGTACATATGTGGCAATGCCCTTAACACCTGAGGCTTTATCTATTTTGATGTCTTTAATGACTCTCTTAATTTCATTCAGGTTGGTGGGTCTTATTGAAAATTTATCTTTTACTGTATGTCCATTATAGTCCCAGTCAACATTCATATTTTCAGCTAACTTGGGCCCAATGTCTCTGAAGTATGTGTTAATAAAATTAGCTGTATCAGCCGGTGGGATAGGCAAGTTATTTTCATGATTGATGAGATTAATTACATTATCTTTTGTTTTTGGCTTGACAATACTAGTAATTTCTTTCCAATATGCCTTAGGATTATTTTTGTATTCATTTAGTTTGCCCTGATGATAATCTGCTTTAGCTTCTCTTGAAATGTACTTACATCTATTACTAAGAAAATTTGCTATATTGATATCATCAACATTTTGTGTACGTTTGGCTCTTTTAAGGGCAGCATTTTTCTCTTTTATAAGGTCTAAGATTTCGTGAGTAACCCATGGTTTCTTTTTCCTGGCAAAATAGAAGGTCTTTATTGGGCATGTAAAATAAAGAATCTTATCAAGTTGGCTAATTAAAAGATCCCATGCATCTGCAGCTGTGTCACTATCCCAAAACCTGTCCCTGTTCGAGTTTATTAAACCTGTAGTCAAATTTTCCTTTATATAATTACGATAGGTTCTCCCTGTAGAGCTTAAAGACTGTTTGTCCTCTCTCCTTGCTGCTTTTACTAAGTATATACAGAGATGATCAGCCACATGGACGTCTACCGTAATCTCCCGCGTATAAGACGCAGTGCGCGTATAAGACGCACCTAGAGTTTTGGAAAATTCTCAAAAAAATGAAAAATTAATAACTTTGGTTCTACTGAATGAATTTTCAAAATTCAAAAACCTATGTGTAGCTTGAGCCCCCTGGACCCCCCTGGGCCCCCTTATATCTTATTATAACTAAGGGGGCATGTAACATATCAAAAGAAATCTCTTGATGTCCCCCTTGTGGATCTAATGAGAACTAAACCCCCATGTATAAGACGCGGCTTATACGCGGGAGATTACGGTAATGTACCACTTGAAATTATGTTAGCAGAGGTAGAACATGCCAGGTCTAGGAGAGATATTTTACCAGAAGGCTCGAAATGTGTGAATTCATTTATATACTGTATACAGCCAAGCTGTAAAATTGTGTTCTTAATTATCCTTGCCTCATTTCGCTTTATATTGCTGAGGAAAGGTGGAAACAGATTGACATTGAAATCTCCTAGTATAAATAGTTCCATGTTATTCCTTAATTCCAGGAGATTTGCTATTGCTATTAGTTGATCACAGAAATTTTTCACCTTGCCACTAGGTGGTCTATAGACATTGAAAAGAATACATTTACATAGGAAATCTTTAGGAAATGTTACACATTGGAGTTCAATGTCAGCATTACTATTGTTTAGGTGTTCAAGTTCACTGGTGGAGAAGGTAAAATCCTTTTTAGATAAACACCAAGGCCACCTCCTGTCTGGATTTCCCCTTTGTCATTAATAGTTTGTCTGTCCCATCTTAGTAAATTATAACCTTCTACGTCTACTAGGGTATTGGGTATCCCCTCATGTAGCCAAGTTTCTGAAATAGAAACACAGTCAATATCAGCATTATCAAATTCTAGTCTAAGTTTAATAATATTACTGGTAATACTACACACATTCATATGACAAACGGATACACCTCTGGTGTCACGAAAAAACTCATTAATCATTTGAGTCAAATATCGTAAATGACTTTTTCATATCCAGTCTGTGTTCTGCCTGGACAATTCCCCCATGGGCCCTCCTGTCCCCCAGACACCCCCGGGGACCCGCCCTACATCTTATAATGCAAAATGTTCCATGATGGTAAGATAATATAGCTAGGGAAATGAGAGATCGAGGTTATTTTCTCTTGACTAAGAGTAATAGTTCATATATGGAGAATAAGTCTATTAATTTGCCTTGGTTTGAAGTCTCTTATGATATACTCCTCAATCGAGGAATGAGACTTTAAGCAAAACTGCATTTAGAGTTCCTCAGTTACCGGTATATAGAATGCTTCAATGTACATTGTACGAAATGCGGAATGTTGTGTCCCAGTTAATTGAGATAGTATAACAAATTGTAGCCTAATCTAATCTAGGTGCAATGAGAGAAGAGAAAAGACCTCATCAAATGTGTATCTTTTTGCGAAATCTATATGCTGTATGGTCTTAATGGTGTTTCTATTTGTAATATATCACATGCTCCCAGCTATGTGCTATATTTCTCAATTACTTTTATAAATAAGTAATGCTTAGTGTGTCACACATCAACAAGACATTGCTTAGGATCATGTCAGAATTTAAAATAATATTACACCATTGACCCTATAGAAATATCATAATTAGCAAAGTAAAGGTGCACTTCCCTGACTCTATTTCACATCTCTATATGAATTGTCATATCGCTCCAGTTGCTTCCAGGGCTGAAACGTTCTTAATGACTGATTGAACAATATAGTAACCCCAGTATCCTGCTGTCAGTGGGGTTGGGTGTATTCCATCCCGCAGGCGTTGATATCTGTCTCTGTCTTCTTATTGTTTATGCCCTTTGGTACATGTATGGATTTTTGTAACCAAGGAGTCGCCCACCCCTGTTCATTATTGAGGTCAACTATGATTTGATTTAGGTACGGGATTGCCTGGTCAATTACTGCCTGTTCCCTTTCATATTGACCCACAGTGTTATTGTAGCAATTATAATCCAGGCCCACCAGCTCACATAAACACACTCTCATGCCCAATTGGAACCCGGGTCTCTCGCTTGCAAGTCGAGCGCTCTCACGCTGAGCTACATCCCCTGGCTTGACATTCTCTGTCACCAACATGGCCCCTTTCTGACATTTCCACCTTCCACCTACCTCTGGATCAGTATGGTATACATCTGGGGAGTGACACCATCACATGAACAGTCCTCTGTCCGCGAGGCATCTGCGCACCCGAGGGGGGAACAAACACCTACACTATCTACCCAAAGTAATGTTACTAGCCAGTACGAGACTAAATGGATAAAACATAAAAGAGGAAAATTGTTCACATGGCATAGTTTTGGTAATAAAATCAGGTACTCCTTAATAATTTACCATGCCTGTGATAAGTTCCCTCAGGTATACCTCATTGGGAACTACAATAGCCTATGCATGGCACACATTAAGACTTGATTTCACTTGACATAACTTACTATAAACATGTACTGACACAAGCAAGATGTGCTTCAAAGCAACTTATGGTATTTTTTATATTGCACAAGCCAAAGCAAAATAAAAAAGTAGGAAAAAGTAGGTATTTTGGAGAAAAAGTAGGAAAAATAGCAAAATCATAAGAAAAAGTAGGATCGCCAGATACCCTGTGTTAAGAGGCACTGAATCGGTCGATTTTTTACCCGACGCTTAAAACTTTCGAGTTAATAATATATGTAGCCTCATGAAACAAGGGTGTGGATGGGGGTCCCCCATGTCACATGTCGATTTTTAAAAAAAGGGTCATGGCACTTGTCACTTAAATCCCAGACCCCTCATTGGATAGGCATAAATATGCAATGGCAAAAAAAAAAAAAATAAAAAAAAATCGCCCTCTCCATATTTATGATGTTCAGAATCCATAGACAATAATTAATTTCTAGAAAATAAAAATAAAAATTTCGCCCTCTCGCACCATATTCTCAAAATGAACATCCATAGACCAATTTTTTTATTTGGTGTGGCCTAAGGTGATAAGCTGTTTCTGTGGAATTAGATTTCGATGGTTGACAGATTTATTAAGACCCCACCATCCCTATGCCTTAATTCAAATTCGCCCCTTTTTTGAAAACTGCTGATAAAAGAAGACAAATATACATCTATATTATGCAGTCTGTACTTACCGTCTTGGCGGGTGCTGGTAACGGCATGATTTGCCGTAGTTACACACGCCCGTCTTCATCCAACTATTGCAACTTTTATTCTTTTCGTAACGCTGCAATCATCAAGAAAATGCAATCAGTTTAAGACTGGCATTCTTAAAATTCAAAGTACACGTAGTATACAAAGTTAACCCAAGGCTTACAGACTAGCTTGTTACTCGTTAATCTAATCAATTACATACATTGTATTTGGGTTTTAATTGTTTTCACACAACAATTTCTATACTTCATCAATGGTATTGTCTCACCTCAGTGCTGCCGGTGGCAGGCTGATCGTAGTTTCGAGGCGGTGCTCCAGGTCCTAGTCGCTCAAAAACACTGGGTTTACGCTTTGAGTCTACAGCCTCAGGCACTTGTTTAGTGTTTTCCACTGTCACACGACGTCGAGGCTTTCCACTCATATTGACATCGTCTCAACTCTGGCAACAAGAACATTTAGAGGGAAATGACACAACATGTTTGTCGAATTCACTGTCAATGATCGAGTCTTACTTTGAATAGATGCTCAAATATGTGGCATGGACACCAAAATGAATGTGTAAGGGCAGCTAATAGGGGCTGTGTACAAATGACGTCATGCAGGAGGGGGGAGGGGGGGTCCCACTTGCCATGACCAAGCATGACAAGGGGGGGGAGGGGGGGTCATGGGCTGCATGACATCATGTCATCAAGAAATCACAATATGCTTTGGTTTTGGCAAGAACATAAACTTTTGTAAAAAGATTTGTAAAGGTAGGGAAGTTTAATGCATTCATCTGACATAAATTTATTACCTATATGCCCTACATGCTTGCATTCCTCAGACATCTCACTCAATGAGTGTCACTGCCATCAATCAGTGTAAAATCAAGGTGATATCCAGGCCACTATAAGGAGGCACTACTACTCTAGCATACCTATACCAATTTAACCCTTTTTGAAAAGGGCCACTGCTGTGCTCAGGATCTAAATCAATACATTCAATATATCAATACATTCAAGCTCTTGAACTATATGATCCTTAATAATAACTGTTCTCGATTTTCTCTTCGCTGACAAGTGTACAACTTTCACTGTAAAGAAGGCAGACTATTAACTGTATTGGACTACTGATCTAGACAGTTTTTAAGCCCTTTTGTGACAGGAAATACTTGTGTATGATCACTAACATAGTACTCTGTCTATAACTATGGGGCATGGAAATGGTACATCCTGCATAAAGGGACCCATACATTATATAAGCTGACAGTGTTTGGCATGTTTCTCTGTTCATTTGTTGATCAGTGCTAGTTCTTTTTTCACTTTGCATGTATGTTATCCTTTATTGCCAATTTACACCCACTATATGTCCCTTTGAACCATTTTAATTTGTTTATAGCTTATAGACCTTCACTATTCATGCACTTTGGGGGGGGGGGGTATCTCTCTGCATGACGTCATGCTAAGGGGGGGGTCAAGTGTTGTATGACGAAACATGACAAGGGGGGGAGGGGGGGTCAAAAATGGTCCAAAAATGCATGACGTCATTTGTACACAGCCCCATAAAACTAATACCAGTGGCAGTTCTTCAAAGAAAACTTGTCACCCCATCCCCATCAGTTGGTATCAGTTTGACAATACATAACGTGGAGTCAAACCACAGCTTGTTGAATGTGTCTACTGTATACATAAGTTCTATCAAGGATATACAGTAGATGGCGTTAGTGTCGATGATGCCAAATTGCTCTTGCTACAGGGGCATGGTGAGTTCTCTCTTACTCACTGCAGAGTGTACCTGAAGATTTGAAATGCTATAGAAGGTGTTTGGCTCAATTTTTTTTAATGCAATATTTATGGGATATCTAAATACACTATCTCTCTCTGCATATCTCTGATTTCTAAGCTCTTGGAACCGTTTTTCAATTCCAAAACAGTATAATTGTGAGAGGTGTTTCTGCCCCCTCAATAGGCCTATGGGGCTGCAGGGGCTGGGTGGATGAGTAGCCCCTGTAGCCTAGGGGTCAACTAGGACGCCATCTAGTGTATCAAACTGATAAAACGATTGTATAGCTCATATCCTTAGCACCGTCCTAGACAACAGTCTGAATGACTCAGTCATCACTTACTGCCTCCGCCCACGTCTATCCTAACATGTCATGGGTTTAATTTCGACACACGGGACACAGGAGGTGTTCAAATCCGACATGCACAACACGGCACTTTTCAGATTCGACGGACACAGGGGAAGAGAGCAGACTGTAGTACTGATGCTATTAGATAAAAATGGACATGTGAAACACAGCAGTTTGCTAAAATCCGACACGCTGACACGGCCGTTTTTCTCGGCACCCATGTATAGGCACAATAGTTTACGATTCCATGGTTCGAGGCACCCCTGTCACAAGGCACCCTGGCACTGGGCACCCTGACTCCCAGCACCCCTAACCCCGGGCATGGGGCACCCCGGTCCCCTGACCCCCCCACTCCCATATCTCCTCCTCTTATAATAATACCATTTCCTACAAACACTGACTGGAACATTTGTACTCATCTCATCTTTCTTCTGTTTCTCGATTAAAAAGCATGTTAATTTGAGGGGACGACTGTCTGCACCTCCTCACCCTGACACTACCTTGATACTACTGGCGTGGTTGCCATGCTCGCCTCCCCTTATCAACTTCCTTTGCCAGGGGTTGTCTCCAGGATAATCAGTGTTTCTATACACAAAATTGCATTGTCACCTTGACACCAGTACTGGTACCTGGTGCCTCCTGGGTTTGGAGAGCTGTAACTCTCCAAGCACAGGATCTGACTCTCCAGACTGGTTTCTAGAGAATATTGTTGCATTGTACAATATGGGTGATCAAGGTTTTGACCTATAGGTCTCATCAGTTGTCTTTGGGTAAATTCAAGGCATGTAATCATTGTTACTGTTCTTCCATAGGTTTACTACGTCACATATGGGGTTTATTTTCCTTATAATCAGCATATAAGAAAAGAAATAGTAGATTTGGAGACAAAATACATTTAGTGACAAGTCGGTGGCTTGTCCAATATATGTGTTTGGTGTGGGCACACTGTGATAATAGGAAAGGGGGTAGGCCATGGATTAATTATTAATTGGATCACTTGTGGCCAGCCTTCCCATGTTCCCCATTGGGCAGCTATGGCGGTTCTTACCCTGTATTCAAAATAATTTTTTGGACGGAGCTTAGGGGTAAGTAACCATTTTCTACAGTGCACCTCTGATCTAAAAGTTTGGAGCATTTATTAGATTCAGACCATGAGGTACTTGGGTCCGTAATTTTAGGATCCAGTTCCAGTTTAAGATTAAAAAGCATGTTTACCAACCTGGGTCGGAGGGAGGCACAGAGCAGCAGGTGCAGGTGCAGCAGCAGGCCATTACTAACCACAACCAGATCATAACTGACCACAACCCAGAACATAGCCAACCACTACCCAGACCATAACCAACCACTACCCAGACCATAACCCGGACAATAACCATCCACTACCCAGACCATAACCAACCATAACCCAGACCATAACCAACCATAACCCAGACCATAACCAACCATAACCCAGCCCACAACCAACCACTACCCAGTCATTACCAACCACAACTAATTTGGTAAACATAGTTTCTAATAAAGAAATAGGAGGAAGAGAAGGTCGAAAAGAGTATATCCTATAGGCCTAGTCTAGTATAGATTGAAGTCTCTTCAATGCAAAATTTATCTAGAATTGCTTAAACTAATTTTAATTTGCAATATATATGGGAAGGTTATGTTGGATCAGGAAAATGTTTCAGGGGATGTTTAAAGGAAATGGTATTATATTAGAGGGGGGAGGATATGGAAGTGGGGGGTTAGGGGACCGGGGTGCCCCATGCCCGGAGTGCTGGGGGTCGGGGATGCTGGGAGTCAGGGTGCCTATAGCTCGATGCAGCCAGTTGGGAACCTGAGTGTTTTCCAGTTTTGGAGACAGCTGTGCATGTAAAATGCCTTCATTCAAGGGACATTTTTGCATATGCTGCAGAAGACAAGTCTTGTGTATAATTCTATCTCAAAAATCATAACAAAATATGAAAATAGAATCATTTGCTATGCATTATTCCCTCATAATACATGTCAGACTAGACAAAATGCCCTCTGTAGGTCCCATACGGGCTGGAAAAGCACCATGCTCATAAATGTCTTCATCATTTTCAAGATAAGAATATCTGAAGACCTGAACAATGTGAACAGGTCAATGGTACCAAACCTTTTTGTTTCTAATAAATTCCATCATCAATTGTTGTTTTGACCTGATGACCCATTGAAAACCATATTGAACTGCTATTAGAACCCCATATTAGGCATGTGAGGCCTATTATGATGCACTATTGAGCTATTTAGCTGTAAATAGCAACAAAGGCTTTGTCGGCACCAAAGACTAGAACCATAAGATGTGGCTAATTCTTCTCACACTTATTGTATCACTTAGATATTTCACATGCCTTTAAAGACGATCAAGTAGAACATAAAAATGGATAATTCTTGTAACAGTGGGTGATCACGCATCCATATATGGTGATCTATGTGGTCCCACATAAAAAAAAAGCAGAAACTTTGCTGGAAATCACAGTTTTTGCAAACTAACAAAAATCACATGTCTCCCATAGTGTAATGAGCCACCATAGAGGTAGGGAAAAAAAGCATACTCATTTTAAATATAAAATTGATGGGTAAGTATTATGCACTATCTATGAAAAACAAATGGTTAGAATATTTTTTCACAAAATATATCTATAGGGCCAAATTGTGAAAAACAGCAATTTTTTTCGTCAGACCACTCCTAGCTAGGCACTGAAATACCTCCAGTGTGTGAGTCTGCTGCAGTAGAGGTATGAAACTGTGATAAAGCTTGCAAGCTTATTCTGAAGCTATTTACTGAAGGATCTTTACAAACAAGGGCTCATTTTAACAGGCTTGGCTAGACCTTTAAAATGAATATTTTTTGTACAATATTATGATGAGAAGATCACTGAGCACCTAAAAGTAAATGGTTCCCACCTGTTCTATGGTTAAAAATGATCTAGAAAATGTCTAGCTTTTCTTTTTCTAAGGGGCTGCAGTATGTTTGACAGACCCTGCAATCTTTTCCGCGAGAATATCTTGAACACTTTCCCCCCACCTCCCCCATGTTGGGCACTTACCTATCCTATGTATCTTATATGATGAGAAATTGATAGATGTGATAAAATAAGTGGTTTTGCTTTTTAAATGACAATTAGTTTTTATGCCAATTACTATGGAAGTTGTGATCATTCAAACATCCTAAGTCAAAGACAATATTCTACCATGGTTCTGTCAGAGCGCGCAGATCAAGGGAAAAGATGACATCAAAAATCTACTTTTACCGTAATCTCCCACATATAAGACGCGTCTTATACGCCAAACAAAATGCTACTGGGTCTTATACGCGGGAGGTAAATTGCCTTGAGTTTGGGGTGCTTCTTATACGAGGGGTAATTTTACTATAGAAATGTACTGAATTTACAAAATTGGTACCTCTTATACGCGAAAATGCATGTGCTGAGTTTGGGGTGCGTCTTATACGCGCAACGCGTCTTCTACGCGGGAGATTACGGTACATTGTTTGATTATGATAAAAGTATTATTATTTACATTCTTGGGGGTATATCTTGCTTATCTGAAAAGAAAATTGCCCAAAATAATCATTTCAGTGATCTAGTCTACCTTGGATTCATCTTGCTTGATCACAAAATTGGGTCCAAATTAAACTCTTAACTATGGCAGAATTCTGAATCTGATTTGGTAACTTTGACCGGTCATAATTCCACTTTAAATTGACATAGAGACTTCATTTAAAAAGCAAATCCACCTCTTTACTCAAGATATATCAATTGCCCATTTAGATAAGCTTAATGGGATAAAGTCTTGAAAAACTAGGTAAAGTGCCTATCCTAGCCTAGGCCGAGCCCTCCGCCAACTCTATACCTACCGGGAGCGGCAGAGCGCAGATGCCTTTATGGTAGTTTAAAATTCGGTACCAATGGTACCGAATCTCTTTTAACCAAGTTCCCCTCGATGTGTGCTATTGAAACTTCAGTCATACAACTAGCCATATGAGCTTAGATGGAAAGATAGAAGCTTTAATGGATTTATAATCCTCTATTTTATATCTGCTGGCTGCAGCAAAGCCTTGCTTTGGCTCTGCCTCTGTGCCAAGGCCATGGCCTTAAAGTTAAACTTTTAATTTCCTACTAAAATATGAATGATTAAGACTACAAAAGGAATGATTAAGTACTGCAAGGGCAGAATCCAATGTAACATTAGGTATGTGAAAAGTTTAAAGAAGGACAGTGAGGGGAAAGTCCATTTTCACATGAGTTTTTTGTTGTCTATGAGGCCAGCCAACTTTGCTGTCAGCCGTTAGCGGTAGCGAGAGGCTGTCATCGTCTGGCCTAATCCTAGCCTAGCCTAGGAGGCTAGGCCTAGGGCTAGCCCTCTAGTAGCGGCTAGGCCTAGGTATTTAAAGACAGGCATGTGAAAAAGATAGTAGCAAGCATACCAAATTAGATTTTTAGTAGTGTTTTCTGTTAATGATAACAACAGTAAATAGTCAACAATGACCGTTGGCATTGGCAGTGCCTGATTGCCTCAGGCTCAGGCTCATTGTTAGTGTGATAGTGACTAGTAGTAGTGAGGTCTTTTGAATACCGCTTTGCCTTTTGGCAAGTTTTGCAATTTTGCCCAATCCTAGCAAGTGTTTAGAATCGAACAGCCGAACAACCGTGGTTGTTCCTGAGAATGGTATGCGCAAGACAAGCAGGCTTACTTTGCGTATATTGACGTGTGTATTAATAGGTTGGTTATTATCTACCTGCAGTACAATCCTAAACTTGCTCTAGTCTTTTGCGACAATTCCGATGGCTTTTTCCACCATGATGCTTTCTACGAAGGTCAAGGTCGAAAAAGGTTGTTTTAGTTTTTCGGCAGATGGCGCTTTGATCAACTTTTAGTTGGTTTTTCAGTCATCCACCAGATAGTGTGCACGACTGACTGGCTTGTTTGACAAGTGGTGGGCGGAAACAAACTCGGTATTTAAGTCTCATTTCAGTCTTCATTTGCCAAGAAATTATTTGAAAATGCTACTAGTTATTGATGACATACACAAGGAACACCTGTCCTTTTTGACAGATGTTTCACTAGAAGGTAAGGCTGCTTTAAGATACGATTTCTCATATTATCGCTCACATCACCTGACAGACAAGTGCCAGTCTGGCCCAGGGGCCAAGTTGCCAGGGCCAGGCAGTGGCTTACCCAGCTAACTGGGCCCTAGATATGTTCATTCAGAGGCCCAGCAATTGATGTCCACTGAAACCAAGTCCCATGGGTTTGAGGGCAGTTTGTGGCCAAATGATGCCTGTGTGCATTAATTAAAGTAGACCCCTGTCTTGTTTTGACCTTTATGAAGCTGTCCTACTTACTGTGATAATTTATAATTGTCAATATATCCTCCCTGTGGGTTGGAATTGATCACACATGTCTCAAATGTCAACAAACATCTCATCCAACAAGTTGGGATTGAACTTCCTGTCCCTAGATGGTCCCTAGGTGGCAGGCCTTTACAGTTCATATTTTACTCACCAGAGGGACCTTGTGTCCCTCCCACCTGTACCACTACAAAGACAACAGTCAGACTGACCAGGAACCAGCACTTGCCACCTTGCCCAACATGTCTGACTGAGTTATAGATATCAGGTTACAAAAAGCAAAGGCATGGCATATGATGTTACATTTCAAAACAATACACAACAAGTAGGTAGGTCTTAGAGTTAAGATATCAAAGACCATCCCCACATAAGACTAGGGACCCAGTTTTTATTGGGGGCTTGGGAAACTACTCTGAAAGTTCCACCACCACAACACCAGTGCCACCGCTTGCCATCGCTCCTTTTAGCGATGGTTCCGTCTAGCAGTGGCTGTGCCAACAAGTAGATGGGAAGTATAACATACCCCACTTACAGTAACATCATATAAGATTGTGTGACTTTCACCGAATCCCAATACACATCTTACTACACATAAGTTCTTATCTGCATCAAAGTTGCCCCTAGCGCAGCTCCATCTTTATTATCTACTAGTACTAGGACTGTTCCCCTCCCGGCAGTACCTAGCTTAGAAATCTAAACTCTCATCTATGTACCGCCGTGAGAGTTTAGAAAATCTCATGTTTCCCTGTGGCTGCCTGTGTATCTGCTCAAAGACCGCAGATTTTCAGCCACTTAGACTTTAATTTTCTTAAAATTTTGAAGGTCCTTCCAAAGAAAATATGTTAAGTCGTCACATGTGTTGGTTAGACGCATTTGAGGGCATTGCTGCTGCCCGGTGTTCAGGTCCACTTCCGGTTCACAAACGTGTAAACGCATACATCTTCTACCTGTCATTAGTTTTCAATTCAACTGTCACACTCATACATCTTCTTTCCCACCCACCCACACCAATGGGTTATTAATGTGTAAACTTTTCATCTCATTCTGTACTACGCCTACGGTAATTTTATAAGTCACGGTTTTATCTCTCACATAATAATGATATTTCTTCATTCACTATCACTCATCAGGTTCATATTTTAATTATCCTGTTTCTTTTATTGTATCATAATCATATATCAATAATCATTTTTTATGTAGGCCATAAATAAAGGCCTTACACTATAAGTGGTAAATGACCTTATAATGGTCATACTGTGATAGACAATGACTCATAAAATTTATTAAACCAACAATAAATTTTATCAACCCAAACACATTCACTATTTCAATCCTTTACATTGGGTAGTGCAGTAATGGGACACTCTCACCAATTTTGGAAACTGGATGGCTTATAATAAATATTCTAGAGCAAATTTCCTGCACATACCTCTTGTCATTCTGCCATCTCCCAGTCTGAGTGGGAAGAAGGTGGAGGTATAAATAGAATGGGAATTAGGTCGGAACTCTCTGCCTTCTCCCCTCCGCACTGAAGAACTCCTCACTCACTTCACAACATCTGGTTTTCTAAACTCTCACGGCGGTACAGAGTTTAGAAAATTTCTAAGCTAGGCAGTACCATGAAACATAAGATGCTTAGTGTGGGTGTAATCGGTGGATGTGTATTCTGCTCCCTGAGTAGAGTGGCTCTGTGTTCAGCTGCTGGCTGCTGTGACCTACCAGCCAGTAATGAGGCTGACGTGATTCTTGGGAGCAGCAGTGATGTCATAGCAACCAGCGCGGCCCTTATAAGCCTTATCTGCCTACTGATAAGAACCCTCATGAAGGGTTAAATTAAATAGGAAATGTATTAAAAAAAGGTGTCAAAACCCTTATCAGAAAATATCTAGACATCGGACAGCAAAATGAGTTACAAATTCTGAAATATATTAAAAATTTGCTTCACATAGGGGCCTGCCTACTTGGTCCACTATTTTCCAATCCCAATATTAGAATAGAAAAGAGCAAAAAGTTTACTTTTTTCTAGTACATTGCCTATGTAATTTGACCCTTTGCCAGGTCACTAGCAACCAGGGTTCTGCTCCAGAGAATATCTGTTGATAGCCGCAGATAGATCAGTCATGTCGCAAACCAACGAATGCCAACTTCACAAGCTGTAGAGTCTCCCACCTCCATGGACCCATCCCTCATAAGGTACAATCCCTCATAAAGTCTAGGCAACAACGATAGCATTCCCTATAGACTTTTTTCATATCCGTACTTTAATTGAGGAGTGAACAGTACTGTAAGGATGGCCACTGGGAGCCTGTACTGAACACTGCATATCCGTCACTATAGAGAGGAAGCAGGTTGTCCCATGGGCGCGGCCATTGCTGGAGCTTGTTCCCAGAAAGTTCTACTGATAAGACCTCTCAGAATCAGATGGGTACCAGTTGGCCCCCGAAGGACCGCAGTGAACAGATTGGGGTTCTCTCATTGGCTAATAATTAAACCCGCTAAGTCTGTATAGTAAATCGAGCAGCTTTTCAAGACCTGAATTTTGGTATATCTGTTCCATGAAAAAATATCTTCTGATATGTTATGTAAAAAGACCCATAGGCATAGAATAGGAATATCATATGGCTTTTTTATGTGGGGTGTGTAGTTGATCAAAAGATCTAGTACTGTATGCATGATCATGTTTGCTGTGACTGGAATGCATCTGACCCTGACATTAGTTACTAAATTTGTTATAATTCCTACAATTATTTGTCAACACTTTTTAAGGAACAATTTAAAACTTGAGATATCAAGCTTCCTGGCTAATGTAAAAATACAGAGTTTTTCAAAATTTAAAATTGAATAAAAATATTTCGAATTTTTTACTTTTTTTTTTTTTTAATTTGAAAGTTTTGACTCACCTTTTGGAACTACAACTAAACTAAAATGTCAACAATTTTTTTTTCTACAAGAATCTAATATTTATTCCTATCTGTGTGCTGAAAAGTGCTAAAAGCAAAAGAGTAATCGCATATTTTGCTTAGAATTGCACAAAACTAATAATCATTAAAATGTAAAGGTCACGGTCAATAGAGCCTTGGATACATAACACATTGACTATCATAAAAAAAGAAAAAGGGAAAATCTGACTGTCGTCATTCATGAATCTTCGACATGTTCTTTACAGTTGTACGGGAATTCTGCAGGATTTCAATCGAATTCATCAAGACCGGAGCAACCCCAAAAGTTTATCAGGCTGCAGCTCGTGAGTCATATGCATCTACACTATGATGTTTTAGATTTGCCTAGAACTTCTCTTTGTCTTTCTTAAAAAAAGAAAGATTTTAAACATTGTGATATTACTTCATTGAATAGCCGAATAGCGTATTTTATATTGGCCAGGTTCGCTAAACAGACTAAACCTGCCCCTAATCATACAAGGGAATAAAGTGAGTGCCAGATAGTGTAGAGTACCTACATTGTAGAATACCTCCAATAAGCCTAATAATGTACACATACTAGGATCGTTGTGGCAGCACCCCTTTGGTGGGCTGGTTCGTTCCGCTATATGTATATTGCACAGTGTATTTTGAGAGAGAAATGTGATCCCTAATTTTCTTCTCAATTTCAGAAAAACTCGAGGTCGATGCAACCACAGTGCAGCATGGTGTGGAGGGGCTCATGTATCTAATGACTGAAAGTGCAAAGTTACTGGTGCGTATCATTTACGGTAGCCTGTGTGTGATAGCTCCTCGTGTATAAGGCGCACCCTCAACTCGGCTGATCCTATGAGCACATATGAGGTCAAAATTTGGTCATTTTAGTAATGTTCTATAGTTTAAAGACACCATGTATCAGGGGCACCTCTTTAAAATTTCGCTGCTCCTACAAGTCACACTACATGGTCCATCCTCACGTATCTAAGCCGCGCCATGGTACTCCCATGTATTTTAGGATTTTCCAGTAGTGGTTTTCTATTTCTAGAGATGAGTAAGACAGTTTGCGCTGACACTGAGCATTGAATATTTTGGGATTAAGGTTTTACACTATCAGTTTGGTTCAACACGGTAAAAGGTAAGCTCCAGCACCCCCACGCGGGCATAGTGACATACCATGTTGATCCATTCTCGACAGCATGTTGATCCATTCTCGACAGCATCCATTTGAAAAAAGAAACCCAAGCATCACTCTTTACAGAAACATGGCTGTTTTATCCATGTTTTAACTGAGTTTCCCTACTTGCAGCTGAATGACATGGACTTCCAGGACTCGATCTTGACACTGGGTTTCTCTAATGACCTGAAGGCGGCGCTACTGTCGCTGTACCAGGAGCATCGACAGGAGGTTCGGCAGTTAGTGAGTGAACTGGCCATGGACCTTCCCCACTACGACAACCTGGAGTGGCGCTTTGATGTGCAGGTAAGTTAGCCTGTGATGAGTGCTTTTCAGAAAAAGGTTGAAAAAGAATATTCACATTACGCCTAATACCGTTGTAACTGTCCCGCTGTGGACTGGGGACCTTCATGGTGAGGGCATGGAAGAGCAGAGTACCTCGTGTATAAGCCATGGTAATACGGTATATGAGTTTTTTCTTGTGTTTTTCTTTTCTGAAAGGTTTTGCCCCTCCACACACATAGATGCACATCACATTTTAGTGAATATATAATAGATTTAAGCTTATACTGATAAAATGGTCCAAGTTTTATATCTAAGTTAGTCATATCATCAATATAAATTTCCAGTTGGCTAGTCGTAGTTTGCGGCACCAAGTGGCACCCACTGTTCTACTGAAACTGCACACCAAGGACGGAGAAGACAAGAAGACGCACATCCTCCAGACGGACCCCGTCAACCTGCTGCACCTCACACACGTACTGGAGGAAGCTCTCCAGGAGATGAAGACTTCACACTGCCGCCGTATAGTCAGGAATATATAATGTTGGAGAAGGGACACCAGGTGCTATCTTAAGAGACTTATTACATAACTACAGTAAAACTTGGCTTCTAGGATCTACCCTATAAAGTCAGGGACAGCTTATACAGTTTTTCTTTTAGAGCTTCCTAAGGAATGCCGGATTTTCATAACCCAGGCGAAACTTAAGTCCGTTCCTGAGGTCAGGACATGAGATGGAGCTTATAGCGAGGTTTCACAATCTACGAGCATAAGAGTAATTGAAACTGGGAGAGTGACATGAACGGAATTCCCTGTCAAATATTCAACATATATAAAAACTTTTTCACCATATTCGGTAATGCAGATTGTTGTTGTTCTACAGGCCAGGTTTGATGAATTTGTGGAAGACCAAATACCTGAAGATTGTTTCTCTCATTACTGAATATTATAAACTTTTAATAGGAGAATGGTTTTCAGTTGCAAAGCAATTGATAATGGTCCTAACCCTGTAATTACAAGGGGTAAAAATTGACATGTAGCCCAGGATCCTGCCATCACAACCAGCCAAATTCGTTCGGCCGTCAGATCATTTCTGTGGGCCTTGTAGACGATATGCTGGATATAGCTGGTGTCCGGCAGGTTTTTGTATTGACTGAGTATAATTATGTATTTTTGTCGTACAAAATGTACTGCGGTACCAGTATATGGTATTTTATGATGAATTCAATTTCATTTAACTTATGTTTTAATGATAACATGCCTTGTACCTTGAGTCTTTTTTCCTTTTGCAGTACAGACGGGTCTTTGACTTTGTTAGAAATTAATTTGTAATTGTATATATCTGTTTCCCAGTGATATACATGTACACGCCCTAGCCACTAGGTGATTAGAATTTAAATTAAGGGAACCAGTGCTGTAGTACACATGTATACCGTGATTAGATGTGTATTATGTGAAGAAGATTGATATTGATCAGCTGATATTGACCCAACGGATTGATTTTAAATGTAAACTCAGTGAAAACGATCATGCGATCCTCTTCCCATTATCAACATGGCATGACAAATTAATCTTTTTTTTTTTTTTATCTCCATTCAATCAGTTGACGATTAAATATGTACAAACACACACTGTTTCATGAAATTTGTTTATTAGTAAAAATATATGAAAGCTGACCGGATTCGTGATCAGAAAAGTCAAAAGAACATCCATTACCATAGTGCCATTTATTCTAATTGGATATGGGTCCTTCGACGAGATTTTCGCAATTTAGAAAAAAAAAAAAAAGATTGCCGTTTGCAGATAGATTTTTTGTTTATAACTTTAACTTTTTTTCCTTTGAAAATGTATGGAGTCCCCAACAAACGTCCAATCCAAGTAATCAGAATTAATGAACTAAAGTGTCACAAAAAGGCGTGTAAGCCCTATAAAACACACGATTCATATAAAGTGTCAATACGCATCCTGTTTGAACGTAATATACACTTGGTAAAAATTCTAACAAATATCTATAACAAATCAAGTGACTTAATCATAAATAGTTGATGATATACAGGAAACTTTCCTGTTCATCTAGAGTGGCAGTAAAACTAATATTGCAAGTAGCCGCAGTGACCTTTACAAGCACGATGATGAGATGGGTTTTGGTGATAGACGAATAAAGCAGCATGTTTGGTATCTTCCAAGAGTTCATTAACATGTGGAAACCTGAAGGGCACGTTCTAAAGCCGCATGTTGATTGATACACCAGGAACTGATTCAAGATATCTTTACTATGTCAAGTTCGGTTTGCAAGATTGGTTTCCATGTGTCATCTGATGACATCTGTACCTCTGAAAATAAATCTCGTTCGTGTAGTTCATAATTTCCACATGTTAGTTCTTACCGATGGTACATAATTCTCCATGTGAAATACCGGGTACTTTCCCCAACAGAAACTTGGATATCACAATTTACCCTGCCAATTACCTGAATGAAAAATAAGTTTGTTGGTATTTTAACAAAATGTGACCCCTCTATATTCGATCTACAATAAGTTTAGAAAATTCAAGTAAAGGTCAGAACAGTCATTATCAAAATGAGGAAGGGATCATGCACACTGATGACATCTGTACCTCTGAAAATAAATCTCGTTCGTGTAGCTCATAATTTCCACATGTTAGTTCTTACCGATGGTACATAATTCTCCTTGTGAAATACCGGGTACTTTCCCCAACAGAAACTTGGATATCACAATTTACCCTGCCAATTACCTGAATGAAAAATAAGTTTGTTGGTATTTTAACAAAATGTGACCCCTCTATATTCGATCTACAATAAGTTTAGAAAATTCAAGTAAAGGTCAGAAGTCATTATCAAAATGAGGAAGGGATCATGCACACAGCCCCCCCCCCCCCCCCACAGTGACATCTTTGGAAAGTCTTCAGTAAAGTGACATGTTGAAGCATAGCCATAGAAGGTAATCTTCCGATGAGTGCGGTATATTTAGCTCCAAAGCGTGTTGGACAGCCATACTGTATGAGTTCAGTCAGAGCCGTGTTCATTGGATAGCGGTCTGGTATTCACGTATACGATACCAATGATAACAGCAATGATGCAGACAATGGTGGGAAGAACTATCTTCAACACATTCTGCTTGTTATCCATGTTCTCCTTAAGACGCTCCCTCTTTTCCTTTCGACTCTCTTTCTGGACTTTACCCTTTAACTGACGCATGGCGGCTAACAGGGGAAGAAGCATCAACCAGTTGGGTGATGCACGAGAGGAAGTTGTATGGCTCTCTGGAATGAAAATAAAGAAATCCATGTCATACTAGTAAAATATCAAATTTTACCTTGGAAGGCATAGCTTTAAGTTATGCCACTTTAATTTTCTCTTAATTTTCCAGAAACTCAGGGTGCGGCTTAAATGCAGATATGGCTTCTTGCAGCAACTCACGCCCTCTCGTACTTGTTTGTTCAAGGCTCTGCTGATTTTAAGCTCTTTATCCATCCCAGAGGCAAAACTAATTCCGAATTGACAAATATGGGACTGGTTTATCCAAATCCAATCTGCTTTGGATGAAAATATTGAAGGATCCCTCGAGCCCTCATTTGCACCACAGTGCCACAGTGGGCATAGCTAAGAAGCCTGAACTCTCATCTATGTGTTTACACATGGATTTGGAGTGGTGTGCGCGGCCAAGGGCGAGTGGGTTGTAGACTGACCAGCTGCCTGCGTGTACCGACACTATATACGCTCTGCGAGATGAGCGAGGTTTCCAGGGTTGGTCAGGGGCCGGGGTCAGGGGTCCACACTCCAAACCCATGTGTAAACACCATTCTATCATTGTCTTCCATAAAGAATAAAAACATTTGTCATTAAACAACAGCTACTGGTATTCTTCATGACGCTCCCTCGAGTCCTCTGACCAACACCATAAACGTTGGTTCACTGTTTCCTACCGATTATGATAGAATTCTGTATCATGGCGGTACAGAGATGAGAGTTTAGGTTCTAAGCCTGGGGGGGACACTCGGATTTCTTATGACGGGGGGGTGTGGCTGGGCCTCTGACAACCCTTACCCTTGGTGAGAGGGATTTTGGGCAAAAAGTGATCCTTAGTGAGAGGGATTTTGGTTAAAACTGTGTACAGCTAAGTTTTTTAATTTTTGAAAGTTACCATTGATGTGAGGAATCCTTATCAAAACTGACCATATTTCGCAGAAATTCTGATGAAAATCCCGAAAACTAGCAATTATTTGGATGTGCGGGGTCAAAATATGAGAAAAGTGACCCTTGGTAAGAGGGATTTTGGCTAAAAGTGACCCTTGGTGAGAGGGATTTTGAGAAAAACCAGACCCTTATTGAGAGGGATTTTGGCCAAAAAGTGACCTTGCCAGCCGCACACTCCTGTCAGTGACATGTAGTGAGTGTCCCCCCCCCCCCCGGGGTTCTAAGCTACACTATACTACCGTAAACTCCCGCGTATAAGACGCATCCTCTACGCCAAACAAATCCCTACTGGGTATTATAGGATTTCCTCAAGTTGGGGGTGTGTCTTATACGAGGGGTAATTTTACTATAGAACAGTACTGAATTTACAAAATTGAGCCTTAAAATGTGCGTCTTATACGCGAAAATGCATTTGCTGAGTTTGGGGTGCGTCTTATACGCGCAGCGGGTCTTCTACGCGGGAGATTACGGTAGTCTATAGTCTACACTACAAACTTAGAGAGTGGTCATTTTTTAACGATGGGGGGGGGGTTGGTGAAAACGCGTGCACGGCAAAAAACTTTCCTCCCCTCCTCGGAGGGGTCTGAAATTTTTTTGTCCCCCCTAAGAGGAGTCTGAAATTGTTTTGTCCTCCCCCAATCCCACCACACCCCCCCCCGTTGTTAAAAAAAAATGACCACTCCCTTACAGTAAACAGTTACACTACAGTACAGACTTAGAGACTACAGTGAGCAGTGAGTGACAGTGTCACTGGCAATAGACTGTTCTCCGGTTGCAAATCTTGGGCCTTATCTCATGGATTCACGCTGCCCACAGTCAGGTTCCCATAGCGTGGGGGTTTCCACACTGTCTGCCGCTCAGGGAGCTCTGTACGGTGTGGGAGAGTTATAATACCAAATGTTTTGGGAGTGGGAGACTTTCCGCGCAACCCTTAATCTTAATCCTCTTTAAATTAAAGTGAGTCGATATATAAACACCCCCTTTAGCTATCCTGAAATTTTGGGGAAGTTACAATAATTCTAAGATAGGGAAAAGAAACATTTTGTCAAAAATACGAAAATGACATTTCAAAACAATATGGCGGTCGTAGGATACGTAAGGCTTCACTGGGCCAAGTTCTTTTTGCCATATCTCAATCACGGAGAGTATGATCCCATCTTAAGGAACCAAGATACCACATTAGAATATCTCTCATTGCTTATATTTACTGACCCATCTGCACTAGTATTCCATGATTTGTTGGTGATTTACGCATGGAAATTGATAGAAATGATGAATAATAATGATTAAATGCCCAGAAAAGTAATATCCAATTTTTAATGATTTGTTGGTGATTTATGCATAGAAATAGATAGAAATGATGAATATTACTAAAATGCAAAAAAAAAAAAATGTCTGAAATTATCTGTACCTATACTGAGGCTATAGAACTAGATCTATCATTGGAGTGATTTTTTTTCGTAATTATTTTACATACCCCCGGTAGAAGTAATTATTTTGTATATATTTATTTTTTACTTATATTTCTTTTGATTACTGGGGATACATATCATTTACATGGATTCATAGGGTTTCATGGATTAACAGACAAACTGTGAGTACTTTACCTACACACACACACATTAGCATATTGTCACTCTCAAATTCTTCCTAGATTTCATGAAAAACTCTTCATCTAAATACCACTTTGTCAATTAGATGTTCAGAGATAAGATACAAACACAATATAGCCATATTTGAAAAGTGGGGCCATCATTTCGTTAAGATGGGATCATGGTTCCTCAAAATTCTCAAAAGCTGGGATCATCGTTCTGGGATCATCGTTCCTTGGGATCATCGTTCATGTATTCGTCACAGCGCCCCCTACATTTCCGTCAACATCTCGTCTCAAACTCAAACTTTTTCAAAGAATGGCCAATGCTTATTAGGGATGGGCACACAAAATTAAATTTTTAACTATCCAATCGAAAAATTATACCCTAGAAAGAAGAAATCTTTGCCAACATTATGCTTTTTGAATAAATGTAATACAGTTACTAGAAGAGAAGCAATGCATTTTTGAATATAAAAAAGTTAGGAGTATTTTCTGTCACCTTTTCCTGGTCAATATCACCTCAGTGAGGGAAAATTAGGTCAAATCATGCATCACTGACCACACTCACTGAGTGGTGCATTTTTGACATTATCTCTTGTAAATGCTCATAATTTTGTAACAGTTTAAGTTAGAGAGAAGCCAGTCACATCAGTGGACAGAAAACAGTTTGGTGGTTCTGGGGGTATAATTTTTTTTATGATTTGATATGGAGAAGTCTATCATATTTTGATGGAAACTCAAAATTCCCTGTGGTGGAGTAAAATCACACAGGTCAGTTTTGTGCAATTTTAAGCAAAATATGCTGTTACTCTTTTACTTCTAGCACTTTTCAGCACACAGATAGATAGGAATAGATTTTAGATTCTTGTAGAAGACAAAATTGCGGACATTTTGGTTGTAGTTCTAAAAGGTGAACAAATACTTTGAAATTTCAAAAAAATGGTTAAAAATCTGAATTATTTTTTTCCAATTTGAAAATTTCAAAAACTCTGTTTTTCCACATTAGCCAGGAAGCTTGATATCTTAAGTTTCAAATTGCTCCAAAAAGCATGTTATCTGCTAAAGAACTGTAGGAATTACAACAAATTTAGTAACTGATGTCAGGGTCAGAGGCACTCCGGTCAGAGCAAACATTGTCATTTGAAAACTTCATCTATAAAAAACTACACATCCCACAAGAAAATGCCTATGGTATTCCTATTCTATGGGTCTTTTTACATAACATACCAAAATATGGTATTTTTCCATGAAACAGAAGTAACAAAATTCAGGTTTTGAAGTTGCTCTATTTACTATAGTGACAGAGAGGCAGCGTTCAGCAGTAGCTGCTGGTGCCCATCCCTTAGATGGAACCATCGCTAAAGGAGCGATGGTAAGCGGTGGCACTGGTGTTGTGGTGGTGGAACTTTCAGAGTAGTTTCCCAAGCCCCCAATGAAAACTGGGTCCCTAGTCTTAACTGGGATTGGTCTTTGATATCTCAACTCTAGGACCTACCTACTTGTTGTGTATTGTTTTGAAATGTAAAATCATATGCCAAGCCTTTGCTTTTTGTAACGTGATATCTGGGGCCCAGGAAGACTAGGCTGAGCCCTCTGCAGACCCAGTGGACATCAATTGCTGGGCCTCTGAATGAACATAATTCAACATATAATCAGGGCCCAGTTAGTAGGGAAAACATGCCAAACTTTTATTTTGGATTTACCCGGATAATTTTACATCACCGGGAAGCTGGCAACTTGAGTAATTTAATGGTGTTTAAATTGTCTTCATAGTGTTACTAGAACAAAAGTTATGAGGGATTGAATGTGGAATTTCTATAATGTTTTCTGTCAGTGGATTTCCAGCCAGTGTGGCTCTTATCAGTCCCTGCCCACTGTGCACAGGCTGCACTGGTTCTCACACATTTCAGACCTTGCTTTACTTAATCTCAAATTAAATTTGATTGAACGATCATAGAGGGTAACCAATTACATCACTGTAAGCACAACAGTTTGGGGATTAATGGGCTATATTTTGCATCAAAAGGAACTAAGATAAGTATTATAGATCATGTTGGAAAGTCAAAATTTTCTAAATGGCAGTGTGATAAGCAGACCTGAAATTCTTGGATTTTTTACTCAACTCTCCTATACTCTTTAGCTTTGGGCTAATTTGGGCTAATAGATAATAAATAGCTGATTAAAGATCCTAAAAGTACACACTTTTGTGGTTATCCCATATAAGTTTAAAAAAGTTACACAAATATTTAGTTTTGATATTTTCGGGTTTAAGTCATAACTCTTCTGAAATATATACAATCTGTCCAGATATTTCATTCTTTCTCCCTCTATGGTAACTGATAATGTCTTAAGCTTTCAATAGAGGTCTCAAATGTAAAAATTGACCAAGAATTAACAAAAATATCAGCATTTTATATTTCAAGGTTTTATAGAAATTATAGTCTGTGCACACCAATACCCTTTGAGAACTGATAAGATATCAAATCAGTGACTGGATCTAGAGTAAAATGACCCACAAATTCTGATTCCTTGGTTATTTTTACCCTTGGTACATGAAAATAGTTAATGTTGACAGTGGAAAAGAGCCCTAAAATAGAAAATCATATTGATTGATTTACTATAGTGACAGATAGGGACTAGTGGGAGTGGGTGCAGGGGTGTTATTCCTACAGTAGGTACATCAGATGGAAAATACATTCTTCTGCATATGTTTTGAAAGTTACCAGAACACAAGGATGTGTAGATGGCATAGAACATGCTTTTGGAATTTTTCAAAAATTCCTACCGGTTCCAGATATATTCAAGATTTTCTTTTCTGAAATGGTGGTAAAATGTCTTATGGGAGAAGGGGGATTAGTTGTGACCTTTTGTATCAGGAATGGTAGGCTCATATCCTATAAACAAGTGAATGATTATCAGAAAAATGTCCATAATATTCATTTAAATTAATGTATTCAAGTAATTTAAAAAAAGCATATCTCTGCCGGCAAGCCACAGACACATTTATTTTTGTTTGACCTATTGATTCTGGAACAGTAATGAAGGACGAGTAGCTGCGGTCTGGGCTAAACTGAGTCCAAATGACCCGGCCTTATTTATTAACAAGTAATAACATATTAATACAGAGAAATTACATAAAAAAAAAAAAAATTGAAGCAGTGGAAGAGTCCCATGTGTGTGTGCCCTTAGGCTGGCAGGCTGCAGTAGTGGGTCACTGCCCACAGGTATGTTCAGGGAGGAGTAGCAGTGTGTGTGTGTGTGTGTGTGTGTAGGAGTAGCAGGTGGGTGAGTAGTAGTGGTACTGACCGTATCAATACATAGACCAATCAGGATTGGTCTCACCCATTGATTCTGGAACAGTAATGAAGGACGAGTAGCTGCGGTCTGGGCTAAACTGAGTCCAAATGACCCGGCAACACCAGAACAATGATATAGTCCTGATACTCTACACATTAGTATGTCTAAAAAGTAGCTTTCAGTGCCGTGGCGACTATATTGTCTATATCTATCCTGGTACCAAGTGGTTTGGCTAAGTACAAAAGAGCAGACAAGCTTGTCCAGTCACCGGTGTATCTGATGTCCTCTAGTGGGATACCGCACAGGTGCATAAAGGCAGCGCCTGAACGTCTCAGAGAATGTATTCCGGCCCTGTTTGTATCTATCCCAATAGTACTTAGTAGGTGTTTCAGGAACTTAAGTAGTGCTGAGTATTGTAATGGGACCAGCGAGTTCCCTTTGCGCACTAGGAAGGCGGGTGCTTCAGGGTCTGTCGTGGGGGTACCGTCAAAGTGTCTCTTGAGTAAAGATACTGCACAAAGTGGTGAGTTAGGGACTCCTACGACCGGGATGTGGTGGACTCTCTGTCCAAATTGGATTGTTTTTGAGCTTGAAACCGTGACAATCATACCCCAGCTAGTGAATGATACAGACTTTCTTCTTAGAAAGTGTGGTGATGCTTTTGCTGCGTTGTCTACTACTAGGTTGCTCTTCCTGAGAAGGGTCCTGAAGCTAGTAACGATGCATGCCCACATAGCTAAATGGTCAGGTACTGCTAGATTCACCCTTGTAGACATGTCCAAGAGTTGCGAAACTGACAGTGTGACTCTAGTGGGTATAGGGTCACCGAGGATCCTGCGCAGACCTGACATAGTACACTTAAACATAAAATTTGTCCTTATCCAAGCTACGTCGTAGCCATAATGTGCATTTAAACTTATCACTGCACTCACGTAATTGTCTATAGTGCTATACTTCAAGTCCGAAGACAGGTACACTGAATATCGACACATGGTCTGAACCGAAGTGGGTACGACTGTAGAGGCAGAGATGGTACAGAACACAATAAATCTTTTCCATTGGCTGCATTTAGTTTTCCAGGTGGAAACGCTCCAAGCATGCGCTCTCGCTATCGCCGCTTTCATGTCCAAATCTTCGCATAGCTTAGCCGCCGCTACAACATAGATACATAGGAAGGTTATGCGGGTAATATAACACTCTTGACAAAGCATCTGCAAGGACATTAAGTCGTCCTGGGATATGTAATGCTACAATATGGCAGTTATAAAGAGCTGTAAGCCAAAACAGTTCTCTCAGGAAGTCCATCGCTCTTGTATTTGTACTTTTGCCCTTATTCAGTGCGCTTACTACATGGGTGTTATCCGTGTAACAGACAATTTTCCTATTGCGCCACAAAGGTCCCCACCTATTAATCGCCATTAAGATGGGGTATAGCTCCCTGATGTTTATGTTTTCAGGCACGAATTGACTAGGTGGCGGGAGGCAGTGTCCATGACTGTCTATGTTCATACTGATCCTGCATCCCCAACCTGCACATATCCAGTCCTTGCCGTACCTGACACCGTAACCCCTGTCTGATGCGTCCATGTATAAGTCACTTTTTGTGGACGGTAGAGTGCTGACAATTTTTGCTTCGCCATTAAACCACTTTGCGAATCTTAGCCACCAGTCTAGGTCCTTGAAGAACCCGGTAGAGAGGGTTATGTACCTTTTAGTGCTCGTGAACGCAGATAACATGCCTATGACTCTGTGAGAGAATGTCCTGCCCCCCCTGACTAAAGTAGAGCAGTGTGCTAAGATCCCGCATAAACGGCGCAGCTGTTTCTTGGTTGCCCTTCGACGACCTACAAAGAAACGTAGCTCACTGTGCAATTTATTGATCTTGCTCTCCGGTAGTCTGAGGCACATTTGTAGTGAGTCAATTTCTATCCCTAGATAAATTTGAACTTGTGCAGGTGAAAGAACCTTCTTATAGGATAAGAAAAAACCCAACGAGTGGAGTGTGCTATGTAGAAACAACTGTGCTTTTTGGCACTCCGCATATGAGTTAACCATAGTAAGTAAGTCATCGAGATAATTAAAGCAATAATAACCGTTAGCTCTCATATAACGAGCTATGCTGTCAGTAATCCTATTAAAGAGGAATGCAGCCATTCTAGTGCCGAATGACACAAAGTTGTCCACTAAATACACTTTCTGTGAGTCGAATGTCCACTGTAGGCCCTGGAATTGCCTATCGCTTGGCCTAATCATAATAGAGCGGTATGCTGCGGAAATGTCTGTGACTGCCATGAACATACCGGGTCGGAGCACCTTGGTCACATCATCGATGCTAGTGTAACTAAAGTGGTGGAATGTCTCGTTCATGTGTGAATTAATAGATAGACCTTCTGGTCTACTGGCGTCCGTTACCGGTCTATAACCGCCATCTCTTTTCTCAACCGCACCTAAGGCGTGGATGCAAGTAGGTGCTGCTGTGAGTATAGACAATTTGCCTTGGTCTACTTCTGTCTTTAGCAGGTTATCAATGAAGTTCCTTGCTTCTTGGGGTACATAGTTCTTAGTGCTATACTCACTAATATGTGTGTTTGGGTCCACTACTTTAAACCCGTGCATTATGCCGTCCATTAGGAATGCGGCGTCATAATCCCAACCATTTGTACCATAAACCGAATTAGGGCCTCCACTAAGCATTGATAACCAGCCTGCGGGTTTCATTTGAGATCTGACCCCTTTTAGGATATGGGTGGAGTTAATATCCCACAATGGAGCATAGCTTACATAAATTGACAATAATTCTGATATGTCCGAAGTACACACAAGCGAGTCTCTATCACAATAAATGTCTGGTAAATTGTCGGTTGTTACATTGACCGCGGAACCGTAGGAATCCGGAATATCATGGGCACCGTCAATATTATTTGTACATCAAGATACGCGGGAGTGGATCGGTGGTGCGAAAAAGGTTGACCCCCCTCCCGCATTATTGTTTGCTCCACTGCTTGTGGTTGTTGGCTGATTTTTGCACCCCCCTTTTGCTGGGTGGGGGCCCTTACATACCGCGCATACGTGTTGCCTGTTACATGGGTTATACCAACATCTAGTGAAATTGAACAAAGCACAAACATCCGTAGGGCAATGGATTCTGTTTTGAGTAGAGGGGCCTTTACCTTTAGTGCCTTGTTTGTTACCTGCTTTTAATCTGGCTAATTCAGCCTTCAAATCCTGTACCACCTGTAGGTTATCGGAGCCCAAATTATCAGAGACTGATGCGTGCTCAGCTGTCTGAAATCCGGGTAACTCCCCTGAAATCACTCTAGTAGTGAGATCGTGCTCATATTTAGCTAGTGCACTCGAGGTATAAGTGGCATTGAGGCCCTTCCTAGCTACGAATCTCATATGGTCACCATAACTTTTTGCAGACCACTGTGGTAAATTAGCAATAGCTAACTTCTCCTGGACACATGTCATACCATATATTAGCTCTCTGTATGTCATATCAGAGTAGACTTTGTCAGTGGGAATGTGGTAATCTGGCCTTAACCAGTGTTGTGACCTCTTTTTCTTAGAAGCTTCACCTATCTTAAATAAAGTGGATAACAAGTCACCTTGGTCCTTTGCATCCAGGTAGCCGGCAAGGTCCCCCTCCACGCCCATATTCTCAGCTGTCAGGCCTGCAGTTGATAATCCAGCCTGGATGGTAGCAGAGGGGGGAAGCTTGGGTGGTGTGATCCTGTGTTGTTGATGTTGTGTGTCAGGCAAAGACCCAGTGTAGGGTGTCCCATCCAAGTAATACAGCTGTGGTACCTCCTGTGCTGCTGTGGTTGGGACTGGAGCACTGCCTACTGGGTTCTGCTTGGCCTGATTGAGCAATTTTTGCTGTTTTCCAGCCAAAAAAAGCATAAACTCCTGCTGCAAATTGTCTCCCTCGGCGAAAGCGGAAGGAACGCCATCTTGCACTCCCGAGCGTTCACGAACATTGCCGAGCTTGCCCGAGCCGACGTAATCCGAAAGTTTCCGACCTAGGCTGTCGGCAGCGCTCGGTATATCCTCGTTGGTTAATATGCCGCTTGCATTTGCTCTCTGGTGTGTATCGTAATCCAAGCCGTGACCGCTCTTTTTCAATCCGCTGTAGGAGTTTACGTCGCCGAAGAAACCCGAAGTGGCGTTCGGTATTCTCCGTACATCTGCCGACCGTCCCCGACTCTCTCCGAGCCCGTTTTCGGCGGCGTTCGGGTATCTCCGTATGTGTCCGGCCGTGTTCGGGTTGGATATGCCTTCGGAGGCGCTCGGCAAGGTCCGGGCGTCCTCGGCTTTGGCGCTGCTGGCTGCATTCGTAAATGTTGTGTACTCCGCTCGGTCGTCGGCGTATCTGCTGCTGCTCCTGGGTGCGTTCGTAAACGTTTCTCCCTGGAAATAGCTGCTGTTAGGTGCAGTCAAATCATGAAAATTTACGAATGCACCCCTCCTCTTGTGTGCAGCACTCTGCTGCTTCTGCTGTATGTCTTTGAGGGATTTTTTGTAATCCTCCTCCAGTTCTGCATTCTCTAAGTCAATTAAGGCTAGCCTTTCTTCTAATGCTAAGAGGTCACCTTTTTTTCTGAGTAGTCCTGCCTTCTCTTCTGCTATAGCAATCTTCTCCTGGAGAATAGCTTCTGGTGACTTTGGCTGTGTATTACTCTGCCTTCTCTCTCCCAAGGGGGTGGCCATATTGGAAGCTCCTTGGTCTCCCCCTTCTTCCTCATGAAAAACTGCATTACTCCTGGTCTCCTCCGAGGCAGTGCTTTTTGTTGCCATGGTATGCCTGTTGGCATACCAAACAAACCACCATGATGCATAAAAAAAACAAAAAATTGAAGTGGAAGAGTCCCATGTGTGTGTGCCCTTAGGCTGGCAGGCTGCAGTAGTGGGTCACTGCCCACAGGTATGTTCAGGGAGGAGTAGCAGTGTGTGTGTGTGTGTGTGTGTAGGAGTAGCAGGTGGGTGAGTAGTAGTGGTACTGACCGTATCAATACATAGACCAATCAGGATTGGTCTCACCCAATTGGTCTGACCTAATTATGTGACCTTGATATTCCAATTAATCAAAACCAATGACCTAATTAGCAATGATCAATCATAGAATGGATTTTTCAACGAAATTAGGTTGAAAATAATAATAAAGATAACAAACATGATCTCTTATGTATGCAGTTCTGCACACAGTTACACCTTTAGGATTTCTGGATACCCATAATGGATTAATTAATTACATACTTAATGACTCTTTAAGTAGCTAAATGAAGATTTAAACAGAACCTGGAATTTTCAGAGCAAATTTCATGTGGATCAAAAGAAGCCACACACTAACATGACACATCGCTGGAAAGGGCAGATATCACAGGGCTGCTTTTTCTGGGTTTCATCAAGGTTATTTGATAATAAGTTATTCATTTTGCAAAAGCACAGAGATAACACACTTCAAATTAACCTAAATCAGTGTCAGAAATATTTTTTTTTCTTCTATAAATTTCTTAGAATATGAAATGAAGTGTGCTTTTCCAAATAATAGGACAATTTTGATGATATACCCAATTAAAATGTGTTTAATTAATGAAAGGAAAGTCCATGTTATTTGGAGGTGGTTCTAGACTGGGTCACATGAAATGGCCTCAGAAATGAGGACAGATGCACAGTGGCGCCACCACAGGGATGTGATGTACCTAGTCACAGATATGAGACCCTAATGACACTACGTAACAAGTATGTGAGTTGGGTGCCGATCCAACTAGATGTAGGGATGGGCACCCATAAATTAGATTTTGTACCATCCAATTGAAAATTATGCCCTCGGAAAGAAGAAATCCGTGCCAACTCAATGCTTTTTAAATAAATGTAATAGAGTGATTAGAAGAGAAGCAGTGCATTTTTGAATAAAAAAAGTTAGGAGTATTTTCCGTCACCTTTTTCAGGTCATTATCAGCTCTGTGAGGGAAAATTAGGTCAAGTCAAGCCTCACTGACCACACTCACTGAGTGGTGCATTTTTGACATCATCCCATATAAATGCTTATAACTTTCTAACAGTCAAGGTTACAGAGAAAACAGTCATACCAGAAGACAGAAAACAGTTTAGTGGTTCCAGGGGTATGAATTATTTTGTGATTTGACATGGAAAAATGTATCATATTCTGATGGAAACTCAAAATTCTGTGTGGTGGAGTAAATTCACTCAGGTCAGATTTGTGCAATTATGAGCAAAATATGATGTTACTCTTTTTCTTCGAGCACTTTTGAGCACACAGATATTTAGGAACCAGTTCTAGATTCTTGTAGAAAACAAAATTGCGGACATTTTGGTTGTGGTTTCCAAAGGTACCCCAAAACTTTGTAATTTCAAAAAAATGGTTAAAAATTTGAAATATTTTTATTCAATTTTAGATTTTACAAAATTCTGTCTTTCTTCATTGGCCAGGAAGCTTGATATTTTAAGTTGAAATTGGTTTTTAAAGTGTGTTATTTGACAAAGAACTGTAGGAATTACAACAAAATTGGTAACTGATGTCGGGGTGAGACTCACCCCGGTCACAGCAAACATGGTCATGTATATACTTGACGTTTTAATAAACTTGACATCCCACAAGAAAATGCCTATGATATTCATATTCTATGGGTCTTTTTACATAACATACCAAAAGATGGTATTTTTCCATGGAACAGAAGTAACAAAATTCAGGTTTTGAAGTTGCTCTATTTACTATAGTGACAGAGAGGCAGCGTTCAGCAGTAGCTGCTGGCGCCCATCCCTACTAGATGTACCTACCTACAGTTAGCTGGGTACCCATCCCTATGCTTATTAATATGAGTGTTTAAGCTTATCGTATCATTTAAATGAGATAATTTTCACACACTAACATTCACTGGTTAATGTCTTTTTTGGAATGATGAAGAACTCTATCCCAAAATTACATTTAAATTGGTAAAAATTGATATAAATCACCTTGCAAGCCTGTGCGTGTTGATTTTTGCCTTTGCTAGTCGTTCCAAGTCGTATTGTGTTGTCGTAATAGTAAACAGCAGTGCTGTAAAATACTATTTGTCATTTTCTCATATAGTTCCAAGATATTTGTGAGAATACTGGGCATTATCGATACATTTTACATCTTTATCATGTGAAAGGTACAAAAGAATATATAAAATTAATATTTTACACGAACAGTTGAGCGATAAAATATTTAGTCCATGGGCGCGGCCATATTGAATTATCTGTCACGTGACCACGTAACCACAACAAGAAGCCATTCCTGCATGTTGACAACCGTGAACATCTCTCCTCTTGATTATATTTTCCCTTAGTTCTTATTTATTTCTGATATCTATTTATTATCACACAATCACTGCAAACGGAGACGTTTGTGCGGAAAGAGGATTGGGTTTCCCAGTCCATGGGAGATCTGGAATAGTAAAGGATCGATCATTTTCGGCGGAAACCACGTAAGCCAAGATGCCGTCCAGCAGCATTTTGAGTGATTTCGAGTGGGATGAGGGGCTTACTATGCCCGTCGCCAATGCGGAAAATAAATATCTTGAGGAGGAAGTAAGTGATGTTATGATATAGCAATAAATTAATTGGTTTTCATATTTTCTTTCTGACCAGTTGTCATGTATGTCATTGTCAAATATATACCGACTATTAAATCCACTGACTCAGAGACTGAGAGAGGTACCCGGTAATAAACGATCCTGGAAAGGTGTGAAATACATTGTAAGACAGGGATTTTTCTCGGAACAGACTCTTACCTAGTCACTAGGTCCCTCATCAATAGATTTTACACACTAGGGTAATGTGTATGATCTATTAATGAGGTACCGTAGTAGTAGCTCGGAGAGGCACGAACTGTGGGGCCCTTCCCTCAGTTCGAGAGCAAGCCTGTACTGGCTGTAGAAAGTCTACAGTGTCAAGAAACAATGATTGTTACAATCTCCTCTTCTGAATGAATTACTTACTTCTTGTGTGCCAAAAATTCACAATTGTTGATTTTTATACTGTTTTCCCATTTGGTAGATTGTGGGGTTCTAAAATTAATTGAAAGTTAAATAATCCAGACTTATTAAGCTGTAGGATATGGTAGATCTCTAGTGCAGCTCTGCTCTGGCACAGTGCCAAAATTGCAGTTGGAGGTTTCAGTTGTGGTGCACACTTAAAAAAGGGTCTGGATTTCTTGTATTTCCACTGATTTTGTTCAAAATAACTTGATAATCCACAAGATAAAGACTTTGTGATATGCTGGGCCAAATTTGGGATCAAAACATTGAGTACTTTATTCAAAGCAGTGGTGGAAAGGTTACTGTGCCAAGTTGGCACAGTAACCTTGGTAAAAAACAGACAGACTTGCTCCCCACCTACGGGAGCAGTTACCCTGGGGTGGGGGCTCTCGACCTACGAAGTAGAGGGTTAGTGTAAATACTTGGTTCGAAATCCGGAAACATGACTCATGCAACATGACTCATGCAGTGTTTATAGATTCTATTATGATTATCAAAGAACCTTGGTCCAGGGCTGAGAGTTAGATAATCATTACCAGTAATGGTATCAGGCGCTCTGAGAAAAATATCTTAGCGGGATTTCACTCTGATTTCCAAATTTTTAGATTAAAATGTTATAACCTATGTGTGGATTGAAGAAGACTGTCAGAGGATGATTACCATGCATTGTTAAAGCAACATTCTTAAGGGGATGCAGAGGCCCCGCCAGGGGTGTTTGCGGGTGACGTCCAGTCGGTCAATATCAAACGTGTTTGACTACCTCGTTCGAATCTGCACCACTTTCCCTGACTACCAACTGAATCGGCCCCATTTGTGGTGAGGCTAGCGTGCGACATCAAGAAGTCCACGTAGTCACGTGGTACAGCTCATCTAGTCATGTGATCTAGCATTAATCTCGATCCAGATAAGTAAGGCCGTACAAACCATGATTACATACTCTAAACTCTAATAGAACTAGAAACAATTAAAGGGCTAAGGATACTGTCCCTACGCCGTAGAAGTACTTTTGCCAAAGCTATTAGTTTATAAAAATTGGATCGAGGCTATTTGCTCTGACAGTGACGCTCGCGAGTCTGCACTACGAGGACTTCTTTAGAATCACGACTAACTCCACTATAAGCAGCTCTGTCACGGAACAGAGCTGCTGGGGAACCCCCATTCAAAAGTGGAGTGAAAACTTCAAGACTTCCTATCACATTGAAATCATGTGTTATTCTTGAAATTTTTTATCCAGAATTATGAAATAGACCTTCATCTTGGTTGATCACATCATTTTAGATGTGATCACATCATATTTGATGTACAGTTATCACATTTCACATTTCAAAAGGGCACTGACGGCCATTTTGACGTGTATGTGACATATAGTGTTGCTATGGAAAAGATACCCCTCCACTCCAAAAGTGTCAATGGGATCACGTCAGTCTCGGAATGCCCACCATGGAGAGACGATACTCAGTCTACCTTTGTGGTTGCCTTTATAGGCTAGCGTGCATCACTGACATAACATGTGGGTAGCAAAGGGCTTTTACATTGCCCTGTCTTCTGCACTACTACTAGTTCCCTTTCATGCACGATGTTATTGGTATTTACACAGTTTACTTATTAACCCTATTAGGTGCAACGGAAGCAAAAGCAGATCACTACACTCTCACAGAGACTCAGCGAATATGACGACCGTGTTCATTCTATGTCCAACCATCTCAAAAATGTCCGCCAGGAACTCCAACACACACAGGTAAGAAAATAACAGCAGACATGACTGAAAATAATAATGATTATTTAAATGATATAAATTCCAAACCAAAACAAATGGTACTCTTTAGTGGGCATGGGTTTGTGCAATGTTGAACAGAGATATATTTTGTATTTATAACTTGGTTTATGGCTGTTCTCTTCAAATATCGTTAAAAGTAGAAAATCAGGGAATGAAAAGAGTAAGGAAATCAAAGTGTCACATACATGTGTGAGAATATATCCTTACACTGACTTCAATCAAACATTCTATTCTCCCAGGCGCTACTCGGTGCTCGTAAGAAAGAAATTGAGACAGAGGAGCACCTGCGCATCATCGCAGAACGAGAGGAGGGACGTCTCAAGCAGGAGGTTAAGCGCCTCCAGCATGAGCTTGATGACCTGAAGGAAAAGAAGAACATGCACGAGAACAATATCTTCAAACAGACCCAACGCCTGGAGGAACTTAAGTCACAGATGAATTGGGACCAGCAGGCACTTGAGGCTTGGCTGGAGGAGTCAGCACGGAAGGATGAGGATGCTATGATCCTATCAAAGTACTCACGACAGGATGAAGCCAAAGTCAAAGTAAGTTATCCCAAAGAGCTGCAGTGCTATGCAAATGCATATTATAATGCCCATAGTCTTTTTTCTTTTCTTTTTTATAGATATGCAGGTTGCCTAATTTAATCATGAAGTATTTTGTTTAATAGAAATAGAGAGTTTGACTGTTGTCTTTACCAATCTTTTTTTAATACCGGTACTTTCTGCGATATACTGTTTTCAATATTACCCATACTGGTGTTAACAACTATGTTGGGTTGAAAGCAACGTTTCATCATAAAGGACGAATATAAATAGACTCATTGACATTCAATTGATTTATGTAGGAACTGTCCCTTCGTATCGAACATCTCACTGAAGAAGCACAGAAGAAAAGACATTGCCTGGACCAAGAAACAACAGAAACTTTAACAGGTCAAGTAAGTATAAAATATATAATTCTTAGAGTAGCAGTCGCTGTGTTCGGCAATGGTTTAAGTTTAGATTCAAGAGAGGCATATTGGCCGAGTCACCAGCAAATAACACTAACAGAGTTTTCAATTTCAAAAGACATATAGGCCCTACCCCATTATTCATTTTAGATGAATAACCCATATTCAGTTATTTCAATAGTAGCTTTAAAAGAAATGTTTTTGCTTTTTGAATGTTTGCCTTCACCAATGTTTCCTTTTAATTACAGATAGAATTAGATAAAACAGCAGAGGAGTTCCGCAAGGCTCATGCAGAGAGACAGAACCTCATCTCACAATGGGAGAATACAATAGAACAGATGCAGCGAAGAGATAAGGAGATGGACTTATTAGCTGGGGTAAGTAAGAATGGAACTAATATGAGATAGATTAAATTAGGAAAATAACTCTAGAACTGTATGATTGAGATGGGCAAAAATTACCATCATATCTCTTAATTACATGTCAAGGGCAACACATCAACTATTCTTCCGCGCAATTTATTATTTAGGGAATAAATGAGGGCATAGACATTGTCGGAGGTAGTCTAGGTTTTTGGGTAAATCTTTCTCCTTTATTCTAGATAGTGGGGTTGATTAGTGTACCATGAACAAAATAGCGTGTCAGTAAAATATTGTAGCCTTTATTGTTCAATCACAGTCATCTAGTTATGCTATGCACTTACCAATAAGTCTTTATTACCTACAAGCTTATCATCAAGATCGAGTACATAATACTTGCACTGGTGTATATGTACTGCAGCAATTATGGGCAATGTACTTTGTTGTTCCTTTTCCAAGGCGTAAAATTTCAAGACATAAGCTATATTAATATAATAATTAGGGTGAGCCTCACTATTCGAGGTTAGTAGCCCCTCATCTGCAATGTCCTTGTGGGTAATGCACAGTCAATCAGCCAATCAGAATGCAGCATTCAGGATAATGCACTCTGGCTTCGTCCAGCAGTGTTATAACAAATAATATACCTTCTTTTGAGGTTTACCGTTTTTGTAATACCCTTTTGTAAAACCTTTGTCTAGTTCGATTCGAAGTACCCATGTTTCGCAGGTAGCTCTTGTTAATGTTGCTTAACCCGTCATTTTACATTCATCAGCAACTGGCTCGTGTGAAGGGCGAGGTGCGGCTCAGGGAGGAAACCATCAAAGAGAAGCAACAGTTCCTTGAGAGTGAGATTGAGAACAACCGGGAACAGGAGAAGAAGATCGCTATCGCTGAGCGTGTAGCTGCCCGTCTTCGATCAGACTACCAGAATGCAGAGGCCATGCGGGATCAGTTCCAGAGTGAGGTATGCTCCATGTTTTCCTCCTTGTATTTTTGTTTTATATTTGGCTTGTAAGCTTGTCAAATACGACTTTCAGGTCCCGCAAATCGTCCATAACATCAGTAGTGTAATAAGTGTATTGTATCATGAAGACCAAGTGTAATTACAAGCTGACCCCGCATATAAGACGTATCCTGAGTTGAGAGAGAAGCTAGGGGTTGTTACAGGGCAGTTTATTACTAACCTAATGTAATTTTACCCTGCTTATAAGGAGTGCTCCCTCTTTTGAGAAGTTCCATAAGGCATAGTAGGATTCAGATTCGTGTGTCAGACACGCCTTGTACGCAAGGTACTACGTTAGTATGATAACGTCCAACTCTATGCAAATATAAAGCAATTATACTGAATTCCTTATTTGTATGACATTCACATTTCTACACTTGATAACTAAAACTAGCATTCTCTTTTTTTTCTTCTTCACAGTTAGAAGCACTTAAGCGAACAGTGGATAGGACGGCAGTGGACTTGGAAAATACCAGATCTACTGTCACCCACCTGAAGAAAGACGTTGCAGAAAAACAGAGAAAGTAAAATCCTTATCATACTCTTGCCTGAACATCGATTTTTTTCCCCTTATCAATATGATGCATTATTTTGATAAAAAAGAAAAAAAAAGATCAATTATTGTGAAGTACTCTTTACGAACAACTACAGATTGGAATATCCTAGAATTGACTTATTAAGCCATTTTGATTATACATATGGAATTGTGTATGGGATTTGAAATTTGAAAAAAAAAAATAAATAAACCCATTGATGCAGCATTATTCTTGGTTCACAGATTAGAGAATGCACGCCAGCTTCATGAGGCACTCCTGGAGAAGCTCAAGGTGGCCACAGAGTCCACGCTTAGTGCAGAGGAGCGAGCTGCTCGTATGGATGAAATGCTCCAGGGCGAGGAACAGGAGCAACAGAAGACAGAGACAGAGCTGAAGCGACTCCGTGATCTGCAGTTCAAAAAGACACAGGATCTCCACCAAGCCCGTGTCAATGAGAGAAACACAGAAGCTGAGATTCAGGGAAGTCGTGCAGCTGCACGTAACCTTGGCAGCAAAATCGCCAAAGTAGACCACGACTCATTGAAACAACAGGAGATTGTGTACAATCAGGTCAGTGTTTTTGTTAAATCATAACCTCATAGCTATTTTAGAGCTCATTTTGTATTATCTGTAATAGTTCATAATAGGTTATATGTGGACTTGTTTAATAATGCAGTATTCCTTGTGCTAAATCTAACCTAGATATACTACGTTTGACTTCAAATCATCAACTTTCACTGCATTTTCTCTTAATAAGGTTAACTTGCTTTTCCTTTTTATAGGATTTTTCAATTCAACAATTAGAGCGAAGGATTAACCGTATGCAAGGCGAGCAGTCTAACGAGGAGAAACATCAACTGGAAGCTAAAATCAAGGAGCTTACTGATGAGCTGGAGCAAAAAACATCAACTCACAACCTGCTCTCTCTACAAATTAAACGTCTTCAAGATGACGTACGTCGTGTGAAGCGGGACCTGGAGGAGAAGAGCGGTGAGCGGGCTGGTTTAACATCAAAGATTGAAGAGCTCAATCTGCACAATGATAGTTCACAACGAGAACTCAAGCGGCTCATTAACAGCAAACAGGTAAGACTTGTGCCAGTCTATGACAGTATTGGCTAGTCCATCGAAGAAAAGCTACGGGTCACTGATTATCGATAATCGAGAATAACAGTATAGGTTTGGAAAAATACATATTGAGTTGCTTACCACCAAGCAAATGATGTATTATTTACTTTTTTGTTTGTGTTGTTTCCGGTGTTTAATAGCATATGGCTGCTGCATTGCACTTGATGTAGATTTACCAGTTTTGAACGTCTATCCCTTTCTACCGAATACAGGGATATAGCATCAATTATTCATCAACCTTGCAAGTGAAATTGTTTTCCAGTCCAACACTCCTTTAGTAAAATACCCTTTATCACCAAGTTTACTTATATTTGTACCTTTTTCAGGAACTTATGGTGGATGAGAACATCCTTAAGCTGGAGATGAAGCGTCTGAGGGACACTCTACACAGTAAGGCAGATGGTGTTCTCACACTGGAGAAGAGGCGACTTCAGTTGGAGACCGCAATGAAGGAACGCCGCAATGAGATCACCATCCACAAAGACATTCTGCAGGCTCAGCTAAAAGCTGGCGATGAGGAACGAACACAGATCAGTGCTGAGCTTCATGAGCGCATCGCTAAGATTGACAAACTTAGAAAAAGGTATAGTGGATGAATATCTATATTCATCTGATAATCATCAATTCTGTGATTTAGAAGCAGTAAGTGAAGGAAATGCTGCAAAATGCCACAAAATGAAAGAATTGTGTAGAAATATTTGTCTTAGTGTAGAAAAACAAGACAATATAGACAATTATGTATTTTTTGACACAGATACGAGATCCTGATGGTTTCCATGGCACCTCCCGAGGGTGAAGAAGAGCGGTCACAGGCATACTATGTAATCAAGGTGAGTGCTTATTTTATGTTCCTATAATAGACATAGCTTACTGCAAGTAAAGTCATGCAGCATTTATCTCATAAATGCAAATATAATAAATGTACCTTTTCTGAAGTACAAGAAGCTGGATCAGTGAAGAGCGGGCCTAGTAAATATATGCTATACAGAAATCATGAATATTGCAGCTTGTATTGTTTAGGTTTTGT
The DNA here is from genome assembly GCA_949317995.1 of Acholoe squamosa. NCBI lineage: Eukaryota > Metazoa > Annelida > Polychaeta > Phyllodocida > Polynoidae > Acholoe > Acholoe squamosa. The sequence goes on from OX439047.1 coordinate 47,489,352, forward strand.
AAATGTGATACTTATATTTTGAAATTTACTTGACCTCAGGCTGCTCAAGAAAAAGAGGAACTGCAGCGGGAGGGAGATGAGCTAGATGCCAAGATCAGGAAAGCTGAGAAAGAAATCCGCGCCTTAGAAAACACTTTGCGGTTGATGAATGGCAGAAATGAAACCTACCGAAAGAGCTTTAACAAAGTGACTGACTCAAGTAAGCATGGAGCAGTGCATACTTATATGGAGCATTGATAGTCACACAGAGTATTGATATTAAATTTCTAAATACATGAGTGTGATTTAATTTTTTTCTATTACTCTATGTAGTAGGACGTCCACACATACACTGTTATATGCATGAAGCCCTACTTACGTAATACCCATCTAGTTCCTAACTGAGTTGATTTGAAAGTAATTGTATATTTATACAAATTTTGCTATTCCCATCCCTGTGCAAACATTACAAAGAAATTTTCTAGATAAAAAAAAAATGTTTTAGGTGAGGAGATGGAGGAGAAGCAGCAGCTAGAAGAACAACTACGGGCTGTCATGGACAAGTACAAGTACAAGCGGAGGCAGATCAGAGAGCTCCAGGAAGATCTCCAGGTCAGTCGACGATGATAAAGGTCCAACTCTAATAACACTCAAGCCTTTAGTAAGTAAAATAAAATCGCCAATGTTGCATTCATGCATTATGTCGCCCTCCAGAGTCGATGCACATGTACTCCCAAAGGGTGGATATGATGCAGCAAGGTAAAGCTGGCAAGCTCATCGCTATCTTTGCACTGGTGTATCATGCTGGCATCTTGACATGGATTTTACACCATGCAGCTTACACTGACTAATGCTAGATACGTGGATTTGGTTCTTCCTTCAGACTATGAGCCACACACTTGACAACCAGGCCAGGGACGAGGATGCCTATGTAGAAATGATTGAAGAGAAAAGGGTAAGAGAACAACAAAATCTTAAGACCATTCTTGTTACTATCACATATACAACTACATGTAGTTTGTAATCAATTCGCCTTTCCCTTTTTTCATAATTGATTTATCATATTTTACCACCATATAACTTTACCTTTCTATAATCGGTGCTAGTCTATGGAGAAGTAGCACAGGGCATAGTAGTTTACAAATATAGAACTGGAGCTCAGGGCACAGTATTGTACAGAAATGTGGGAGTAACTTAGAGGTAACTTAGTACACACAGAAGGCGTCACTCAGAAGGTAACAGTATGTATACATGTATATGCAGGATTGATGGAGTAACTTAGCGGGCACAGAAACGGGCGAGTAATTCAGAGGGTTGTAGTATAGAGAAATGGGCACGTACCTCAGGGGTAGTAGTATAGAGAAATGGGCACGTACCTCAGGGGTAGTAGTATAGAGAAATGGGCACGTACCTCAGGGGTAGTAGTATAGAGAAATGGGCACGTACCTCAGGGGTAGTAGTATAGAGAAATGGGCACGTACCTCAGGGGTAGTAGTATAGAGAAATGGGCACGTACCTCAGGGGTAGTAGTATAGAGAAATGGGAGAGTAGCTCAGGGCACAGTAGTACAGAGAAATGAGGATAAAGCTCAGGGGGCATTAGTATAGAGAAATGGGGGAGGACCTCTGGACACAGTAGTAAATAGAAATGAGGACATAGCTCAGGGGGCATTAGTATAGAGAAATGGGGGAGGGGCTCAGAGCACAGTAGTAAAGAGGAATGGGACAGTAGCTCAGGGGGTAGAAGTATAGAGAAATAAGGGAGTAGACCACGACATAATAGTGTAGAGAAATTGGAGAGTAGCTCAGGGGGTAGATGTATTCATGTACAGGTATGGGAGAGTATCCCTGGACTCAGTAGTATACAGGGTTACTTCTTTGGCAGTAGGTATACACATAAGGGCTGTAAAAAAAATAGCATCATTACCCATTATCTTACATAAAAGTCTTTTGATATACATTTTCCACACATAGATAAATGATAAGAACCCTTAGAGATTAACTGATTTCTTTCTTTTTTTTTATTTCAGAATAAAATTCTCCAACTGAATAAAGAATTGGAAGAACAAAAGGGCAAGATTGAACGTGTTGCAAAGCAGGTTAGTATTGATAGTTGAATTATTGTCATCTATTAAAAAGAAAACTCATTGATGTTATAGATTTACCCTGCCATAATTATGAACAGTTTTTAACCCTTACTGACTGTGGATATGACGTGAACTATTAAATTCATGAAATACAAATAATTAGCACTGATGGACAGAAATATGTATTGTGTGACACATACATTTTGGTACTCTGGGACCAGTTTGAAAAATACTTCCAGGACACACTTAATTTCGCTTGAATATGCTAGGATTTTTTCTTATGTATCAAATTAAAGTGTCTATTTCTCACTTTCTAGAACATCAAATACTCACGTGACATCCGTAATGTCCAGAAGGCTAAAGGTGAGACACCAGAGGAGCGTGACTTTGACATTCGCGACATGCGTGACTTCAACAAAGGTATCAGCAAACAGATCGGTGAGGTCGTACACCAATACCCAGACCTGGCACAGGCAGTCCACCTCTACTTCTCACAGGTATGCTTCATCATATTTTTTTATCATACCTTCATTTCAAGGAATTCCCTCCTAGAAATACGAGGGACTCCCTACTTTCTTACTCCAAGTAATTCTTTCAGTTATCCTATCGCCTCAGGAGTCGTGTTGATAAATCATAATCAGTTGAATATGTTAATCTGGTATTACTTGAAGCATGATTCAACATAATTATGATCAGCTTAGCTGTATAAAAACTCTAACAATGGTCGTCCTTTGCAGGCTAACCTTCCACCACCACCAACACCAGGAGCTGGGGGTGGCTCAGGCTCCTCCAGTAGGTACAGTTCGCGCCCATCAAGCGCTCGCAGCAGCATCTCCTCTGTGCACAGTGCCCGGAGTGCATCCTCACGACATTCAGGAGCCCCTGCCGCTGACGTCCGCCGGGTCGAGATTGGTGCTGACTTTGGCGAACAACGTAAGTTTCCTCTCAGATTATCTTTCCCCATTTATAGGGTTGGTAAGAGGGTACTTCATACAAGGAGGCAGGAGAGGGTTCTTAGTTTAAGGGCATTTAGATTTTACATATAATTCTGTGTAGCTTATAAAGGTACCTTTAGGTACTGTGTTAGTTGATTGGAACGACATCATAGCCATTGGAATTATTCGTATTTCTTGGAAGACATGACTTTGTTTATTGATAAAATAACATTAATTTTGATGAAACATACAGCTGATGGCACGCCATAGTCATAGGAGAGAACTAAGTAGGTTTATATTATGGCATATATGACATTAGTTGTGTTCCATTTGTCAGTTTATAATATGATTATTGCTTTCCTTTTTTGTTTCTCAATAGTTTTTAAATAGAATACATTGGTTTCTTGATTCAAGCTCGTTTCATCACAGAAAAGTTTTTTTCTTTTGTTTTTGTTGGGTTTAATACGGTAGTTAACATAGTTTCCGATCTCAGACTCAAGAAGTGCAATTTTGAAGAAAGAAAAAAAAAATCCTTTAAAAAACAACAACTAAAGATGGGTAAATTGTTGAACTTGCATAATTGGTACACTTATAGAAATATAGAATAGAAATAAAATTTTAAGAAATTTTTTTTTGCTTGTTGATATTCCAGAACCAAGTTCAAGACGCAGCAGCAAGGGCAGTGTTCGCAGTGCAATGAGCAACCGTTAAGATCGTTTGCAGACTGAAAGAGATGCAGTAGACCCTTACAAATACCAAAAGGGAACATCTGGCCAGGAATTGAAAAATTGTTCTGCATTTGATTTAATGTAGAACAGATTATTAAAAGGAGGAGAGGTATCTTGAAATACTGTCATTCTAGTCAAGAATGGTACATTTTGGTTATGGAGATCTCAATAAAATTAAAAAAGTCTAATGCAACTTGAGAAGAAATTTACTTAAAAATATTAAATCAGAAACTTACCTTGAAACATTCATTGATCCAGTCATACTTTTTACTAGGGAGGTGGTTAGAAAAATATATCGAGAACAAATGTGAAATATGGACAAGCTTTTCTCTATTCAATATCATGTGGTTTTGCCGTGCATTTCCGCTTAAACTTATAATCTATTTATAAATCCATTTTCTGGTCTCTTAATACCACCTTTGAAATAGACTAGAGGTACATTTATTTTCTATAAAGAACACTGTGTTAGCTCAAGTACAAGCTTCCGTAGACTACCATAGTGTCATTATCTAGTTGCATATATCCCTGCACATGTTTTGTCATACATTCCTCGATATGTATTGTTTCAATCATTCCGTCCATATTGTCTTAGCTGTGATATATGAAATCTTTGTGGCAACTTATCCAAGATTTGCGTTATTTAAGCAAAGAAACAAAAAGCAGTAAAGCTATTTCTCTCAAGCGAATAGAATTGTTGTAATTGAGAAATAAACGTGTACATACAACTCAACTGTTCCATGTATTTCTTGTTTATCCTTATCTCCCTCCATGCCAGAGAATTTATGTTTAGTACCCATATTTCCTGGGGCGGGAGGGGGGGAGGCTCAGTCTAAATTTGGGTACTAACTGTAGTTGAAGTCAGGATGCTTGATGAAGTATACCTTTATTAGGTGATGATACTTTGGTTACTGTGGTACAATACAACTATGCACTTATGTCAACATGCTTCAGAGTTCCCAATCTGTGCCATGTGCCCTGCGCACCACCATCGCTAGGTCACTTCCGGTCCCGCGAGATCACGTCTCTACCAACATCTCCCTTTTATCAATTTTTTTTTTTTTTTTTTTTTAATGGAACAAACACATCCCTGCAGACAAGTATAGTCCAATGTCAAGTGTTAAAACAGTCTATGCTGAAAGAAAATACTAATTATATTGAGTCACAAAATAAACCATATGTTTGAACATGGTCTGAACACATGAGTCTCTATGCAAGTATATAGTCATCATATCTTGAAAGTCTTGAGACCTCCCTTGTCCTTGTGCGACGAACTGGAGAGGGGCTCGGGGCAAGGGAGGTACCACCGCCCACGAGAGAGCCACTAGTGGCCCTGGACTGAGATGCAGCAATGTTGCAGCTGGGTGGTGCAGGTGACTTTGGCACTTTCTGTGGGGAACAAGTCTCCTTCGGTTGCACCTCCTGCCGGTTGTCAGCTGGTTCTGGTGAAATGTCGGCTCTGGCTGATGGTGTAACTGGAGCCAAGGGTATTCTGGGCTGAGTTGTCTTCCCATGTCCAATGCCAACTGGGGGAGGAGCAGCTGGCCGCACATGAACCCCGTTGCGGCTAGCCAGTCCCCGATCAGTCTGAACGGTGTATGATCTGGGTCTTTTGCAGTCAACTACCTGCCCCTAGGCCCATGGTTGACCACGCCTGTTAGGGGGGGGGGGGCTTCAGGTAAGCATAGTCTCCGACTGAGAGAGGTGGATGGTTTACAGTATTCCTATCATATAGCGCCTTGGAGGCCACCCTTCGAGTATTGATTTCCTCCTGGACCACCTGACTGTCCACCACCTGAGAGTCTAACAGCCTGTCTGATGTTGGGAGAGGAGTGCGTGTCCGACGGGATAGCATACGCTGAGCAGGAGAGTATGAATATCCAGCCTGGGGGGTGTTACGGTGAAGTAACATGGCGAGTTTGATGTTTATCAATTTCTTTAGCAACCCCTTAGCTACCTTCACTGCTGCCTCTGCTCGACCATTCCCTTTCGGGTAATAAGGTGATGATGTCGTGTGTGTGAACCTGAACCTGGTCACCATGTCTGCATAGTCTTTACTAATAAATTAAGGGCCATTATCTGTGTGTATTCTTGCTGGGGCCCCAAAAGTGGCTAGGTGAACCTCTGTCTTGTCGACGAACTAGAGAGGGGCTCGGGGCAAGGGTGTCTCCCAGCTCGTCTATCTCGATCCAATCTGAGTAATGACACACAGTGAATAGGTAGTCCTTCCCCTCAAATGCACACAAGTCTTGGCTAAGTAGTTCCCAAGGTCTTGTCGGTATAGGCAGTGACAGCATGGGCTCCTTTTGTGATGATGAACCATATACTGCACAGGTCTCGCAGTCATCACACATGTCCTTTATCGCGGCTCTCATTCCTGGCCAGAATAGTACCTCCTTAGCCATCCTGTAGTTTGATTCAGCTCCAAGGTGATTTGCATGGATCTTGGCTAACATTGCGGCCCTGAGCTACACAGTCTCCCCCTTGTATATAGCCTCATTCAGTACAGACAGCTCATCTCTGTATCCCCAAAAAGGCCTGAGATCCTTGGGAACTACAGCACAGTCATCTGGCCAGCCGTCGATAATCATGTCTCGTAAAGCATTGAGTGACTCATCAGCGTTAGTCATTTGCACTATCTCCCTCTCAGTCTCTCCAGTCAACCTGGGACTGCGGCTGACAGATTCACACTCCAGTCTGAACACCTCAAATCCTGTTGTGGGTGTATTGAAGGGGGTGCGTAAAGCTGCTCTGGATAGGGTGTCTGCTATGAGAAGCGTGGTGCCTTTCCTGTACTCCAATGTAAAACGGTACCACTGCAAGGTCATCAACATCCTTTGCAGTCTGGCGGGTGCTTTGTGTAATGGTTTTGACATGATAGGTACCAAGGGTTTGTGATCAGTGTGCACCGTAACATCAGCTTTCCCATAGAGCCATTGGTCGAACTTGTGGAGACCATGGCAAATGGCAGGGCACTCTTTTTCCATTTGAGAATACCTCCTTTCTGTGTCACTGAGCTGGCATGAGCTAAAGGCTACTGGCTGTAGCTCTCCCTTTGTGTTTGGTTGCAGAAGTGCAGCACCTAAACCTGACTCACTTGCATCAACCTGCAATGTCACCGGTTTATCCAGACTGTAGTAGAGGAGTGTAGGTGCTGATGCGATGAGCTTCTTGGCTCTTTGGAATGCTGATTCCTGCACCTTGGACTACATGAAACTGGCACCGTCTATTGTCAGCATACGTAAAGGCTGTAGAGTCGAGCTCAGATTGTCACAAAACTGTGATAGGTATGTGGCCATGCCTATAAACTGCATCAAACCAGCCTTGTCTGTCGGGGTTGCCATTCCCGTGATTGCCGACACTTTCTCAGGGTCTGGCCGCAAGCCACTGTCAGTGATGATGTTCCCCATGAACTTGAGCTCCCGAAGGCCAAATTTGAACTTATCTGCATTGAGTTTGATGTCTTTAGCCACACAACGTTCCATCAATGCCACCAATCTTCTGTCATGGCTGGTCTTTGCTGTTGTGTAGTCCTCACCCTCACCATAAACAAGGATATCATCAGCAATGCAAATTATTCCTTCAAGGTTCTCAAGGGCATCCAAGAGTCTCTTTTGGAACTCCTCTGGTGCACATGATATACCAAAAGGTAATTGAAGCCAGCGATAGCGACCATATGATGTGTGCATGGTGGTGTGCATAGACGACTCTTCATCAAGAGGAATGTGTAGGAATCCCTCCCGAACATCTAAGAGAGAGAAACACTTGGCATTACCCAGCTTGTGTAAATGTTTCTTCAATGTGGGGATTTGGAAGAGAGGTCTTATCAATGCCTTGTTGACGGTCTGACTTGGGTCAATACCACAAGGAATATTTTCGGGGTTTCTCTGATGAGTGCGTTGGAACACCAGGGAGTGGGCTCATCCACCTTTGCCATGATCCCCAATGTCACATACCTGTCCAGTGCTTCCTTCTCTTTTCCCCGCTTGGCGATCGGCACCCGGTGATTGGGCATCTGGACTGCCACAATATCTGCCTTCAACTCAAAATGGACAGGTGGGCCCAGACACCCTAGGCCCTGAAAGCTGTCCTTGTATTCACGCAAGACTGCATCTTTAGTCAAGTTGCCTGCTGGAGGCAGGCATCTGGAGCAAGGGATCTGAATAGTCTTTGGTGAGGGTTTAGCTTGGTCCAGAGCTGTTGCATACTCCACATCCGGAGATAGACACAGGACCTCATCCGCCATAATCTTGATAAGACCCAGATTCTCACCATCTTCTCCTGAGAGAAGTGCAGGCTTCTCACCAATGTCACTGTCTGCTAGCACCTGGAATACCAAGTCATGATAACGATCCCCCCGGTCACATAAGAGGGCGATCTGACCAATGGGAATAGCTGGTATGGTGAACGGGTCATCTTGATAGACGG